>CM075977.1:108094041-108293113 GCA_038087875.1 Malacoraja senta
CTGCGGACTCAATCAGCATGACTTGTTTACTCAGCCACGCCTCCGCGGCTTTATTTTCCAGCGGGTGCTGGAAGGGGCATTACGTTCATGGTGACTGACAGGCGAGAAGACTTATCTGCTGATCTCACGATTTTTTAAACCTTCATAACTTTTCTTATATTTCACCGATTTGGACCGATTTGGTGGCTTGGAGCAGAGGAGAACGTTGAGTAAGGTGGCGATATAGAGTACTGTTTTTGTGCCAATTTAGAAACAACACAACCCGGATGAGGACAAGATGAGAGTTTTAGTAATAGTATAGAAGACAGACAGACAGACACAGACAGACAGAGAGAGAGCAAGCCAAGCAGACCGACAGACAGACAGACAGACAGACAGACAGACGACAGACAGACAGACGACGAAGAGGTCAAGGCTGGATCCACAGCTGTTTGTCATCTACAATAACAAGTGGATAACAATGCAGTGAACATTGTTAGTAAATTTGCAGATGACACTAAAATTGGTGGATGGTGGACAATAAGGACAATATCTAAGTTTACAACAGTATTTAGATCATTTGGGAAGGTGGGCCAAGTAATGGCAAATTGACCTGACCCACCTTCTCTGGCAAGTATTTGGTGTTGCATTTTGCTTTATCAAAATGGGGCAGTACTTGGACAGTAAATGGTAGAGCCCTGTAGAACATCACAGAACAAAGCGATTTGAGAAAACAGATGCATGGCTTCCTGAAAGTGGAATGGTTGGCATGGATAAGGTGGATCAAAAGTCCTGTTTACACGCTGTACAACTCTATGACACAGTCCCACTAACTCTATAACTCTTAAAACAACCTTGTACAGTAATCAAAGACTGAGCTTATTGTGATGGAACATTCATATGCAGTATGTAAAATGCAAGGTGTTGAGATACAAGGGTCATAGCAATGGTTACTATTTGAGTAGAAAACAATGAAATACAAGTGAAAATTTTCAGAGAAGATTATTAAGTGGTACCTGGCGGGTCCCAGTCACACGAGAGGCCTGGTCCCCCAACGCAACCCATCCACCAACGCAATATTCCACCACTCACCCATAGCCCCTTACTGCGCAGGCATGGCTCATTTCCCCTCATACCCGAGCACTCCTTCCCCCACCTCTTCATGTGTGGGAGGGGAGGAGGGAGGGGGGAGGGGGGGTGTGGCAGGGGGGTGTGGGGTGGGAGGGTGGGAGGGGAGAGAGGGTGGTGTGGGGGGTAAGGGGGGTGTGGGGGATGTGGTTGTGGGGGGAGGTGGGTGTGGGGGAGGTTGTGGGTGCAAGGGGTGTTGTGGGGGCAGGGGGGTTGTGGGTAGGATTGTAGTGGCTATGGGGGCGGAGGGTTGTGGGGGCGGGGAGGATTTGGGGGCTCTGGGAGTGTGGGGGCGGTGGGGTTGTGGGGGCGGTGGATTGTGGGGGCGGGGGGATTGTGCGGGCATGGGGGGGGGCTTCTGGGGGCAGGGGGTTATAATTTCCCCTCATCCCAGAGCACTCCCTCCCCCTCCTCTTCATGTGTGGAGGGAGGTTGGGAGGAGGGGTAGGGAAGTGGGGTGTGGGGCAGAGGGGTGGTTGTGGGGGCCGGCTTGTGGGGGGGTTGGTGGGGGCAGGGCTATGGGGGTGAGGGGTTGTGGGGAGGCAGGGTTGTAGGGGAGGGGGGTTGTGGTGGAGGGATATTTGTGGGGGTGGGGGATGTGTGGGCTGGGGGGTGTGTGTGGGCATGGGGTGTTGTGGGTGGTGGGCTGTATGTGGAGGGGGGTGTTGTGTGGGTGGGGGGTTGTGGGGGATGGTGTGTGTGGGCGGGTGGGTGAGTATGGGCGGGGGGTGTGGGCAGGGGGAGAGTGAGCTTGGAATAAAGACGGGGAAGAACCATAGGGGAGAGGGGGGCATCACAGGGGAGGGGGAGGAGCCAGCAAGGGGGACCAGAAGGGTAGTGGCTGGAATAGGTGGTGTGATGGGGACTCACAGTGGGTGCTGGTCGCCAGTCGTACTCCTCCGCCGGGATCAGAGTCTCCACTTTCCGTTTGGTGACATCGGTGACATCTCCGACTATTGGCTGTGCTGGGTCTCCGACTCTGGGCTGTGTCTCCCACGCTGGACTGGGCTGGGTCGTGTCTCCGATGCTGGGCTGCTGCTTGGGGCGGGGCTGCTGCTTGGGGCAGGGGGCGGGGCGGAGCTGGGCTGCTGCTTGGGGCTGGGCTGCATCGGGTCCCTCCAAAAGTCTGGTTGCAAACCTCTGCCGGACACCCTCAGCTCCAGTAAAGAAGCAATGGCACAGGAAGGGCCGGACCGTTCCGGGGAGTGACACGGGAAGAGACTAATCCGCGCGGAGCTGACTGGCAGGAGAAGAGATTGATCTCCGCACGCGCGTTTTTTCAGATGTTTAAACCTCGCTAACTTTTACGAAATTCAACCGATCGGAACGAAACTTGGTGTACTCGCAGCACAGGAGAACGGTGAGTGAACTGGTGAAAAATCGTAGCGCTATCGTGAACCGTTTTTGCGCAAATGGAAAGACTGCCAAACGGGAAGATTACAAGATCAGAGTATTAGTTATGTACTAGACTAAGTGGGACCCATTGGGTCCCATGTCCACATGGGAGGGCTGGTCACCCAATGTAATATTCGACCTCTCCACCAATTCCAATATTGTTGGCCAGTGGGGGAGGAGCTTTTCTGGAGCGCTAGTATGGGTATTGTGGGCTGAAGGGACTGGTTTCCAGAGGGCTAGTATGGACATTGTGGGCCAAATGGATTTTTGGGTGGCAGCTCAGTCACTCAAGCCTGATGTGCTGGCAGCTAACTCACGGCTGGTGGGCTAGCAGTTGACTCATGGCTATTCTTTGAAATTCCATTTCAAGCAGGGTGCAAGGCCACCAAATTCAAATGCAGTTTCCTACCATTTCAAGCAGGGTGCAAGGCCACCAAATTCAATTGCAGTTTCATACCACTTCAAGCAGGGTGCAAGGCCACCAAATTCAGGTGCAGTTTCCAACCACTGCAAGCAGGGTGCAAGGCCACCGAATTCAAGTGCAGTTTCCGACCACTTCAAGCAGGGTGCAAGGCCACTGAATTCAGGTGCAGTTTCATACCACTTAAAGCAGTGTGCAGGGCCACCGAATTCAAGTGCAGTTTCATACCACTTCAAGCAACGTGCAGAGCTGCCAAACTCAAGTGCACTTTCCTGCCACTTCAAGCACGGTGCAAGGCCACCAAATTCAAGTGCAGTTTCATGCCATTTCAATCAGGGTGCAAGGCCACCAAATTCAAGTGCGGTTTCATGCCATTTCAAGCATGGTGCGAGGCCACCAAATTCAAGTGCAGTTTCATGCCATTTCAAGCAGGGTGCAAGTCCACCATATTCAAGTGCAGTTTCATACCACTTCAAGCAGGGTGCAAGGCCACCACATTCAAATGCAGTTTCATACCATTTCAAGCAGGGTGAAACCACCATAAAACCACCATAAAACCACACAAAACAGCACATAAATACCACATTCACAGTTCAGTAGACATTCAGTGTGTTCAGTTGATTCACAGCTCAGTCGTGACCTCCCCCTCCGCTATCTTGCAGAGACTGAGCCACACCCACACTTCTGGGTTTTATAATCCATCCCCCTCCCACCGGAAGGGGCGTGGCCTTCATGGCTTGGTTGACAGGAGAGATTCTCAACATTTTTTTAAACACTGATAACACTTTTATTTTTCATTGATGGGAAGAATCCTCTGCACCTGATGGCGGATGTGCAGGAGTGGGCGCCGGTTGTGCGGGCTGCCTGCCTGCAGTCCGTCTTCTAACCCTTTTTATTGTCTATAATTTTTATTTGGAGGTCTATTCTTTCTATGTGGGGGGTGGGGAAACTGTTTTAACCCCAGTCCTACCTGGTCGGAGATGCGGTTTTCCTCTGAATCGCATCTTCGCTCTCCCAATGCGGCCTTCCATCGGGCTGGAGCGGCGTTCCTGCTGGGACCACAGCTTCGGCGGCACAGCGCTGGGACACCAACACGGAGCGGGCGATGCCTTGCCGGGTCGCCGCTCCGGAGTGCTGTGACCGCCGACCACCAACATCAAGCAGCTGCGGTCTGCGGTCTGAAGACATCCTGCCGCGGGCGGGCGGCGCTGGGTCGAAAACACCACGGAGTCAGAGTCGAAGCTCCAACCGGCGCGGCCTGAGGACTACGGGCGTCGCAGTCTCCGGGGAGGGAGCGGCCCCTCCAGACACTTCCAAGCCGTTGAGGACTTTCCACCCGATGCCGGTGTTCCAGCTTCCCGGCGGGTGGGGCCTACAACATCGGGCTGCCGTTGCGGCGACTGGCTGCGGAGCCCTCAGACTGGCCCCGATCTCGGGTGGACTAGGAGGAGGACTGGACACTTTGGTGCCTTTCCCTCACGGTGGAGAGTGTCGACTCTGCTGTGGGGGGATGTTCATGTTGAATCTCTAAGTGGTGTGTCGTGTCTTTTTTATTCTACCTTTTTATTTTTTATTTATATGGTTAAATGTCTGTAAAGCGCTTTGGTTTCAGTAATCTGAGTAAGATGGCCAAAAATCAGAGCCGTAAGTGGCAGCGTTTTATCTAAAATCAATATACAGTGCAAACAGGAAGTTGTCAAGTTTAGACCAACAACCATTTGCAGTGCAGCATTTAAAAGCAACCAACCCCCCACCAACAACCATTTGCAGTGCAGCATTTCAAAGCAACCCATCCCCCCACCAACAACCATTTGCAGTGCAGCATTTCAAAGCAACCTCCCCCCACCAACAACCATTTGCAGTGCAGCATTTCAAAGCAACTCCCCCCACCAACAACCATTGGCAGTGCAGTTTTTCAAAGCAACCCCCCCACCAACAACCATTTGCAGTGCAGAATTTCAAAGCAACCCCCCCACCAACAACCATTTGCAGTGCAGCATTTCAAAGCAATCCCCCCACCAACAACCATTTGCAGTGCAGCATTTCAAAGCAACCTCCCCACCAACAACCATGTGCAGTGCAGCATTTCAAAGCAACCCCCCACCAACAACCGTTTGCAGTGCAGCATTTCAAAGCAACCACATTTTCATTTTCAAACCACATTAACGGCACTCAGTTGAGTAGACATGTGTTCAGTCTTATTCACAGCTCAGAGAGACATGACCCTCTCGCTTCCTCCATCTTGCAGAGACTGGGTGAGGCACAACACTTCCGGGTTTTATAGTCCCTCCCCCCTCCCACCAGCAGGGGCAGCAGGGAGAATTTCAACATTTTTAAAACATTAATAACTCTTTTATTTTTCATTGATGGGAAAAATCCTCTTGTCCTGAGCAGCGGAGGGGGACTCTGAGTAAGATGATAAAAAATCACAGCCGTAAGTGGCAGCGTTTTTTCTAAAATCATGAAACAGAAAAACAGGAAGTGGTCAAGATCTTACTTTTAGTAATATAGATAGATAGATTATAAATTATGTTTGTTAAACATTGTTCACCCCATTAAATTATCAGGTTATAGAAGAAAGCAGTATTCGTAGTTTCATTGAAACTCTTTTGAAGTTCTAGACATAATCAGGAACCAATTTCCCACTATTCCCTCCTTCCACATCCATTTCATTCTCTCAACGGAGGTATTGCCCCGAAGATCAGCTGATGTCTTGCATATGGATTTGAAAGTGATCTTGTGGAGCACGGGTGCATTCTATCGTATGTTATTCTCACATTTCTTTGTTCTGAAATATATCTCTGATTTCGGAATACAACCTGGCAACTACCCTTAAATGGAGCTGGTGGGCTTGATGTGACAGCTATTAGTGAAGCCTTTCTTCCCATCCCAGCTCAAACAGGGATGAGGCTGATAAATAACGAGTGTGAACATATCTATATACTAGAAGACATAGGATCCCAGACAATTGACTTTGGACCAATTTGATTTGTTCTGAATGCTCCTGGTTCCCTATTTTCAGGCGTATATGAGCCTTTGCCTTTGCTTCGCAGTGCATCATAGTGACAAGAAACTCATCTGAAGAGATATTTGGCATAAAGGAATGCAGATTTGTTGCGTGAACTGGCATCCTATTTTTACATCATGATGAAGTAGCAAGTTGACATCCTTTTGCACAATCTTTATTAAATAAAAGAACCATCAGTAGATGTGCAATAGAAAATTATATCTCTTTGTTCCCTCACATTGAAAGGTCCAGCTGGTAAAGGGAACCTGATACCTGCAACACCCACCCTCCTAGTGTCTCCTAATTCACATATTCGAATAAAGGCACAGGGAAAGTTTGTAAATGGATTAGTCTATGATCAATAAGCCTTTCAAGCAGATATACCAAATTTATAAAATAATCATTATGCAATGCACCAGAGGTGGTTTGATGTGATAAAATGCTATTGGGTACATTTTGCAGAGCTCAACCTCTGGCCCAAACCTTGTTCACCCTATCCAAACTAATTACCAGAAAATTGGCTGTACTGCAGCAGATATTTATGGTTATGGGCAGAAAACAAATGAGGCTTTTTAGCCCAAGATCAATGCACATAATGGAAAGATACAATATGAGTCTGAAGAAGGGTTTCGACCCAAAACGTTGCCTATTTCCTTCGCTCCATAGATGCTGCCTCACCCGCTGAGTTTCTCCAGCATTTTTGTCTATATACAATATGGCATCACTGCCACTCAATTCCACACAGTAGGAAAACATATAGCTTACACCTCATTGAATTGAATTGAATTGAATAAGTGTTATTAGCCAAGTATGTATACACACATGGAATTTGCCTTAGTGCTTTGCTTGCAAATAACAACACGATATACAGTAGACAATTAAAAATAAAACATTATAATTTAAACATGTGAAGAATGAAATCAAATACCAAAGCACAGGTAGACTGCAGACTTTTGGCTGTTGAGCAGAGCTACTGCTTGTGGAAGAAAGCTGTTTTTATGTCTGGCTGTGGCGGATTTCATAATTGGAGGCGCCTTCCAGAGGGAAGTGCTTCAAAGTGTTTGTGGTCGGGGTGAGAGGGTCAGAGATGATCTTACCCACTCTCTTCCTGGCCCTTGCAGTGTAGAGTTAATCGATGGGGGGAACATTGCAGCCACAACCTTCTCAGCTGATCGAATGATGCGCTGCAGCCTCCGGATGTCATGCTTGGTGGCTGAGCCAAACCAGACCATCATGGAGAAGGTGAGAATGTGGAGGTGCAGTCATTGGTGTAGAGAAAGTAAAGGAAAGGGGAGAGTACGCAGCCTTGCTGTGGTCCTATGCTGAGGGTTTGCAGGTCGAAGATGTGCTTTCCCAGCCTCACATGCTGGTTCCTGTCGGTCAGGAAGTTGGCGACCCACAGACAGAGGGGTCCAGGCACTGTCAACTGGGAGAGTTTAGAGTGTAGTAGCTCTGGCACAATGGTGTTGAATGCAGAGCTAAAATCCACAAACTAAATCCTTGCATATGTCACCTGGTGGTCTAGGTGCTGGAGGATGAAGTGCAGGCCTAGGTTGACTGCATCATCCACCAATCTATTTGCCCGATATGCAAACTTCAGGGGGTCCAGCAGGGGGTTTGTGATATTTTTCAGGTGGGCCAGCACATTGTTCAAGGGTTTTCATGATTACAGAGGTCAGTGCGACAGACCTATAGTCATTAAGACCAGTAATCCTTGGCTTTTTGGGTACGGGAACAATAGTGGAGACTTTGAAGCAGATAGGGACAGCGCAGGTTTGCAGGGACCGATTGAAAATGTCTGTGTAGACTGGTGCCAGTTCTTTGGCACAGAGCTTGAGGGTAGAAGGGTCATCAGTGGTCAATTCCAAGGACAGCAGTTTTCACTTATATCTCCCAGGACATCTGTATATTTGCACGTTGTTCAATCTTAATTGACCGGAACACTCATTAATTCTGGTTTATTCTATCTGTTCACATATGGTGGTCGGGGATGGTAACAAGGAACTGTGTGTATGTGAGGACAATATCAAGCTTACTGCAGTAAGGGTGGATTTTGGCAGCAAGATTATCAAATCTAGCATAAAAGGTGTAACAGTAGCAAGCAGCAAAAAGGAAAATGACTGCATGAAACTTCACAGAATGTTATAGAACAGCCCTAATGTAGGGTCATGCAGCATAGAAACAGGATCTGCAGTCCTTGAACCCCTTGTCCACCATGAAGCATTTATTTGCACTAATACTAGTCTAATCTCGTTTAATTCTACCCATATCCCCCTCAGTTCCCCCCAAATGTTATCACTCATCTACACTAGGGACAATTTGCAGTGACCAGTTCATCTACCAATCCCCGTATATCTTTGGGGCGTGGGAGGAAATCATTTTAGACATTTCTTCTAAAAGTCGCCAGTAGCCCCGAGTACCTACGAGCAGCTATTACCGTAATTCTCCGAGTTTGAATCAGGGGAAACTCAGGAGAACTCTTGAATTACCTCGTACAGTGGGACAGGCTCTTTATCAGACTGTATTTGGAGTATTGCATGCAGTTCTGGTTGCCCCATTACAGGAAGAATGTGGAAGCTTTGGAGAGGGTGCATTAGAGGATTCCCGGAACGGTGCCTGTATTAGGGGGTATCAGCAATAAGGATAGATTGGACAAACTTGGATTGTTTTCTCTTTAGCAATGAAGGCTGAGGGGAGATCTGACAGAATGTATAAAATGATGAGCGATATAGATAGTGTGTCAAAGATTCAAGGGTCAAAGATAACTTTAAGGTAAGAGGAACAAAGTTTAAAGGATATTTCTTTTGCACAGAGGATGTTGGGTGCCTGGAATGTGCTGCCAGAGATGGTAGTGGAGGCAGATACTAGAGGCGTTTAAAAGGCTTTTAGATAGACATGTGGATAGATGGAGAATGAAGGTATATGGATTATGTAAAGGAAGATAAGAGTTGCATCTTGACATCATGTTCAGCACAAACTATGTGGTCCAAAGGGCCTGTTCCTGTGCTATACTGTTCTATGTTCTACCATATGTTCTAAAGTGAGGAGATGGGCCTCTTCGCTGGCTTCAAAGATAGCTTCTAACAAACATCTCTTGAACACTTTCCCCTTCCTCAGCTCAATGAATGACAGGTGATCCCTGATAACCCATAGCAGTGACGTCAAGCAACAGGATGGGCAACCAACCACCTCAAGAGTTCTCGATTCCTGCATGCACAACATAAAAAACTAACTTGTTTAATGTTTTAGAGTGTAATATACAAATTGGAATGAATGGATAAAATTCAAATAGAAATTGAAATATCATAAGTTATCTCCAACAAAATACAAAATAAATTATTTTTAAAGAATGTAATTAGGGCAAGATAATCCACACATATAAAATTAACATTTTAAACCCAGAAAGAAGGTTAAGTTAAAATTGTGGCAGTACGTGTTAAACTCGTCATAAGGTCATATGATCATAAGGGATAGGAGTAGAATTAGGCCATTTGGTTCATCAAGTCTACTCCGCCATTCAATCATGGCTGATCTATCGCTCTCTCCTTACCCCATTCTCCTGCCCTCCCCATAACCCCTGACACCTGTACTAATCAAGAATCTATCTATCTCTGCCTTAAAAATATCCCCTGACGGCCTCCACAGCCTTCTGTGGCAAAGAATTCCACGGATTCACCACCCTCTGACTAAAGAAATTCCTTCTCATCTCCTTCCTAAAGGAACGTCCTATAATTCTGAGGCTCTGACCTCTACTCCTAGACTCTCCTACTAGTGGAAACATCCTCTCCACATCCACTCTATCCAGCTTTTCACTACTTGCTAAGTTCAAGGTTCAAGGTTTCAATGTCAGTTTATTGTCACATGTACCTATTTAGGTACAGTGAAATTCAGATTGCCATACAGCCATACTAAAAAAAAGCAACATGACACAAGATTGCATAAAAGTTAACATAAACATCCACCACAGCGGATTCCCCACATATCTCACTGTGATGGAAGGCCACAAAGCCCAATATCCTTCCTCTTTATTCTCCCACGTTTGGGGCAGTCAAACCATCTGCAGCTGGTGGTCAAAGGCCCCATCAGTGCGATTGAATCTCCCGTGTCAGGCTGATAAAAACTCCCGCGTCGGGGCGGTCGAAACTCCTGCGGCTTGGAGTCCCCGATGTCGGTCTCTACAAGAGACCGCAAGCTCCGCGATGTTAAAGTCTCACAGGCTCCTACAGTTGGAGCCCCAAAGATGACCCCCTTCAGGGATCACGTGCTCTGTGATGGTAAGTCCACAGGCTCCCACGATGGAGCTCCTGGTCGATCTCCAGCAAAGGCCGCCAACTCCACGATTCTAGGCCGCAGTGTGGATGGAGATACGATACGGAAAAAATCACATCTCCATTGAGGTAAGAGATTAGAAAAAGTTTCCCCCAACTCCCACATAAAACAAGCTAAAGAACACTAAAAAACATGCATTTAACACATACAAACAGACACAAAGAAGGAAGGGACAGACAAAAAAGTAACAAGTAAAAATATTTTCAGTGTCTTTCAGAGCAAGAATAGTGCTTTTCAGATCAAGAATAGTGCTTCAGTACCTGAAATACCCAAGGAAATCCTGTAACACTGCAACCACTTCCAACACTGAAAAAAAATAGTTGCAGATGTTCACAGTTAACTCACACTCCAAAAATTGTGCCTGACTTCCTTTATTAGAATGGAGAATGTTGTCAACCTTACCATTATCCTCATTTAAAATTCCAAGCTAGCAATACACTGCTTATAATAAAATCATAGCATTCCCCTTTGGATCTTTATCCATTTTGCCCATCATTATTCTATTCTATTCTATTCTAGACTGGGTATTGAGTAATGAGGAAGGGTTAGTTAGCAGTCTTGTTGTGCGTGGCCCCTTGGGCAAGAGTGGCCATAATATGGTTGAGTGACATTGTTAATTCAGAAACAAGGGTTCTGAATTTAAAGAAAGGTAACTTTGAGGTATGAGACGTGAATTGGCCAAGATAGACTGGCAATTGATTCTTAAAGGGTTGACGGTGGATATGCAATGGAAGGCATTTAAAGACTGCCTGGATGAACTATAACAATTGTTCATCCCAATTTGGCAAAATAATCAATCAGGGAAGGTAGTGCATCCGTGGATAACAAGGGAAATCAGGGATAGTATCAAAACAAAAGATGAAGCATACAAATTAGCCAGAAAAAACAGCCTACCAGAGGACTCTGAGAAATTCAGAGTCCAGCAGAGGAGGAAAAAGGACTTAATTAGGAAAGGGAAAATAGATTATGAAAGAAAACTGGCAGGGAACATAAAAACTGACTGCAAAAGTTTTTATAGATATGTGAAGAGAAAAAGATTAGTTAAAACAAATGTAGGTACCTTGCAGTCAGAAACAGGTGAATCGATCAAGGGGAACAAGGACATGGCAGACCATTTGAATAACTACTTTGGTTCTGTCTTCAATAAGGAAGACATAAATAATCTGCCGGAAATAGCAGGGGACCGGGGTTCAAATGATATGGAGGGATTGAGTGAAATACAGGTTAGTTGGGAAGTGGTGTTAGGTAATTTGAATGGATTAAAGGCCCCAGGTCCAGATCGGCTCTATCCCAGAGTGATTAAGGAAGTAGCCCCATAAATAGTGGAAGCATTAGTGAACATTTTTCAAAACTCTTTAGATTCTGGAGTAGTTCCTGAGGATTGGAGGGTAGCTAATGTAACCCCACTTTTAAAAAGGGAGGGAGAGAGAAAATGGGGAATTACAGACCAGTTAGTCTAACATCGGCAGTGGGGAAAATTATTAAAGATGGGATAGCAGCACATTTGGAAAGTGGTGAAATCATTGGACAAAATCAACATGGATTTATGAAAGGTAAATCAAGTCTGACGAATCTTATAGATATTTTCGAGGATGTAACTAGTAGAGTGGATAAGGGAGAACCAGTGGATGTGTTATATCTGGACTTTCAGAAGGCTTTCGACAAGGTCCCACATAAGAGATTAGTATGCAAACTTAAAGCATACGGTATTGGGGGTTCAGTATTGATGTGGATAGAGAACTGGCTGGCAGACAGGAAGCAAAGAGTAGGAGTAAACGGGTCCTTTTCAGAATGGCAGGCAGTGACTAGTGGGGTACCGCAAGGCTCAGTGCTGGGACCCCAGCTATTTACATTATATATTAATGAACTGGATGAGGGAATTGAATGCAACATTTCCAAGTTTGTGGATGACACAAAGCTGGGGGGCAGTGTTAGCTGTGAGGAGGATGCTAGGAGGCTGCAAGGTGACTTGGATAGGCTGGGTGAGTGGGAAAATGGATGGCAGATGCAGAATAATGTGGGTAAATGTGAGGTTATCCACTTTGGTGGCAAAAACAGGAAAGTAGACTATTACCTGAATGGTGGCCGATTAGGAAAAGGGGAGATGCAACGAGACCTGGGTTTCATGGTACACCAGTCATTGAAAGTAGGCATGCAGGTGCAGCAGGCAGTGAAGAAAGCGAATAGTATGTTAGCATTCATAGCAAAAGGATTTGAGTATAGGAGCAGGGCGGTTCTACTGCAGTTGTACAGAGCCTTGGTAAGACCACACCTGGAGTATTGTGTACAGTTTTGGTCTCCTGATCTGTGGAAAGACAGTCTTTCCACAGAGGGAGTACAGAGAATGTTCACGAGACTGATTCCTGGGATGGCAAGACTTTCATATGAAGAAAGACTGAAAAGACTCGGCTTGTACTCGCTAGAATTTAGAAGATTGAGGGGGATCTTATAGAAACTTACAAAATTCTTAAGGGGTTGGACAGGCTAGATGCAGGAAGATTGTTCCCGATGTTGGGGAAGTCCACAACAAGGGGTCACAGTTTAAGGATAAGGGGGAAGTCTTTAAGAACCGAGATGAGAAAAACATTTTTCACACAGAGAGTGGTGAATCTGTGGAATTCTCTGCCGCAGAAGGTAGTTGAGGCCAGTTCATTGGCTATATTTAAGAGGGAGTTAGATGTGGCCCTTGTGGCTAAAGGGATCAGGGGGTATGGAGAGAAGGCAGGTACAGGATACTGAGTTGGATGATCAGCCATGATCATATTGAATGGTGGTGCAGTCTCGAAGGGCCGAATGGCCTACTCCTGCACCTATTTTCTATGTTTCCATGTTTATATTATGTGTATAACTAAGTCTCATCCTGACCACTTCCTGTCTGCTCTGTATATTTATTTTAGAAAAAATGCTACCATATATCGCTATGATTTTTGGCCATCTTATCACAGTCCTTCGCTGAGGCAACCCTGAGGATTTATCCGATCGATGAAAAATAAAAAATTTATGAGTGTTTAAAAAATCTTGAGATCAGCTGATTGGTCCTCTCGTCTGTCAATCACCACAAGATAAAACAAGATAAAACAGAAGGTAAAGAAATAAAAAAGAGACATTTATAAAAAGAGACAAATGTTATCAATGTTTTCAATATCCTCAGTGATTATATAACTACAAACAAATGCTCCAAAATACTGAAGTTCCCTGACCTAAAATCCAATTATCAAGTCTTCCCAAATATATTGCTGATTACAGTCTTGCATCATTTATCTCCAGTTCCCACAACCCCAGCAATCTGTGATCATTTTGGTTTCAGGAATATTTGATTATTCCTATTTACGATTTTATAGCATGCATAAACAGGTAATTTCATAAATTTAGAACAAATTAATAACTAGCAACATAAACCTTTGAGGGGACAGGGCAATCTATTCGAAGCCTCTCTCATGGATCAATTGATAAGTAACATCTCTGAGATTTATGAAGTGGATCATTTTCAAAACTAAATTTTATTGGTCATGCTCAATGTAGAACAGAATGAAAATGCTGAGTTTTTTATAAATGTATTGAGACATCAATAACCTGGGTTTTAGAGCCAAAAATAATTATATATCATCATCCTAAATTTGATTGCAAAATCTAAAATCATCTGTAGCTCAAAACAGCAATACCAAATGATATGACAGAGGTGAAATAGTTCATTGGATCTTAGAAGTGTTTTAAGCAAAGTGTAAACTTTAGTTGAAATCAGGACGATTCACTTAATTATCTTACAGATGCAATTAAAAAAATGTAATTTCTCTTTTCTATTTATTGCATATATTTTACTAACCTCTATCAACTGACTTGGCCCAAATAAAATTGATACCAGCATTGCTGTGAAGATTGCAATGAATCAATGAGATGCCCTCATCAATCATTATGTTTCATATCTAGTCAACATTTTTTTGAAAATCAGTTTGATTCTGTAGCAACAGATGAAATGGTGGAATGTTTTACCTTTCTGAGTCCCCACTTAGTACTGCACAGAACACAACTTGGAACCATTACTCTGCATGAAGGATGGTAGCAGGACGTCAGGAACTAGCACCTCTAAAACATCTGTATATTATTTATCTTAGTTAAGAATTGTCTAGCTACTGTAATAATCATTTTTCATCACAAAGGATCCCCTTTAACAGAGACATTTTACAGTCAGGGATGCAGGACATTGGTCTTTGTATTTAAAGCCCATTGGGCCTTCTATGTAGTGAAGTTACAGCAAAAGATAGCATCTGTCATAGTGAATGTAGGACCCTAGAGATTCTTAGCACCGACCTTTAACAACTGACCACAATAAATCAAAGACATCAAAACCAAGATAGACACAAAATGCTATAGTAACTCAGCGGGATAGGCAGCACCTCTGGAGAGAAGGAATGGGTGACGTTTTGGGTCGTGACCCTTGCTCAGACTGAATGTCATGGGAAAAGGGATCCCACCACTAGTCCACCCAATCAGCTGTCGCATACAACCTTTAAACCTCCGACATGTTCGCCACCTCCAAAGGGATCCCACCACTAGTCCCGACACCCAGAGCTCTCTAGACTACACCTCTTCCCACCCTGCTTCCTGCAAAGACACGGAACCCTACTCCCAATTCCTCCGTCTACGCCACATCTGCGCCCAAGATGAGATGTTCCATACCAGGACATCAGAGATATCCTCATTCTTTAGGGAACTGGAGTTCCCCTCTTCCATCATAGATGAGGCCCTCAGACTTTCTCCTCGGTATCCCGCAGCTCCGCCCTTACTCCCCCTCCCCCTGTCACAACAGGGGCAGTCCCCCTTATCCTTACCTTTTACCCCATCAGCCGTCGCATACAACATATAATCCTCTGACATTTTTGCCCCCTCCAACAGAATCCCACCACTAGTCACATGAGTTCCACATCAAAACCAAGGCCTGTCGTCACCATAATTCCAAAGACAAGAAATAAATCCCACCTTAATACCTGTAAAAGTTTGCAGTGCCTATTTATCTTTCTGATGAATCTTTGTGAATATTCAAATCATTTGACAACACCTCAAATGAACTTGCTCTCTACACCCTTGGAATGCAGTGGGACTGGGGAACTGGTAGCCTTATTCCCACTCAACCCTTTGATCCTCCAAGTAGATATAAGATTTGTCTCTTCAAAGAGTTGTCTTCGGGCATGCAGCAGTCCAGATGGCAAAACTAGCAAATCAGAGAGAATCAGAAAAGAAAATATAAGAACGATTTCCTGATTGCAGGGATGAGATTCCTGATTTCTAATGGCCATTTAGTTGACCTCACAAGTTGGCAGACATGCAAAGGGCATGAATTAAACAGTGGCAGGTCACTCACACAATCTTTTTTTCAGTCAGGCTGCTTGCAGCAAGAAAAAGGGCATCAATACAGGAAAACTGCAGTCAATGCAGACTGCATGGGTGTCATATGGAATCATATTAGATTCAATTTGGAAGCTTCCTTTCGTAAAATGGAGGGCTCATTTAAAATATTCACTGCCAATATTCATAAATGAATATGTGTTGTTTATAATAGCCACCTAACTTTCAGAAGAAGTGAGAAATGGAAAAAAACGATGAAGAAACTCAAGCCAAGTGTTCAGATTTATGGTAAGAGACCATATAATGGGCAACTGAGTACTAAACTGTACTCAATTCAAAGATAGACACAAATGCTTGAGTAATTCAGTGGGTCAGACAGCATCTCTGGAGAAAATGGATTGGTGACGTTTTGAGTCCCGACCCGGAATGTCACCAATCCATTTTCTCCAGATATGCTGCCTGACCCGCTGAATTACTGCAGCATTTTGTGTCTAACTGGTATAAACCAGCATCTGCAGTTCCTTTTCTTCACATGTTGTGCTCAATTCAATGTGCTTCTACTGACACCTTGTGGAAACTCAGCAACTTTGCATTGGCAAAGTTCATTACCATAGAAATAATATTGCTGATAATTATTTTTAAATCTATTAAAATATTGTAGAATGAAACATCAAGTATTCCATTCTTGACTGTATCCCCCATTTGCAAAACTGATGTTATGTACTGCTGGATAGGTTCAGCACTAGCCAGCTACATGCGGCATCTGTGTGTAAAGAAATTGGCAAAACAGCATTTAATGTGTGACACTCTCTTCGTAGCCTAGCGACACAGACTTCCAATGAAACAAACCCATTCCTAGCAGGTATTAATAATTTGCAGTTGTAAATATTAGATGAAAAATTATTTGTAATAACTTACACAAATGGAGCACGACTGGGTGATAGTCCCTTGAGCCTGCTTTGCTGTTGATTAAGATCACGGCTGACCAGTTCGCTTGTCTCAACAATGTTCTTGCCTGACCCCATTTCCATTGATTCCCCAAACACTATTAATCTCACCATAAATATACACAGAGATCAAGCAACCATAACTCTTTGAAGTAGAAATTTACAAATACAATTATCTGGCAGAAGGAATTCTTTCTCTACAAAGTTTTAAGTGGCTTCCTCTTCATCATAGAATCATGGAAATTATGGCACAGGGACATTCAGCGCACTATATACATGCTGGTCAAAAATAAAGTTATTTGGTTCCTCCCCCAGAACACAGATCTTAGTCCTAGCCTTGTAGGATTTTGTTCTTCAAGTTTTTATCAAGGTGTTATACATGTTATAGATGGCTGCATTGTCCAACCTATTTAGATTAGATTAGATTAGATTTTATTACTTGTCATTTGAACCTCAGAGAGGCTCAAACGAAACTCCGTTTCCACAGCCATACAAACAAAACAATTCACACAAGACACACAAACAATTCAATTTACAGAAAAACATCCATCACAGTGAATCTCCTCCTCACTGTGATGGAAGGCAAAGTCTTTTCTCTCCCCTGCACCATTTCTCTCCCGATGTTGGAGCCCCAGGCGGGCGATGGTAATTCCCACGGCCATTTTAGGCCACGCCGGGCGGTGTATGGCCTCGCTCCAGTCCAAAAGTCACAAATGTGGAGGCCCCAGCGGGCGCTGGATTGTCCCGTGGCCATTAAAGCCGCGCCGGGTGACGTACGGCCCCGCTCCGGGTTGTTCCAACCCCGTGACACGGGCTGGAGAAGTTGCCTTGCGGGAGCTCCGAAAAGCGGTCTCCCCCCCGGACCCGCAAGCTCCCGATGTCCCAGTCGAACATGTGTTTAGTTTTGTTTAATTTAGTTTAGAGATACAGCACAAAAACAGGTCCCTTTGGCCCACCGAGTCCACACCGACACACGAGGGACAATTTACAATCTTTCCCAAAACCAATTAACCTACAAACCTGCACGTCTTTGGAGTGTGGGATGAAACCGGAGATCCTGGAGAAAACCCACGCGGTCACAGGGAGAATGTAAAACTCCATATAGACAGCACCCGTTTCAGGATTGAGCCCAGGTCTCTGGCCCTGTCAGGCAGCAACTCTACTACCGCACCACCGTGCTGCAAGTAGGTTCCAGGCCCCACAAATGTTGGAGGTAATTTTATTTTTTTATGTGTCATTAATTTCATCTGATTAATTTAAATCTACATGCTTTGGTTATCAACATCTTTCCAAAGGGAATTACATCCATCTTGCTCATCGAGGTCTGGCATAATTGTGTGCACCTTAACTAAATGTTAACTCACTTTCCTCTCTTCCAATAGCATTCAAGACTCTCTCTTTGCATGACTATAGACATTTCAAACATGGCAACAACAATGTTATCCTTCAATGGACTTCCACATGCGGGCTGTAGTGTGGTGGAAACAAATAGGCATTGTACCATCGCAGTGGCCTTACAGCTCCAGCAAGAACTTTAGGTTCAGTTCAGTTTAGTTATTGTCACTTGTACCAACTTTTGTTAGTTTTTACATTCCATGTCTATCCCAAGAGCCATTACCTCAGACTAATCAAGACTGAACACTTTGATACTTAAGACCGAGAGGGAGAGATAGAGTAAACAGTCAGAACCTTTGCTCCAAGGGTGGAAATGTCAAAGACTAGGGCATAGCTTTATGATGAGAGGGGCAAAGTTGAAAGGAGATGTACATGGCAAGTTTTTTACACAGAGGGTGACGGGTGACTGGAACATGCTGCCAGAGATGGTGGAGGTGGCAGATACAATTGTGCTCTTTAAGAGGCTTTTATATCAACATATTGCTGTGCAATGGAACAATATGGATCAATGCAGGCAGAGAAGATCATCATCATGTTTGACATGGGCCTTTTCCTGTGTGGTACTGTTCTATGTTCTCTGTTCAACCCGACCAATCCACTAATAACTCCCTGCAGCTCAGAATTTTCTTCTCTCCCATTTACCACACTGTCAACTTTATTTTCATAGCTCTTATTTTTAAGACCAAGTTATTGACATATGTCATGAAAATCAAGGGACCTAGTACTACAATACTGCTATATTAAGAGGGAGTTAGATGTGGCCCTTGTGGCTAAAGGGATCAGGGGGTATGGAGAGAAGGCAGGTACGGGATACTGAGTTGGATGATCAGCCATGATCATATTGAATGGCGGTGCAGGCTCGAAGGGCCGAATGGCCTACTCCTGCACCTATTTTCTATGTATCTATGTATCTACAAGGAGAAAAAACAAAGTGCTGGAGGAACTCAGCAGGTAGCGCAGCATCTGAGAAAGAAAAAGAACGGACAATGTTTCACACTGGAATCCTTCTTCAGACTGACACAAAATTGTCCCATTATCCCTTCCCCTTGAACATTGTACATTTCCTCCACAAATGCTGCCTGACCTCATGTTATTCTCACACTTTGTCTTATGCTCAAGTTTCCAGCATCTCCAGTCTCTTGTGTATCCATTTGGACTAAATACTGCATTTTGTGGATCTCACTACATACTGATCACCCGTTATTAACATTTTTTTCGATCATTACTATTTGGCTTCTCCAGCTGAGTCAGTTTTTCATCCAACTTGTCATTTTCCCTTGGATCACATGGATTATTTTTCTTGCCTGATCACTGCTGTTTGGGACATTGTCAAACACCTTGCTGAAGGCTAAATCAAATATGTTACTCTTATTGATTCTCTTTATAACCTCCTCCAACAATTCAATGTAGTCGGATATAACCTTCCCCTAAGAAATCCACGCTGACTCGCTTGATTGACCTGTTCATCTATAAATGCTGCTTTATTGGCTTCGGTAGCATGGTATTGTTACTAGACTAGCAGCTGGTTCTGGACTATTGATCCAGAGACATGATTTCAAATCATGGCAGCTAAGGAATTTTTAATCCAATTAATTAAATAAATCGGTCCGGTAACTATGAAACTACTGGATTGTTGTAAGAAACTCATATGGTTCATTGGTTCATTCAGGGAAATGAATCTGGCATGCTCATCCAGTCTGGTATAACGATTCTAGGCCCAACTCTGTGATTGATTCTCAACAGCCTCCAAGTTCAGGGGCAAAGTAAAATGGACAGCAAAAACCACTGTTGCCAGCAACATCCATTGCCATCTGTGAATAACAAAAATACCTGCTATCTGTCAGAATTATTTCCAATAGTTTCCTCTTCACCAATATCTGGGAGACTGATCTGTGGTCACTCAGTCTATCCGCTCCCCCTCTATTAAATATAAGCCACTTTCAGGTTTGCTGGACCATGATAGGAGCCAAAGAAGATTGGAAAATTATGATCAATGTTTACACTATTTTATATTCTGTCAGTTCTTCTCGACAAGGGAACCTGTCACTTCATCTACCCTGCAGAAACAAGGATCTGTAGATGCTGGGTTTATGAAGGAAAAAACAAATTGCTGAAGTAACTCAATGAGTCAGACAGCATCCCTACAGAACATGGATAGATGGATGATAAGTGGATGAAGAATGAATTATTAGAACTTGACAATATTTTCTACAGCATTTTCGTGAAAACATTTTGTACACATCAGCACTGAAAATCTGACCATCCTGGTCCCTGTCAGAGTACATGACAATTAAAAAGCAAAATTAAAGCTTCCACCAAACCATTAAACCTGCTCCACATTCTGACTGTGGAAGTATTTCCTCAGTGTTCAGGTATCCGCTTGGAGGTAGTGATCATAATATGATTAGTTTTAATCTGCAATTTGAGAAGGGGAAGGTTAAATCAAAAGTGTCAGTGATGCAGTTGAACAAAGGGGGACTATGAAGGCATGAGAGGGGAGCTGGCCAAGGTAGACTGGAAAGGGATCCTAGCAGGAATGATGGTGGAACAGCAATGGCAGGAATTTCTGGACATAATCCGGAAGACGCAGGATCATTTCATTCCAAAAAGGAAGAAAGATTCCAAGGGGAGCAGGAGGCAACCGTGGCTGACAAGAGAAGTTAGGGATAGAATAAAACTAAAAGAAAAAGATGTATAACACAGCAAAGAGTAGCCGGAAGCCAGAGGATTGGGAAACGTTCATAGGACAACAGAAGGAAACTAAACGGGCAATACTGGCTGAAAAGATGACGTAAGAGTGGAAGCTGGCCAGGAATATAAAGAAGGACAGTAAAAGCTTATTTAGATATGTTAAGGGAAAAAGAGTAGCAAAGTCAAATGTGGGTTCCCTTGAAGGCAGACACGGGTGAAATTATTATGGATAACAAGGAAATGGCAGAAGAGTTGAACAGGTACTTTGAATCTGTCTTCACTAAGGAAGACACAAACAATCTCCCAGATGTACTGAAGGACAGAGGATCTAAGGGGGTAGAGGAACTGAAATACATTTTTCATTAGGCGAGAAATAAGCATTGGGTAGGCTAATGGGACTGAAGGATGATAAATCCCCTGGGCCGGATGGTTGCATCCCAGGGTCTCACGGAGGTGGCTCTAGAAATGGTGGACGCATTGGTGATCATTTTCCAATGTTCAATAGATTCAGGATCTGTGCCTGTGGATTGGAGGATAGCTAATGTTATCCCACTTTTCAAGAAAGGAGCGAGAGAGAAAACGGGGAATTATAAACCAGTTAGCCTGACTTCGGTGATGGGAAAGATGCAATTATTAAAGAGGTAATAATGGGGCATTTGGATAGCAGTAAAAGGATTAGTCCAAGTCAACATGGATTTATGAAAGGGAAATCATACTTGACTAATCTTCTGGAATTTTTTGAGGATGTGACAAGTAAAATGGATGAAGGGGAGCCAGTGGATGTAGTGTAGTCTTTCAGAAAGCCTTTGATAAGGTCCCGCACGGGAGACTGGTGACTAAAATTAGAGCACATGGTATTGGGGGTAGGTTGTTGACATGGATAGAAAATTGGTTGGCTGACAGGAAGCAAAGAGTAGGAGTGAATGGGTCCTTTTCAGAATGGCAGGCAGTGGCGAGTGGAGTGCCGCAAGGCTCGGTGTTGGGGCCGCAACTGTGTACCGTATATATTAATGATTTGGAGGAGGGAATTAGGAACAACACTAGCAAGTTTGCGGATGACACAAAGCTGGGTGGCAGGGTGAACTGTGAAGAGGATGTTAGGAAGTTGCAGGGTGACCTGGACAGGTTGAGTGAGTGGGCAGATGCGTGGCAGATGCAGTATAATATAGATAAATGTGAGGTTATCCACTTTGGCGGCAATACAAGGGGGCAGATTATTATCTCAATGGGGTTAGGTTAGGTAAGGGGGAGGTGCAGTGAGACTTGGGTGTCCTTGTACACCAGTCACTGAAAGTTGCCGTGCAGGTACAGCAGGCAATGAAGAAAGCTAATGGAATGTTGGCCTTCATAACAAGAGGATTTCAGTATAGGAGTAAAGAGGTTCTTCTGCATTCTGCGGCTCTGGTATGACCACATCTGGAGTATTGTGTACAGTTGTGGTCTCCTAATTTGAGGAAGGACATCCTTGTGATTGAGGAAGTGCAGCATAGGTTCACGAGATTGATCCCTGGGATGACGGGACTGTCATAAGAGGAAAGATTGAAAAGGCTAGGCTTGTATTCACTGGAGTTTAGAAGAACGAGGGGGGATCTTATAGAAACATATAAATTATAAAAGGACTGAACAAGCTAGATGCAGGAAAAATGTTCCCAATGTTGGGCGAGTCCAGAACCAGGGGCCACAGTCTTAGTAATAACGGGAGGCCATTTAAGACTGAGGTGAGAAAAAACTTTTTCACCCAGAGAGTTGTGAATTTGTGGAATTCCCTGCCACAGAGGGCAGTGGAGGCCAAATCACTGGATGGATTTAAGAGAGAGTTAGATAGAGCTCTAGGGGCTGGTGGAATCAAGGGATATGGGGAGAAGGCAGGCACGGGTTATTGATAGGGGACGATTAACCATGATCACAATGAATGGCAGTGCTGGCTCGAAGGGCTGAATGGCCTCCTCCTGTTATCTATGTTTCTATGTTGCTATGTATCCATAGTATTATTAATCTCTACAGACTGCATCTACAGTTAGCTGGTGGCCATGTAGTGGAATCTTGGATTGAAGGTGTGCTAGCCTAAAGGTACGAAAGCATCCTTAAATACAGGAGAGGGTGCGGGAAGACTGGAGGGAGGCAAATGTTGTGCCCTCTTTTCTAGACGGGCTGCAGTGAAAATGCTGGGAACTATAGGCCGGTGAGCTTAACATCTGTAGTTGGAAAGTTACTAGAGTATTCTGAGGGATAGATTATACAGTCATTTGGATGGGCAAAGGCTGATTGGGGATAGTCAGCTAGGGTTTATATGTAGGAGGTCATGTCTCAAAAATCAGGTTGAGTTTTTTGAAGACATGACCAAAAAGGTAGATGAGGGAAGAGCTGTAGATGTTGTGTACATGGACGTTCGACAAGGTTCCGCATGGTAGGCTGCTCTGGAAGGTTAGATCGCATGGGATCCAAGGAGAGATAGCTGAATGGATAGCAAATTGGCTCCGTGGAAGAAAGCAGAGGGTAAATGGTGGAAGGT
Organism: Malacoraja senta; assembly: GCA_038087875.1. NCBI lineage: Eukaryota > Metazoa > Chordata > Chondrichthyes > Rajiformes > Rajidae > Malacoraja > Malacoraja senta. The sequence continues at coordinate 108,117,189 of CM075977.1, forward strand.
TGCTTCTCAGACTGGATGCGTGTGACTAGTGGTGTGCCTCAGGGTTCGGTGCTGGGCCCATTACTGTTTGTCATCTACATCAATGATTCGGATGAGAACATACAGGGCAAGATTACCAAGATTGCTGATGATACAAAAGTTAGTGGTTTAGCAGATAGTGAAGATGGTTGTGAAAGATTGCAGCACGATCTGGATCGATTGGCCAGGTGGGCGGAGGAATGGTTGATGGAATTTAATGCAGAGAAGTGTGAGGTGTTGAATTTTGGGACAAGTAAATGGTAGGCCTCTGGGTAGTGTTGTAGAGCAGAGGGATCTAGGAGTACAGGTGCACGGTTCCCTGAAGGTCGAGTCGCAGATGGATAAAGTGGTCAAAAAGGCTTTTGGCATTTTGGCCTTCATCAGGCAGAGTATTGACTATAGAAGTTGGGAGGTCATGTTGCAGTTGTATAAGACATTGGTGAGGCCGCATTTAGAATACTATGGTTGTCACACCGCAGGTAAAAGGTTAGAGGACAGAAAGGGAACGGGTGGCCAATAACCAGCATAGCAGTAGGCAGGTAGTGCAGGAGTCCTCTGCGGTCATCTCCCTCCTAAACAGGTATACCATTTTGGATACTGTTGGGAGAGATGGCTCATCAGGGGAAGGCAGCAGCAGCCAAGTTCATGGCACCATGGGTGGTCTGCGGCACAGGAGGGGAAAAAAAAGAGTGGAAGGGCAATAGTAATAGGGGATTCCATTTGTAAGGGGAATAGATAGGCCTTTCTGCGGCCGCAAACGAGACTCCAGGATGGTATGTTGCCTCCCTGGTGCAATGGTCAGGGATGTCACTGAACGACTGCAGAACATTCTGGAGGGGGAGGGTGAACATCCAGCTGTGGTGGTGCACATTGGCACCAACGATATAGGTAAAGAAAGGGATGAGGTCCTACAAGGTGAATTTAGGGAGCTAGGAGATAAACTTAAAAGTAGGACCTCAAAGGTAATAATCTCTGGATTACTACCAGTACGGGCTAGTCAGAGTAGAAACAGGAGGATATTGCAGATGAATACGTGGCTTGAAAAATGGTGCAAGGGGGAGGGATTCAAATTTCTAGGGCATTGGAACCAGTTCTGGGGGAGGTGGGACCAGTACAAACAGGACGGTCTGCACCTGGGCTGGAATGGAACCAATGTCCTTGGGGGAGTGTTTGCTAGTGCTGTCGGGGAGGATTTAAACTAATGTGGCAGGGGAATGGGTGCAAGAGCAGAGAGGCAGAGGGGTGTACAATGAGGTAGAAGCAATAGGTAGCAAGGTGAAAAGTAAAAGTGGCAGGCAGACAAATCCAGGGCAAAATCAAAAAGGGCCACTTTTCAACATAAGGGGTAAGAGTGTTGTAAAAACAAGCCTGAAGGCTTTGTATCTTAATGCAAGAAGCATTCGTAATAAGGTGGATGAGTTGAATGTGCAGATAGTTATTAATGAATATGATATAGTTGGGATCACGGAGACATGGCTCCAGGGTGACCAAGGCTGGGAGCTGAACATCCAGGGATATTGAATATTCAGGAGGGATAGACAGAAAGGAAAAGGAGGCGGGGTAGTGTTGCTGGTTAGAGAGGAGATTAACGCAATAGAAAGGAAGGACATTAGCTTGGAGGATGTGGAATCGATATGGGTAGAGCTGTGAAACACTAAGGGGCAGAAGACGCTAGTGGGAGTTGTGTACAGGCCACCTAACAGTAGTAGTGGAGTTGGGGATGGCATCAAACAGGAAATTAGAAATGCGTGCAACAAAGGTAAAACAATTATAATGGGTGACTTCAATCTACATATAGATTGGGTGAATCAAATTGGCAGGGGTGCTGAGGAAGAGGATTTCTTGGAATGTATGCGGGATATAGTTATCTAAACCAACATGTAGAGGAACCAACGAGAGAGCAGGCTATTCTAGACTGGGTATTGAGTAATGAGGAAGGGTTAGTTAGCAGTCTTGTTGTGCGTGGCCCCTTGGGCAAGAGTGACCATAATATGGTTGAGTTCTTCATTAGGAAGGAGAGTGACATTGTTAATTCAGAAACAAGGGTCCTGAACTTAAAGAAAGGTGACTTTGAGGGTATGAGATGTAAATTGACCAAGATTGACTGGCAAATGATTCTTAAAGGGTTGATGGTGGATATGCAATGGAAGGCATTTAAAAACTGCATGGATGAACTACAACAATTGTTCATCCCAGTTTGGCAAAAGAATAAATCGGGGAAGGTAGTGCATCCGTGGATAACAAGGGAAATCAGGGATATTGTGGCGGCTCCCAAGGGTCGTGTCATCATACCTGTCGAACCCCTCGGCACGGGAGTGGTTCAGTCCGGAGGCGGCCCTTAGCCAGAGGGTTTAAAGGCAAGGGTTTGGGTGCCATCTTTCTCTCGTTTGGTCTTCCCTACAGCCGGGAGGAACATAATTAAAGGTGCCTCTCAAAACACTGGACTTCGTGCTTCCTTTTGAGACCCACGCACCACATTGGTGACCCCGACGCTCAATTGGCGTCATGATGGAGAGTGGACAAAGCCCTACCTCCTCACAGGCCGGCCCAGCCCTGTCTCTGGACGCGGTCTCGGTGAAACTGCCTACCTTCTGGACCACCCGGCCGCTCATCTGGTTCCAGCAGGCGGAGGCCCAGTTCAACCTGCGGGGCATCACGGTCGATGCCACCCGCTTCTATCACCTGGTGGGGGCCCTCGACCAGGACACGGTTGAGGAGGTCACGGACTTCCTCGCAGCCCCCCCGGACACTGATAAATATCTCGGCCTTAAGGAGCTCCTGCTCCAGATTTATGGACTAAGTAGGATGGAGCGTGCTGCTAGGATCCTGCATATTGAGGGCCTAGGCGACCGACGGCCATTAAGCCTCCTAAAGGAGATGGTGGCTCTACTGTATGGGCACACGCCATGCCTGCTATTCGAATATACTTACCTGCATCTGCTGCTGGCCTACATTCGTCTGCAGCTCACAGACATCTCCTTTGCAGACATCAGGGCCCTCGGGAGGCGTGCCGAGGCACTGTGGATGGCGCGCCCTGATGATGTCAGCGCGCTGGCCATCAGCAGAGACGGGGACGCGCTGAGGCCGACGCGCCCTGATGATGTCAACGCGCTGGCCGTCGGCAGGCGCGCCGATGACGTCACCCCGGCAGCTCCCGATTTCCTCCGGTGGGGCGGGGGAGCAGTGGAAGGAGTGACAGCTCCAGCCCGACGGCCCGTCAGATCGCCCCCCGCGGCCGTGAGGGGTACTGCACCTGCAGTCCAGCGGCAGCAAGCTGCAGGCACCACCAACAGGAGCCAGCAATCTCCTAGTAACACCAACATGAGGCGTTGGTGCTACTACCACCAGCCCTGGGGTGCTGCAGCACGACTATGCCGCCAGCCGTGCACGTTCCCGGGAAATGCCTGGGACGGCAGCCAATAGTTCCCGCGGCGGCCGGCCAAATTCACCGCATCTTCGCCTGGGATCGGCGCTCCAGGACCCGCTTCCTCGTTGATACTGGAGCGGAGCTCAGCGTCCTGCCCCCTTCGCTGGCCGACATTCGTTCCGGTAAGCGGGGGCCTGTCCTCACCACGGCGAATGGCAGCCCCATCCGCACATATGGAGTGCGCATGGTTCTGATCGTGCTCGGCTCATGCCATTTCTCGTGGCAGTGCACCATTGCCGACATCTCCCAGCCATTGCTCGGGGCCGATTTCCTCCGGGCGCATTCCCTCATGGTGGACGTCAGGCGTCAGCGCTTGGTCAACGCCGCTACGATGGAGCCGATCACGTTGCATTTTGTATCAACCGGTGGGACGGCCCCTGTCGTCCATGGACTCCCACTTCGCATGGATCTTGGCCGCGTTCCCAGACATTATGACCCCGCAGTTTCGATCATCGACCCCCAGCCACGGAGTGGTACATTTTATCCAGACTACCGGCCCATCTCTCCACGCACGAGCACGCCGACTGCCGCCGGATAAACTGCGTCTGGTACGGTGGGAATTCTGCACATTGGGGACCTTGGGGATCGTCCGTCCTTCGAGCAGTCCTTGGGCGTCTCCACTCCACATGGTCCCTAAGTCAAGCGGGGCCTGGCGACCTTGCGGGGATTACCGATGGCTGAACGCCGCAACAACAGCGGATCGATACCCCGTACCCCACATCCAGGACTTCACGGCCCATTTGGCTGGGGCCACAATATTTTCAAAAGTGGATCTGGTACGGGGCTATAACCAGATCCCGGTTCATCCGGATGACGTACCCAAGACGGCGATCATCATGCCATTCGGACTTTTTGAGTTCACGCGCATGCCGCTCAAGAACGCTGCGCAGGCCTTTCAACGCCTAATGGACGGGGTTTGTCACGACCTCGAATTCGTGTTTGTGTATCTGGATGACATCCTGGTGGCCAGCCGCTTGCAGCAGGAGCACTGCGCCCACCTTCAGCAGCTCAGCGACCATGGTTTGGCCATCAACCTTGACAAGTGCCGTTTTGGTGTGACCGAGATTGACTTCCTCGGCCACCGCGTGACTGCGCAAGGCGCGGTTCCACTGCCTGACAGGGTCGACGCCATCCGTCAGTTTCCCCGCCCATGCACGGTGCGTGGCCTGCAGGAGTTTGTCGGCATGGTGGCGTTTTACCATCGTTTCGTGCCATCCGCGCCCACATCATGCGGCCGCTGTATCAACTCCTGGCGGGTGGGCAGCACAAGAACATTGAATGGACCCACGAGGCAGTGGCAGCTTATGACGGCGCGAAGGAGGCCCTTGCTCGGGCCGTACTGCTGGTGCACCCGCGGGCAGATGCCCCGACTGCTCTCACGGTGGATGCCTCAGAGTCGCCGGTTGGTGCTGTGCTGGAGCAACTGGCGGGCGGAGGTTGACGGCCCCTGGCCTTCTTCAGCCGGCACCTCAACCGCGCACAGACGAAATACAGCGTGTTCGACCGCGAGCTCCTGGCTCTGTAACTGGCAGTGCGCCATTATCGCTACTTCCTGGAGAACCGCCCGTTCACCGCCTACACGGACCACAAGCCGCTCACTTTCGCCCTGCTGAAGGTTTCCGACCCCTGGTCCGCACGGCAGCAGCGGCAATTGGCCTACATTTTGGAGTATACAACGTCTATCCGCTACATCGAGGGGAAAGAGAACCGGATGGCCGACGCATTGTCCCGCCCCGCTATCAACGCCGTGTTCGAGGTGGCGCCCGGAATGGATTATTCTGATCTGCCAGAGGCACAGCTCACGGACGATGAGATGCCCGCCTACCGGACTGCCATCGCCGACCTCCGCCTTGAGGATGTCCCTCTCGGTCCTGGAGGAGTGACAATCTTGTGCGATGTATCGTCCGGTCAGCCGCACCCCATCGTCCCTGCCACCTGGCGCGGAGGGTGTTCGAGGTGATCCACGGACTGTCTCACCCATCAATCCGGGCGACAACGGCACTAGTGGCTGCTCGTTTCATGTGGCATGGTCTGCGCAAGCAGGTTGGCCTTTGGCCTCGCACCTGCATTCCGTGCCAGACTGCGAAAATCCAGCGCCATGTCCGTGCGCCTCTCCAGGAGTTTGGTCTATTTCACCGGCGATTCGACCACCTCCACGTGGACATTGTAGGGCCTCTCCCGCCGTCCCGGGACATCACCCACCTTCTCACAATGATGGACCGCTTCACGCGGTGGCCGGAGGCCATTCCGCTGGCCGATACTTCAACGGCTACGTGTGCTCGTGCGTTGTCCGTACACTGGATTGCTCGCTTCGGGGTGCCGGCGCACATCTCCTCAGACCGGGGGCCACAGTTCACCTCCTAGCTGTGGTCAGCCATGGCTCGCTTGCTGGGGGTGCGGCTACACCACACCACAGCTTACCACTCGCAAGCTAACGGTCTGGTGGAGAGGTTCCACCAGCAGCTAAAGGCAGCACTGAAGGCGCGACTCTCCGGCCCGGACTGGATGGACGAGTTGCCGTGGGTCAAGCTGGGCATCCGGACTGCTCCCAAAGAGGACTTGGCCTCATCATCGGCGGAGCTCGTTTACGGCTCGCCACTCACGGTGCCCGGGGAGTTCGTGCCGTCGGCGTTGGGGCAGCAGGGAACGCCCTCATCCACCCTAAAGCGCCTTCGCGAGGGAGTTGGCAGGCTCGCACCCATCCTGACGTCCCGCCATGGGACATTTCGCCCGCACGTGCGATCAGCCCTCAGGGACTGCCCATACGTCTTCCTGCGCCGTGACGCCCACCAGACGCCACTCCAGAGGCCGTACGAGGGCCCGTTCCAGGTGTTGGAACACGGGCAATCGACTTTTGTCCTGGACATGGGGGGCCAGCCGGGTCGTGCGCCCGCCGGTGCGTTTCGTGCCTCGGGTTCTGGGGGGGGGGGTCCTGTGGTGGCTCCCAAGGGTCGTGCCATCATACCTGTCGAACCCCTTGGCACGGGAGTGGTTCACTCCAGAAGCGGCCCTTAGCCAGAGGGTTTACAGGCAGGGGTTTGGGTGCCATCTTTCTCTCGTTTGGTCTTCCCTACAGCCGGGAGGAACATAATTAAAGGTGTCTCTCAAAACACTGGACTTCAAGCTTCCTTTTGAGACCCACGCACCACAATAGTATCAAAACAAAAGATGAAGCGTACAAATTAGCCAGAAAAAGCAGCCTACCAGAGGACTGGGAGACATTCAGTCCAGCAGAGGAGGACAAGAGACTTAATTAGGAAAGGGAAAATAGATTATGAAAGAAAACTGGCAGGGAACATAAAAACTGACTCCAAAAGTTTTTATAGATATGTGAAGAGGAAAAGATTAGTTAAAACAAATGTAGGTCCCTTGCAGTCAGAAACAGGTGAATTGATCATGGGGAACAAGGACATGGCAGACCAATTGAATAGCTACTTTGGTTCTGTCTTCACTAAGGAAGACATAAATAATCTGCCGGAAATAGCAATGAGATGGAGGAACTGAGTGAAATCCAGGTTAGTCGGGAAGTGGTGTTATGTAAATTGAATGGATTATAGGACGATAAATTCCCAGGGCCAGATAAGTTGCATCCCAGAGTACTTAAGGAAGAAGCCGCAGAAATAGTGGATGCATTAGTGATAATTTTTCAAAACTCTTTAGATTCTGGAGTAGTTCCTGAGGACTGGAGGGTAGCTAATGTAACCCCACTTTAAAAAAAGGGAGGGAGAGAGAAAACGGGGAATTACAGACCAGTTAGTCTCACATCGGTGGTGGGGAAAATTCTGGAGTCAGTTATTAAAGATGGGATAGCAGCACATTTGGAAAGTGGTGAATTCATTGGACAAAGTCAGCATGGATATATGAAAGGTAAATCATGTCTGACGAATCTTATAGAATTTTTCGAGGATGTAACTAGTAGAGTGGATAAGGGAGAACCAGTGGATGTGTTATATCTGGACTTTGAGAAGGCTTTCGACAAGGTCCCACATAAGAGATTAGTATGCAAACTTAAAGCACACGGTATTGGGGGTTCAGTATTGATGTGGATAGAGAACTGGCTGGCAGACAGGAAGCAAAGAGTAGGAGTAAACGGGTCCTTTTCAGAATGGCAGGCAGTGACTAGTGGGGTACCGCAAGGCTCAGTGCTGGGACCCCAGCTATTTTCAATCTATATTAATGACCTGGATGAGGGAATTGAATGCAACATCTCCAAGTTTGCGGATGACACGAAGCTGGGGGGCAGTGTTAGCTGTGAGGAGGATGCTAGGAGGCTATGCAAGGTGACTTGGATAGGTTGGGTGAGTGGGCAAATGCATGGCAGATGCAGTATAATGTGGATAAATGTGAGGTTATCCACTTTGGTGGCAAAAACAGGAAAGTAGACTATTATCTGAATGGTGGCCGATTAGGAAAAGGGGAGATGCAACGAGACCTGGGTGTCATTGTACACCAATCATTGAAAGTAGGCATGCAGGTGCAGCAGGCAGTGAAGAAAGCAAATGGTATGTTAGCATTCATAGCAAAAGGAGTTGAGTATAAGAGCAGGGAGGTTCTACTGCAGTTGTACAGGGTCTTGGTGAGACCACACCTGGAGTATTGCGTACAGTTTTGGTCTCCTAATCTGAGGAAAGACATTCTTGCCATAGAGGGAGTACAGAGAAGGTTCACCAGACTGATTCCTGGGATGGCAGGACTTTCATATGAAGATAGACTCGGCTTGTACACGCTAGAATTTAGAAAATTGAGGGGGGATCTTATAGAAACTTACAAAATTCTTAAGGGGTTGGACAGGCTAGATGCAGGAAGATTATTCCCGATGTTGGGGAAGTCCAGAACCCGGGGTCACAGTTTAAGGATAAGCGGGAAGTCTTTTAGGACCAAGATGAGAAAATCATTTTTTACGCAGAGAGTGGTGAATCTGTGGAAGTCTCTGCCACAGAAGGTAGTTGAGGCCAGTTCATTGGCTATATTTAAGAAAGAGTTAGATGTTGCCCCTGTGGCTAAAGGGATCAGGGGGTATGGAGAGAAGGCAGGGATGGGATACTGAGTTGGATGTTCAGCCATGATGATATCGAATGGCGGTGCAGGCTCGAAGGGCTGAATGGCCTACTCCTGCACCTATTTTCTATGTTTCTATGTTTCTATGTTCAGTTCTGGGCACCATGTCATCGGAAAGATAATGTCAAACTTGAAAGGGTACGAGGATGTTGCCAGGACTAGAGGGTGTGAGCTGTAGGGAGAGGGTGAGTAGGGTGTGTCTATTCCATGGAGCGCAGGAGGATGAGAGGTGATCTTATAGAGGTGTACAATAGATCAGCACGGAGTCTCGTGCCCATAGTAGGGGAATCGAGGACCAGAGGACGCAGGTTCAAGGTGAAGTGGAAGAGATTTAATAGGAATCCGAGGGGTAATTTTTTCACACAAAGGGTGGTAGGTGTATGCAACAAGCTGCTAGAGGAGGTAGTTGAGGCTGGGACTATACCATTGTTTAAGAAACAGTTAGACAGGTACATGGATAGGACAGGTTTGAAGAGATATGGACCAAGCGCAGGCAAGTAGGACTGGTGTAGCTGGGACATTGTTGGCCAGTGTGGGCAAGTTGGGCCAAAGGGCCTGTTTCCACAATGCATCACTCTATGACTATGACTAAAGGACAAAAGGTAAACATCCTACTCCAACAGCAAACCATGACCAGCAAGCTATTTGTGAAAGTGGCATGAACAGAAAGGTATGCATTTATGATATTTGCCGAAATATCTTATTATCTTTCCATGTGCTTACAGTTCCACTTCAGTGGTACCTCCAAGTTTTCCTGGTTGCGGTTTACATCCCAGCGAATACGATCTTTACACCCATCCTTCAAATCTTTTACCATGATGAAAGAGGAGGAGCACCACAGAATAAGTGGATGCAGAGGAAATGGCATGGGCTAAGAGAATTCTCCTCATGGATCAGTGGGCCTGCAACAACACTTGTCGTAGCATCCTCATTGTGAATGGGGATGGTGGAGAGCTTCCAGCATCACAGACAGACATTGCTGGCAGCAGGTGACCAGGGACAGTGCTGTGAACACAAGGGAACATTGATTCATGTTTCAGTTTAAAGATGTCTCCAGTTAAGACAAATGCTCCTTCTCTGTCAGGAGTGGACCCATACCACTGCGATGCAGCAGTTCATTAGCTTGCAGACATTGCAGCAAGCATCTAGGCTTCAATTTTGTTCCATGTTAGACCTGGCAATGGCATATGCAGTGCAGGGAGAAGTATATAGGAAACACACAGGGAGCAAGATGTTGATGGTTCAGTTGCAGCATGTTCATTTGCCTCTGCGTTCAGGCCTGCTGCATGGGTTGCTCCTAGTTGGACTGTGACAGGAATAAAACAACATCAACAGCTGCACTTTATCAATCCAGTGTCGCAAATGATGAGAGTCGCAACTGTTGATGACATCTTTAAGTGTCCAATTGACACCTGAAAAATGTCAACTGCATCAGAATGAATCACATCCAGAAATGTCTGGTCCGGTTTCCAATTTCAGATTTGTACATCAGTGATTTTATGCATGATTTGCAAATGGATATTGCTTCTTCCAATTTAAAGCATTTATTTTCTTTCGTCAGAATGATTTTTTTTTTAATTCCTTCAATTCTCGTTTTATCCTTTAATGTGATCTCTAATTAATGGAGCAGCCAACCTCTTTCTTCTTTCCTTAGCCTCTCCAACTATATTCTTCTGAGAACCTTTAGTCTCCAGTACTGACCCTTTCTCATTTAAATGTGCTGTCACATTCTGGTTCTGCCTATTTTTATATCAATTGATGCAGTACCCAAGTAATAATCCCCAAATTGTTGCCAAGAAGGACCCTTCCTATAAATGAGATATTGTAACGGCGTCTGGTAGCGCACGCAGATATCGAACCCGGCGTTCGGAAGCCGCGGTCACGTGACTCGGGAGGGGCTGTTGTTTTTGCGCGTTTTTTCCCTTGCACGCGTTAGTTCAGCGCTGACCACCAATGTGGCCAGACGTGTCTGTTAAACCTGTATGCTGCAACTTGAGCTTTCGAATAAAGTATTGTTGAAAACTCCAGTGGTCGTTTATCAGACCGCCAAATTATATCATTTAATAACCCCACTGGCAAAACATTCCCCCCTATGCTTTTCAGAGCAATAACAACTCAATATTGTTTCTCCTTTTCCACATTGTTCTCCAATTTATCCAAGATATTCTTCACCCTCGCACCACATGGAGAACATTCCCTTCTAAACTCTCAGTTAGAAGGTATAATCCACTGGGAGGCACCAGCAATGGCTACATCGCCAACAGTCTGTCTGTCCCTTCCTTCTTTTATGTTTATAGCATGTGTTAAATGTATGTTTTAGTGTTCTTTAGCTTGTTTTATATGGGGGGAGGGAGGGGAGGGTTGGGGGAAACTTTTTTAAATCTCTCACCTCAACGGAGATGCGGTTTATTTCCGTATCGTATTTCTGTCCGCACTGCGGCTTAACATCGAGGAGTTGGCGGCCTCTGCTGGAGATCGACTTCGGAGCTCCAGCAGAGACTTCGGAGCCTGCGGACTTTAGCATCGTGGAGCTCAAGGTCCCTGGTCAGAGACCGTCTTCTGGAGCTCCAAGCTGCAGGAGCTTCGACCGCCCCGATGCAGGGGCTTCGATCGACCCGACTGCGGATGTTTTGACTGCTCCGACCGTGGGAGAATAAAGAGGGAAGAAGTTTGAGCTTTATTGCCTTCCATCACAGTGAGGAACATGTGGAATCCACTGTGGTGAATGTTTATGTAGTTGTGTGTCTTGTTGCTTTTTTTAGTATGGCTGTATAGTAAATCGAATATCACTGTACCTTAATTGGCACATGTGACAATAAACTGAACTTGGACCTTGAACCTTGAGTTATGTCTGTGGAAAACACACTGTTCGTTCACCTGAATATCAAACCTCTTCCAAATAGAACCATATGGAGGAGAAGATAGACACAAAAATGCTGGAGGAACTCAGCGGGACAAGCAGCATCTCTGGAGAGAATGAATGGGTGACGTTTTGGGTCGAGACCCTTCTTGCACCCTTCAATGCATTCTTTCATTTGTGCCTCATATATAATTCCATGCCTGGGAGAATGAGTGTCTGAAGAAGGGTCTCGAACCAAAACGGCACCCATTCCTTCTATCCAGAGATGCTGCCTGCCCTGCTGAATTACTCCAGCATTTTGTGTTTATATTCAGTGTAAACCCGCATCTGCAGTTCCTTCCTACACATATGGAGCGGAATATATCTTAACTGAAAACAGTGCTGTAAGAAGTTAATCAATGCCACTGTAGGTCAGTGAACTGCGATTTTAGATGTTGTGCTTGTTACTCCTAAGCCAATCGTGACGACTTACTGCATATTGTTGAATGTTGCTCACAATCATGTAAACTGACACAAACACAATCAAAGCAATTACTTTTGTTTGCAGGTCATTTATACATAGTGTTGATATCTCTTGTTAATCAAGAAAATTGATTGCAAGTACATTGCACTAAAGAGAACCGAACGCACCTGGTTATTTGCTGCGTTGCTTAGTAACACTTGAAGACTTATTCAATGGCTTCAGATCGAAGATAACCTCAGATTTATTTGTAATATGTGACATTGGACTTGAGAATATGTCTGAGGCAAAAAGCCTTTAAAAATTTTAAATAATTATTTTCAAAATAATCTCTTACTCTGAATGCACTCGTTTATTTGTGCCTCATGTACAATTGTTAGCCAGGGAGAACTAATATACAATATAAATGGTGTATTTCAAAGGTCAAAGCATTTGTGAATGGGTCAGCCAACAGTCATACTTATCTCTTACGCATTCGGGAGCTGAATACAACTATTCTCTTGTATGTCTTCAAAGATTAATGTTAAAGTTAATGACAAAAACATTATACGGAACTCAATAAAGTAAGATGAGCAAGAAAGCATCATCCCGTTGTAATTGACCTCACCTGTACAATCATACATAAAGTTCCCTCTGGAGGAAGATTCTACAACTAAGCTATGTCTGTGTAAGTTTTCTTTTAAAAATAAATGTCTTCCCTCAGTGAATTTATGAATACTCTATTTCCCTGGCTGCTCAGGACCAGGGGATGTGGAGAAAGAAGCTCCAGGTGGAGATGAAACTTCACAACAGCACATGGTTCAAGTCCCTGGAGGTCAGGCACCAACACCACAAAATGGTCAAAGGTAACAGTCACACACTCCTGAATCCAACGGCCAGAGACAACTTTACCTGTAGAAGCCGTGGGAGGCTCTGCCTGCCAACAATAGGCCAAGTCAGCCACAGCTAGGAGATGCAACCACAGATGAAACATTCCTCTCTTCTAGAAGAACAACATCAAAGCCGCATCATCATCTCTTGCGGAAGCCAACAAAACAATAAAATGTCCATGTCAGCTGTCTTTAAAGAGAAATGTCTTCTCTCTGTGGATTGTAAATCCTTGGAATTCTCCGTTCCATAAAACTGTAGCTGCAGTCATTGAAGGTATTGGACAAGAAGGAAATGACGTGTATGGAAGTTGGGAAAGAAATCAGAAATGGTCGAAAATCAGATAAGTTATAATTTTACTGTGGCAAAACTGTTCCTGTTCATTATGACCAAGCTCTCAAGCACTCTCTTTTTGACCATCTTCAGTAGTTTCATTCAACGTAAGTTCCTGATCTTGCTTGCAGTCATCTTCCTCACTTTCCTTGTGATCTCCTGCTTTCTCTCCACTGCCAGTGTTGTAACATATATTACAATATTTGCTACTTAACATGCTATTCAGATGCAGATTTTGGTACTGATATGAAAATGCCTAAATTTAAACTTCACTACATTATAATCATATAACCATATAACAATTACAGCACGGAAACAGGCCATCTCGGCCCTTCAAGTCCGTGCCGAACACTTTTTTTTCCTTCTTTCTTCTTTCTTCCCCCTAGTCCCATCTACCTGCACTCAGACCATATCCCTCCATTCCTTTCCCGTCCATATACCCATCCAATCTATTTTTAAAGGATAAAATCGAACCTGCCTCCACCACTTCCACTGGAAGCTCATTCCACACAGCTACCACTCTCTGAGTAAAGAAGTTCCCTCTAATGTTACCCCTAAACTTCTGTCCCTTAATTCTCAAGTCATGTCCCCTTGTTTGAATCTTCCCTATTCTCAATGGGAAAAGGTTATCCACGTCAACTCTGTCTAACCCGCTCATCATTTTAAAGACCTCTATCAAGTCCCCCCTTAACCTTCTGCGCTCCAAAGAATAAAGACCTAACTTGTTCAACCTTTCTCTGTAACTTAGTTGCTGAAACCCAGGCAACATTCTAGTAAATCTCCTCTGTACTCTCTCTATTTTGTTGACATCCTTCCTATAATTAGGCAACCAAAATTGTACTCCATACTCCAGAATTGGCCTCACCAATGCCTTGTACAATTTTAACATTACATCCCAACTTCTATATTCAATGCTCTGATTTATAAAGGCCAGCACACCAAAAGCTTTCTTTACCACCCTATCTACATGAGATTCCACCTTCATGGAACTATGCACAGTTATTCCTAGATCCCTCTGTTCAACTGCATTCCTCAATTCGCTACCATTTACCATGTATGTCCTATTTTGATTTGTCCTGCCAAGATGTAGCACCTCACATTTATCAGCATTAAACTCCATCTGCCATCTTTCAGCCCACTCTTCCAAATAGCCTAAATCTCTCTGTAGACTTTGAAAATCTACTTCATTATCCACAACACCACCTATCTTAGTATCATCTGCATACTTACTAATCCAATTTTCCACACCATCATCCAGATCATTGATGTACATGACAAACAACAGTGGACCCAACACAGACCCCTGAGGCACCCCACTAGTCACCGGCCTCCAACCTGACAAACAGCCATCCACCATTACTCTCTGGCATCTTCCATTCAGACACTGTTGAATCCATCTTGCTACTCCACCATTAATACCCAACAATTGAATCTTCTTAACCAACCTTCCATGAGGAACCTTGTCAAAGGCCTTACTGAAGTCCATATAGACAACATCCACTGCTTTACCCTCATCAATTTCCCTAGTAACCTCTTTGAAGAATTCAAGAAGATTAGTCAAACATGACCTTCCAGGCACAAATCCATGTTGACTGTTCCTAATCAGACCCTGCTTATCCAGATGCTTATATATATTATCTCTAAGTATCCTTTCCATTAATTTGCCCACCACTGACATCAAACTAACAGGTCTATAATTGCTAGGTTTACTCTTAGAACCCTTTTTAAACAACGGAACAACATGCACATTATTATATATTATGCAACATGCTTAATATCATATATTAAGATATCAAAGACTATTTTATATTGTTCAAATATAAATATTTACTTTCCTCACATATATGTCCAACTGTAAAACAATATATAAATCAGTCTGAAGAAGGGTCTCGACCCGAAACGTCACCCATTCTTTACCCCCAGAGATACTGCCTGTCCCCCTGAGTTACTCCAGCATTTTGTGTCTATCTTCAATATATAAATCAAATCCTGTTAAAGGTTATCAGAATGCTGCTCATAAGTGATCTCTGAATATTTGGAGTGTCAGCAAATTCACCGATTTTTTACAGTTGAATAGAATACGTTAATCATAGGTTGAAAGATGTTTTCAGCAGCAGTTAATGCCAGTTAATGCCATGTACATTCTAAAGGAATACTAAATGATTAATGCAAGTGCCTTAAGTTGAGTCATTTACCCAGTAACATTTCCAATTTCTGTGTGCGATTATTCTAATGCATCAGTCTTATAATTTATAGATGGAGTATATTCTGTTGTCAAAATACTTAAAATAACACATTTTAGATTATCCTTCCAAATGCAAATGGAATTAGTAGCATATAGCTTGTGATTTGTGTGTTAAACATCATAAAAGGCTAAGGGATGAAAGTCATTTCAAGATTGCTCCCAACCTCACGTTTTAGATGCTGGCATCTGAAATATTAAATGTTTCAAACTTTCCCAGAGATGTACTGAGAAAAAAGAAATGTCAATCAAAATGACCTGGTGAGGCAGAATCCGTGAGGATTAAAGTTCCTGATCTTAACTTCAGTCTTCCCAACAGGAATGCACCATAGGTTGTGTGTGCTCATTGTGCTCATTGGATTTATTCATCATTGGAGTGAATTTTACTCCCTGAACAAGAGTCTGGCAGGCTGCTCTGTGAAGCAGACATGATTTTCAAAGCTCAACTTTGTTTACATGAAAGCCACTCTTTGAACAATAGATTGGACCAGCCGACATTTCAGCTGGGTTAGCGAGGGGAATGATTTAACATTGGAGCTGTAATAGACCACACGATCCCTCAAGCCTGCCCTGCCATTCAGTATGACCATGGCTTATCTGCCCAGGCCACATCTCCTTTGAAGAAGGGTCTCGACCTGAAACGTCATCCATTCATTCTCTCCAGAGATGCTGCCTGTCCCACTGAGTTACTCCAGCTTTTTGTGTATATCTTCTGTTTAACCCAGCATCTGCAGTTCCTTCCTACACATCTCCTTTGTGACATTCCCCCCGTTGCTTTCAATCCCCTGATCTCTCAAAGCTATGTACCTCCTCGTTAAACATCCAGACTTATGTACCCTCTACAATTCTGTGGAATGGAGAATTCCAGATGTTCTCTGCAAGAAGTTCCTATGCGCCTCCATTTTAAATGACTGTCAGTGGGAGGAAGAGATTAGTTTGATGGGCCCAGATGGAAAAGCACATCATTATTTTCAAAGAGACCATCTGCTGGATATCTGGTGTAGGTGTGTGAAGTATCTCGGCACCCATCAGAAAGCCCCTTCCAAATCCTTGCATCTTCTAAACGTTCAATAATGTTTTGTCATCCTTACTTCCTGTTAATAGCATGTGCCTCAGTTGATTTGAGTCAAGAATACAAACATATCAAAAATAACACTTATTTTGTGAAGTATCAAAA
This sequence comes from Malacoraja senta, assembly GCA_038087875.1. Classification (NCBI taxonomy): domain Eukaryota; kingdom Metazoa; phylum Chordata; class Chondrichthyes; order Rajiformes; family Rajidae; genus Malacoraja; species Malacoraja senta. Next base: position 108,133,631 of record CM075977.1, read on the forward strand.
GAGTTGTTGCAGTAAATAAAACATGGTAATTGATACCAGGAGAAAGTGGTAACATGTGTAGGTAAATTCCAAGTAAAATTCAGTGTGGAGGCCTCCAAAGTGATGGGATTTGTTACAGTTAGCAAGCAGACACAGTAACAACTGGTGTAATATGCGAGGGCAGTAATGACAGAGGAACCCAGGAGTGCTGTTACACAAATATTTGAAGGTGGCAGAATAAATCGAGAAAATATGTTAGCAAGCATGAGGATGAATGTTTCTTGGGTGCAGACCAATTTTGCTGGAAACGTTCAATCAAACACATGGAAAGTGTGTTATTTCCATTCATGGAGAAGTACAATAAATATAAACAGCTGCCAGTTGTATAGGCCCAGCTGCAGAAGTTATATGAAGTGATTGGCAAAAAATACCACTGGAAAGATGAAAAGATTTTTGTTTGCACTTGAGTTATTGTGAACTTAGATTAGTTTATACCAAACTTGGATGAAAGGTTGATGTTAGATCCGACCAATGATTTTTTCAGTAAGAAGTTAGAAAAATACTTGAGGAGTCAAAAAAACATTACAGGGCCACAGGAGCGAGAAGGGAAATAAAACAAATTGCCCCATTCTGCTCTGCAGCCTTTGATTCTATAAAATCAAATGGGATGTGAAGCAGGTTGACTTGAGCCCAGCCCACATCAGCGGACAACTTAGTTTAAAGGTAAATGCGAATATTAGCAATGTTACAAAATTTTGGGATTTTTAAAATCAAGTCTGCAATTTATCCCATCAGATAAAGCATAAAAAGAAGGTTAATTTGACACCTAATTCACTTTCATATCTTCAGTATTAAAAAAGTTATGGCCATTTTCATACTCGGAAATTAGCACTTTGCACTATTAGCACTATTGCTTTTCCATTGACTTAACACAAAAGCTGTGATCGATGACAGTCAAAAGCCCATAACTTTCTTAAAACTTAAGAGAACTGAATGACATTTTCAGTTATTATAGATTGAAGCATTCTGAAACAAATGTAAAACATCTTACTTGGATGACCTAAAATTAAAGCATATAATTAGTTAATTACCTAATTGTAGCTAATTACAAAATTGACGTTGTGACGAAAATAGTAATAAACACCCAGACTGCCATGAAAATTCAAAAATGTGATATTCTCAAGATCAGAACTTTAATATTATTGTATTATATGCTGTAAGTCCGTAAAAGATAGGTAAATAAATTACAATTTCGAGCAATAGACCAAGTCTTTATGGAGAAGATCAGTTGCTAGCTGGTACATTAGCATATCATAATCAGTAGCATCATCATATTCCTCAGATTGTAACTAATAAACAACTCTGTACACCTTGTTTTTCCTCAACATTTCAATTTTGGCATTGTAAACTACAAGTTTTTGCTCTTCAAACCATGCATGACATGCCTTTCTGCCCACTACTTTAGCAATAGCAATAGGAATAGCAACTTTATTTATATAGCACATTTCATACATGAGGCAGACTCAAAGTGCTTCACATAAAAACACGTCATACAATAAAATGAAATAATAAAATGAAATAAAATAGAAGGATTAAAAGAAAAGAAAAGCAAAGTTATAAACGCATAATAGAAAAGAGCAAAAGTTAAAAGTGCAATGTATTTATGATTTAGCTGAAAGCTAAAGTAAACATAAACGTTTTTAGTCTTGTTTTAAAAGTGGTGAAAGTAGGGGCAAGTCTTAAATCTTCAGGAAGTTTATTCCAGCTATTTGTTGCACAGTAACTAAATCCTGCTTTCCCATGTTTTGTATTTACTCTGGGAATCTTTCCCATTAAGAATGTCCTGTAGATTCCATTTCTTAAGAAATTTTTTTTTTTTTAAATAGCCTAAGTATCCCAATAACAAAATAATCCCATTCACACAAGAATTCACAATATAACATGATTTTTAAATCTCACTGTCATGAATTTATATGCCAGATGGAAGGAATTTAATGCTTAATTCCCATAAATTAATCCAGAAACATCCACTCAAAATATAATCAAAATTATTGTTTTTTGCACAATACATGTGACTCAAACTGTTATGAATATTTAGTTTTAAAATAATGATCATGGAGAGAGTATAACACACAATATAGACAATTTAGACAGCTTATGACATGATGGTCCAAAAAAAAATTAGATTTTAATCATCTTGCGAGTAGGTGTTTCAGGAACACGATCGATTGGAACGTTGCATTTGCGGTGAATTTGAACCCCATATCGGCAGGTAAAAACACTGCTGGTTCGTATGGGGCCCAAATAACATTTTCGTAACGTAAAATTAGATTAAAGCCATCCCAAGAAGCAAGACTATATGTAAAATAGATGACTCACCCTTTGTTTTGTCCCGTTATTGCGATCCGTCACGTTGTAGGCGTTGAGGGCGTTAGAAGTCGCTTTTAATTTTAATCCAATTATTAAATTGTCCAGCGAATTAAAAAAAAAAACCACGAATGGAAGTTCGATCGATTTTTCTTCATCAGCTAGCAGCCCGAGGAAATCTCCCCCCCCCCCCACCCCCAAAGGAGCCAACGTCGCGCACACGGTCAGTGGTAGAACTGCAGTGCCGCTGAAGGTAGGTATTGTAACATCGCTACAAATATCACTGTGGGTTTGGGGAGTCGTAATTGGATAGTTGCTGAAAACTGGCATGGGTCCACAATGTGTAGGAAGGAACTGCAGATGCTGGTTTAAACTGAAAGCTGCAGTAACTCAGCGGGTCAGGCAGCATCTCTGGAGAAAAGGAATATGTGATGTTTTAGGTCGAGACCCTTCTTCAGACTGAAAGTCAGGAGAAAGGGGAATGAGAGATATAGATGATGATGTAGTGAGATATAGAACAAATGAATGAACAAATTAAACTCATTGTTTATACTCATTCTCACCTAGCACCCAGCTAACAATGGCCTGTTTCCTTTATCATCGTTACTTTTTTGTATATCTTTAATTCAATTGTTCTATATCTCTCTACCCCCATCTATATCTCTCATTTCCCTTTCCCCTGACTCTCAGTCACAGGTCATTCGGTGATAAGGTCATAAGTGATAGGAGCAGAATTAGGCCATTTGGCTGATCTATCTCTCCCACCTAACCCCATTCTCCTGCCTTCTCCCCATAACCTCTGACACCCGCACTAATCAAGGAATCTATCTATCTCTGCTTTAAAAATATCCATTGATGGCTTCCACGCCTTCTGTGGCAAAGAATTCCACAGATTCACCACCCTCTGACTAAAGAAATTCCTTCTCATCTCCTTCCTAAAGGAACGTCCTATAATTCTGAGGCTCTGACCTCTACTCCTAGACTCTCCTACTAGTGGAAACATCCTCTCCACATCCACTCTATCCAGCTTTTCACTACTTGCTAAGTTCAAGGTTCAAGGTTTCAATGTCAGTTTATTGTCACATGTACCTATTTAGGTACAGTGAAATTCAGATTGCCATACAGCCATACTAAAAAAAAGCAACAAGACACAAGACTGCATAAAAGTTAACATAAACATCCACCACAGCGGATTCCCCACATATCTCACTGTGATGGAAGGCCACGAAGCCCAATATCCTTCCTCTTTATTCTCCCACGTTTGGGGCAGTCAAACCATCTGCAGCTGGTGGTCAAAGGCCCCATCAGTGCGATTGAATCTCCCGTGTCAGGCCGATAAAAACTTCCGCGTCGGGGCGGTCGAAACTCCTGCGGCTTGGAGTCCCCGATGTCGGTCTCTACAAGAGACCGCAAGCTCCGCGATGTTAAAGTCTCACAGGCTCCTACAGTTGGAGCCCCAAAGATGACCCCCTTCAGGGATCACGAGCTCTGTGATGGTAAGTCCACAGGCTCCCACGATGGAGCTCCTGGTCGATCTCCAGCAAAGGCCGCCAACTCCACGATTCTAGGCCGCAGTGTGGATGGAGATACGATACGGAAGAAATCACATCTCCATCGAGGTAAGAGATTAGAAAAAGTTTCCCCCAACTCCCACATAAAACAAGCTAAAGAACACTAAAAAACATGCATTTAACATATACAAACAGACACAAAGAAGGAAGGGACAGACAGACTATTGTCGAGGCAGTCATTGCTGGCATCACCCGGCATTTCAATGAGGTCCCCGCCCTCATTCCTCTAAACTCCAACGAGTATAGGCCCACTGCTGTCATACGCTCTTCATCAGTTAACCCACTCATTCCTTGGATCATTCTTGTAAATAGTCTGAAGATGGGTCTCGACCTGAAATGTGATCTATTCTTTTTCTCCAACAATGCTGTCTGACCCGTTGAGTTACTCCAGCTATCTCTGAGTCCACAGTGTCCATGCAAACAGCCTGCCAACATCATGTGTTTATGTGCGAATGTAGAGCTAACCATGCTATTGATTGGTCACACAAATCAGCATTCTTAGAAGTTAATGGAACCAGAGCACCAGTTAAAGTTGGTCTAGAATGCTTGAAATGTACTTGCAGCTCTTGAAGATTAAATGCATTGCGATTGGTGTATCACATGGCAAGTGAATCTAACTCGGTAAACACTAAACAAATGGTGCCTGAAGAAAAGGAGTTGGTTATAACGATCTCAGAGGTTGCAGTGGAGGTGGAGAAGGTTATTTCCTTCCTTATTTGGTGTTTTTATTTGCAATAAATAAAGAATAGATAGAAAACATAGTGACATCATCATGTGTATATACTGTACATTTTTCTATGCTTATTACACTTTCTTTAGAAATTATTGTTAACACTTGCCATCATTCCCTGAATAGTCGATTGCCCATCCCAAAATATACTTGCCCTCGCCCTTCCTGCGCACTTGCAAAAACCGCAAGCAATCTTACTACCATTTACTCCAATTTGAAAGGGAATAGGCATCTTAGGGATAATCAGCATGGCTTTATTCACAGCAGGTCGTGTCTTACTAACATGATCGAGTTAGGTGATGAAGGAGATTGATGAAAGTAGGGCGGTGGATGTTATATATATGGATATTAGTAAAGCTTTTGATGAGGTATCTTACGGTAGGCTGTTCCAGAAGATTAAGATGATTGGGATTTATGATGAGTTTGTCGTACAGATTCGAACTGGCTTATTCATAGAAGACAGAGGGTTGTGGTGGAAAGTAGATATTCTGGCTGGAGGTCTGTGGCCAGTGGAGTTCCACAGGGATGTAGTCCTTCCCAAAATGTTACCTATTTCTTTTTTCAAGAGATGTTGCCTCCAGCTTTTCATGTCTGTACTCTTCTCTCTTCCATCTTCCATCTTCCTTATTCTATGTCCTATGTTCTATGTTGTATGTTCGGTGTTCTATGTTGTATGTTCTGTGTTCTATGTTAGAGACAATAGACAATAGGCGCAGGATTAGGCCATTCGGCCCTTCTAGCCAGCACTGCCATTCAATGTGATCATGGCTGATCATCCACAATCGGTACCCTGTTCCTGCCTTCTCCCCATACCCCTTGACTCCACTATCTTTAAGAGCTCTATCTAACTCTCTCTTGGAAGAATTGGCATCCATTGCCTTCTGAGGCAGAGAATTCCACAGATTTAAAACTCTCTGGATGAAAAAGTTTTTCCTCATCTCCGTTCTAAATGGCCTACCCCTTATTCTTAAACTGCGGCTCCTGGTTCTGGACTCCCCCAATATCGGGAACATGTTTCCTGCCTGTAGTGTGCCCAATCCCTTAATAATCTTATATGTTTCAATAAGATCCCCTCTCATTCTTCTAAATTCCAGTGTATACAAGCCCAGTCGCTCCATTCTCCCAGCATCTGACAGTCCCGCCATCCCGAGAATTAACCTCGTGAACCTATGCTGCACTCCCTCAATAGCAAGAATGTCCTTCCTCAAATTTGGAGACCAAAACTGCACACAATACACCAGGTGTGGTCTCAGTAGGGTCCTGTAAAACTGCAGAAAGACCTCTTTGCTCCTATACTCAACTCCTCTTGTTATGAAAGCCAACATGCCATTAACTTTCTTCACTGTCTGCTGTACCTGCATGCTCATTTTCAGTGACTGATGAACAAGGACCCCCAGATATTGTTGTAATTCCCCTTTTCCAAACTTGAAACATTCAGATAATAATCTGCCTTCCTGTTCTTGCCACCAAAGTGGATAACCTCACATTTATACACATTTACACACATCTGCCATGCATCTGCCCACTCACCCAACCTGTCCAAGTCACCCTGCATCCTCATAGCATTCCCCTCACAGTTCCCACTGCCACTCAGCATTGTGTCATCTGAAAATTTCCAAAAGCTTTTCTTTTAATCCCTTCATCTAAATCATTAATGTATATTGTAAATAGCTTTGGTCCCAGCACTGATCCTTGCGGTACCCCACTAGTCACTACCTGCCATTCTGAAAGGGTCCCGTTAATCCCTACTCTTTGTTTGCTGTCTGCCAACTAATTTTCTATCCATGTCAGTACCCCACCCCCAATACTATGTGCTCTAATTTTGCCCATAAATTTCCTATATGGGACATTAACAAATGCTTTCTGAAAGTCCAGGTACACTATATCCACTGGCTCTCCCTTGTCCATTTTCCAAGTTACAGCCTCAGAAAATTCCAGAAGATTAGTCAAGCATGATTTCTCCTTCGTAAATCCATGCTGACTCGGTCCAATCCTGTTACTGCTATCCAAATGTGCCGCTATTTCATCTTTGATAATTGACTCCAGCATCTTCCCACCACCAATGCCAGGCTAACTGATCTATAATTCCCTGTTTTCTCTCTCCCGCCTTTCTTAAAAAGTGGGGTAACATTAGCTACCCTCCAATCCACAGGAACTGATCCTGAATCTATAGAACATTGGAAAATTATCACCAATGCATCCACAATTTCTAGAGCCACTTCCTTAAGTACTCTGGGATGCAGACCATCAGGCCCAGGGGATTTATCAGCCTTCAGTCCCATCAGTCTACCCAACACCATTTCCTGCCTAATGTGAATTTCCTTCAGTTCCTCCATCACCATAGGTCCTCTGGCCACTAGTACATCTGGGAGATTGTTTGTGTCTTCTTTAGTGAAGACCGATACAAAGTACCTGTTCAACTCGTCTGCCATTTCCTTGTTCCCCATAATAAATTCACCTTTTTCTGGTTTTCAAGGATCCAACTTTGGTCTTAATTATTTTTTTCCTCAGCACATACCTAAAGAAGCTTTTACTATCCTCCTTTATATTCTTGGCTAGCTTACCTTCGTACCTCATCTTTTCTCTTCGTATTGCCTTTTTAGTTATCTTCTTTCTTTTAAAATCTTTTGATTCGTTTTTTCAAAAGCAAAAACAAAACAGCAAAAAAGTAATGATAAACATAACAGTGATATTGATACATATGGATCAAATGTCTAATTTGTAAATATCTAAAAAAATGTGAGTTAGGTAAATTATATTATTGGAGTTGTTCAAAAGACATAAAAAAACCATCCGAAAACAAATCACGAAAAGCTGATAATCCCTTCCTCTTCTATAACAGAAAGGCTTGATCAGTGCTAGAAGGTTGGAAGAAAAAATTAGATATGATAGGACTCTATAAAATAAAATCATTCAATCCAAAAAACTTATGAAATTGAAACCATATTCAAAGTGTATATCTTAATATTGGGTTAGTCGTATATTTATTCAATCTCGTAATTGTAAAAGGTAACGAGGCCCCTAGAATAGAAGCCAATGATAGCCCTTGCATAGAATCACGTTCAAGATTTATCCATCCTGGACATTGGGTATCTTCTAAATCTTTTGTCCAAAACTTTAAATAGCGAGCTTTAACTGCCCAATAGTAAAATCTAAGGTTCGGCAGTGCCAAACCACCATCTTTTTGGGATTTCTGTAAGTATTTTTTACTTAGTCTGGAATTTTTATTCTGCCATATATATAAGGAAAATTTGGAGTCAATGATATCAAAGAAAGGTTTAGGAATAAAAATTGGTATCGTCTGAAATAAAAATAAAAATTTAGGTAAGATAAATATTTTAATAGCATTGATTCGGCCTATTAGAGATAAGGACATTGGTGACCATTTAGTGAACTGTTGTTTGATATGGTCAATTAAAGGCGTAAAATTGGCTTTAAATAAATCCTTGTGTTTCTTGGTAATCTTAATGCCTAAATAAGTAAAACATTCGGTAGTCAATCTAAATGGAAACTGTCCATAATTCGAAACTAGATTGTTTAATGGAAAAAGCTCACTCTTACTAAGATTTAGTTTATAACCAGAAAATTGACTAAATTGATTAAGTGGTGCTACTATTGCCGAAAATGAATAACAGATCATCTGCATAAAGAGAGAGCTTATGTGTCTTATTCCCACGGACATTACCAGAAATATTAGGGGATTCCCTAATAGCGGTGGCCAAAGGTTCCAAACAGTAAAGGACTTAAAGGACAGCCCCGTCTAGTACCTCGAAAGAGCCTGAAATAAGGGGATATCTGATTATTGGTAAGTACAGAAGCCTGAGGTATAAGATATATCAGCTTGATCCAAGAAATACATTTTGGACCAATTTTAAATTTTTCAAGTGTTTTGAATAAGTATTCCCATTCTACTCTATGAAATGCCTTCTCAGCATCAAGTGAAATGACACATTATGGAGTTTTATTTGATGCTGTATATATGATATTCATTAATCTCCTAACGTTAAAGTATGAGTTACGATTTTGAATAAAACCTGTCTAATCTTCAGAAATAATTTGCGGTAAAATATTTTCCAATCTCATAGCTAATATTTTGGAAAGAATTTTGTAATCTACATTTAACAGTGATATAGGTCTATATGATATCATTTCTATAGGATCTTTGTCTTTTTTAAGAATTAAAGAAATAGATGCTTCATAAAAGGATTGTGGTAATCTATTAATTAAAAAGGCTTCTTTCAAAACCTTGCATAGCCAGGGAGACAGTAAACTTGAGAAATACTTTAAAAACTCCAATGTAAACCCATCTAAACCAGGAGCTTTACCAGAATTCATCAAAAGGATTGTTTTCTGTATTTCTTCCTCCGTGATGGGTTTGTCTAACAACAGAGACTCATTATGTGGTAAATTTGGCAAGTTCAGTTTCTTTAAAAACTCATGCATTATATTGGAATCAGTAGGAAATTCTGATTGGTATAGGGAGGTATAGAATTCCTGAAAGGATTTATTAATTTCATCATGGTCTACAGTCAATGTACCATCCCGTTTACTCACTTTAGTAATCTGACATTTGGCCGACACCGCTTTCAACTGATTAGCGAATAATTTACCAGATTTTCCGCCATGTATATAAAATTGACTTTTGGTTTTAAGTAACTGATTCTCAATCGGTGATACTAATAGCAAATAATGTCTCAATTGAAGTTCAACTATTCTTATAGAGCTCTAGTCTAGGAGCTTTTGAATATTTTTTATCAATTTCTTTAATCTCATCAGCCAATATACGTATTTCATTTTGAGTTTGGTTTTTTTAATCCCGCAGAGTATGAAATAATTTGTCCACGAATATATGCCTTAAAAGCATCCCAGACTACACCATTGGATATTTCTTCAGTAGAATTTGTTAAGAAGAAAAAAGCAATCTGATCTTTAATAAAATTAACAAAATTAAATCTTGAAGCAAAGTAGCATTAAATCGCCATTATTTAGCACTAAACTTGGAATCAGGTAGTTTGATTGATAGTTTCAATGGTGCATGATCAGAAATAGTAATTGCATCATACTCACATGCAGTGACCGATGAAACTAGCCGAGAATCTATTATAAAGTAGTCAATCCTAGAGTAACTATGATATACAGGAGAGAAAAAACAAAATTCTTTGTCATTTGGGTGTAAGAATCTCCAGACTTCTAACATTCCAGAGTCAAGTAAAAAAGAATTGATAAAACTAGCTGATTTAGTTGGAAGCACATGATCAAATGCAGATCTGTCCATCGGGTTCAAACAGCAGTTAAAATCTCCACCCATTATTTTAAAAAATTCATTTAAATTAGGAAAGGATGCGATTAATAGTTTAAAAAATCAGGGTGCATAAACATTCAGCATAGCAACCTTTTGGTTATGAAGAACACCAATAATCACCAAAAATCTACAATATGGATCAGAAATTGTTTCATAATGAACAAACGGAATTGAGGAGTCAATAAAAATAGAGACCTTTCACCTAGCCTGTGAATTTGAATGAAACTGCTGTCCTCTCCAAAACTTGAAAAATGGTTGATTGTCATCTTGCTTTACATGAGTTTCCTGAACAAAGATAATCTGAGCCTTTAGTCTACAAATAACTTTTTTTTTTTAATCCTCTTAATGGGATGGTTCAAACCATTCACATTCCATGAAAGGAAGTTAATAACTTTATTCATATGGTTTGTAAAAATCATGTGGAATGTAAAGGGTTAATTTCTTAAAGCATAATATTTCATGATACTGGAAGGAGAAATATCTAGGGCGGAGCCAGAAGTGCCAACATATCAGACATTTTTGTAGTTCAAATTCTGCCCAGATAGAAAAAACTAAGCTAGAAGTGAAAGAACCCCCACCCCCCCCCCACCCATGCAAAGCCTGAAACTGACCAGTAGACAGTCAGTACGCTACCTAATCCCTTCCCTACCCCCATCTCTCCTAACGACAGCACCCAACGTAAGAAGACGGCATATTTACCACTCAATAGCCAAAACAAAATTAATGTTATGGTTAAGAAGTACATGTTAACTGTGGAACACAAGAGCTACTTCATATTATTTATCCAAGGTCAAAATATGAAAAACAAGAACTACATTCACTTTGTTTGTCTAAAGACAGGGAAAAAAAATTCCTTCAATTTTAAAAATAGAAAAGCTAACAAAGAAAATCTTAAAAATTAATATATAATACCATTACATTAAATTAACAGTACCTTAGAGAAGGTAAAAGTTGTTGTTTGATACTATCATACTAAAATTCTAAAAAGTAAATTAAAGAATAACTCATCCAATTAAATTCTTAATCATTTAAAAAGCGATATATTGTTAAAATAGGAACAGTAAATCTCCAATTATAACTTAATCAGCTATCAGTAGCTCCCGGTCGTGGCTTCACCCCCATAAGCCCCCAGAAAGCTGGAAGCATCTTGAGGATTGTTCAAAAATCAATTGTTACCATTAAAAAGTCGTATACGCAGTCTAGCTGGATAAAGTAAGGCGGGACGCAACTTTTTCTTAAACAACTCAGACATTACATTATGGAAAGACTTTCTTAATTCTAAAAGCTCATGGCTGTAATCAGGAACAAACCGAAACTTGCATCCTTCATATTCAACCATGCCCAACTTTTTTGCTGCCTGGAGAATATTCTCCTTCATCTGCAAGAAGTGAAACCGAACGATCAAATGTCTCTATTTATCTTGGGGACCAGATTTGTTCCCGATCCTGTGTGCGTTATCCAAAATTGGAAGATTTTCATAGTGCTTGATGTTGAAAGTCTCCTTTATCATTTTAGAAGCATATTTTATAACATTATCTCCTTCTTGACCTTCCAGCAAACGAACAATTCGCAAATTCAGTCGACGGCTTCTGTTTTCCAGATCCATATTTTTAATCTTGTATTGCTGGAATGCCCGAGTATTTTCATTCATTTTTCGTTACAGTTTTTCAATCTTCAAATCTCTCTCCTGGCCCAAGGTTCGCAAGTTATCAATTTGTTCCTTCTGTTCACGAGATTCATCTTGTAACATAATCAGCTTGTCTTGAACTTCCTTCAATTTGCTCGAAATTCCTTTCACCATTTCTTCCAAACTACAAAATCTTGTTTTCAGTTCATTTTTCAGTTCATTTTTAATTTCATCGTTCATTTTCGATATTGCTTCTAAGATACCAGTCAGAAGCTGCGCCCTCCCCACGCTCCTTCCTAGGAAAATCTCTTTTCCCTCTTGTCTCCATCTTTTACACGATTAAAGCGTATAAAAGTGTTATCAACACTTTAAGAAAAGTTAGACCGTGCCTTGAAATCAAGTAATAACAAGTAACATTGAGAGATTGGTAAGCAAAAGTTAAAAGTTAAGCGAGCAAACAAATTTGCAACCTTTACAGCATGTCGCCACTAGGAGAGAACTTTAGTTATCTTCTGTTGCTCTTTAAAAGTTACCCAATCCTCTGGCTTCCCGCTCATCTTTGCTCAGTTGTCCTTCTTCTTTTTTATATCTATACTGTCCTTAACTTCCCTTGTCAGCCACGGTTGCCTTCTACTCCCCTTAGAATTTTTCTTCCTCTTTGGAATGAACTGATCCTGCACCTTCTGTATTATTCCCAGAAATACCTGCCATTGTTGTTCCACTGTCATCCCTGCTAGGTTATCTTTCCAGTCAACTTTGGCAAGCTCCTCCCTCATGGCTCCATAGTCCCCTTTGCTCAACTGTAATACTGACACTTCCGATTTTCCCTTCTTCCTCTCAAATTGTAGATTAAAACATCACATTATGGTCACTACCTCCTAATGGCTCCTTTACCTCGCGTTCCCTTATCAAATCCGGTTTGTTACACAACACTAATTCCAGAATTACCTTCTCCCTGGTAGGCTCCAGTACAAGCTGCTCTAAGAATCCATCTTGGAGGCACTCCACAAAATCCCTTTCTTGGGGTCCAGTACCAATCAAATTTTCCCAGTCTACCTGCATGTTGAAATCTCCCATAACAACCACAGCATTACCTTTGCTGTCTTGGGGCCTGTAGATAACTTCTATTCGGTTATTTTTACCCTGACATTTCCTCAGTTCTATCCATACTAACTACATCTCCTGCTTCTATGTCACCCCTCGCAAGGGACTGAATTTCATTCCTCACCACCAGAGCTATGCCACCCCCATCCCCTCTGCCACCTGACAATCTTTCGAAAGATCGTATACCCTTGAATATTCAGTTCCTAGCCCTGATCCTCTTGCAGTCATGTCTCTGTAATGCCCACAACATCATACTTGCCAATCTCTAAATGAGCCTCAAGCTCATCCACTTTATTTCTTATACTTCGTGCATTCATATATAATTCGTTTAATCCATTACTCCCCATCGATTCCCGTTTCACTTGGCCATGCTCTCCTATCCCTTCCTGAGCTTTCTGCCCCGTTAATTCTGGTGTCTTTCTTAACTTTTTCTATACTCTCTTTCCCTTTAACTCCATCCTTGTATTTCCAGTTTGTCTACTCCCCCCCCCCCCACTATTTAGTTTAAACCCACTAATTTCTATTGTATGTTTGGTGTTCTATGTTGTATGTTCTGTGTTCTAAGTTCTATGTTCTATGTTCTTTGTTCAATGGTCCATGTTCTGCGTTCTATGTTCTTTTTTGTATGTTCCGTGTTCTACATTGTATGTTTGCTGTTCTATGTTCTATGTCAAGTCAAGTCAAGAGAGTTTATTGTCATGTGTCCCAGATAGGACAATGAAATTCTTGCTTGCTGCAGCACAACAGAATATTGCAGGCATAAATACAGATCAGATCAGTGTGTCCATATACCATAGAATATATATGTATATATACACACATAAATAAACAGATAATAGGTTGTTATAGTTCACAGTTTGTTTGAAGTTGTGTTTAATAGTCTGATGGCTGTGGGGAAGAAGCTGTTCCTGTATCTGGATGTTGCAGATTTCAGGCTCCTGTACCTTCTACCTGATGGCAGCGGAGAGATGAGTGTGTGGCCAGGATGGTGTGGGTCCTTGATGATGCTGGCAGCCTTTTTGAGAAGTGACTGCGATAGATCCCCTCGATGGTAGGGAGGTCAGAGCCGATGATGGACTGGGCAGTGTTTACAACTTTTTGCAGCCTTTTCCGCTCCTGGAAGCTCAGGTTGCCGTACCAAGCCACGATGCAACTGGTCAGTATGCTCTCTACTGTGCACCTGTAGAAGTTCTAGGTTCTTTGTTGTATATTTGGTGTTCTATGTTGTATGTTCTGTGTTGTATGTTCTATGTTGTATGTTCTATGTTGTATGTTGTATGCTCTCTGTTCTATGTTCTATGTTCCATGTTCTATGTTCCACATCCTATGTTTCATGTTCTGTTCCATGTTCTATGTTCAGTGTTCCACGTTGTATGTTATGTGTCCTATTTTCGATTTTCTATGTTCCATGTTCCATGTTCTGTTCTATGTTGTATGTTGTATATTGTATATTGTATGTTGTATGTTCTGTGTTCTATATTCTATGTTGTATGTTCTGTATTCTATGTTCTGTGTTCTATGTTCTATCTCTATCTAAATCTCCTTGAAAATGTGCACTATATACACATGTCCATGTTGTTCATATATAAAGAAAATCTAACATTGATTTACTGGAAGCCACTACACACTTTCTCCATCTCTGTTTTATTTTATTTAGCCAATTTCCTATCCACAGCTCTTTTTCCTTCACTTGGTGCCAAGCCTGAAGCATGGCACTCTGTCAATTGCTGTATTATTATACGATTTATAGAATTATAAGATGTAAACAAATAACAATACCCACTTCTCAATAATATCTTCAAGCTACAGTTTGCAATACCTGCAAGATGCAGTTTTCTAGGTTTATGACAGAAAACAAAATTAAAAGTTATCTCTGCAGCAGCAGATTTTTCCAAATGTTTAAGACATTACAAAGTCACAGTAACTTGATTCACAGGATTCTTTGATCATTGATTTGTGCTAGTCATTCGGTTGTGAGGTCAACGCTAAAAAGCAGTTACGTTACACACAAACCTGAAACATTCTGTTTGTATTTTCATTACAAAGCTGGAATGTATCATCAACGACAAGGAAAATGCTATGTAAATCCTCCCTGATAGTGTAACTGTGTGTTGCTGTCGTTTCAAGAGAATTAATCGTACAATTCTGGTTTCTCCCTTGTAGAAAATTTATAGTTGCTGCTTCCTTGGTAATTATAAAGAATTACTAGTCTAAGTGGGACCCGTTGGGTCCCATTGTTATACGGGTGGCCTGATCCTCCAACGCAATATTCCACCACTCACCCATAGCCCCCAACTGCGCAAGCGCAGCCGACAGGTTCCCTTTGTGATGCCCTGATCCCCCCTCCTCCGCTCATTGCCCACTTCTCCACCACTTTCCCTCCCCCCCACGCACTCACTCCATCCCCCTTCAACCCCCCATCCATTCTTAGTGCCTCTCCGGCGACGCAGCCATTCACGCCCATTGGTTTCCCATTGTCAACAGTCAAGAGTGTTTTATTGTCATATGTCCCAGATAGAACAATGAAATTCTTACTTGCTGCAGCACAGCAGAATATATAATCATAATAAATAATAACACAAACACAGAAAAAAAGAACAAACAAAAATAATTATATTCTATTGTAGTTCAAAGCTTATAATAATAATAATAATAATAAATTGTATTTATGGGCACCTTTCAAAAGTCTCAAGGACACCTTACAAAGTTTAACAAATAGTAGAAACATGCAAGCAGAATGAAATAAATAGTAAAGACATCACCAGCACACAAATTAAAGAGAGAATTCAATCCAAAAACAAAAATCAAAAACACAATATGGAAGAGAGAGCAGCGGCTGCTAAAGCACGCCAGCGTCCACTCTCCCCTCCGGCAGCCATCTTGGACACAAAATAAAATATCATTTACACACAAAAATCATTCCCCCACAATGATTATCACTGTGGGGGAAGGCACAATGTCCAGTCCCCAACCCCAGTTCACCCAAAGTCAGACCTATTGAGGCCTCCACAGTTGCCTCTACGGAGGCCCGATGTTCCTGGCCGTTCTCGCCGGGTGCAGTTGCCCCGGCGTCGGGAGACTCCTCGCAGCGGCTGGGACGGCTGGAATGGCCGATCTCCTATTGGAGTCCGTGGCACCTGAAGCCAACAAGGCCGTGCCGATTTGGAGCTCCGAGGCTCCCGATGTTAGGGTCGGCGCTGCCGCCCGCGGCTGGCCGCTCCACAGTCCCGCAGCCCGGAGGTGTTGAGCTCGGCGGTCAGAGCTCACCGGAGCTCCAGCGCGTCGATCCAGCACGGCGACCCAGGCAAGGCATCGCCCGCTCCACTCCACGATAGCGCTCCAGCGCTGTGCCGCCACCGGAGCTGAAGGTACTGGGCAGTCCCCGCCAGGAAAGCGCCACTCCACGGCGCACCCACGCCCGCTGGTAGGCCGCAAGGACGGGTCGACGGGGCAGCCCAGAGAAAAAGCTGCCTCACCGACCAAGTAGGGACCTAGAAATAGTTTCCGCCTTACCCCCCCACATTAAAAGTCAAAATTCCCCATAGACATAGACAAGAAAAAACTAAAAACTAAGGTTGTAGTGTTTAATAGCCTGTTGGCTGCAGGGAAGAAGCTGTTCCTGAACCTGGACGTTGCAGTTCTCAGGCTCCTGTATCTTCTTCCCAATGGCAGTGGTGAGATGAGTGTGTGGCCAGGATGGTATGGGTCTTTGATGATGCTGGCTGCCTTTTTGAGGCAGCGACTACGTTAAATCCCTTTGATGGTGGGGAGATCAGAGCCGGTGATGGCCTGGGAAGTGTTTACAACTTTTTGCAGTCTTTTCCGCTCATGGATGTTCAATTTGCCAAACCAGGCCATGATGCAACCAGTCCATATGCTCTCTACTGTGCACCTGTAGAAGTTCAAGAGAATCCACTTTGACATACTGAATCTCCGTAATCTTCTCAGGAAGTAGAGGCATTGATGTGCTTTCATTATGATTGCATCAGTATGCTGGGTCCAGGAAAGATCGTCGGAAATATGCACACCCAGGAATTTGAAGTTTTTGAATCTCTCCTTGATCGTCCCATTGATGTAAACAGGATTGTGGGTCCTCAACCTTCCTCTTCCACAATCCACAATCAGTTCTTTGGTTTTGCTGATATAGAGAACCAGGTTGTTGTGCTGGCACCATATGGTCATTGTGACATAGAACATGCTGTTAATACTGCGCAGGCGCGGTAAGTGGAAAAGGGATTTATTAAAGCTTAAAATGTGAATAATTCTTAAAATACAACAACAATTTAACGTTAAAAATCAGATGTATTCAGTTCAGTTCTTGTTGCGTTCTGCTGCTCACTGCATCTCGATATCTCGATATCTCCTGCTGTTGATAAAAAAAAGACACACTATTTTAATATAGAGACATTATTGAGTAGCCAAACTTCAACTTAAAGAAAATATGAGAATTTACCTCAGAAGTCATCGTTCAACCAAGCATGCCCTTAATGACAACATTCTTGGTTGATGTTCCATCCTTCAGGAAAACTTTTACATTTTCCTTTACCTTTTCTCAGCTAAGATACCGGTTTCTCGAGGTATATCAACACTTTCTCCATTATTTGCCCTTGCGCTTTATGGATCGTCATTGCAAAACTTGACTGAATGGGGAATTGGCTCCGCTGAAGGGGAATGTCTTTGCCTTCTGTCAAATTGAGCGTTATCCTAGGAATGAGAATGCTGTCACTTTGAAGGCTCCCATGTTGATTCTTGTAATGATAAGATTATTGTGTAGCTCTTCCGTAATCATCCTCGTTCCATTGCATAGCTTTGGGGGTTCCAAGTTTCCGAATAATATGATCGGAGATCCTTTTTCAACTCCAATTTGTGTGGTAAAGTAAAAGTAAAGTAAATTTATTTATATAGCACTTTTCAATCAATTTCAATCAAAGAAGCCAAAGTGCTTTACAAAGAAAAATATCCATATAAATAATAAAAAGAGGTAGAATAAAAATGACACAACACACTATAAGAGATTCAACACGAACATCCCCCCACAGCAGAATCTACACTCTCCACTGTGAGGGAAGGCACTAAAATGTCCAGTCCTCCTCCTCCTCCTCCTAGGTGGTAATCCAGAGATGTTGAGTGAATCGAGAACTTCTGTTGGTAAGCATTAGTTCTCTCAGTGACAGCATTGAATGAAAAGTACTCCATAATGATTCCAGGGTAGCGTCTGATACATGGAGAATTGATGCTTCTCATCATATCATTGTGCGGAACCAAGATACAATTGTCGGATAATAATTCAGCAGGATTGTCAAATTTGAAATAGATGAAATCAGTACAATCCTCCAGTATTTTTGCTGATAGAACCATGTCTTCTGGCACTTCGTTCATCGTCTTCATTCTTTAAAATTCCGTCTTCTCCAACTTTCAACAAAAATTGAGAATAGTCGCCTTCTCCCTCTGTCAGTTGCAT
The DNA here is from genome assembly GCA_038087875.1 of Malacoraja senta. Classification (NCBI taxonomy): domain Eukaryota; kingdom Metazoa; phylum Chordata; class Chondrichthyes; order Rajiformes; family Rajidae; genus Malacoraja; species Malacoraja senta. The sequence continues at coordinate 108,151,772 of CM075977.1, forward strand.
ATTCATCTGCAATTGAAACTTGGTGAAAAGTCTCCACTAGTAGGATTTCTTGATGCAGGAATTTTCAACATCAGCATTATTTCCCCTTTTCACTTCAGGAAGGAGTTGTCAAAAATCGCCACATCAAATGGTAAGAATACTGCCAAAAGGCTTATTGTTGGTGCATACGTCTTGAAGAGTTCTGTTCACTGCTTCAAAGATAATCATTGGGCATTCATCCCAAACAATGAGCTTCACTTGCCTCATCAAACGTGCCGTGTGAGAGTTCTTCTCAATGTTGCGGAATGTATCCTCGGCCACTTGGATGGGTATCTTGAATCGAGAATGTGCAGTTCTTCCACCAGGCATTAATTTTGCTGCTATCCCAAAGGATGCTGCAGCAATAGTCACATCACCTTGACCTCTAACTTTGGAGAGGATCAAAATGATTTTCCTGTTCCTCCAGCTTCAGGCGGGGGCTATCGGGGGGAGCGTCCTGCAGGAGGGGGACAGTTTCAGGTAGATTCTGTCAGGGGCCGTTGGGGGGGGGAACGTCCTGCAGCCGGGGGAGGGGGACGGCTTTAGGTGGGGCCTTTCAGCGGTCGGTGGGAGGGGGGGTGGCGGGGGAGCGTTGCTCTGGCCTACCACTGCCTTGGCCTACTGCTGCCATGGCCTATCACTGTTGTGGCCTACCGCTGCCAGGACTATGACCTGTCATTTCAGGGGGGACCGGTGGGGAGCATCCTGCAACCGGGAACGGGGTTGGCTTCAGGCGGGGGTAGGGGGGAGTGTCCTGTAGCCAGGGAGGTGGACAGCTTCAGGCAGGAGCCGGTGGTGGGGGGCAGGCTTTCCGGAGGGCTAGTACGCATGTTGTGGGCCAAAACGACTGGTTTCCAGAGGGCCAGTGCGGACATTGTGGGCAGAAGGGAATTTTCTTGGGCTAGTATAGGTGTTGCGGCCTGAAAGGACTGGTTTCTGGAGGGCTAGTATGGATGTTGTGGGAAGAATGAACTTTGTGTTAGGCTAGTACTGCTGTGCGCTGAAGGGACTGGTTTATGGAGGGCTAGTATGGACATTGTGGGCCAAATGGACTTTTATCAGGCTAGTACAGATGTTGTGGGCCGAATGAACTGCAGCTGTGGATGGGGAAGGCTTCAGGTGGGGGCCGGTAGGAGTGTTCTGTATCCGGGGGCAGGGACAGCTTCAGACTGGGGGGGGTGGTGGGGGTTTGGGAGAGGGCTGCCGTGCCCTACTCCTGCCTTGGCCTACCCCTGCCATTGTCTTCCGCTGCCACTGCCGTGGCCTACTGCTGCCACTGGCATGGCCTGTCGCTACCGCGGTCTGCCACTGCCAGGGCCTGCTGCTGCCGCTCACCGCCGGCTTCAGGCGGCGGCTGGTGTGGAGCATCCTGCAGCTGGAGATGGGGATGGCTTCAGATGGGGGATGTTGGGTGCGGGGAGGGGGGCATCCTGCAGCTGGGGCGAGATGTTTTCTGGAGGGCTAGTATGGACAGCTGTGGGATGGGAACCATTGAATGAGTGCAGCCGGGAGCCGCTGAGTGAGTGCATCCGGGGCCAGTTTGCACTGAGTGATGCCGAGACTCAGCGCAAACCTTCAAGTAACCCTTGCATCCCCCCTCTCTCTACATTTTGGGGATGGGGCCGGAGCAAGTGGTCCAGACTGTGCTAGGGTTAGGGTCAGGAAAACTTAATGGCCAAAGGTTGTGAAGTGCTTGAATTTAAGCTCAATTTCTCATTGACTTTCAATTACATGTAAATGAATTGCAATAGAAGTTTAGTTGAGTATATTTTAGAGATACAGCGTGGAGTAGGTGTTTACATTTACCAAGCCGTTTAACCTACAAACCTGTATATCTTTGGAGTGCGGGAGGAAACTGAAGATCTCAGAGAAAACCCAGGCGGTCACGGGGAGAATGTACAAACTCCGTACAGACAGCACCCGTAGTCGGGATCGAACCCGGGTCTCCGGCACTGCATTCGCTGTGAAGCAGCAACTCTATCGCTGCGCCACTGGGACCGCCCATGTGTGTTGGATCTTTAATAGAAGTAACATACAATAGCATCTTGGTAATTCCCCTTCCGTTTTCAGTAAATGTCGAATCAGACCTCTTGGCATTATCGGCTAACCAAGGCATATAAATATATTGGGTTATTCTCCTAATCTGCTAGTCTGGTGCTACTAAATTCACAACCTGTATTGCTGGATTATCAGCACTATTTGATATAATCTTTTCAGTCTTTATATATTTTTTGACTTTCATTAGTTAAAACTATTTTGATTCAATGTCACAATAAGTTGTCGAAAAATTCCATATTTAAACAATTTAAATAGCAGCATCCTGGAAATGGAGAACATGTCATGACATAGACTTCATATAATAAAAATGGGAATAATATAAGATTATTGTAAATATGTGGTTGAAGGTTAATGTGGATTGCGGTGGGCCAAGGGGCCTGTTTCCATGCTGTATCTCTCTCTCTCAATCAGAAATTCAAATATGCTGTTCTAAATAAATATAAAACATGTAAAAAAAACACAATACCCTTGAAGGAATTGAACAAAAGGCTTATTTTGCAGCAACATACAGCATTAGAAAATAAGACATAACAATGAAAAAGAAAATAAATTCAACTGAAATGACCCTACATCAGAACAGCACTCATTATCCTACACTGAATTAGATTTAATGTAATTAAATTCAATTTAAGTATGTTAAAGGATGCAAGTCGCATGTGAAACTATTTTTTCCTAGTGTATAAAAAGTCAATACTAACAAAATGAATGTGCATTTAATGCATTGATAAAAGATCAGTGTTACTGTCAGTTTTGGACAAAGTGAGATCTGGTGGGGGAGGGGGGAGTTTTGGACTGTCACTTTTGGACAAAGCTACCTAGAATACTTTTTCCTCTTTTTGACACATTTCCATTCTCCAGTAATGAATAGTAAGATTAAACGAGAACTTACCAGTTTGAAGTTTGATCTTTATTTTATGAGGAGTTACGTTGGTGATTACGTGAAGAAGACCTGTCAGGGTGCATGCGCGTCAATCTTCAAAGCAGCGGTATGAAATCACTGACAACACCATAATTGAAGTAACATATTAAGATGATCAACATGAGAACTACCATTATGACCTTTTTTCTATGAGAGAGGGTTGGGCATGGCAGGCACGTAATCACCAACGTAACTCCTCATAAAATAAAGATCAAACTTCAAACTGGTAAGTTCTCGTTTAATCTTACTATTTTACTTCGGAGTCATGTGAGTGACTACGTGAAGATTTTAAAGCTCTGTGATTTTTATGCCGCAGATCAAAATCCCGGCTTCTCACTGCATCAATAATGCTGTAAACATGACATTGGCATATCATGCAAAACCAAAACAGTTTTATTTTTGGTCATAAAACAACCAATAAACCCCACTTAATTTAGGGGCAACAAGCGAAACAGAATTAAACAGAATTGAAAACAGATTTTAAACAATAGCAACAGCACTCAATATTGAGTGGGCAAACAGCCCTCCATTCGGCAATCAGCCGATGGTAGTATTGCTGAAACACAAGTTCATTTTTCCGACCTGCGGCTTTTAATATATGGTCGATGGGAATGTCCATCGCCCTGACCGCCGATGTTGCTACTGCGCTAGTGGAATGAGATGTAAACACATAAATGTTAATTCCTGCCTGAACCAACTCTTGCTTTAACCACGTTGAGATAGTCTGAACTGCCACTCTTTTATGTTGGCTTCTTGTAACTGACAAATAACCCTGTTTCTTCTTGTCTTAAAGCCCTTGTGGCTTCAATGTCATGTAAGAAAATGTGTCCTTACACATAAAGATGGAGCTAAGGGTTTGCTGAGAACACAATCTTACAATCCTGTCACACCTGGCCTGCCTTGTTTGAGCAGGTCATAAATATAAAACAGAACATTCTCTGTCGTCACTTCCATTCTATCTAACTGAAGTTTTTGCAAAGTCTGCACTCTCTGTACTGACACCAATGCCATTAGCATAGTCAATTTCATGGTTAATTTTAACAAAGTTTAACAACGTGACAGGGACCCAATGACGATGCATGATAAGAACAACGCTTACATCTCAGATTACCATATACCTAGGGTTAGGTGGTTTGGAATTAACGATTCCTTTCATCAACCTAGATATGAGAGGGTGAGAACCTATACTTCGTGTCCGTGTACCTATTACAAGATATGCCGACAACGCACTTTTAGCTGTATTGATAGCACTATAGCCAAGACCCTCATCATAATAAAGTGTAGATAAACTCTAACACATTTTCAATAACTACAGTATCATAATGAATATTCTTTTCAACACAATATTGTTCCCATTTTTTACATGTCATATACTGCTTTTGAGTACTCTTTCTCCAGGCTGCAGTGAGCATATCCACCGTTGGCCTAGAAAGTCCTCGACCAATGTAAGGCATTCTTAAAAACCCTGCAAATTAACAGATCAATATGATCACATAACGGATGAACTTAACGCGTTACTGGATGCTCCAGTAAATTCCTACTGTTTGGAATCAGCAAAAGGAGGTTAGATCGCTATCTGTAACATCAAAGGGAACCATTGGTTGAATCGGGCAATTTGGTATCACCAAAACCCCTGAAGCAGCATCCTGCTTGATTTTCTCAAACACCGACCTATGAGGCAGAATGGTGGGAAAATGTACACAAACATATCATCCCAATTTAGTGAAAAAGCATCAATTGCGACTGCCGCTGGATCTGGTTCCCATGAAACATATTTTGGCCTTCCATATAGAAGTACTATGTTCTTGAACACATCCTGGTTCAACATCCACTCTGTATTATCACGGAATTTTCGTGAGCTGCCATCTGGTACTACATTAAGTTTCCCTGGCAGATAGATAGCTCCAATCCAAATATCTCTATCCATACTCCAGGTCCAATTTTATTTGCCAACCTGTCACATGATAACGATTTGATTCCACCCATGTGATTCATATAAGCAACTGCTGTAGTGTTGTCTATTTTGCACTGCACATGCAAACTAGTTTTGTTAGTGCCATAAGCCTCGAGTCCATACAATACTCTTGGTTAATTCCCTATGTTTGGAGAAGCAATGTCCATCTGTCTCCACAGCTGGATCTTGTATCAGTAGCACCCTACCCAAGTGCTCTGACATCTGTCTGCAAAATCATGGAAGCTTGGTCCAATAACACTTTGGAACTACTAGTGGACACATGCTGAATCCACCATTGTACATCAGCAACAGCCTCTATTGATAGAAGCATAGGTCTATTATAATGACCCTAATGTATCCTCAGTGCTTGTTCCTTTGACCTTTGTAATTGTAGATAATAAAGTTGCCACTATTGAACTGCTGGAAATGCTGCCAGCAATTTCCCCAGCAGGCTAATTATAGGCTGTGTGTCAGCAATTAACTTGATACAGCTCTTAATTAGCTCTGCCGTTTTTTGCCTGGGCAAGGTCACAATCATGTTGATTAAGTCTATTGTGACCCCAACTAGTCAATTTGTGTCACAGGTATTAATTTAGATTTCTCTGGATAGCTTATGAAGACCAATTTTTAAAAGTGTTTTTTACCAACTGCCACTGATGCTTCAGCTGATTCCTTTGATTGTCCTACAATCAAGATATTATCTAGTTAGCCATGAGCACATGCCCTTGACTTCTCGTCATGCCTAGAATAGGTTTTAACAACTTTGTAATCACTCTAGGAGCTGAAGACAAACCATTAGGCAGTGCATTGTATTGCCATAATTGCCCCCATCCAGCTGAATTTTAAATCTTCTATCCTGCAAATGAACAGACACTGAATCCGCATCTTTAAGATCTCCTCAAACGTTTCCATCTTAAAATGTCTATACCGTACAAAAAGTTTTAAGACTATTCGGGTCCAGTATAATTGTGCATCCCCCATCCCTTTTTTGGTCTGGGAAAGATATTGGACACAAACTGATGGCTTTGGTAAACTGCCTTAGCAATTACACCTTTATTACATAAGCTTGCAAGTTCCACCTGAACTTCCAATTGTTCAGTGATACTGAAGTCAAACTCCTTTTTGGAACATGTTTGCATGGGTAAATCAGAATTTGCATTAAGCGTTATTCGATACCCTTCAATAACCTTCAGTATAAACATATCTGAGGTAAACATTTAATTGTATCACATTAGATCTGTCTACATGAGAACCAGACCCACTTACCTCCTTACCACCTGGCATTCTTCCCTGGCCTCGAGCTGGATATCTCACCTTCCCTGGCGCTGCTACAGCTGAACGCCAACTGCGCTGCATCGTAGCTGGACTCGTCCCTTGCCCGGATCAGTCTCCTCGTTTATAGTGATACTTCCGCTTTGGTGGATATGTGGCTGCTGGCTGCTTAATCAAGCCCACCGTCTTGGCCTCCTCCTCCAGCTCCTTCACCTGCTTTGCGAAATCCTCGCCAAACAGCTGTGCCGGTTGCACTGTGCCAGGCTGGCAGAGTGAAACATATTTTATTCTGGTGGCAAGTTCCTCACCCAGAGGATCACCAGCGTCCGACGACATGGCAAACCGTGCTGCACACGGTGTCAGCTCTGGCCGCTGCATGCCCTCCCTTTGGAAGTCATCGTCCGACTCAGGGTCAGAGCGTATCTGCCCTTCTGCACTCACCTCTTGCAAAGAGGGTGCTTTCAAGCAGGCCTCTACTAGGCACTGCGGGCGGAGCCTTCCTGACGGCCTCCCGCCTGCACAACTCCTCCTGGAGTGTGGCTTTTTGAAGCAGGCCTCTCCTAGGCACTGCCGGCGGAGCCGTCCCCACGGCCTCCCGCCTGCACTACTCCTCCTGGAGTGTGGCTTTGTGGAGCAGCCCCTGTATGCGCTGCTCCTTGTGGATAACCGCTGGGTCACGGTATCCTGTCCCCGACGGGACTCTCCTGGCCCGACTCTGCGGAGTCAATGGCCCTGACAGACTTGGCTTATGCATAACGCCCGACTGGCGTTGGCTGTGTACCCGGCTGAGCACTTTACCAAGTCTGTCGCCGCACCGCTACCGGCTTGCGACTCCCCAGAGGTGACAGGCTACCTTTCAGAGACTGCGCTCCCGCAGCTCTCTCTCTCTCCTTGTCCGTAGCATGCCTGCATCTTGATTATTTTTTCCTTGTTCCTGCATTATGGGGGGGAAAAATACAGCAACAATTTGTCTACTTTTTTCTAACTCCTCCAAAGTCTCCCCGACTTTGGTGGAGCTGTAATTACTCACCTGCAGGAGGAGCTCCGTCCTCCTGCTGCCGGGCGCCAATGCGTCAGACATAATAACGGCATGTGCCCTGACGGGTCTTCTTCACGTAGTCACTCACGTGACTCCAAAGTAAAATCAATAAATTAGGTACCTTCCTATGAACTAAATGTGAAACTACTCATTTAGTTCATAGGAAGACCCAATTAACTTATATCCTCAGTTAAAATATAATGCCAAGAGGGAACATCAGGTCATAAGCGATAGGAGCAGCAATAGGCCCATCAAGTCTACTCTGCCATTCAATCATGACTGATCTATCTCTCCCTCCTAACCCCATTCTCCTGCCTTCTCCCCATAACATCTGACACTCGTAATTCGATAATTGGACAACTTCTGAAAACAGAAGGGGAATTACAAATTCTATTGTTGGTTGCAATGCAATACAGGCACCACAGCAATTTTGTACTGCCTGGTCATGATAATGATTTTAGTATGCAGCCAGAAGGAGTTGGTTTCATGATTGCACTGCATCTATCAACTATAGATAGAATATTGTCTCGTAGCCTAAAATCTTAATCTGGCAGAGGGGGTAAATTACCTAGAATGGATGAATGTTTAAGAAGGAACTGCTGGAAAATCTATTGAGGTCTGTAAATGCATCTCCAAGAATCCAGCCATCAACTGCTCCATTAGTCCCAAACATTGTTTAGTTCAGCACAGTCCCATCATTCACCCACTAATGCTGTGTCTGAAGAAGGGTCTCAACCCTAAACGTCAGCTATTCCTTTTCTCCAGAGCTGCTGTCTGACCTGTTGATTTACTCCAGCTTTCTGTGTCTAATACTTTTGTATCAATTTGGACTCATATACCTGTCCAAACCTCACTCCTTGCAGAGGGTGCCCGTCTTACAGCCATGATAATGACATCACCGTTCACTGACAGACTTCCCTCGGAATCACTTGTTCAAGGTAACGCACATTCAAAGGAAGTAGAAATTACTCATGAGACAGGATAAGAGAGGCAACCTCTGAGCTTTGGACTTTACTTAGACGTTAGAGATACAGCGCGGAAGCAGATGCCTTGGCCCACTGAGTCCGTGCTGTCCAACGATCACCTCCATACACTAGCAGTATCCTACACACAAAGGTCAATTTACAATCTTTTTTACCAAAGCCAATTAACCTACAAATCTGTATGTCTTTGGAGTGTGGGAAGAAGTTGGAGCACCCAGAGAAAACCCACACAGTCACAGGGAGAACATACAAACGTTGTACAGACAGCACCCATAATCAGGATCCAACCCGGGTCTTTGGCACAGTAAGACAGCAGGTTCTACCACTGTACCACTGTGTAGATTAGTGTCACTCATTTCATGAGTCATGCTTCTGTAGTTACGCCCACTAGCTTTTCAGTTATCATTGCTTGCTGAATTCCTTTAGTGTAAGTTGAATGTGCAAGTGTGTAGTCATGCTTGCTATGTAGTTAATAACATCTTTGGATCTTTATACTGGTGTAAGGTTTCCGTTATTTGTATGGTCATCACAACACACTGTGCCGCCCGTCTCCCCCTGTGGTAAAGTTGAATTCACTCAAGATGACTGATCCCTCCATACCTCTCACTGGCATCCCACTTAGGTCATAAGGTCATAAGTGATATTTTGGCCCATCAAGCCTATTCTGTCATTCTGTCATGGCTGAACTATCTCTCCCTCCTAAACCAATTCTCCTGCCTTCTCCCAATAACCCCTGACACCCATACTAATCAAGAATCTATCTATCTCTGCCTTAAAAATATCCACTGACTTGGCCTCCACAGCCTTTTGTGGCAAAGAATTCTACAGACTCACCACCCTCTGACTAAAGAAATTTCCCCTCATCTCCTTCCTAAAAGAACCTCCTTTAATTCTTAGGCTATCCTCTAGTCCTAGTCTCTACCACTACTGGAAACATCCTCTCCACATCCACTCTGCCCAAGCCTTTCACTATTATGTATGCTGCTTTTTCCCATAATCTTTTCAGACTGACATGCAACAGTAAGTGTAACCTTGTATTGTTTATTTTCTCCTTTCACCTGACGATATACTTAAACTTATGCCTTTCTTCTTTCAATAGACAATAGGTGCAGGAGTAGGCCATTCAGTCCTTCAACTTACAAAGAATTGAAACTTGACCAGCAATGAGGAACAGCACAAAGACATGAAACAACGCATGACTGGACTCCGTACTCCAAACTACCAGCTCAAAAACAAGCACTGCACATCCTTTAGAGTACAGCTGAGCATCAGAAATGGAACATGTTTAAACATTGAGCATGAATGGTCTGCACACAAGCTGAAGGGAGAAGGATGGGAGCTCAGAGTATGGGCCACACAAGATCTATTACAGAGGAGTCAAAGGAGAACTTTGATAGGATGGACTTTAGAGGAAGTCATTGCAATCTACAATAACATGTTTAGAGCCTCCAAAAGCCTGGGTTCAATGATGTGAGGTCCAGTGTCAAATCTGAACAGATCCTTTTAGAGTTGTTTGCAATTAGACTCATTTGTGCACATACACCTGATCACAATGCAGAATCGTATGGGGCTTATTTACAGCATAGTCAGAAGTCACTATACCTCTCAGAAATGCAGCGGAAGGTCTAACTGCTGTATGCAGGTAAAAAATTATCTATATTACTAAAAGTCTGATCTTGACCACTTCCTGTTGTTCTGTATATTGATTTTAGAAAAAACGTTGCCACATACGACTGTGATTTTGGGCATTCTTACTCAGAGTCCCCCTCCGCTGCGCAGGATAAGATTATTTTTCCCATCGATGAAAAATGAAAGAGTTATTAGTGTTTATAAAATGTTGAGATTCTCTCTCCTGAAGGCCACGCCCCTTCTGGAGGGACTATAAAACCCGGAAGTGTTGAGTGCCTCAGTCAGTCTCAGCAAGATGGGGGAGCGAGAGGGTCATGGCTCCCAGTCTGAGCTGTGAATGACACTGACACATGTCTACTAAACTGTGAGTGGTTTTACTGACCTGTCAGTGCCCTTAATGTGGTTTGAAAATATAGTTTGGAAATGCTTAAGCTGTGTTGCCTTTGGTTTGGAAATGCTAAAGCTGTGTTGCCTTTGGTTTGGAAATGCTAAAGCTGTGTTGCCTTTGGTTTGGAAATGCTAAAGCTGTGTTGCCTAAAAGTTGCCTTGCCTAATTAAAGTTGCCTTGCCTAATTAAAGTTGCCTTGCCTAATTAAAGTTGCCTTGCCTAATCAAAGTTGCCTTGCCTAATTAAAGTTGCCTTGCCTTCTATATAATTAAAAGTCTAATCTTGACCACTTCCTGTTTGCGCTTAATATTGATTTTAGAAAAAACGCTACTACGTACGGCTGTAATTTTTGGCCATCTTAATCAGAGTCCCCCTCCGCTCATCAGGTGCCGAGGATTTTTCCCATCGATGAAAAATAAAAGAATTATTAGTGTTTAAATAATATTGAGATTCTCTCTCCTGTCAATCATGCCATGAAGGCCACGCCCCTTCTGGTGAGAGGGGGAGGGACTATAAAACCCAGAAGTGTGGGCGTGGCTCAGCCTCTGCAAGATGGAGGAGGGAGAGGTCACTACTCGCTGTCTTCAGTGGCCTTGCACCCTGCTTGAAATGGTATGAAACTACATGAATTTGGTGTCCTTGCACCCTGCTTGGTGGTAAGAAACTGCACTTGAATTTGTTGGCCTTGCACCCTGCTTGAAATGGAATTTCAAGGAATAGCCATGAGTCAACTGCCAGCCCACCAGCACGCTCGGGTAAAATGGCTTCCTGCTGAAGCCTGAAAACATTCCGTAGGTCAGCAGCATCTGTTGAAAGGGAAACAGAGTTAACAGCAAAGTCCATCGGAACATCTAAAGATCACAACAGGCTTGAGTAACTGAGCCACCAGCCAAAGAATCCATTTGGCCCACAATGTCCATACTAACCCTCTGGAAACCAGACCCTTCAGCCCACAACACCCATACTAGCGCTCCAGAAAGTGTCCGTCCCCCCCCACTGGCCACCAATATTGGAATTGGTGGAGAGGTGGAATATTGCGTTGGGGGACCAGCCCTACCATGTGATGCTGGGACCCAATGGGTCCCACTTAGTCTAGTAGAAACCTAAATTCCTACTGGAGGAAGAAGACAATCACATGGTTCTTTGCCACAGTCACCTTGAAAACCATCAGACAATATTTCCCCTACGTCCCTACACTACTCCCATGTTATAACAATGACTGCAGCAAGTTATCTACATGTGCACCCTTGTTGAAGTGCAGACACCTCACACGTTGTTGAGCAATCAGATTGAAGTTGGAGGTTCCACGCTCGGGTAAAATGGCTTCCTGCTGAAACCTGAAAACATTCTGTAGGTCAGACAGCATCTGTGGAAATGGAAACAGAGTTAACAGCAAAGTCCATTGGAACATCTAAAGAGAGCTAAAAGGTTAGTTTGAAGTTGTAGAGAAGATGGGAGAAGAATGGATAAGATAAAGGGACTATCTGTTATAAGGTGAGGTGAGAATTGTCAGGATGATTCCAGGTTTGTGCTTGGTTCCTCCATGTAGAGGTGATTACATAGTGAACACTAAATGCTAGATATTAGACTGAACAAAGTGCAAGTGATTGCTGCCTCATTTGATGGAACAGTTCCTACTGGAGAAGATAGGCTAGAGAAAAATTAAACTGTGTGAAATATAGTTGTATGGTTGTATTACACATGTGATCCACAGCTGCAGTCATCTGCTTCACCAGAATACAATCTAAAAAGAACAAGTTTCACTGCTACAATTCAATATATATAGAGAATCAAGTTCTCATTTTGACATTGATTTGGTCTCAGCAGCCAGCGAATATCAAAAGTCATTGTCGGAACCATCTCCACTATTTATAATCAAGATTAATCTTGACTCTACAAGGTTAACTGGCTCTCACAATAAAGACCCTGCAGCAGGATTAAACACAATGGCAAAATGTGCTTGCTTCGCAGCAGTCATCTGAGATAGATAAATATCCTTAAATTAGATTTAGTGACAATAAACACTGTGTTACCTAAAAGCAAAGATATTATTAGAATAGTCGAAAAGGAACTCTTTTTTAATTTGTGTGATTGTCAATTTAAAAGATGATCTAAGAGATTGATGTTTTGGCTTACTTTGCTTTAGTTAGAAATGGGTATCATATTTAAAAACAAAGCTCAAACAAATTTGTCATAAATTTTGTAACAAGTACTGTATTTTTATTTGAAATTGTTAATATGACGGCGTGAAAATACTAAAGAGAATATTTTTGAAATTTGATTTCGCCAAGAGATAAATTATTACTCAATAATGATTTCCAGCTGGACAACTGGAAGACAAGGACAAAGGACAAAGGACATTTATTGTCATGTACACCAATTGATGTAGTGAAATTTGAGTTGCCATTTGCAGCACACCAATAAAAATAAAACACAACATTAAAGAATTTAACATTGAACATAAAAACATCCCCCCACAATGGTTCCCACTGTGAGGGAAGGCAACAAAGTCCAGTCCTCTTCCTCTTGTTCACCCATGGTCGGGCCTATTGAGGCCTCCGCAGTCGCCGCGATGGCGGCATGATGTTACAGGCCCTCTTGCCGGATGATGGAGCTCCGGTGTCGGGAGACTACTCTCAGCGGCTTGGAGTGTCTGGAATGGCCGCTTCCTCCCCAGAGACCACGGCTCCTGAAGTCCACACGCCGCTCTGGTCGGAGCTCCAACACTGGCGATCTCGGCGAGAGATCCCAGGCTCCGCGGTGTTTAAACCCAGGGCGCCGCCCTCAGCTGGACGCTCTGCGACCAAAGCTCCGCGATGTTGGAGTCGGCGGTCTCAGCATTCCGGAGCTTACCACACGGTGACCCGGGTAAGGCATCGCTCACTCCGCGATGGAGCTTCAGTGCTGTGCCGCCGCCGAAGCTGCCGGTCCGGGCAGGAAATGCCGCTCCAGTCCCGTTGGCAGGCCGCCAGGAAGGGGCGAAGATGCGGCTCGGAGGAAAGCCGCATCCCCGATCAGGTTTCCCCCTCCCCCCCCCGCCCCACCCCCCACATAAAAAGACTAGACCTCCAAAACAAAAACTTTCAACACACTAAAAAAAATTTAAAGGGTGAAAGGACAAACAGCTGCAGACAGGGCAGCCATGCTTGACGGAACCCACACTCATTTTTTTGCAGCAAGGTCTATTTAGGTTTAGTTTTAGAGATACAGCATGGAAACAGGCACTTCGGCCCACTGAGTCCACACCAACCAACGATCCCCTGCACAGTAACACTACCCTACACACACCAGTGACAATTTACACATACACCAAGCCAATTAACCTACAAACCTGTACGTCTTTGGAGTGTGGGAGGAAACCGAAGATTTCGGAGAAAACCCACGCGGTCACGGGGAGAACGTACAAACTCCGTGCAGACAGCACCCATAGTCGAGATCGAACCCAGGTCTCTGATGATGCAAGCGCTGTAAGGCAGCAAACCTACCGCTGCACCTGACCTGCTGAGTGTTAGCTGCATTTTTTGTTTTGTTTTGGATTTCTTGCATTAGCAGGTTTCTGTTTGGTTTCCATTTACAGCAATGTAGTACAGTTGATCACTTTGCATGCAAGTATTGTTAAACAAGATTCCTTGACTTTCATCAGCCCAGCCTAGAATGACCAGGATTTGACTGAACCTGTCTTGTACCTTGCAACAAGGAGTGAGCCAGGGACTGTTTACTCTGCAGTAGGAATTCCTATCAGCAAGACTTATCCTGGGCAGGTACACAAAAATGCTGGAGAAACTCAGCGGGTGCAGCAGCATCTATGGAGCGAAGGAAATAGGCAATGTTTCGGGCCAAAACCCTTCTTCAGATCCTGGGCAGACTGTGCTGCACTTTAACACAAGGAAGGTGATGCGTGTCTGTAGCACTCCGTTTGTAGCTGGGACAGGTAAACGGAGGGTGGGGTTGTGGCGATAAGCCTCATTTGTGATTGTTAAGATTGGGTGAAAAAGCGAAGCAGCTCTGGTCGGGAAAACAGCAGGAGGTAGGGTGATTTAGTCTGCAATGTACTAAAGATGAAATCAAAGAAGATTAAGAACTCGATTTAAGGGTGTTTCATTTATCCACCAAAAGACAAGCATAAATAAGAAAACTAAGGTGATGACATAATGGAAGGAGTAAATATATAGGAAATTGACCAATAAGGTGAAAAACATTCAGGATTTTATATAATATCGTGATTGTATAGAAAATAAAAGACACAAAGTGCTGGAAAAGCTCAGCGGGACAGTCATCATCTTTTGAGAATATGGGTCAATGACATTTCGGAGTGGGACCCTTCTTCAGTTATTTTATAGTACACTAGGAGGTAGGACACAATTGAAGACAAAGGTGAAACTCATCTGCCATCAGGGAATCTGATTTGTAACTTTGTAACTCTTTTGTGTACTGTGTATGCAAAAACAAAGAATTTCACTGTACCTTCACGGTACATGTGACAATAAAGTATCTATCTGTATATCTAACCTGCAGTTGCATCAGTTAAAGGCCTGTCTCACGAGTCTGCGGTCATTGGCGGTGAAACGGGAAGAATCTGCCGCCATAGACCGCGCACTCGTGAGAACGTACAATTCCCGGGCCGTGCGGCGGTGTTCCCAACACCGCACGGTGCTAAAATAAAATTGACAATGTCGAAAACTATATACTCACCGCACAACCTCCACCAGTGATGCACAAATGCGGCACGGCCGCCCGCACGGGCCGCCGCTAGTGTGGCTCGAGCGCCGTGCGTCAAACCTCCACTGCCACAGCCTCCGCCAGTGAGGCACGTGCCGCCGCCAGTGAGGCACGTGTGCTGCACGGCCGCAGGCACAGCCACCGCTACAGCGCCGCGATCAGGATGGCCGCCGCCACAGCCGCCGCTGGTGAGTCACGTGCGGCGGGCCGACGTCATCGCAGTCGGCCCGCCCTTTTTTTTACTTACCGCAAGCACGTGGGACCCGCCGTGTTTGAATTAACTCGGCCCCCGCGCAGCATCCGTGCGGCGCTCCGGTGGATCGGCTCGACGCTCTCGCCGTTGCCGCGTGGTCCCCGCTACCGGCGACGCCGCGCTTCACCGCCGATGACCGCAAACAGGTAAGACAGAGCCTTTACACTGGGGAATCTTCCCTTGGATCCTTCTCCATTACACCTGCCACAGGATCCATGGGCTCATTCATTTGGATAGGCATTTTGGAGGTGTTACGAAAAAAGGTGATGGAAAAATGTTCCTTCTTTGCAGACGAAGGAACATGTAGAATAGATTATTTTTAGCTAGGAGAATGTAACAACAAAGCAGAGATAAAATGTAGTCGGATACAATCAGACTGGTCGGAGAACTGGGAAGGGTGAGGGATGGAGAGAGAGGAAAAGCAAGGGTTACTTGAAGTTAAAGAAGCCAATGTTCAGACAGGTCAGTTGTGGGAATGGGTGGGGGAGTTAAAGTGTTTCGTGTTTTGCTTAATATCTGAATTATCTAGAAATGTTTTTCTTTGATTTTATAGTTATTATGCTTTGAACACATTTTCAAGCGTTGTAATTTATTCAAGAGAGAGTCAAGAATCAAGAGAGTTTTATTGTCAAACTAGACTAAGTGGGACCCATTGGGTCCCAGCTTCACACGGGAGGGCTGGTCCCCCAATGCAATATTCCACCTCTCCACCAATTCCAATATTGCTGGCCAGTGGGGAGAGGGGGAGGCTTTCTGGAGCGCTAGTATGGGTGTTGTGGGTCAAAGGGACCGATTTCCAGAGGGCTAGTATGGACATTGTGAGCTGAATGGATTATTGGGCTGGCAGCTCAGTCACTCGGGCTTGGCAGCTCAGTCACACAGGCCAGGCAGCTCAGTCACTCAGGCCAGGCAGCTCAGTCACTGAGGTCAGGCAGCTCAGTCACTCGGGCCTGGCAGCTCAGTCACTCAGGCCTGGCAGCTCAGTCACTCAGCCATGGCAGGCTGGCAGTTCAGTAACTCAGGCCTGGCGGGCTGGCAGCTGAGAAACCGCCGGAAATGCTGCCAAAAACAGGTGACAGACTCTGTGAGAGAAAAGGGGAGAGGGTGGACAATCAATTTTAGACATTTTCATCTTTTATTACAGATCACAACAATGAAGGAGGAAAGTGTATCCTTGCGTGGATCTCTGGAGCGATTGTATGGGTGTTGTGTGCTGAAGGGACTGGTTTCCAAAGGACTAGTATGGACATTGTGGACTGAATGGATTCATGGACTTGCAGTTCAGTGATTCATGGCTGGTGGGCTGGCAGTTCACTTACTCATGGCTGGTGGGCTGGCAGTCCAGTCACTCACGGTTGGTGTGGTGGTAGTTCACTCAGTCACCCCTCCTCCCTTCACCCCCCCCCCACTCTGGTCCTTGCCATTCCCCTCCCCCCACGCATTCAGTCCATCTCCCCTCAACCTCCCCCCATGCACTCTTAGTGGCTCTCTGACAGCGCAGCCATTCCTGCCTATTAGGTTCTCATTGTGAAGAACACACAGGCATGGCAAGTGCAAAAAATGATTTATTAAAGTTTAAAATGTGAATGACTCTTAAAATATAACAACAATTTAAATGTTAAAGATGAGATTTATTAAGTTCTGTCCTGTTATGTCTTGTTGTGTTCTGCTACTCACTGCCTCTTGATTACTCTTTGCTGTTGATATTAAAAAAAAGACAATTTTAATATGGAGAGATTGAGCAGAAATTTTAACAAAGAATATCTGAAAATTTACCTCGAATTCATCATTCAGTGCAGGCCTGCAAATCCAACCTCACAGCACTCCAAGCAGAGTGCAGGCAGCAAGTCCAACCCCACAGCACTCCAAGCAGAGAAAAGGCAGCAAGTACAACCTCACAGCACCAAGCGGAGTGCAGGCCAGCAATTCCAATTTCACACCATTTCAAGCAGAGTGCACACACATGCACAGACATTCACACTCACATACACACACACACACACACACACACACACACTCACTCACTGACACTCACATACACACACAAATACACACACACACACACACACACACACACACACACACACACACACACACACAACAAATTTAATGTTAAAGATGAGATTTATTAAGTTCTTTCTTGTTGTGTCTCTTGTTGTGTTCTGCTACGCACTGCCTCTTGATTACTCTTTGCTGTTGATATTGAAAAAAAGTCAATTTAAATATGGAGAGATTGAGCAGTCCAATTTTAACAAAGAAAATCTGAGAATTTACCTCAAAACTCATCATTCAGTGCAGGCCTGCAAATCCAATCTCACAGCACTTGAAGTGGAGTGCATGCTGCAAATCCAACGTCACAGCACTCGAAGCAGAGTGCAGGCAGCAAGTCCAATGTCACAGCACTCCAAGCAGAGAGCAGGCAGCAAGTCCAACCTCACAGCACTCCAAGCAGAGTGCAGGCAGGAAGTCCAACCTCACAGCACTCCAAGCAAAGTGCAAGCAGCAAGTCCAACCTCACAGCACACTAAGCAAAGTATAGGCAGCAAGTCCAACCTTACAGCACTCCAAGCAGAGTGCAGGTGGCAAGTGCAACCTCACAGCACTCCAAGCAGAGTGCAGGCAGCACGTCCAACCTCACAGCACCAAGCGGAGTGCAGGCCAGCAAATCCAATTTCACAGCATTTCAAGCAGAGTGCACACACATACACACACACACACACACACACTCACACAGACACTCACACAGACACATACAGGCACACAGACAGACACTCAGACACACACACACACAGACATACACACACTCACATACACTCACACTCACACACTCACACAGACACAGACACATACACAGACACACACAGACACACACAGACACATACACAGACACAGACACATACACAGACACACACAGACAGACACTCAAACAGACAGACACTCACACACACACACACACACACACACAGACACACAAACACAGACACACAAACACACCAACACTCACACACTCACACAGACACTCACACACAGACACATACAGGCACACAGACAGACACTCAGACACACACAGACACAGACACAGACACACACACACACACAAAGACACACACACACACCATATATATGGCAGTAAACTTTTTTGAATACACAAACCGCTCAGCGCGGTGTCTCCACTCTGGGCCTTCTGCAGTCAGCAACACTTCCACGTTCAGCATGACCTCTGCACTCACCGGAAATGACATAATCAGCGTGACCTGTCCACTAAGCAGAAATCAGGAAATGAGTGGGACTTTTGCAGTAAACACGGTCGGATCTAATAAAGTGTTTGTTCCTTCCGAACACAGTAGTACAAAAAGCACAAAGCCGCATTTCAAAAGCCGCATTTAAAAAGGCACAGTCTAAAAGGCGCATTTCTTTTTTTTCTTTTTTTAAATTAAAAAAATATATATATTTTATTAGAAGCAAGTCCAAAAGGCACAGTCTAAAAGGTGCAGTCCAAAAGGAACATTTCAAAAGGCACAGTCCAACAGGCACATTTCAAAAGGCATTGTCCAAAAGGCACATTTCAAAAGGCAGTCCAAAAGGCACATTTCAAAAGGCACAGTCCAAAAGGCACATTTCAAAAGGCACAGGCCAAAAGGCACAGTCCAAAAGACACATTTCAAAAGACACAGTCCAAAGGACACATTTCAAAAGACACAGTCCAAAAGACATTTCAAAAGACACAGTCCAAAAGACACATTTCAAAAGACACAGTTTGAAAGACTCAGTCCAAAAGACACATTTCAAAAGACACTGTCCAAAGACACATTTTAAAGGCACATTTTAAAAACACATTTTAAAGGCACATTTTAAAAACACATTTTAAAGGCAATTTTAAAAACACATTTTAAAGGCACATTTTAAAAACACATTTTAAAGCCACATTTATAAAAAACATTTTAAAAACACATTTTAAAAACCACATAAAGGGCATTCACAATTCAGTAGACACTAAGTGTTCTGTAGATTCCCAGCTCAGACTGAGAGTCGTGACCTCTCCCTCGCATTCTTGCAGCGACTGAGCCATGTCCAGACTTCCGGGTTTTATAGCCCCTACCCCCACCCCCAGAAGGGGCGTGGCCTTCATGGTGGTGATTGACAGGAGAGAAAATCTCAACATTTTTAAAACACTAATAACTCTTTTACTTTTCATCGATGGGAAAAATCCTTGGCACCTGATGAACGGAAGGGGACTCTGAGTAAGATGGCCAAAAATCACGAATTATCCCGAGTTTTCCCCTTGATACAAACTCGAAGAATGTCCGTAGCGAGTCCATAGGAGTCCGCAGCGAGTCCATAGGAGGCTGTAGGAGTACGTAGCTATTTCCTAGTGGCTCGTAATGCCAGCCGTAGGTACTCGGGGCATCAGGTAAGTCGGGACTTTTTTTCAGCATGTTGAAAAATGTCCACGAGTAATAAATATAGCTCTGAGTACCTATGGCTGGCATCTCTGAGTTTGAATCAAGGGGAAAATTCGGTAGAATTCGTGAGTAACTCGGGAAAGTGGGACAGGGCCTTTAGGCTTTTCGGTCCATCAAATTTACTCATCACTGGCTTATTCAATCATCACTGGCCTATCTTTCCCTCTCAACCCCATTCTTGTGCCTTCTCCCCATAACCCCTGATACCTTTATGGGCCTGTCCCACTTAGGTGATTTTTCAGGCGATTGCCGGCGACTGTCAAGTTACCGGCAGTCACCTGAAAAACCGTCAACTGGAACGGCGACTGTCAGAGTGGAACACACACACACACACACACATCGCTTCCTTCACCAGCCCGTTATGCAGGCAGGGGACGGGGCAAGCGGGGGGAGCTCTGTCTGAGTGAAATTCACACGATGCAAAGCCAAGGTGATACAGACACACACCGCCATGAACAGGAAGGTTGGCGCTGTAATTAAGACGGCAAAAGCACAGTGTACGGTAAGTCCTTTAAAAGAGGAGGGGGAGAAGGGGGCGAGAAAGAGTGGAGACAACTTTTCAGAAGCCAGAGATACACGGCTGTGAAGCTCGGCAGACATTTAACATTACCAGTCGGTTATCCTTGGATCTGAAAACTATTGCTTATGTTTTTTTTCCCCATGAGCCAATAAAATTCATCGGTCAGCACCGGCTACAACCTACGAGAACCTACGAGAACCTTTGACCTACTGTCAATCCACTAGGACCTCCTGGCGACCGACCAACGGCACGAGAATTCTCGCCACTCTCCATGGCGGCTTCATTCTGGTCCATGCTAATTTTTCAACATGTTGAAAAATTCACGGTGACCATAATGAGGCTGCGACAAGTTCCCAGAATGCGGGAACTCCTCACGACCATGAAGACGACTACCCGGCAACCACCCACGAACATGTGGCGACCATGTGGCAACTGCATAGTTTCCTGCAGTCGCCTAAAAAGTCGCGTATGTGGGACAGGCCCATTACTAATCAAAAAACGTAATCTCCATCTTCAAAATATCCATTAACAGCCTCCACACCCATATGTGGCAATGAATTCCACAGATTCACCACCTTCTGGCTAAAGAAATTCCTCTTCATCTCCTTTCTAACGGTACGTCCTTTCATCCTGAGGCTATGGCCTCTGGTGCTAGACTCTCCCACGAGTGAAAACATCCTCTCCACATGCATTCTATCCAGGCCTTTCACTATTCCATAAGATTCAATGAGGTTCCCCTCATCCTTCTAAACTCCAGCGGGTACAGGCCCAGAGCTATCAATCGCTCATCATATGTTAAGCCAATCATTCCTGGGATCATACTGGTAAATCTTTCTGGACCCTCTTCAATGCCAGCACATCCTTCCTCAGATATGGGGCACAAAGTCTTGATCTGTTTGGCCTACATCACCATATTAATTCATCTGAGGGCATCTTTACTCAGGGCCCTGACACTGGGACCAGAGAGGTTTACCAGAATGATGCCAGGAATCAGAATCCCTGAAGGCAGCTAAATCCCCAGGGTCTGATGGTCTGCATCCCAGAGTACTCAAGAGGTGGCCCTAGAAACATAGAAACATAGAAAATAGGCGCAGGAGTAGGCCATTCAGCCCTTCGAGCCTGCACTGCCATTCAATATGATCATGGCTGATCATTTAACTCAGTATCCCGTACCTGCCTTCTCTCCATACCCCATGATCCCCTTAGCCACAAGGGCCACATTTAACTCCCTCTTAAATATAGCCAATGAACTGGCCTCAACTACCTTCTGTGGCAGAGAATTCCAGAGATTCACCACTCTCTGTGTGAAAAATGTTTTTCTCATCTTGGTCCTAAAACACTTCCCCCATTATCCTTAAACTGTGACCCCTTGTTCTGGACTTCCCCAACATCGGGAACAATCTTCCTGCATCTAGCCTGTCCAACCCCTTAAGAATTTTGTAAGTTTCTATAAGATCTCCCCTCAATCTTCTAAATTCTAGCGAGTACAAGCCGAGTCTATCCAGTCTTTCTTCATATGAAAGTCCTGCCATCCCAGGAATCAGTCTGGTGAACCTTCTCTATACTCCCTCTATGGCAAGAATGTCTTTCCTCAGATTAGGAGATCAAAACTGTACACAATACTCCACGTGTGGCCTCACCAAGACCCTGGGCAACTGCAGTAGAACCTCCCTGCTCCTATACTCATATTGAATGGTGGTGCAGGCTCGAAGGGCCGAATGGCCTAATCCTGCACCTATTTTCTATGTTTCTATGTTTCTATACTCAAGTCCTTTTGCTATGAATGCTATCATACCATTCGCTTTCTTCACTGCCTGATGCACCTGCATGCCTACTTTCAATGACTGGTGTACCATGACACCCAGGTCTTGTTGCATCTCCCCTTTTCCTAATCGGCCACCATTCAGATAATAGTCTACTTTCCTGTTTTTGCCACCAAAGTGGATAACCTCACATTTATCCACATTATACTGCATCTGCCATGCATTTGCCCACTCACCCAACCTATCCAAGTCACCTTGCAGTCTCCTAGCATTCTCCTCACAGCTAACACTAGAAATCGTGGATGCATTGGTGATCATTTTGCGATGTTCCTGTCGACTGGAGGGTAGCCAATGTAACTCCACTTTTTAAGAAAGGAGGGAGAGAGAAAGCAAAGAATTATAGACCAGTTCTATAATTACATCGGTAATGGGGAAGATACATAGATACATAGATACATAGAAAATAG
Source organism: Malacoraja senta (assembly GCA_038087875.1). Taxonomy (NCBI): domain Eukaryota; kingdom Metazoa; phylum Chordata; class Chondrichthyes; order Rajiformes; family Rajidae; genus Malacoraja; species Malacoraja senta. Next base: position 108,174,217 of record CM075977.1, read on the forward strand.
GTGCAGGAGTAGGCCTTTCGGCCCTCCGAGCCTGCACCGCCATTCAATATGATCATGGCTGATCATCCAACTCAGTATCCCGTACCTGCCTTCTCTCCATACCCCCTGATCCCCTTAGCCACAAGGGCCACATCTAACTCCCTCTTAAATATAGCCAATGAACTGGCCTCAACTACCCTCTGTGGCAGAGAGTTCCAGAGATTCACCACTCTCTAGGTGAAAAAGTTTTTCCTCATCTCGGTCTTAAAGGATTTCCCCCTTATCCTTAAGCTGTGACCCCTTGTCCTGGACTTCCCCAACATCGGGAACAATCTTCCTGCATCTAGCCTGTCCAACCCCATAAGAATTTTGTACGTTTCTATAAGATCCCCTCTCAACCTCCTAAATTCTAGCGAGTATAAGCCAAGTCTATCCAATCTTTCTTCATATGAAAGTCCTGACATCCCAGGAATCAGCCTGGTGAACCTTCTCTGCACTCCCTCTATGGCTATAATGTCCTTCCTCAGATTTGGAGACCAAAACTGTACGCAATACTCCAGGTGTGGTCTCACCAAGACCCTGTACAACTGCAGTAGAACCTCCCTGCTCCTATACTCAAATCCTTTTGCTATGAAAGCTAACATACCATTCGCTTTCTTCACTGCCTGCTGCACCTGCATGCCTACTTTCAATGACTGGTGTACCATGACACCTAGGTCTCGCTGCATCTCCCCATTTCCTAATCGGCCACCATTTAGATAATAGCCTGCTTTCCTGTTTTTGCCACCAAAGTGGATAACCTCACATTTATCCACATTATACTGCATCTGCCAAACATTTGCCCACTCACCCAGCCTATCCAAGTCACCTTGCATTCTCCTAGCATCCTCCTCACAGCTAACTCTGCCCCCCAGCTTAGTGTCATCCGCAAACTTGGAGATGTTGCCTTCAATTCCCTCATCCAGTTCATTAATATAAATTGTAAATAGCTGGGGTCCCAGCACTGAGCCTTGTGGTACCCCACTAGTCACTGCCTGCCATTGTGAAAAGGACCCGTTTACTCCTACTCTTTGCTTCCTGTTTGCCAGCTAGTTCTCTATCCACATCAATACTGAACCCCCAATACCGTGTGCTTTAAGTTTGTATACTAATCTCTTATGTGGTACCTTGTCGAAAGCCTTCTGAAAGTCCAGATACAACACATCCACTGGTTCTCCCCTATCCACTCTACTAGTTACATCCTCGAAAAATTCTATAAGATTCGTCAGACATGATTTACCTATCGTAAATCAATGCTGACTTTGTCCAATGATTTCACCACTTTCCAAATGTGCTGCTATCCCATCTTTAATAACTGACTCTAGCAGTTTCCCCACTACCGATGTTAGACTAACTGGTCTGTAATTCCACGTTTTCTCTCTCCCTCCCTTCTTAGAAAGTGGGGTTACGTTAGCTACCCTCCAATCCTCAGGAACTACTCCAGAATCTAAAGAGTTTTGAAAAATTATCACTAATGCATCCACTATTTCTGGAGCCACTTCCTTAATTACTCTGGGATGCAGCCTATCTGGCCCTGGTGATTTATCGGCCTTTAATCCATTTAATTTACCCAACACCACTTCCCGACTAACCTGGATTTCTCTCAGTTCCTCCATCTCCTTTGACCCGCGGCCCCCTGCTATTTCCGGCAGATTATTTATGTCTTCCTTATGTCTTGCTTGAGTCGATTAATAAAGATGTTATAACAGTGCATTTGGAAAGCAGTGACAGGATCAGTCAAAGTCAGCATGGATTTATGAATGGGAAATCATGATTGACTAATCGTCTGGAATTTTTTGAGGATGTAGCAAGTAGAATGGATAAGGGTGAGCCAGTGGATGTGGTGTATCTGGACTTTCAAAAAGCCTTTGACAAGGTCCCACACAAGAGATTAGTGTGCTAAATTAGAGCACATTGTATTGGGAGTTGGGTATTGACATGGATAGAGAACTGGTTGGCAGGCAGGGAGCAAAGAGTAGGAATTAACAGATCCTTTTCAGAATGGCAGGCAGCGACCAGTGGGGTGCCATAAGGCTCAGTGCTGGGACCACAATTATTTACAAAATATATTAACAATTTAGACGAGGGAATTAAATGTGACTTCTCCAAGTTTGCAGATGACACAAAGGTGGACGGCAGTGTGAGCTGCGAGTAGGATGCTAGGAGGCTGCAGGGTGACTTGGATACATTGGGTGAGTGGGCAGATGCATGGCAGATGCAGTATAATGTGGATAAATGTGAGGTTATTCACTTTGCTTGGCAAGAACAGGAAGGCAGATTATTATCCGCATGGTGTCAGATTAGGAAAAGGGGAGGTGCAACGAGACCTGTACGTGCCTGTACATCAGTCACTGAATGTAAGCATGCTGGTACAGCAGGCAGTGAAGAAAGCTAATGTCATGTTAGCCTTCATTGCGAGAGGATTTGAGTTCAGGAACAAGGAGGTCCTACTGTGGTTGTACAGGTCCCTGGTGAGACCGCAGCTGGAGTATTGTGTGGAATTTTCGTCCCCTAATTTGAGGAAGGACATTCTTGCTATTGAGGGAGTGCAATGTAGGTTCACCAGGTTAATTGGCGGGACTGACATATGATTTTACTTCGGAGTCACGTGATTGACTACGTGAAGAACCCCGCCAGTGCGCCTGCACGTCATTACGTCAGACGCATTGCGCAAACGGACGTGAGGAGCAGAGCTCCTCTAGTGGAAATGTAGTTGTAAACTACAAGGTAAGTAAAACTTTTTTAGTAATTTCCGTGTCCGTTGGCTGTGGGTCTGTGGGGATTTTTTCCACAGGCGCCATGGAAAAAACGGGCAAGGGGAGGAGGCGAGCGGCACAGAGTCGCGAGATTGCGGTCGGCAACCAGCCGCCTCTGACCCCGGTACAGTCGCCAGCGGAGAGCGTAGCGACTGTGGATTTGGGGCTGAAAAGAACGCAGTCATCGCCAGTCGGGCGCAAAGCGAAGTTCAAATCCATACGGCCCACGGAGGAGGAGTCCGAGGAAATGGAGGTAACTCCAGGGCTGGATTCCGCTTTTGAGCGGATATAACAAATGGAAAGCCTCATACACAGGCTTTTGGAAAGAAGCACACTCAGAGAGGAGTGTAGCAAAAGCCAGGCTGCAGAAAGCAGCTCAGCAGCACCTAGCAAAGGGCTGTTGGAATGTACCCTCATGGATGAGGCGCGTGCCCCGGGTCATGAGAGTTCAGACCCCGACTCTGACAGTGAGGCTGTTCAAGGCGAAGAACGGCAGCTGCCAGATATTCCACCTCTGGCAGTACGATTCGCTGCCCCGTCAGGGTCAGGGGAGCCACTAGGAGAAGAGGTGGCCTCCCTAATAAATTACTTGGTATCCCATCAGCTGGAACAGCTTGAGATGGATGACACTGCAAAAAAGCATGAGACTCCAAGTAACTGTGTGTTGTTGAAAGCACCAGCTGTAAATCAAGTGATCTGGAGTCAGATGAGCATGACTATGAGAGCTCAAGAAGTAAAGCTGCAGAGAATATTAAAGCTGCTGGGTTCTGGAATAACTGCATTTGCCAGAATAACAGGTAAGAAGCCAGCAGATGACGGAGTTGCATCAGGAGGCACTGGGGTTGCTATGTAGCGCCCACTTTGAGATTAATTATCTGAGGAAGGGTGCTATCCGGCCTACTATCAATCCTAAATTCGCAGCACTCTGCAAACCAAGTAATATACAATTACCCAACTTAATCTTTGGAGAGGATCTCAGGAGACGTATAAAGGAGTTGGAGGATGAAGCGAAAACAGACGGATTGATGAAAACATCGATGGTTGGCAAGTCTGCAAAGAGGAGGTATCCTTTCAGACATCATACTGATCCTGGACCAGGACCAAGTCGCTCATCATCGCAGGGACGTAGTTGGCGACCTGCAGCAGGAACACGAACCAGCGTGGGTCCTCCCGGGAGAATCCAGGGACCACAGGTCACTCAAGTGACTAAGGAGGTAGGTGGACCTGGTTCTCATGGGAACATACTAACGATAGTACCCCAAAAGTTGGAGGCAGATTACATCTCTTCTATAACAATTGGAAGAAGATTACTTCAGACTCTGTAATTCTGAATATTATACAAGGGTTTCGAATTGAATTCAATCCAAATTATGATTTGCCTATCCAGCATGTTCCTAGCAGAATCCTCCACTTTTCACAAAAAGAAGTGATGGAGGTTCAAGCTGAACTTGAAAACCTATATAATAAAGGTGTTATTGAAAAATCAGTTTATCAAACTCACCAATTTGTGTCAAATGTATTCCCTCGACCAAAAAAGGATGGAGGTTGTAGGATTATTTTAGACTTGACAAGTCTTAATCCTTTTGTTCAATTTAGACATTTTAAAATGGAAACGTTTGTAACTGCCAGGCAGCTTATTTCAAAAGCATGTTATATGGCAACTATAGATCTAAAAGATGCATATTATTCAGTGTCGGTTCATTTGGAAGATAGAAAGTATCTTAAATTTACCTGGATGAACCAGTTATGGTAGTTTAAGGCTCTGCCTAATGGGTTAACTTCAGCTCCCAGAATATTCTCCCGATGCCGGAGTACCATCACCCGGCGAAAACATCGGGCGCCGTGGCGGCGACTGTGGAGGCCTCAGTGGGCCCGACTCTGGGTGGACAAGAGGATGGGGACTGGACTTTGTGCCTTCCCCCACAGTGGGAACCACTGTGGGGGGATGTTTTGGTGTTGAACTTCTTTTTAATACTATGTTGTATTTTATTAGTGTGCTGCAAGGACATCTGAATTTCCCCTGAATAAGGGGATTAATAAAGTCTAATTCAATTCAATTCAATTCAATTCAATTCACCAAATTGCTAAAACCAATTTTGGGATTGCTGAGAAGCCAGGGGCATGTACTAATGGCATACTTGGATGATGTCCTGATTATAGGATGAACAAAAGAGTCAACAGAATTAGCTGTTTCAGTTGTGAATTCCACTTTTGAAAGTTTGGGGTTTCTAATTCATCCAATGAAATCAAGGTTAATACCATGCACCTCAATTGATTATTTAGGGTTCACAATTGATTCAGTTCACATGAAAATTACTTTGCCCAGTGAAAAAAGGGTGCAGTTGATTGAAGATTGCAGTAATCTGTTAAACGAGCAAAAACCTTCAATCAGACATGTGGCTAGAGTACTGGGGAAATTAGTAGCAGCATTCCCAGCAGTCCAATACGGGCCATTACATTATCAACAGCTGCAGAGAATTAAAGAACAGGCACTGAGAATGCATGCTGGTCATTTTGATAGAAACATGCAACTAACAACAAATGCTGTTTCTGATCTGCAGTGGTGGATTCTACATGTCTCAAGCAGTTTCAGCAAAGTAGTGATTGAACAACCTTCCATGATATTACAAACTGATGCCAGTAGTAACATTTTCTTCAGCTACTTCCATCCTGTCTATTTGTAATTTTTGAAATGTCTGCATTCGTTGTGCTGTCACTAATGCCATTAGCATGACCACTTTCATACTGAGTTTGGCCAAAGGCAAAGACAAGCTTGGTGACCATTCACGAAGTAGCTTAAGAACCACACTCACATCCCAGATTGTCATGTACCAGGCTTAGGAGGTCTGGAATTAAAAATTCCTTTCATTAGTCTGGAAAAAAGTGGATGAGACCCAATAGGATTTCCTTCTGACTCCACAACCAAATATGAGGACAATGTACTTCTGGCTGAATTAATTGCACTATAACTCAAGCCTTCATCATAGTAAAGTGTTGACAGAAATTCTAAAACATTTGAAATATCTGCCGATTTGGCATCCAGCTGCGGAGGCAGATGGAATCAGGAAGAGTCATTGTTACTGCAGACATGGGGAATTAACTATTTGGAGCTTTTAGGAGGTTTCTATGGACTCCAAGCTTACTGTTCTAACACAACTAACCTGCATGTTCAAATTCAAATTGATAACACAACAGCAGTTGCCTATATTAATCATATGGGTGGAATCAAGTCGGTGTCATGTGACAAAATGGCTAATCAAATCTGGTCTTGGTGTATTGAAAAGAATGTTTGGATTTCAGCTATTCATCTACCAGGTAGATTGAATGTTATAGCAGACACCAGGTCAAGAAAATTCCATGATAATAAAGAATGGATGTTAAATCGAGATGTATTCAATGACATAGTAATCAGATTTGGAATGCCAGACATCGACTTATTCGCATCTAGACAAAATCATCAACTATCTAGATATGTGTCATGGGAACCAGATCCAGGAGCAGTAGCGATTGATGCTTTCTCGCTACATTGGGGTGGTATGTTTTTATATGCATTTCCACCTTTCTGCCTCATAAGCCGGTGTTTGCTTAAAATCAGGCAAGATACTGCTTCAGGGGTACTGGTGGTACCAGATTGGCCTACACAGCCATGGTTTCCTTTAATATTAGAATTAACGACACAGACTTTGATGAAAGTCCCAAAAAGAAGGGATCTACTGCTGCACCCGGTAACAGGGGAACAACATCCATTATATGATCGTTTGGATTTGTTAATTTGCAGGTTTTAAGAAGGCCTTTTCTGGGGCGCGGACTGTCTGTGCGCACTGTGGACATGCTTACGGCAGCCTGGAGGAAGTGCACTCAAAAACAGTACCTTTCTTATATTAAGAAATGGGAAGAGTTCTGTGTACAAAAGAATGTTGAATATTGTACGGCAGATATTTCAATTGTTTTAGAATTTCTGTCAACACTTTACTATGATGAAGGCTTGAGTTATAGTGCAATTAATTCAGCCAGAAGTGCATTGTCCTCATATTTGGTTGTGGAGTCAGAAGGAAATCCTATTGGGTCTCATCCACTTGTTTCCAGACTAATGAAAGGAATTTTTAATTCCAGACCTCCTAAGCCTAGGTACATGACAATCTGGGATGTGAGTGTGGTTCTTAAGCTACTTCGTGAATGGTCACCAAGCTTGTCTTTGCCTTTGGCCAAACTCAGTATGAAAGTGGTCATGCTAATGGCATTAGTGACAGCACAACGAGTGCAGACATTTCAAAAATTACAAATAGACAGGATGGAAGTAGCTGAAGATAATGTTACATTTTACATTTATGACCTACTAAAGCAAAGTAGGCCAGGTGTGACGGGATTTAAAATTGTGCTAGCAGCATATCCAAAGGATCCTTGTCTCTGTATTAAGACATATTTGTTACAATACATTGAGGTCACAAAGGTTTTGAGAAATACGGAAACTGGGTTGTTTATCACACACAAGAAACCACACAAGAGAGTCTCAGTACAGACTATTTCAAGATAGATAAAAGAAGTCTTGACAGCTGCTGGTATTAACACTGATGTTTTTACGTCTCACTCGACTAGGGCAGCAGCAACGTCGGCAGCCAGGGCGAAGGACGTCCCCATCGACCATATTCTCGTGGTCCAATGAGTTGATGTTTCAACAGTTTTACCATCGGCCTATTGTTAATGCGGGATTGTTTGCAGAAACTATTTTAAGTTTTGTATAAATTCCTCTGGTTTAAAGGGGATCTTATTAAATTTCATTATTAAAATAAATGAATTACTGCATTTGTGGTACAAATGTTGTTATTAATGCATTATTGATGATTTCTCGTTCCGAGTCAATCAATGCAGTGAGAAGCCGCGATTTGTATTTGCGGCATGAAATCACAAAGCTTTAATATCTTCACGTAGTCACTCATGTGACTCCGAAGTAAAATAGTAAGATTAAACGAGAACTTACCAGTTTGAAGTTTGACCTTTATTTTATGATGAGTTACGTTGGTGATTATGTGCCCACCACGGCCCAACCCTCTATCATAAAGGTCAGATGGAAGTTCTTGAATTACTCGTTTTATTATGTTACTATATTACTTAGTTTCTTGTTTTTTGTGATTTCACACCGCTGCTTTGAAGATTGACGCGCATGCGCACTGGCGGGGTTCTTCACGTAATCACCAACGTAACTCCTCATAAAATAAAGATCAAACTTCAAACTGGTAAGTTCTCGTTTAATCTTACTATTAAAGAATGGGTCGATTGGGCTTGTATTCACCGGAATTTAGAATGATGAGAGGAGATTTTGTAGAAACATATTCTTAAAGGATGCAGGAAAAATGTTCCTGATGTTGGGGGAGTCCAGAACCAGGGGTCACAGTTTAAGAATAAGGGGTAGGTCATTTAGGACTGAGATGATGAAGAACCTTTCCACCCTGAGAGTTGTGAATCTGTGGGATTCTCACAGAAGGCAGTGGAGGCCAATTCATTGGATGTTTTCAACAGGCAGTTAGATTTTGCTCTTAGGGCTAAAGGAATCAAGGGATATGGGGAATAAGCAGGAATGGGGTACTGATTTGGATGATCAGCCATGGTCATATTGAATGGCGATGCTGGCTCGAATGGCTGAATGGCCTACTCCTGCACCTATTTTTCTATGTTTTGAAATGGCTGTCGGAAGGAGATCCTAATTGCAACCCTGGAAGACTTTAACTGAGTTCCCAATTGACATTCAGGTATTTTTTGTTACATTCCCGAAATAATGTTTGTCATTCAAAAAATAGCTTCCAAACGTGGACAGCTAATCAGCATTATGAACCAACAATTTATCTATGGCATGACTTGCTCTGCAATATTGTTCTGTCAATAGTTCTGATAACCTTAAATTGAATTTGTTTGACTTATTTTATCACATATAAAAACTGATAAAAATTCATCTATATTTTTCAGAAACTATAGAATATAAGATTTTACCACTTTGAATATATTGCAATTGTTTTAATATGCCAACCTATGTTATTATTCATGTTGTTGTGTGACCCATCAGTTCACTTTGGAGTAGTGTTGGTGCTGCATTACGATTGGAGTCACTATGCAGTGACTTGCCAAGGCTCTGCTCAGAATAGTAATTTTAGATTTTTAACTGAGGAAGCCTCGCTGAAATGTTTGACTAAATGTTGTTCAAACCAATAAAATACCATCAGAACTGATGCCAAAGAAGAACTAGAGTTGTAGAATTAATACTAAAAGTAACCATTCAGTATTGATTTTTTTTTAAAGTTAATTTTCACCATACACAAAAAAAATAAAAAATTATTTATCATTATATTTATGGGCGCCTTTCAAAGACTCTCAAGGACGCCTTGCAGATAAGCAGATTACAAAACATATAAGCAGAATAAAATATTTAAAAATAGTAGGAACATCAACAACATCACAATACACAAATTAAGGACAGAATTCATTCTAAAGGCACAAAAAAGAAAATCAGAAACACAATTTGAGGCGAGACCAGCGGCAGCTAAACCGCACCAGCGTCCACTCTCCCCTCCGACCGCCATCTTGAACACAGACTAACAAAGACACACCACACAAAAATTATCCCCCCACAATGATTACCACTGTGGGGGAAGGCACAATGTCCAGTCCCCAACCCCAGTTCACCCAAAGTCATTGGAGAATTTCTATGTATGAAAATCCTGGGAATTCCTTTAAAAGGGAAAAATAATAACTGTGTTTAATTTATGGGAAACAAAGGGTGTAAATAAATTATGTAGGTAAAAAGGAGTCCTATATGTACTGAAAAGGAGGGTAATGGACAAGAAAAAGTACATCCAACAGCCTTTCTTCAATGTATTTTCAGGAGAAAACAGTAGAATAATAGAAGTCTGTGTAATAGAAGCCAAATACCAAAGCAACAAAGGATTGGGAATGTTCTTGATCCCACTTCTAACTAGGCGACCCTTTAGATAAGGCACAGAGTTTCAAACACAAATCTGCTAAAGTTACAAAAGCAAAGCAGAAGAAATAATAAAATAGGGACACATAGTTAAAGCACAAAAATAAAATAAGTAAACCATGGGGTTCACTGTCTTATGTCACTTCTCCCAGACATAAAACTGAGGGGCCATATCTAACCTGTGTTTTTTCCCTCTCTTGTGCAAGTTCCACTGTTGGATTCACCATCAATTGACCTCCAGCACCTCGCAGATTTGGCTGCACACATATAACCATATAACAATTACAGCACGGAAACAGGCCATCTCGGCCCTTCTAATCCGTGCCGAACACTTACTCTCACCTAGTCCCATCTACCTGCACTCAGCCCATAACCCTCCCTTCCTTTCCCGTCCATATACCTATCCAATTTATTTTTAAATGATAAAATCAAACCTGCCTCCACCATTTCCACTGGAAGCTCATTCCACACAGCTACCACTCTCTGAGTAAAGAAGTTCCCCCTCATGTTACCCCTAAACTATTGTCCCTTAATTCTCAAATCATGTCCTCTTGTTTGAATCTTCCCTACTTTCAATGGAAAAAGCTTATCCACGTCAACTCTGTCTATCCCTCTCATAATTTTAAAGACATCTATCAAGTCCCCCCTTAACCTTCTGCACTCCAAAGAATAAAGACCTAACCTGTTCAACCTTTCTCTGTAACTTAGGTGCTGAAACTCTGGCAACATTCTAGTAAATCTCCTCTGTACTCTCTCTATATTGTTGACATCTTTCCTATAATTTGGCGACCAAAATTGTACACCATACTCCAGAATTGGCCTCACCAATGCCTTGTACAATTTTAGCATTACATTCCAACTTCTATACTCAATGCTCTGATTTATAAAGGCCAGCACACCAAAAGCTTTCTTTACCACCCTATCTACATGAGATTCCACCTTCTGGGAACTATGCACAGTTATTCCTAGATCCCTCTGTTCAACTGCATTCCTCAATTCGCTACCATTTACCATGTACATCCTATTTTGATTTGTCCTGCCAAGATGTAGCAGCTCACATTTATCAGCATTAAACTCCATCTGCCATCTTTCAGCCCACTCTTCCAAATGGCCTACATCTCTCTGTAGACTTTGAAAATCTACTTCATTATCCACAACACCACCTATCTTAGTATCATCTGCATACTTACTAAACCAATTTACCACACCATCATCCAGATCATTGATGTATATGACCAACAACAGTGGACCCAACACAGACCCCTGAGGCACCCCACTAGTCACCGGCCTCCAACCTGCAGATACCCAGTCGTTCTCTGTGGAACTGTTGGTTAAGTATAAGATCACTCTGGGTCTATATGTTTGAGCTCATAGCTTTGTATGTTTAGGAAGGAACTGCAGAGGCTGGTTTATACTGAAGATAGACACAAAGTGCTGGAGTTACTCAGCAGATGGGTGTTGTTTCAGTTTGGGACCCTTCTTCAGATTCCTTCTTCAGACTTCCGACTTCTTCAGAGATTCTGCCTGACTCGCTGAGTTACCCCAGCACTTTGTGTCTAGCTTTGTATGTTGTTTTGTGTTCTGCCATGCACAGTTACACACAACAATCAAGTTTTCCTTTCGACTGGACAATGAACTTGATTAGGAATTTTGCTCCAAACCTGGAAATCATGTATTGGTGATCAACAGTTTGTGAAGGGTGACTGTCGACTGTTAACACAGTTTAATTTATTATTTTTGCTTTGAACTTGATTGTGGCCTAGTGTTGTCATCACAAATTACACTAAGCACTGAAAGCTAATTGACTTGGTAAATTATTTGTGACACGAGTAATAAATATTAAATTGGATTTTTCATGGTTGTGATGTTTGGAGCCAGCTGAGATTGCTTTACCTTGTGAAACCACTGCGCCATCCACATCATCAATAAATGTGTTTGTCAGGAGAATTAAGGGCAAAGATACCAGGAAGGGCAAAAGTAAATAATATTTCAATTTAGTCTTTAATATGATCAAAACACACCAATGGCAGAAAATTGTTTTACCTAAGTAAAGCATTAGAATTCAAATTAAATACTGCATGCATGCAGATTTCTGCATTTTGTTAGTTATTTTTAGTTCATCGATGTTTACTCTGACCTTGAATTCTGCAGACTTTTCACAAGGATTGTCTCACCCCAAATGCTAATACAGTCACCTGAAAGGAAACTGGCAGCATAGTTTCCTTTATATTGAGTACATCATTGCAGGTGAGAGAAAGCAAATGTACAATAAATAAATAATCTTCAAGAAATTACATAGTGGCAATGTAAATTTGCAACATCAAATAATGAAAGGCCTGGATAGAGTCGATGTGGAGGGGATGCTTCCACTAGGAGAGCTTAGGACAAGAGGCCAAAGCCTCAGAATTAAAGGACGTACCTTTAATAAGGAGATGAGCAGGAATTTCTTTGAGACCAAGCGCAGGCTTGGCGATCGCTTCGCCCAACACCTCCGCTCGGTTCGCAATAACCAACCTGATCTCCCGGTGGCTCAGCACTTCAACTCCCCCTCCCATTCCTAATCCGATCTTTCTGTCCTGGGCCTCCTCCATGGCCAGAGTGAGGCCCACCGTAAATTGGAAGAACAGCACCTCATATTTTGCTTGGGTAGTTTACACCCCAGCGGTTTGAACATTGACTTCTCCAATTTTAGGTAGTCCCTGCTTTCTCCTTTCCCCTCCCATTCCCAGCTCTCCCACAGCCAGCTGTCTCCGCCTCTTCCTTACTTCTTCCCGCCCCCCCCCACCCCCACATCAGTCTGAAGAAGGGTCTTGACCCGAAACATCGCCTATTTCCTTTGCTCCATAGATGCTGCCTCACCCGCTGTGTTTCTCTAGCATTTTTGTCTACCTAGGAATTTCTTTAGTGAATCTATGGAATTCTTTGACACAGAAGGCAGTGGAGGCCCTCAGTAGATATTTTTAAGGCAGAGATAGATAGATTCTTGATTAGTACGGGTGTCAGGGATTAAGGGGAGAAGCAGGGGAATGGGGTTAGGAGACTGAGATAGATCAGCCATTATTGAATGGGGGAGTAGCCTGGATGGGCCGAATGGCCTAATTCTGCGCTTATCCCTTATGACCTTGAGACCTTATAATATCCAGTGGCACATTGTTCAGTGTGAATTTTGCAAAATCAATATAACTTTTTAAGTATTTGGCATTTGCTAACCAGGAACCTAAAGGACATTGAGGTTAAAGAAAAGCTGATGAGATCTCTCTACTGCTCCTATCACTGCTCCTATTGTTGACATGGATTGAATCTCAGACTCTGTCAAAAGGAATCACTATCATAAAGGAAATATACATTAGTTTCTAACATTCATAGTTGAATTTTGGCAGGGGTCAGCCTCACTGACAGATGATGCCAGCCAAGGTGAAGACTTTCAAAGATACACATGTAAAAGGTGAGATTCATTTTTAAATGTTTGCAGGCAGATACAGTAAAGTACTCAGGTATGGGTAATTTGGGGAAGTTCTCTTGCTTAAGAGATATGCCCATTTGAAAGAACCTGCTCAAATTCCCCACATTCATGTTACTGAAATCAGGCAGGTTAGTGTTTTATAAACAATCACACCAATCCAATCTAGTGACAGAGCCACAAATAGCTTTCCTTAAGAAATTACAATGGTGTTTGACATCAAATGTCTTTACTCTCCCATAACATGTTTTCCATCACTAGCTCCATTCTAATTATCTAATGCCCTGAAGTAAAAATTTTACATCAATACTTTAGTGGAGCAGTGGTAGAGTTGCTTCCTTAAAGCACAAGAGACCCAGGGTTCGATCCTCACTACAGGTGCTATCTGTACGGAGTTTGCACGTTCTCCCTGTGACCGTGCGGGTTTTCTCTGGGTCCTCTGGTTTCCTCCCACATTCCAAAGGCATGCAAGTTAGTAGCTTAATTGGCTTCTGTAAATTGTCCCTAGTATGCAGGATAGAACTAGTGTATGGGTAATTGCTGGTCGGAGCGGACTCGGTGGGCTGAAGGGCTGGTTTCCACACTGTATTTTTAAACTAAACTAAACTTCTGGATCCCCAGTGATAAGGCAATGAAATTCTTGCTTTTTGAGATTAATAGGCAATGTCTACACAACATTCACTGTCTGTATTGGAATAATAGAGTCGATTTTATCACCCTTATCAGTAGAACCTGGGTTCATGAGGAACACGTGCATGTCCTACAGTTCTGGACCATATTTACATGCTGCAAGTCTTATCTATTCTTGTGTACACAGAGTGCAGTGAGGAATGTTCAGTAATGCCCCTGTCCCACTTAAAGGCCTGTCTCACGGGTATGCGGTTACTGGCGGTTACTGGCGGTGAATCAGGAAGTCGGGACCGCTCGTGGACCGCCAGAGACCGCGCATGGCCCGCGGGGTCTGTCCCACGCACACCGCTGGGACCGTGCGGTGTTGGTCCCAACACCGCACGGTGCTCACAAAAAGTCGACGTTAAAAAATGTTGTCCTACCGCACAGCCGCCGCCAGTGCGGCACGAGCACCGCCACAGCACCGCCACAGCACCGCCACAGCGCCGCCAGTGCACCGTGAGCGGCACCAGCACCGCCACAGTGCCGTGAGCCGAATTGACGTCATCGCGTTGCGTTGCGCGAAGACGTCATCGCGTAGCGCGTTGCGTTGCGCGATGACGTCTTCACCTGATGCAGCGCGACATCCATTCCAGTCGACCCCTGGGACAGGCCGTGCGGTGACCACCCGGCATACGAGCGGCAACAGCTTCCGGTAAGATTGAACTTACCACATGCTCGTGGGACATATCCGCGCGGCGCTCCCGCGGCATACGTGCGGCGCTCCCGCAGTAGCTTCCAGGGATGCAGCGCTTCACCGCCAGTAACCGCCTGCCCGTGGGACAGAGCCATTAGGAATCCTGAATGGAAACCTCTGGAGACTTTGCGCCCCACCCAAGGTTTCCGTGCTGTTCCCGGAGGTTCCCGGAGGTTCCCGGAGGTTGCCAGAGATTTTTGTCAGTCTCCCTAATGGTCGAAAGTGGTTTCCGCTTCTTCTATGTTCTGGCGATTATTTCAAAAAATTCAAAACCGGACGCAACTAAAAATAGGTTGCCGTTATAAAAATCGGTAATTTTTTAGTCGAAGCCCGTTGCGATGCTAGTTGAAGGTGGTTGCCGGAGGTTGCAGGTAGTGGAAGGTAAGACCTTTTTTTCACCCAGTTTTATTCCACCAGGGAGGTCTTACCTTCCACTACCTGCAACCTCCGGCAACCACCTTCAACTAGCATCGCAACCGGCTTCAACTAAAAATGTACAGATTTTTAAAACGGCAACCTATTTTTAGTCACGGCCGGTTTTGAATTTTTTGAAATAATCGCCGGAACATAGAAGAAGCCGAAACCACTTTAGACCATTAGGGAGACTGACAAAAACCTCCGGCAACCTCCGGGAACCGCACGGAAACCTTGGATGTTGCGCAAAGTCTCCAGAGGTTTCCGTTCAGGTTTCCTAAGTGGGACAGGGGCATAAGTCAGCTGAACACCAGGGAAGGAATGTGCAATAGCCTAGTACAAGGGAAGTGTGTGAATTAAGGATGGAGAAGACCATGCTATTACTTGTGAGACAATCTTACATGAAAGGTTACACATTCACTTTGTGGACATGCAGAGGTCTGCCAGTGCTTTCGTATCCTCTCACTCCACAATGATAAGTTATTTGATGTCTGCAACATACACTTATTATAGGTAAGTGGCAAAAAATCAAAGGGAGTTGATTAGCGTTTGATATAGAATAAGTTGGTGAACTCTAGGGAACTAAGGCGAGGGAGAATGAGACTGAGAGAATTGCTCTTCTGGGACTGATGGACCAAATGGCCTGCTTTAGTGTCAGAATAAGTAAGCAAGTACAAATAATAAGCAGGAGGTGGGAGGAACTTGGCTATTCAACCCTGTTCCTCTATTTCACATGATCATGGCTTTTCTTTGACCTTGAACTCCTTTCTGACTGTCTCCACGCTGTTTAATTCCCCAGATGTTGCCAGCCTGTTAATATTACCTTTGAATGTGTGCAATTGTCTCTGAGCTGCAAAACCCCAACGTTTTGCAATAGTTTGATGAAGAACTTTCTGTTTGACTCAGTACTAAATTATTGATTCTTTCTCATGTCTCCCTGGTGTATCTAACCTGGAAAAATATCTGGCCAACTTCTTCAAGAATTCTACATGTTTCAAAGAGATCACCTCATATTCTTCTGAAATCCAGTGCAGATGCCAATTGTGTTCATTTGCTCCACGTTGTAGTATGCATCACATGCATTAACCTTTTACTTCACCTGACCAATGAAAGAAATATTTTCCACCAACTTCAGAAGTACTTTTGTTCCTCCAGACCCATCCCCTGCCTTCACCTAAACTGTAAACGTGGTCCCAGTCAGATACAACTTATTTGAACTGCCAATTACTATGGATTGCTTTATTCCAGAGGGAATAAAGCTGCAAAGTGTCCGATTCCATTCTGAATGTTCCATTATTGCATTTCCGTCAGTTAAAATTGATCCTTTCCTTTTTTGAAACCCCTCCAATTTGTACACAAGTTAATTTTCAACTGGCACCTCAGTGAAAATTTATATAACAGGCATTTAATAGTAAGATTAAATGAGCTTACCAGTTTGAAGTTTGATCTTTATTTTATGAGGAGTTACGATGAGCGATTACGTGAAGAAGGGCATCAGCCCACATGCGCATCAATCCTCAAAGCAGCGGTGTGAAATCACAGATAACAGTTGTTGAACTGAACATAGTAAGATTGGAGAGAACTAGAAACTACCAGATGACCTTTATAATATGAGGGTTGGGAGCGGAGGGCACGTAATCACTCATCGTAACTCCTCATAAAATAAAGATCAAACTTCAAACTGGTAAGTTCTCGTTTAATCTTACTATTTTACTTCGGAGTCACGTGAGTGACTACGTGAAGATTTTAAAGCTCTGTGATTTCATGCCGTGGATACGAGTCCATGCGTCACACACTGCATCAATTGACCAAGGATGAGTGAAAATAATTAATGCATTCAGACATGACATAGATTTAAATATGCTGAGGTTTAATGAGCAAAGAAAAATAATAGTGACCCCTCTCATCCAGGGGGAAACTAGAAAACAGAATCTAAAATGGAACTGGCAAAAAACCCCGGTCTGGCAATAGGTTTATTATAAAACCTTTGGAACGTTTGTTCATTTGACCATCCTGCAGCCGCTAGGATGTGGTCGAGAGGGACGTCCATTACCCTCGCTGCTGACGTAGATGCAGCCCTGGTGGAGTGAGATTTACAAATGTCAGTGTCCACACCTGCACAAGCCAGAACCTGTTTTAACCATCTTGAAATTGTCTGCACTGATACCTTATTATAAGGTTTTTTGTAACTAATGAGTACAGATAATTCGGAGCCTCTGAGGCTCTTGGTGACCTTGATGTACTGTAGTATGTGTGTAACTACACACAACCGAAGGTCCATGGGGTATGCCATGAAAACTAGTTTGAGCCCTGATACCCCTGGTCTGCTCTGCTTGATTAAATCATAAACAAAAAAGGTTAAATTATTAACAGATGAAACCATGTTGTCCAGTCGCAGTTTATGTAATGTCTGGACCCGTTGCGCTGAAACCAGCGCCATGAGCATGACCACCTTGAGAGTGAGTTTGGGCAAAGACAGGGATGAAGCTGGAGCCCACTGGCGAAGCAGCGTGAGCACCACGCTCACATCCCATATCTCCGAGTACAGAAGCCTGGGGGGAGTAGAGTTAAAAATACCCTTCATGAACCTAGCTATCAAAAGGTGAGACCCAACAGAGTGGTGTCCCGATCCCAGCACTAAGTATGATGATAATGCACTCCTGGCACTATTTATGGCACTATAACTCAGTTTCTGATCAAAATATAGTGTTGATAGGAATTCCAACACATCCGTTATGTGTGCTGTGTCATACGATATGTTAGTGAGTGAACAGAACATCTCCCATTTCTTGATATGAGAGATGTACTGTTTCTTGGTATTATCCCTCCAGGCCGCAGTGATCACATCCACCATACGTTCTGATAGTCCGAGCCGCAGGTACGGTCTCCTCAGAATCTGCAAACCAATAAATTAATTTGATCACGTGTTCTCCCCAGTCACAGGGTGAACCAGCAGATTTCTGCTTTTGGGGACAGCCATAAAAGGCTGTGTTATCATTCCAAGGACGAGTGGGAACCAAGGCTGTGTAGGCCAGTCTGGTACTACTAAAATGCCAGAGGCGGAGTCTTGCTTGATCTTAGCCTATCACCTACTGATGAGGCAAAATTGGGGGGAAAGCATACAAAAACATTCCACCCCAGTGTAGCGAGAATGCATCTACCGCCAATGCCCCTGGGTCTGGTTCCCATGAAACGTATTTTGGTAACTGGTGATTTAGTCTGGATGCAAACAAATTAATTTCCGGTACGCCATACCGAGCGACAATGTCGTTAAACACTTCATGATTCAACATCCATTCTGTGTTGTCATTGAATTTCCGTGATCTGGTGTCCGCCACAATGTTGTATCTACCTGGTAAGTAGATAGCTGAAACCCAATTGTTTCTCGTAATACACCAGTGCCAGATAAGGATAGCCAATTTATCACAAGATACAGACTTGATTCCACCCATGTGATTAACATATGCCACTGCTGTAGTGTTGTCAATCTGAAGTTGAACATGCACATGAAGCTTATTGCCACAGTAAGCCTTCAGCCCATAGAGTGCTCCCAACAACTCTAAGTAGTTAATACCATGTGACTGAAGAATTAATGACTCCTGCACATTCCATCTACCACCGCAGCTAGAGATGGTATTTGTAGCTCCCCATCCTAGAGCACTAGCATCAGTTTGTAAAATAACTGATGGTGTATCAACCAAGATTTTACTGGAGCAATGCCGAATATTCGTTACCCACCATTGTAACTCAGCAATGGCTTCAGCTGGCAACTGCATAGGTCTACCGAAGTGACCTGCATGGAATTTGAGTGGCTGCTCCTTTGCACGTTGTAAATTCTGCCCGAACTGAGCAGCTGGAAAAGCAGCCACTAGTTTGCCAATTATACTAGCTACATGTCTAATAGAATGCTGCTTCTTAACAATGAGATTGTTGCAGGCTTCTATTAATTCTAATTGCTTGCCCGAAGGCAGAGTCACAGACATGTGAATTGAGTTAATGGTAAATCCCAAATAATCAATTACTCTAGATGGTATCAATTTGGACAACTGGATGAATGAGAAACCCCAATCTCTCAAACATGAGTTTAGTAGCAGAAACAGATAATTTCATAGTTTTCCCTATGATAAGGATGCCATCCAAGTATGCCAACACAATTTGATTCTGAGCCCGGAGTAGCCCCAGGACCGGTTTTAATAATTTTGTGAATAATCTGGGGGCTGAAGTTAGCACATTAGGCAATGCTTTAAACTGCCACAGTTGTCCCATCCAGCTAAACTTCAAATATCTCCGGTGATCCCCATGAATGGGCACCGAATAGTATGCATCTTTAAGGTCGATGCATGCCATATAACATCCCTTGGAAACCAGTTGCTTGGCAGTAACAAAGTTTTCCATTTTGAAATGTTTATACTGCACAAAGGAGTTAAGTTCAGTCAAGTCAAGGATAATTCGGCATCCTCCATCCTTCTTTTACTTTGTAAATATATTAGACACAAATTTGTGAGATTGATGACATCTCAATTACCCCTTTTTTGTATAGTGCTTCAATTTCAGCTTGTGCATCCAAACTTTCCTGTTGCAAAAGTACAAATGTGCGGTTCGGTGTATGCTGTGTGGGTGGAGGCGAATTAAGAAGGAATTGAATTTGGAAGCCTTGTATACTGTGCAGTATAAACGGATCTGATGTTATCCAACGCCATTCAATCAAGAACAATTGTAATCTTCCCCCAACTTGTAACTGATCCATACACAATATGCTCCGCAAAGAACCAGACTCAACTACCTCAATGGTTACCGGTGGTATGGTGTTTGTTTCCGCCCCCGAAGTTTTGGGGGTAGGTCTGATGGAGGGCGCCAACCGCGCATCTTGGACGTGGTGGTGTTGAAGGGAGCGTAGGGGTGCTGCCGCCGGAATGATGAGACCTTGGGAATTGTTGCGACTCTCATTAGCCCAACCGTTTTTGCTTCATAGTCCAGCTCCCTGACCTGCTTCGGCAGATCTTCGCCGAATAGATAATTCGGGGGTTGAACGTTGCCGGCCTTACACAATGCTGCGAATTTGGGGTTCAGAGCAGGAGAGATGGCATTTTTCCGTAGGCAATTGATTTCGAAATGTGCATTGCACATTAATGCCATGGCGTCCTGCTGCACATCAGATAGGGGCCCCCCATCCACTGACCTGGCAAAGGCCGTAATGCCTGAGCGAGCAACTTTAATATTTTCTGTAGCTTCACCTCCTGGGCTCTGATGCCCCCTCCAATGTAACCCCAGATGGAGTGATTAACAGCAGGCACATTCAATGAAGCACAGTTAGCAGGAGTGTAATACTTGTTAGTAGTTTCCTCCATGGCCAGACCTTGGAGCTGATGTGAGGCCAGGTAATTGATACTTATAGCTAAGTCCTCATCCAGCGGTTCCCCTGTTTGTGATGGGATAGCAAATTTTGATGCCATTGCTGGCACTTCAGATTCTTGCCCTTCGTGCCTCAGGTCATGCTCCCCGGCTATACCACCGAACTCTGAGTCAGACAGAAACTGACCTCGAATGCTCCCCTCCTCAGAGAGGGAGACATTGTGCAGCCTGAAACAGGTGCTGCTGCCGCGGGCCCTCGAGGAGACCTGCGCTGATATAACTCCCTCCTTTGGAGCATATCATTGTGGAGCAACCTCTCCATCAGGTGCTCCATGTGGGTTAGACGTCCGCAGATGCTACCCATTGAAGTAGGGGAACCCTCCTGGCACGACTCATCCGAGTCAACGGGCCTGACAGATTTTTTCGTGGCTTTCCGCCCAAGCGGGATTGCCAAGGTGCTATCGACCGGCACCAAATCTGAAGCCGCTAGTTCCACCGCCAGCGACTCGGAAGGCGAAATCGACGGCCGCCCGCTACCCGCACTCCCGTAGTCTTCAGTATCTGGTTTCCCCGCGGCCCGTCTCTTCACCTTGGACATTTTCTCCAAATGGTTCGAACTTGTTCTGTAGGCAAGAATTATCGAACCAAGGGACACGACCTCAGAGAAAGTTTAAACACGTACCTGAGGATATTAAACTTACCGCTGGAAGGAGCGACGCGTGACTCCGAAGTAGAATCCACAATATACCTTCTATGCAGCTCTATTGTATTTTTCCAGAGATTTATAGCCTTAATTAACATCCCTTTAAAAATATTAGTGTTTCTTTAAATATATCATGCCATGAACAAGCTGTCCAACAACAAAGCAAGTGGCTTGGATCATATTTCTGCTGAACATCTTAAGTATGCGAGTATGAGGATAGCTCCTCTCCTTGCTATTTGTTTTACTGGCTTTACGATTCATGGCTTGTTACCAGACTCAATGCTGTCTGTTCTGTTAGTGCCGGTCATTAAGGACAAAGCTGGTAAAGTAGGTAGCCTAAATAATTACAGGCCCATAGCTTTAGCCAGCATATTGTCAAAAGTTTTAGAAAGAGTTCTGCTGGATAGAATAAATGAGTTTGTTAACTCCACAGATAACCAGTTTGGTTTGAAAGCTAACCATGGCACTGACTTATGCATATATGCCCTAAAGGAGATTGTAAACAAATATAGAGGCAAAAACTCTTCAATCCTTATGTGCTTTATTGATGCTTCCAAAGCCTTTGACCGTGTTAATCACTGAAAGCTGTTTGTTAAAATGAGTCAAAGAGGGGTGCCTAAATACATTGTGAGAATTCTGGCCTGCTGGTATGCCCACCCGACTATGCAAATAAAATGGGGCAATAGGGTCTCAGCCCCATTTGGAGTTAGCAATGGTGTTAGACAAGGGGGAATTTTGTCCCCAGTCCTTTTTAATCTTTATATTGATGATCTGTCCAAAGAATTGAAAGCCTGTAATACTGGGTGCATGATAGGTAATACTTTAGTGACCATATTATGTATGCAGATGATCTTGTGGTCTTTAGTGCACCTAGCGCTGGTCTCCAGCAGCTCCTTGCTATATGTTCTGTGTATGGTGTGGAACATGATATTAAATATAATGCTTGTAAGAGTGCTGTTATGATCTGTAGAACCAAAGAGGATAAATGTCTAAAATTTCCTGATTTTAAATTGCCTGACAATAATCTTAGTGTCTGTAATAAGGTAAAATATCTAGGGCATTTTATTACAGAACAAATGACCAACGATGAGGATATTTATAG
Organism: Malacoraja senta; assembly: GCA_038087875.1. Classification (NCBI taxonomy): domain Eukaryota; kingdom Metazoa; phylum Chordata; class Chondrichthyes; order Rajiformes; family Rajidae; genus Malacoraja; species Malacoraja senta. Next base: position 108,196,358 of record CM075977.1, read on the forward strand.
GCAACGACGCATGCTGTATGTACAGGCAAATATTCTCTTGCGTAAGTTTGGTGCGTGTGCAGATGTGGTGAAGATGTCGCTATTTAGAGCATATTGCATACCACTGTATACTGCACACCTGTGGTTGAACTATGGAAAGAGAAGTTTGCAGAGACTAAAGGTGTCATATAATGATGCCATGAGAACACTACTAAGGAAACCTAGATGGTGCTAGTAATATGTTTGTGGCTGCAGGAGGCAGTACTTTAAAAGCTATCCTAAGAAATCATATGTATAAATTCATTTGCAGGATAAATGACTCTAAAAATGTAATTATTGTGGCCTTGTCAAACATAAGGTTTAGCACTACACGCTACGAATCCCAGTTGTGGAGACACTGGTATCGTTGTCTCGTTGTAGGACATTGATCATTCTTTTATTTTGGATTTTAATTCATGTATTGTGTTTTTTTAAATATATAATTTATGATGCTTTTATAAGTGATATACTAAGATTTTATGTACTATATGATATTTTTTAATATGCAAGGCATTTTTATGTAATGTTGCCCCTTGTCTGGACCTTGAGTCCGAAATAAAGTTTATTATTATTATTATATCATTATTAGAATTAATTGGTGATGTACTTTCCTCTGTATTAACCTCCACTCCCTAGAGCTTGCTGAAGATGGTCAGTGAAAAGTACGAACAAAGACAAATATTCTTCATGCTCTGCTGATAAAGTTTAATTTAGTTTAGAGATAGAAAGTGGAAACACGCCCTTTAGGTCACTGATCACGCTGATCACTGATTACCAGTACAGTACCCTATGTTATTCTACTTTTGCATCCTTCATAGACACAAAATGCTGGAGTAACTCAGTGGGACAGGCAGCATCTCTGGAGAGAAGGAATGCGTGACTTTTCGGGTCGAGACCCTTCCTCAGACTTTGCATCCTACATGCTACGGGCAATTTACAGAAGCCAATTAATGTAAAAACCCATACACATTGGGGCTTGGTCGAACATGATGCTGAATTAAAGTAATCCACTCTGCTCGCATGTTATCCATGTCCCTTTATTGCCTCCATATCACTATGCCTATCCAAAGCCTCTTAAATGCCTCCAATACCACACCTGTCATTTTTTGTCTTTTTCATTTTGTTTTCACTTTTAATTTAATTTTAATTTCATGATTTTGTGTACCTTGTTGTGTGTTGTGACTATTGGCAGACCAATTTCCCTTTGGGCATGAATAAAGTTCTATCGTATCATATCGCAAAGTGTTCCAGGCCCCATCGCTCTGTATATAAAATCTAGCCTGCGCATTTCCTTTGAACTTTGCCCTTCTCACCTTAAAACTATGCCCTCTAGTCTTTGATATTTACATTCTGGGAAAAAGGAAAAATGTCCACCTTATCTAAGCCTGTCATAAATGTATATACTTCTATCAGGTCTTCCCCCAGCCTCTGACATTCCAAAGAAACAATTCAAATTTGAGAAAAAATCCAGGTTTTAAAATTTGCCACTCACCACTGCATTTCCCAAGCGTTTGAATGCCTGGCAGTAACAGGGAATTGGCTGTGAATAATTCTTGGGTTAAGTATTTATTTAGCACTCTCAGTGGAGGGGAATGAGCAGGAGTTCCCCCCAATCCCTTCAGCGAGTCTCTGTATCTCCACCTTCAATCATCTTTTACTCTTCTCTTCACAACATGCTTTCTATTTTTGTTCAGGGCCTGTGCACAATCTTGCATCCACCAACGCTATCCCAGCTACAATGGCCAAGCACACATTAGTAGTTTCTGGGACTTCTCTCCCACAAAACTAGGTTGGTTCTTGGAAACTTAGTGGGATTAAGGCATCCTTGTCAGGTTTATAGATTTTCACCTTCCTCCCTGATGCAGTAGTGAGGCAACTGCTTTGAATTATATTATATGTCTGATGTGAACAAGCCAATTTATTCTACCATTGTCAGTGTTTCTTTGGGCATGTTTGTTTTCAATGAGTACCAGCGCTGTATGTGATAGATTTTGGTACTCATGAACTCAAATATACACTCCATCTCTCTCATTTGAGCTGCTTATTATATGCCATCATCTATGATTCACAAGAACTTCATCCAATATTGATCCATTAGAAATTCCTTTGTCAATGTAACCCATCATCTTATGTGTCAGATCTTGAAACAAAATAATCAATTCCTTCGACTTCTTTTCTGAATTTAAATGTGAAAACACAGTTTTAATTTACATTCCCCCGCTTATGGAATGAGAGACAGGTGGGTTGGAGTGCAAGATAAATAAACAAGGCCAAGACACATTGCCTGGGTGGAAGTTATTGCATTCGCAGGAACACCATTTCTGCTTTCCACCATTTAAAATGTCAGGGTACTGGAATTGTGCAAACAACTACCTTGGGTGAGGAAGTGAGGAAGTCCTAATCTATATATTACTAAAACTCTCATCTTGTTTCTATCTAACTATCTATCTATGTGTGTTTGCCCATGTGATCCTGGAACTATTCCAAAACGATATGCGATAGAGCTTAAAAAAATTGCACCACCTTACTCAACATTGTCCTGTGGTCATTTGTGTCAAGTTTTGTTCAGATTGATGTTATATTTCACAAGTTAATTGACATTTAAAAATGTACAAATTCAAGTTTAAGAACAATTTAGCAGCTTTTGGGATCCAAATCCTTGCTGGCCCAGCTTGCAACAAAGTTGCAATTGAGGAACACTCAGTCCTTCCAGCAAGTTTTTAGCTGAACAGGAGGGGGAGTGGGCATTGCATTATTTTTTAAAGTCCTCGAAGCAAGAGGAGGGGGAGGCAATGCTGGGGGATACGTCCCAGCATCGTTCGGGGCTGTGGGTGAGTGCTGGAATTTGGGGGAACGGGAGAGTGGTGGACTATTGCATTGGGGTACGGATTGCTTTGGGGGACCAGGCCTCCTGTGGGGGTGTTAATATTGGCCAAAATACAGCTATTATTATGAAATGAAGGATCATTGCATTTGCTGGACCTGCTTGGCCTCTTTCTGTGAAAATTGCAAGCTGAGAGCCATGGCTCCAAGGAGCTTGGACCGCAGATGGAAGTTGTTGATAAGGAGAGGTCCAGATGTCCTTACTTTTTTTAAATGTATGAGGGTTTGCAGAAAGAGATAAGAAGGTCTGTAAATGCATAGTGGGGATTGGTTATAGAAGGGGGTGTGAAACGGTATTGTAAATAATGTTGTAAGATGTTTGTGTTGCTGCGTGATGATTGGCTGAAGTGTGAAGCCTTGTTTGAATTGTGTATCCAACCTGGGAAAATGTTGTATTACTTGGTTAACTGACTTCTTTCCAGAAGCTTCTGTAGAAACATTGTAATGGGGTACTTTGTGATTGGGTTAGGGAGCTGTCAATAACTGTATATTGTGATCGATATGTGTGATTGGTTTGTAGGGCTTGCCCTTAGTTTGGAAGGGTATAAGAGGGTGGGTAATTCTTTGGGGTGTGTCGGTTGATTGTGACTTCTGTTCTGTTTGCACGAGATATTGTTGTCTTGCGTGAGTGGATCAGCAACCATCCTTCAGTTTGTTCTTCAATAAAGTAAGGTTTTGGAACAAGAGTTTGTCTTAGTGTTTGACTAAACCAGACTAATGGGATAAGTCTAGAACCGGAATTTACATTGGGGGCGTTCGTCCATGATCTCAACGGAGCCCCAGACATAAGTTTGCGGTCAGGGAGTTGAGTCGTTCCAGATTGATAGAGGAGAAATCAGCGCCACAGTGCGGTTTTCGCATCGGTTTTCCCCGCTTTGCTGATCAGGACAAATCAATCTTTCACGTGCTTGTGTTGGGGATCCCGACGAGATAAGAGAATAGTAGCGTGGAAAACTCTGGTTTAGGGAGGGTTCAGGTCAATAGGGTTATTAGTTATGAGTAGAGCCAGGATTTTGTCATAAATGCCATGTGCCTTTTCATGCCTTTTTTGATGATTTCAGGAAGATAATGCCTTTTTTACGATTGAGTGCCTAAATCAGCCTTTTTTTTGCCATTTTAACGTAACTTACAAGAAAATTTACATTACCGGAGCGAAACCCAGCTGTAAGTGGGTGTTAAGTGGTGATTGGAAAAGGGTGCGTGGGAAAGGGTCCAGTCTTTGCAGACTGGAGTCATGCTTTAAGTAGGTCTGAAGTGGTGATTGGGGAGGTGTAGGTGGGGAAGGATCTAGTCTTTTCAAACTGTAGTCAGGCTGTGAGTAGATGTGAAGTTACACAAAAATGCTGGAGAAACTCAGCAGGTGCAGCAGCATCTATGGAGCGAAGGAAATGGGCAACGTTTCGGGCCAAAACCCTTCTTCAGACTGATAGGGGGTGGGGAGAAGAAAGGAAGAAAGGGAAAAAGATGTGAAGTGTTTGTTGGGGAGGGGGTGTGGGGGTACCACACACACCCTCCCCAAGTTTCTGTTTATCGTAACTGCAGTAGCACTTGTTCAGGTCATTGGTCAGCTGACGATTGTCCAAGGAGTGGGGTTTTTCCACTTGTAGCTTGTGATTACTTGCAAGCCCGTCCACACTGAAGAAGAGTCACTAGCTGAGAACTTGCTCCTCAACTTCTCAGAGTACCTTTCCTTGGCAACTGTGATTCCTCTTCTCAGCTTGTACTTGGCCTGCCTGTGGAGGTCTGCATCCCCGTTCCTGTGGGATCTACCCCTGCAAATGTCAAAATGCCTAAAGTCAAGTCAACGCCTTGTAAAAAACTGAACAATTTGGTGAGAGTGTACGGGGGTGATATATTCTCTACAGACAACTGTGCTGTTTTGCAAAGCATGTGAGAAAGGAGTGAATCATGAGAAGAAATATTTCATTTCCCAGCATGTACAGACAGCTAAACACAAGTCGGCGGCAGAGAAACTGAAGGCAGGAAATATGCAAGCTTGTCTCCTCACAACATTTACTGCTGGCTCCTGTCGCAAATCTGAGTTTTCGAGTGATCTGTGCAAAGCATTCATTGATGCTGGAATTCCACTGTGGAAATTGGAAAATAAATCTCTCTGAGATTTTTTAGAGAAATACACAGAGGAAGTCATCATTATGGAAAAATTATGTTGACAGCAACTTCAACATTATTGTGCAGAAAATTAGAGATGAAGTTGCACGCAACAAAATATGGATCTCAATAGACGAGACAACCGATGCTGTGGGGAAATATGTTGCCAATGTGGTCATCGGTACACTGGAGGCACCCTTCGATCCTGCACCGGCATTCAATATGATCAAGGGCCACATCTAACTCCCTCTTAAATATAGCCAATGAACTGGCCTCAACTATGTTCTGTGGCAGAGAATTCCACAGATTCACCACCCTCTGTATGAAAAAATGTTGTTCTCATCTCGGTCCTAAAAGACTTCCCCCTTATCCTTAAACTGTGACCCCTTGTTCTGGTCTTCCCCAACATCGGGAACAATCTTCCTGCATCTAGCCTGTCCAACCCCTTAAGAATTTTGTAAGTTTCTATAAGATCCCCCCTCAATCTTCCAAATTCTAGCGAGTACAAGCCGAGTCTATCCAGTCTTTCTTCATATGAAAGTCCTGCCATCCCAGGAATCAGTCTGGTGAATGTTCTCTGCACTCCCTCTATGGCAAGAATGTCTTTCCTCAGATTAGGAGACCAAAACTGTACACAATACTCCAGGTGTGGTCTCACCAAGGCCCTGTACAACTGCAGTAGAACCTCCCTGCTCCTATACTCAAATCCTTTTGCTATGAATGCTAACATACCATTTGCTTTCTTAACTGCCTGCTGCACCTGCATGCCTACTTTCAATGACTGGTGTACCATGACATCCAAGTCTCGTTGCATCTCCCCTTTTCCTAATTGGCCACTATTCTGAAGAAGTAGAATCTGCTGCAGTCAGGATTGTCAGTGAAACCATGCAGACAAAGTCCCTCCAATGCGATCTTGTGTTTATTGCTTCCAATTTTGCAAGTTTCCCACAAGCTATTACTTCCCTTGGCGAAACATTAGTGAATAACTTGCAGGTTTTCAACAATGTAACTGACGATATTTGTAAAGTTCCTGGCGATGTAGGTAAAGACATACAAGGAAAATGTGAGAGAGTGATTTTAGCTAACAAAGATCTTGAAGAAATACAAATAGCTAAATTTCTCAAAGGTTCTTGTTATGCACAAGATAACAACATGAATATAGAGTTTGTATCTTGTTTTGGGTATGCACCAGTGACCTCAGCTGGGGTAGAAAGAGGTTTTTCAAATCTGTAGCATATTCTGTCTGACAGACGGCATAGTTTAACACCAGATAATTTGAAAAAAATGCTGGTAATTATGTTCAACCAGGCAACTTTGGTCATTTAATGTAGTATACCTTTATAATTATCATTTTTAACCATATTTTGGTGGTGGAAATAAATGCCTTTTTATGCCTTTTCTGGTCAATAAATGCCTTTTCGTGCCTTTTTTGTAATTTTATGATGCTTTTTTGCCTGCCTATTTCAGAGATTTTTAGCGCCTGAACATCCTGGCTCTAGTTATGAGGGTCAGTATTAATTACTGGGGGTCAAAATATAAGGGTTGGATTAGCTGTCTGAGGATTAGTCAACAGCTGTCTGAAGGTCGGGACAATTGTGAGGGTCAGTATTAGGGTAATCAATTGGCAACTTATCATAAAGTACAATACTGAAAGGTTATTCAATATTAAGTGGTGGAAGTATTGTATGTCCAGCGCTGGGGTAAGATTGTCTATTTACTTTAAAAGTCAGCGCTGGTGTGTGGTCAGTACATTAAGGGTCAGTACTGAAGTTGGTCCAACGCTAAGGTAAAATTAGCGCTGAACTGTGATCTAAATTTTTGATTGTAAATTTCTCTAAACTTGAGGTGTTCACATTGTATTATCCGTTTTGGTCTAGATCTTGTAAAATTGTAAAATAGCTGCGTTATTGTATATAACTCCGTATAACTCCGTAATTGTAAAATAGCTGCGTTATTGTATATAACTCCGTATAACTCCGTAATTGTAAAATAGCTGCGTTATTGTATATAACTCAATATAACTCCGTAATTGTAATATAACGACTTGCTTAAAATTGTGTGAATACTTTTCTTTAAAAAAAACTGTTTGCTTAAATTGTACTGCTCTGCCTTTATTTGAGTTGTGGGATTCTGTTCTTGCAATGTAACTGATTTTGTTCTGGTAATGTAACTAATTCTGCTCTTGTATTGTTAGAACTGTTTGCTTGAATTGTGTGATCTAGTATAATTTAAAATAGTGTGATTTACCTTAGAATTGTATTGTAAATGAATGCTTATTTTTTATATTACAGTGTGTTTATTCATTATAATAATTAGCTGTATTATTTCTTGTTTGAGTGTGATTTTGCTCTTGTGTAACAACTGTATTTGTTCTTGTTTGAATCCAAGTGTTTAAGTGCAGGTAATTTGCTGCTGTATTGTGTTTGCTTGTTCTTTTGAGAAGGTGGACCTGCCTGGAGTCGAAGTGTGTTTACTGCTTTAAAAAGCCTGTGTAAGTAGCATTTGTGTGACTGGTTCTTGGGTACCCGTTTGAAAGAAGATAGACTTGTGTGGGAGACTTGCCAGGTGTTAGGAATTTTGCCTTTGTTTTGTGAGAGACTTATCTGTGAGACTTACATTGAGCAAATTATCTGTCAATGTAGAGACAGTGAGGAGGCAAAGGAGTTAATTGGATTGTGGAAAAAATATTATGAGGAACAGAAGGCGAGTCGAGGGGCTGCGAGAGTGGCAAGTTTGACGGAAGCAACTCTAAAGCGTGGATTAGAACTGGAGGATACTGAGGTGTACCGACCTCCAGGCACCTCCAGAGAGAGGCATGGATGTATAAAAGAGAAAGGAAGAAGGAAATCTTCCAAAGGGAAACTGGCACCAATAGGTCTCGAATCTGAGGACCCGATGGTTGACGTTAGTATTGAGGGGGACGAAGATGAGTATTTAGAGGATTGGGAAAGTGTTAAAATTAGAAATTCACAGCCTCCGCCCTACTCCTCTTGCATTCCCCGCACTTCAGACACATTGTTGAGCTTGTGAACAGAATAGACAATCAGATTTTACTTCGGAGTCACGTGAGTGACTACGTGAAGAACCCCGTCAGGGCGCATGCGCGTCATTACGTCTGACGCATTGGCGACAACGGCAGCAGGAGCACGGACCTCCTGCTGCAGGTGAGTAATTACAGCTCCACTTTGGAGGCTTTTGGAGGAGTTAGAAAAAAAGTAAGAAAGTGTTTCTGTGTGGTTTTTCCCCACATACAGGAACAAGGAAAAGGTGCAGGCAGCTGCCGACAAGGAGAGAGAGAGCTGCGGGACGCAGTCTCTGAAAGGCAGCCTGTCACCTCGGGGGAGTCGCAAGCCGGTAGCGGTGCGGCGACAGACTTGGCAAAGTGCCCAGCCGGGTACACAGCCAACGCCAGTCGGGCGGTCGGCATAACCCAAGTCTGTCAGGGCTATAGACTCCGCAGAGTCGGGCCACGAGAGTCCCGTCGGGGACAGGATACCGTTCCCCAGCGGTTATCCAAAAGGAGCAGCTCAAACAGGGGCTGCTCCACAGAGACGCTCCAGGAGGAGTAGTGCAGGAGGGAAGCCATAGGTAAGGCTCCGCTGGCAGTGCCTAGTAGAGGCCTGCTTGAAAGCACCCTCTTTGCAAGAGGTGAGTGCAGAAGGGCAGATACGCTCTGACCCTGAGTCCGACGACTTCCAAAGGGAGGGCAGGCAGGCAGCTGTCAGAGCTGACACCGTGTGCAGCACGGTTTGCCATGTCGTCGGACGCTGGTGAGCCTCTGGGTGAGGAACTTGCCACCAGCATAAATTACCAAGTCTCACATCAGCTACAGGAGCTGACAATGGATGAGACAGTAACGAAGTATGAAGCCCCAATCAACTGTGGACTGTTAAAAGTTCCTGTTGGGAACAGGAAGAATTGGGGCAAGATGGGCATACTAATGAAAGCCCAGGAGCATGTGAAGCTCCAGCATATTTTTAAAGTTGCTGGTATCTGGTATAACGAGCTTTGCCAGGATGGTGGATGGAGAGGCCATGACAAATTACAACAAAAGGCGCTATTCTGGAGTGCCCACTTTGAGATCAACTGCCTCCGCAAGATGCGATTAGACCAACCATCAATGCTAAATATGCTTCACTCTGCCAGCCTGGCACAGCTGTTTGGCGAGGATTTCGCACAGCAGGTGAAGGAGCTGGAGGAGGAGGCTAAGACGGCAGCCACATATTCACCAAAGCGGAAGTATCCCTATAAGGGAGCAGACTGGTCCAGGCAAGGGACGAGTCCAGCTACGATGCAGCGCAGTTGGCGTTCGGCTGTAGCAGCGCCACGGAGGTGAGATATCCAGCTCAAGGCCGGGGAAGAATGCCAGGTGGTAAGGAGGTAAGAGGGTCTGCTTCTCATGTAGAGAGATCTAATGTGATACAATCAAATGTTTACCTCAGCTATGTTTATACTGAAGGTTATTGAAGGGTATCGAATAAAGCTTAATGCAAATTCTGATTTACCCATGCAACATGTTCCAAAAAAGGAGTTTAACTTCAGTATCACTGAACAATTGGAAGTTCAGCTGGAACTTGCAAGCTTATGTAATAAAGGTGTAATTGCTAAGGCAGTTTACCAAAGCCATCAGTTTGTGTCCAATATCTTTCCCAGACCAAAAAAGGATGGGGGGATGTAGAATTATACAGACCTGAATAGTCTTAACCCTTTTGTACGGTATAGACATTTTAAGATGGAAACGTTTATGAAGGAGATCTTAAAGATGCGGATTCAGTGTCTGTTCATTTGCAGGATAGAAGATTTAAAATTCAGCTGGATGGGGCAATTATGCTAATACAATCCACTGCCTAATGGTTTCTCTTCAGCTCCTAGAGGGATTACAAAGTTGTTAAAACCTATTCTAGGCATGATGAGAAGTCAAGGTCATGTGCTCATGGCTTAGCTAGATAATATCTTGATTGTAGCACAATCAAAGGAAACAGCTGAAGCATCAGTGGCAGTTGGTAAAAAACATTTTTTAATTGGGCTTTATAAGCTATCCAGAGAAATCTAAATTTATACCTGTGACACAAATTGACTAGTTGGGTTCACAATGGACAATCAACATCATTGTGACCTTGCCCAGGCAAAAAAGGGTAGAGCTAATTAAGAGCTATATCAAGTTAATTGCTGACACACAGCCTTCAATTAGCCAGGTGACAAGTCTGCTGTGGTAATAGCTGGCAGCATTTCCAGCAGTTCAATATGGCCACTTTATTATCTACAATTACAAAGGTTAAAAGGAACAAGCATTGAGGATACATTGGGGTCATTATAATAGACCTATGCTTCCATCAATAGAGGCTGTTGCTGATGTACAATGGTGGAGTCAGCATGTGCCCACTAGTAGTTCCAAAGTGTTATTGGACCAAGCTTCCATGATTTGCAGACAGATGTCAGAGCACTTGGGTAGCGTGCTACTGATACAAGATCCAGCTGTGGAGACAGATGAACATTGCTTCTGCAAACATGGGGAATTAACCAAGAGTATTTTATGGACTCAAGGCTTATGGCACTAACTAAACTAGTTTGCATGTGCAGTGCAAAATAGACAACACTACAGCAGTTGCTGATATGAATCACATGGGTGGAATCAAATCGTTATCATGTGACAGGTTGGCAAATACGAGTGGACCTGGAGTAGGGATAGAGAGATTTGGATTGGAGCTATCTATCTGCCAGGGAAACTTAATGTAGTACCAGATGGCAGCTCACGAAATTCCATCATAACACAGAGTGGATGTGGAACCAGGATGTGTTCAAGAACATAGTATTTCTATATGGAAGGCCAAAATATAGGCACCAGATCCAGGGGCAGTGGCAATTGATGCTTTTTCACTAAATTGGGATGATATGTTTGTGTACATTTTCCCACCATTCTGCCTCATGGGTCGGTGTTTGAGAAAATCAAGCAGGATGCCGCTTCAGGGGTTTTGGTGATACCAAATTGCCTGATTCAACCATGGTTCCCTTTGATGTTACAGATAGCGATCCAACCTCTTTTTGCTGATTCCAAACAGTAGGAATTTGCTGGAGCATCCAGTAACGCATTAAGTTCATCCGTTATGTGATGGTATGGATCTGTTAATTTGCAGGTTTTAACAATGCCTTACATTGGTCGAGGACTTTCTAGGCCAACGGTGGATATACTCACTGCAGCCTGGAGAAAGAGTACTCAAAAGCAGTATATGACTTATGTAAAAAAAAAAAATAATAATAATTTAAAAAAAAATAATAATGATAAAGAATGGGAACAATATTGTGTTCAAAAGAATATTCAATATGATACTGTAGTTATTGAAAATGTGTTAGAGTTTATCTACACTTTATTATGATGAGGGTCTTAGCTATACTGCTATCAATACAGCTAGAAGTGCTTGGTCGGCATATCTTGTAATAGGTACACGGACACAAAGTATAGGTTCTCACCCTCTCATATCTAGGTTGATGAAAGGAATCTTTAATTCCAAACCGCCTAAGCCTAGGTATATGGTAATCTGCGAGGTAAGTGTTGTTCGTAACATACTTCGTCATTGGGTCCCTTTCACGTCTATAACTTTGTTAAAATTAACCATGAAATTGGCTATGCTAATGGCATTGGTGTCAGTACAGAGAGTGCAGACTTTCCAAAAACTTCAGTTCGAGAGAATGGAAGTGAATACAGAGAATGTTCTGTTTTATATTTCTGACCTGCTCAAACAAAGCAGGCCAGGTGTGACAGGTTTTAAGATTGTGTTCTTAGCATATCCTACAGCTCCATGTTTATGTGAAAGGACACATTTGTTACATTACAGTGAAGCCACAAGGGCTTTAAGACAAGAAGAAACAGGATTATTTCTCAGTTACAAGAAGCCAACATAAAAGAGTGGCAGTTCAGACTATCTCAAGGTGGTTAAAGCAAGAGTTGGTTCAGGCAGGAATTAACATTTATGTGTTTACATCTCATTCCACTAGCGCAGTAGCAACATCCGCGGCCAGGGCGATGGACGTTCCCATCGACCATATATTAAAAGCCGCAGGTTGGCAAAATGAACTTGTGTTTCATCAATACTACCATCGGCCGATTGCCGATGGAGAGCTGTTTGCCAACTCAATATTGAGTGCTGTTGCTATTGTTTAAAGTCTGTTTTCAATACTGTTTCATTCTGTTTCGTTTGTTGCCCTACATTAAGAGGGTTTATTGGTTGTTTTATGACCAAAAATAAAACTCTTTTGTTTTTGCATGATATGCAATGTCATGTTTACAGCATTATTGATGATACTCGGAGTCAATCGATGCAGTGAGAAGCCGGGATTTTGATCTGCGGCATAAAAATCACAGAGCTTTAAAATCTTCACGTGGTCACTCACGTGACTCCGAAGTAAAATAGTAAGATTAAACGAGAACTTACCAGTTTGAAGTTTGATCTTTATTTTATGAGGAGTTACGTTGGTGATTACGTGCCTGCCACGCCCAACCCTCTCTCATAGAAAAAAGGTCATAATGGTAGTTCTCATGTTGATCATCTTAATATGTTACTTCAATTATGGTGTTGTCTGTGATTTCATACCGCTGCTTTGAAGATTGACGCGCATGCGCCCTGACGGGCCTTCTTCACGTAATCACCAACGTAACTCCTCATAAAATAAAGATCAAACTTCAAACTGGTAAGTTCTCATTTAATCTTACTATTCTGCAGCACAAGATTCTTTCACCCCGACCGCTCCCTTGGCAATAGACAGTCCGGTAATTTACGATACCAGAAGCAAAACAAAAAAGACAATTCAAGTAGGTAAGGACAAGGAATGTAGGGGAAGGGTACAGCAACTAGAGTATTATGGCGAGCCTAAACCTAGACGAGTTGGACGAGTAGCGAGAGAGGAAAGGGAGTAATTTAGAAGGTACCGTGAACCCCCTAGGGAAGAGGAAGATATATCTGGGAGTGAGACAATAATTGAAGAAACCGAAATAGATCCCGATATGGCAGAAAGTATAAACACAAAACAGATAACTCATAGGCAGTTCCCCGTCAGGGAAATGCCGAATCTTTCCTTTGATTCGGCCAGTGCAGTGGGTGTAAATGATCCACGCACAATAAAAGTCTATACCCCATGGAAGCCCAATGACTGCATTGCCTTCCCACTAAAGTGGCTCAATACCAAGTTTGAGAAGACACCGAACATCAGGTGTGTGGGGAATGGGCCACTGGAGTAGGGGGTGCCCAACTAGAGAAAGGAACCAAAAGATGGGGTCACTTTCAAGAAATGTTCAAGATCAGAGGGAGTGGAGAGATCCCAGAGATCAATGAGATCATAAAGAGCAAAGAACAGGCAGGAAATCCAAGAACCAAGAGGGCAAATATCTTTATCCCAAAATAACCCATTTATTACAATCTCCCCGAATCAAAAGATGTTCAGAAAACTGTCCGGTTTTCAAGGACAAGTCTGATAGTATCCCATCTCTGAGCCAGTTGAAGTAGTATATGGAGGAAAGGCAATCAAACACAGATTTGTGATAACAACCGGATTAGATTGCAATTTAATGGCTAGAGATTTGCTCTGTGCTTTCCAATTAAAAATAGAATGTGGCTATAAAGGCATAGTAGTGACCCCCTGGGCTCCCTTACGGCAGTGTTAATCCATAATGACCCCTCAATGGTGGTCCTTAGTTCTGGATGAAGAACCACCACTCCATATTACACTGGCTTACAACAGGAGTGGGAAGAATAAAGAGCTGGAGGCATTCTTTAAACCACATGAAGGACAGGACTGGGAAGTAAAAGTTTTGGCACAAGTTGAAAGAAGAGGAGGGAGCTGTAGGATACACTGAGGTATAAGTAAGAACCAGCAGAGGCAGGAGACCTAGGAGCAATAGTGTAGAGGAGCAATCATTATGGCAGACCCGAACAATTAGAGCAAATATGTTTAACTGAAATGTTGTTGAGTTTCATCAGGCCACCAGGACAGTGTTACGTATCTACATCATCATCTGGAGACTGAGCTTGACGAGCATTTGAATTCTCAAGAACGGGCAGAAGACACAGCTCAGGTAGGATGTGTGGGCATCAATCCCAACCAAGTAGCTCCCCAGAAAGTGGTAATACTTTTCCAAAAGATCATAGGCCACCAGCAACACTGATAAATTGTTTTGTGAAATGCTAGAATAAAACTAAATAAAACCATCTACGAGAACCATAAGAATTGCTCCTCACTGTAACATCCTTACTCGTACAGCTGTGAAACTGAAAATAGAAAAACAACATAAACTGGTACAAAATTTAACAGCAATTAACTCAGTTGAAAAGATGCTCCATATATATACTAGTGCCAAACCCTGCTAACATCTAAACTAACCCAACACTATGTACCAGCAAGGAAGACAAATCGAGTCACAGTAAATTAAAAAGGTACAGGGTGCTTCCAGAGAGATCATCAAGGCAGGCTCCAAATTTGGAAAGATCATTGTACAACAATCCATTCGAGCTCTACTGCACTACTTTGTCTAAACGGTCTATCTCAAGTCTAAAAATATGGAAATAAACATTGCTCTGTAACCAGGGGACACCCACTCTGCACCTAAATGTAATTACCCTCTATAAGGAAATTATTGAAATTACTTTAAAATCTAACACTTAACAATGGCCTATCAAGATGGCTTGGGATCTATTTCAGAGATAGTTGAAAATTCTGATTTGGGCACTGTATATGAATTGACCTAGTATCTTTTCCAGTCTCACCCCCCAGAAGAGCAATCAGAAGCAGGACATCTATACTATCATTAAAGACTCATCTTGACCACTTCCTGTCGACGTTGTAAATAACTTTTATTAAAAAAATGCTACCCTATATTGCTATGATTTTTTTTGCCTCTTACTCACTGTCCTCCTCTTCTCCAACTGCCCCAAGGTTTTTTCCAATCGGTGAAATAATAAAAAAAGTTGTGAATGTTTAAAAAATTGTGAGATCAGCTGATTGGTCTTCTCGCCTGTCTGTCACCATGATGAAGGTCATGCCCCTTCCAGGGGCCCAGAAGAATAAAGCCCCGGAGGCCGGACGTGAGTCAGTCACTCTGGAAGAACGTGAGTGAGAGATGAGTCCAGAACTGTGAGTCCACGCCGTGAGTGAACTGACCTGTGAGTCTGCACTTTGCTTGAAATGAATTGTTAGCCTGCACTGTGCTTGAAATGAGTTGTTGGCCTTGCACTGAGCTTGAAATTGAAATGAAATGTGTTGTTGGCCTTGCAATGTGGTTGGAATGGAAATGAAATGAGTTGTTGTCCTTACACTATGCTGGAAATAGAAATGAAATGAGTTGTTGGCCTTGCGCTGTGCTCGAGATGGAAATGAAATGAGTTGTTGGCCTTGCACTGTGGTTGGAATGGAAATGAAATGAGTTGTTGGCCTTGCACTGAAATGGAGATGGAAATGAAATGAGTTGTTGGCCTTGCACTGTGGTTGAAATGGAAATTAAATGAGTTGTTGGCTTTGCACTGTGCATGAAATGGAAATGAAATGAGTTTTTGGCCTTGCACTGTGCTTGAAATGGAAATTAAATGAGTTGTTGGCCTTGCACTGTGCTTGAAATGGAAATTAAATGAGTTGTTGGCCTTGCACTGTGCTAGAAGTGGAAATGAAATGAGTTGTGGGTCTTGCATTGTGCTTGAAGTGGAAATCAAATGAGTTGTTGGCCTTGTACTGTGCTTGAAGTAGAAATGAAATGAGTTGTTCACCTTGTGCTGTGCTTGAAGTGGAAATGAAATGAGTTGTTGGCCTTGCACTGTGCTGGAAGTGGAAATGAAATGAGTTGTTGGACTTGCGCTGTGCTCGAAATGGAAATGAAATGAGATGAAACCACTCATTTCGGCCCACAAAGCCCCTATTAGCCCAGAAACCAGTCCCCTTTGCCCAAAATGCCCGTATTAGCCCATATTTGCCCAGGACGAGCATTTTGGCCCAAAAGGCCCGTGCCAGGCCAGGAAAGTGCCTTTCACTGATATTTCACTCTTTTTTTTTAAAGATCCCTTCGGCCCATCTGGCCTAAACTAGCGCAGGTGGAGTGCCTTCTGTCCATCAGTAAGTATTCCCCCTGTAAGTATTAAACCTAACCCCAGTATTTTTCTCCCTCCCTTCATTGGCTCCCTGTGAGATCCAGGATAGACTTTCCCCCTTCATTGCTGTGATCTGCAGAAAAAGATAAAACATGTCTAAAAGTGATTCTGCACTCTCTCCCCCCTTCTCTCTCACAGTTTCTCATCTGTTTTCGGCAGAATTTCTGGCAGTTTCCGATTTGCCAGCCCACCAGCACCTGAGTGACTGATCTGCCAGCCCATCAGGCCTGAGTGACTGAGCTGCCAACCCACCAGGCCTGAGTGACTGAGCTGCCAGCCCACCAGGCCTGAGTGACTGAGCTGCCAGCCCAAGAATCCATTTGGCCCACAATGTCCATACTAGCCCTCTGGAAACCAGCCCCTTCGGCACACAACACCCATACTAGCGCTCCAGAAAGCCTCCCTCCCCCACTGGCCACCAATATTGTAATTGGTGAAGAGGTGGAATATTGCGTTGGGGGACCAGCCCTCCCGTGTGAACATGGGACCCAACAGGTCCCACTTAGACCAGTGACTGTTTATTTGTCATCTGTAAGAGAGGACATGAGGTATGCACCAAGAGAGGACTATGACGTAACAATGTATGTAGACGGAAGTGCATCTTTTGGACTATGGGAAGATAAATTGTCTGTGTATGCAATTGTTAATCAGAATGAGGAAATTGTAGAAGCAGTTACCTTTAGGTCACCTTATTCAGCATAATAGGCTGAATTAGAAACATAGAAATATAGAAAATAGGTGCAGGAGGAGGCCATTCGGCCCTTCGAACCAGCACCGCCATCCATTGTGATCATGGCTGATCGTCCCAAATCAATAGCCCGGGCCTGCCTTCTCCCCATATCCCTTGATTCCATGAGCCCCTGGAGCTCTATCTAACTCTCTCTTAAATCCATCCAGTGATTTGGCCTCCACTGCCGTCTGTGGCAGGAAATTCCACAAATTCACAACTCTCTGTGTGAAAAAGTTTTTCCTCACCTCAGTCTTAAATGGCCTCCCCTTTAGTCTAATAGCCCTGTCCCACAGTGTGAGTCTACCTACGAGTTATCCCAAGTGCAAGAAAAAATCAAACTCGTGGTTTTCTACGAGATTCCAAGTTTATGTTCACGAGTTTCAACGAGTTCCCACGTGTATGTCTAAGCTTGCTATTTACCCCAAATTTCATTTTTTTATTATGGTTTAGTAACAGCAAAAAAACTCATACTGGAAAAATGCTACTATACCAACACTCAAAATGTGGATTGGTAATATGTTGGAAACTGCCCACTTGGAAGAAATGAGACTCCTCCTAATAGATAAACAAGACCAATTCTTAACAAGTTGTTTCTCCATTTATTGACCTTGTGGATTGATGTGGTGCAATAGTATTGTAAAATTAAAAAATTCTGGGTTTGGGCGAAAAATGATTAAGAATATAAAAAAGCATGGACTTGTGGCGAGGGAGAATCTCCTTTCTGCTTCACTTTCTTACTTATTTCTGTTCTTTATCTCACACTCACAAGACGTTTCTTTACTCTTCACTATTTCTTTCTTTCTCATTTCTTTATAAAAATAAAAATAAAGGAAGTTGTACATAGAATGTTTTAATAATTCTGGGAACCTGTAAAAAGGTACCATCAAAATGTAATGTAACAAACTTCTAATAAATAAAATATTAAAAAAAAATAATTTAAAAAAAAGTTTGCCATTTACTTCCCATTTCTGCGATGTACCAAGTTCCTCTCCCGAGTTACTCTTGAGCCAACAACGACTACTGACGTGTGGAAAAATCATCACATGATAAAAATGATGTCATGCAGTATTTCTTTTCACTATAAAAAGCCTCCCTTGTTTAGATTTGAGAGGGTTACGGAATCAAGGGATATGGGGAGAAAGCAGAAATTGGGTACTGATTTTGGATGATCAGCCATGATCATATTGAATGGCAATGCTGGCTCGAAGGGCCGAATGGCCTACTCCTGCACCTATCTGCTATGTGTTTATACCTTTTAAATGTTTTGACATGCGTTTCAGGATTCCAGCATCTGTCTTTTCCAATATCCCTTTCCCTGTATTTCTCTTGGGCTTTTCCTCTATTTCCCCAACTCCTATCTCCTCCATCTGCCAGTCCATCTGAGTGTAGATATGAAGTTCTTCTTGGCTGTCTATCTGTATGTGTGTACTTTCCATTAAAAGTCTTCCATGATCATTATCTCACAATTCCACAGGTGTTTTTGTCACATTTCTCATCAAGTCATGGGTTCATCCAACACAGAAACAGGCTCCTCCGCCCACCATGTCCATTCCAACCATAGCCTTCCTGACCGTTATTCGAGTTCTGGCCCATATACTTTGTAAACCTGCCTCCGTCGCATTCTCAGATTACGACTACTGTACTTACTGGGTTGAGCAAAAAATCATTAGATGCCCTCTATTCCGCCTGCTGCTCAAGTTAAATCTACGTCCTTTGATGAGTTCAATTAATCTGATTATTGTCTGTCCTCATTGATTTCATTATACGTTCACGAGCAGCGTGTGTCACTGCTCCAGGGACCCGGGTTCGATTCCAACCTCCGGTACTATTTTATGGAGTTTCCCCCAAGTGCTCCCTTTCGCTCCCCGCACACTGCTTTGTTGTGTGAATGCTCCCCGCAACACCTGCTGTGTTGTATGAACCCATGACTCGATGAGAAATGAATGGCTAAAACGCCTGAAGGACTGTCACCTTCCCCCGATGTGTCGGTGAGTGGTGGAATGGGGCTCAGGTGGGAAATTGATGTGAATGCGGGCAGAAATGAGTTTGAGGTAAATGAGTGTTTGATGGCTGGCTCAGTATGCCGAAGGGCCTGTTTCTGCCCTTTGGGACATTTTCACCATGTGTGTGTGCTGCCATACGCGAAGCTTCACTATTTGTAAAGGTTTCTTGTCCAATGTACTTTTTTAAACTCACTGAACCTGAGTTTTGTGATTTTTCAACATATAGGCTGAGGGTTAGTACATTTCTCACCCCTGTTTATTCATCGCTCGGCAGACTGTATTTCGGTGATCTCGCCTCACACCTGTATCATTGGCCACGTTACCATATCCTGCACTGCTTTATCCGTGACTGCGGATGGTAGCGAACGACCACAAATGATATTCCCCTTCGTGTTGGCAAAGTTTTGCAATTGCCTTATTTTTCACATAAAGGCTGCATGACCCTCTGAGCTACTCCAGCTTTTTGTGCCTGTCTTCGGTGTAAACCACCATCTGCAGTTCCTTCCTACACTTATTCAAACAGGAATGCATTCACTCCCCCCCCCTCCCCGCCCCATATAACGCATCAAACCTCTGAAGCAGTAATGTGAAAGGCACATAAACAAGGGAAGTGACCTGCCCTTGGAAATCGAGAAATATTGGTTGTTGATCGCTCTATTCCAAAGGCCAAGGTGAGATTCCCACAGGTGTCTCCAGCATCAGGGGATCATTCCTGACAGGCAGACTTGGCGAACCTTTTTTTACTCACCTTTTTTTCTCTGTCCAGCTGCCGAGTTAAGTGTACCCACGAGTTAATACGGTAAACTCACGAGTCACTACGGTAAACTCACGGGCTACTACGGTATTACAATGAGTTTAAAAGTATCAACATTTTCCTTCAAGAGTATATATGACTCGTGGAAATCTTTCAACATGTTGAAAATTTTTCACAAGTTAACACGTTTCCCGAGTACCTGCCATTAGCGTTACGAGTCGCTATGTTACGTCCACGAGCTCCGACGTTCCCGCTACGCACATTCTACGTGATTACCACGAGTTTGATTTGTTTTTAACTCGGGATAACTCGTAGGTGGACTCGCACCGTGGGACAGGGGTTTAAGACTGTGGCCCCTGGTTCTGGACTCGCCCAACATTGGAAACATCTTTCCTGCATCTAGCTTGTCCAGTCCTTTTATAATTTTATATGTTTCTATAAGATCGCCCCTCATCCTTCTAAACTCCAGTGAATTGGTGTTTTGCTTTAATTTGGGATTACATCATGGTAACATTTGAAGATAAATGTTTATACAGTTTCTCGATATTATATGACAATATGAGATTACTGGCTTCAGTAGAGACTCAAATTTCAAATAAATAATTGGTGACAGATTTCTTAAAGGCCTTAATGCTACCCAGACAAATTTCTGTTATGAGATGTAAATGCACACAAGAAGACATACCATGACAGATATCAGATATTGCAGTGCTAATCTGACAGTAAAATACCCTGGGGACATAGGATGGTGGTACAAAAAAATATTGAGGCAGTCTAAAAGTTTAAATAACAAGTCCCCCTTGGATAGGCTGATGCCAACCATCCAAGAAATTGTTCAATTGCAGGAGGAGGCTACTGAAAGGGATAAAGAACGGTGGAGACAACTTGGGTGTATACTAGATTGTATGACTGGACTACGGATCACTCCAGCAGGGCAGACTTGCATGACAGATTCATTGGCAGTATGGGTTATAGAGTGCATGCACTAAGCAACCCATTGCGCTGCAAAGGCCGTAGGGGACACTCTATTGGCTACTTGGTGGCATCCAAGACTACAAACTTTAGCTCAGAAGGTAAGCAGTAATTGCCTGGTCCGCCAGAAATACAATCCAGGAAAAGGAATAGAATGTGAAGAGGGAAAAACACCATTGCCTATGGTTCCGTTTGAGACATTGCAGATGGACTATATCGAATTAAAAGGGTGCCAGGGTTGTAGGTATTTGTTGTCAAAGTCGATGCATTTGGCCGGTGGATCAAAACTTATCTAACCCTTGATAATAAAGTGGCTACTGTTATCCAAGAGTTGAAGAAAAATTATCCCTAGATTTGGCATCCTTTTCGACAGTTTGTATAATGATCCACGTCATATCGGAACAAATTAATAAAAATTATGCGAACAGCTGGGAATCCGGCAGCAATTGTACTGTGAATATTGACCACAAGCTACTAGATTTGTAGAAAGGGCAGATCAGACCCTTAAAACTAAATCAGCTAAATTAGAGGCAAGACTGAAATTGGTTTGATTAAAATTACTTCCCATAGATTGTTTCAAATAGGAGTCATGCCTGTAGGGAGATCTGGACTGAACCCAGCTGAAATCATTATGATAGACCCTCAAGAATCCCATACCATAGAATCAAAATGCAATAAAAATGATCAATCTCTATCACATGACTGCGGAGATGACTGACCACATTCTAGCCTTGACTTTAGTGTTGAGAGAATTATGTGGTAGAGTAGGAGCAGCATATAGGGAGATGCCTTTTGTTGAAGATAGAAGGAAGGAATGCATGGGTACATCTCCACCACTGTATGGGTATCAGTGGAAGTATGGACTGCTAACTTACTTTATTCCAGGTTCTCTTAGAAACTTCATGGTCTACTATGGATCAAGCACAGATGAATTATCAAGATGGATGGAGGGGATTTGCGCCCATGAAAATTCGGGAGGTGAAGACGCATCAGATGGAAATCATGAAGTTACACCCATGAAAACTCGGGAAGCTTGATGAAATTCTGGGAAAATACATCAGCATCTTTTTGTTAAGATAGCTATTAGAATGAAGCAGCCACTGTTGTACTTTGGTTATCATTAATGATGGGTTATCATATGATAAAAAAAGGAGTAATATTGGCCAAAATACAGCTATTATAAAATGAAGGATCATTGCATTTGGTGCACCTGCTTGGCCTCTTTCTGTGAAAATTGCAAGCTGAGAGTCATGACTCCAAGGAGTCTGGACCGCAGATGGAAGTTGATGATAAGGAGAGGTCCAGATGTCCTTACTTTGTTAAAATGTATGAGGGTTTGCAGAAAGAGATAAGAAGGTCTGCAAATGCATAGTGGGGATTGGTTATAGAAGGGGGTGTGAAACGGTATTGTAAATAATGTTGTAAGATGTTTGTGCTGCTGCTTGATGATTGGCTGAAGTGTGAAGCCTTGTTTGAATTGTGTATCCAACCTGGGAAAATGTTGCATTACTTGCTTAACTGACTTCTTTCCAGAAGCTTCTGTAGAAACATTGTAATGGGGTACTATGTGATTGGGTTAGGGAACTGTCAATAAGTCTACAATGTGATCAATATGTGTGATTGGTTTGTAGGGGTTGCCTCCCCAAAGTAATGTCACACCCTTGAGGGTGGGTAATTCTTTGGGGTGTGTCGGTTGATTGTGACTTCTGTTCTGTTTGCACGAGATATTGTTGTCTTGCGTGAGTGGATTGGCAACCGTCCCTGCAGTTTGTTCTTCTATAAAGTAAGGTTTTGGAACCAGAGTTTGACTTAGTGTTTGATTAAACCAGACTAATGGGGTAAGTCTAGAACCGGAATTTACAGGGGCTATGGGTGAGTTGTCGAATATTGTGTTGGGGGAACAGGCTGCATTGGGCAAACGGGTGAGTGGAGGAATATTGCGTTCGGGATTGGATTGCGTTAGGGGACCAGGCCTCCTGTGTGACAGGGACCAAACGGGTCCCACTTAGTCTAGTTAAATTATAAAAATAGCAATTTGACTTGTCAGGAGATCTTAAAATCGCAGAAGACCAGCAAAGCATTGAAGAAGTCAATAGCATTCTTGGGCAGTGTGCCAAGGCTACCACCCACCCTGCAACTTTACAAGCTTCTTTTGTCTTCTTACCACTGCTGTTGAAGAGTTTTGATCTGGAACATTAACTCTATTTCTCTTCCCATATCTGTTGCATGGCTTACTGAGTATTTCAAGGGTAAAGAGTTGTGAACACTGCCCAGTCCATCACGGGTACTGATCTCCCCACCATCGGAGGGATTTACCGGAGTCGCTGCCTCAGAAAGGCAGCCAGCATCATCAGATACCCACACCACCCTGGCCACACACTCATTTCACCCCTGCCATTGGGAAGAAGGTGCAGGAGCCTGAAACCTGTCCAGATTTAGGAACAGCTTGTGATGAATAAAATTGACTTTGACTTTGAGTTTTAGGAACAGTTTCTTCCCTACAGCCATTAGGCTATTTTACTTCGGAGTCATGTGAGTGACTACATGAAGACCCCGCCAGCACGCATGCGCGACATAGCGTGCAACACGACAGGCGGGGGAAGAGCTCTCCCGCGGCAAGGTTTAAAACGGGACCTGCAGGTAAGGTAATCTTATTCTGAGGTCGTTATTTCGAACCCTTGCTCTGTTTGAATTTTTGCAGATATGGACAAGGGAAGCAAAATAAAGAAAGTCGCGTCCCATACACCTGTGGTGGACCAGGAAGGTTCCGGCAGTGGGTGGCGACCGACGGCACCGGGGCCGCATTCCCTGCGGTCCACAGTCACCGACTGTAACACTGCGCAGCCAAGCCCAACGCCGCAAGCTGCTCAGCTGGAACCAACGCAGCAGGTTGGAGGCAAGGCGAAGCAGAAGTTGGTCCGGCCGATAGACTCGGATGAGTCCGGTCAGGAGGACGCGCTGCCCGAGAGCAGCAAAGGTGGCCGTCTATCCCGCATGGAGCAGTTGATGGAGCAGATGCTCCAGCGAGACTTGCTCCGGGAGATGGAGCAAGCTCACCATGGGAGTGCTCGCACACCCACAACAGCACCGTATTCGGCGCTGTCCATCGCATCTCCCTCGACAGAGGGGAGCGTTGGGGGCCAGGGCTGGGCTGGCCTGGAAGATCATGGCTGAAGATACCAGTAGTGTGCTGGGGGTGCAGGACCAGGAAGAGCTGCTGGGAGTGGTCAACAAGTTTGGGGTACCACCGCAAGCGGGACAACCATTGCAGACCAAACTGGCGGCCAGTATAGACTACCTGTCCTTCCACCCTCTACAGCAACAGGTAGTCAATGAAACAATGGAAAAATACATACCTCCGGAGAACTGCATCTCGCTCAATGTACCCGCTGTCAACAGCCAAATCTAGGGGTACATTGGGCTGGGTATAAGGGCCCAGGGGGTGTAGCTTTAGAAAATATTAAAATTTCTGACTTGAGCTATAACATCCTACACTCGTTCTGTTGATGGGGTCGAAATGACGGATAACCAGCAGGACACAGTGGCCCTACTGTGTAATTCACAGTATGAAATAAACTGCCTGCGGAAGAACACCATCAAACCTGCCCTCAACCCCAAATTCGCAGGGTTGTGCAAAACTGCAACTGCACAGCCACAAATACTGCTGTTTGGGAAAGACTTGTCCAAACAAGTAAAAGAACTTGACGAAGAGTCTAAAACCCCTGTCTCACGGTGTGAGCTCACCCACGAGGTACCCCGAGCTTAAAACAAATTTAAGTCGTGGTAATCACGTACGATTAACGTAGCGGGAACGTCGGAACTCGTGGACGCAACTTAGCGCCTCTTGCCGCTAACGGCAGGTACCCGTGACACTTGTTAACTCTTGAAAAAATTCAAACATGTTTAAACTTTTCCACGAATAAAATGTACTCTTGAGGTTAAAATTTGAAACATTTAAACACGTTGTAAGAACGCAGTGGCCCGTGCGTTTACCTTAGTGACTCGTGAGTCTACCGTGGGAACTCTTTAACTCAGCGGGCAGGCAGCATCTCTGGAGAGAAGGAATGGGTGATGGGATGACATCTCCAAATTGGGGGGGGGGGTGGTGGGAGGAGGGAGGGGGGGGGATGAAGGAGAGTGGGTGGAGAGTGGAGGGAGAGGAGGGGGAGACAGATGGGGGTGTCTTCCTTCACTGGCGGCGGGTGCCTGTCACTGAAACAGGCAGGTGAGATTTAACATCCACCTTGTGTGTGTGGGTCTCTCTCTCCCTCCCTCCCTCACACAGGCTGAGAGACTCTGCCTCTGTGAGTGTACGTCCCTTTCTCCCCTCCCACACACAGTAAGACCGAGGTAAGTCCATCTGTGTCTCCCACATACACAGTAAACTCTGCTTTGTGTGTGTATATACACGTCTCCCCCCATTTCTCTTTCTCCCCCCCACCTCTCTCTTTCTCCCCCCCCCCACCTCTCTCTTTCTCCCCCCACACACAATAAGACCAATGTATTCTGCTTAGTCTCTCTTCCCTCCCACACACACAGATAGACTGAGGTCCTGTGTGCTCTTTCTCTCTCCCCCACAGTCACGCCGAAGTACACCACACTGCCTCTGTGCCTCTCTCTCTCTCTCTCTCTCTCCACCTCTCTCCTTCATACGGTCAGAGGTTCACACTGTCTCTGTCTCTGTCTCTGTCACTCCCCCCTACACACACACACAGACTGAGGTACACACTGCCCATTGTGTGTGTGTGTCTGCCTCTGTCTCTCTCTCCCACACACACAGTTAAAGGTACTCCACGCTGCCTGTGTGTGTGTGTGTGTGTCTCTCTCTCTGTCCCACCTCCCACACCCACACTCAGTCAGTCAGAGGAACTCCACACTGTGTGTGTGTGTGTGTGTGTGTGCCTCTGTCTCTCCCTATCACAGTCAGAGTGAGGTACTCTCTCCGCAGTCTCTCCGCGGGCTCTCCCCGGGCAGGGCGCATCTGCCTCAGGCTGCCCTGGCAATCAGACACGACTCCGGTGGCAGGCTCCATGAACAGCTCCTGCCGGCCGGCTGGGAGCGGCGATGGACGACAGGGGGAAGTTGGCCACCAGCGGGGCAGTCTCGGCTCTCCATGCAGTCCGAGTCTCGCTGGATCCTCGTAATCCTCTGCCTCTGTCAAATGGGTGAGTTTAACCTGACCCCCCCCCCCCTCCAACCTCCCTCCACCTCTACTCACGCCTGGGCACCAAAGCAGCTCAGGAGGTGAACCCTGAGCTCCGTCTCCCAACAATCTGATGTGCGCATCCGTGCACATTCAAAGATTTCATCTCCAGTCTCCCCGCAGTGTGTAGACCTGGCATTAAATTCAATTAAAATATAGCAAACCTCTGCCTGCTGGTCTTCTAACTACGTGATGTGTGTTTCAAACAAATGATCAGTATAACTGCTCTGGCACTGGACGGTGCGCATTTTCCCTTTGTAGGTCACATCAATAGATGCGGCCTTCAAAGCCGCAGGCTGGAGATGTTGCTTATTAAAACAGACCTTCATTGAAGGTTGGCTCAAGAGTAACTCGGGAAAGGAACTTGTTAACTCGGGAGACAAACTTGGAACATCGCAGAAATGACAGTTAACGGCAAACTTGAGTCATACCCGTGGGAACTCGGTTAAACTCTTGATCATACACTTGGAATCTCGTGCACAACCACGAGTCTTTCGCTTGGGGTACCTCGTGGGTCAACTCGCACCGTGAGACAGGGCTTTAAAGCCGTTAGGCTTATCAGAGCAGCTGCAGGAACGAGCAAAACCACACACCCCAGGCGGCAGCACCCCTATGCATCCACCAGCAGGCATCAACACCAGGTTGCTGGTGAAAGCATGAGGGTCGAAAATCAACCACGTAGGTCTTTTTTAGGCCGAGGCCCTGAGCGGCCCTCATGGAAGATGCGCCAACCCCACACTCCGGCGCCTCAACAAGTGAAGAGACAGAGGCCGAAGAAATGAACTTACCACCGGTAACCAAGGAGGTAGGTGGGTCTGTTTCCTTCCAGAACATAAAAGGTGTAGGTCCTGTACTAACAGGGGGAAGGTTACACTTGTTTTGGGAAGCATGGAGGACTATTACATTTGACAAATATATACTACAAAGTATTCAGGGATACAAAATTGATTTCATCCAAAAAAGTATGCCACCAGTTCAACATGTACCTGACAGGGAGTTTGTACTCTCACAAGGGGAAAAATTCAAAGGACATGCAGAACTGGTGAGGTTACATGCTAAAGGAGTTATAGAGAGAACGGAGCATGACTCTCTGGAATTTGTATCGAAAATATTTACAAAAACAAAGAAAGATTGCGGATGTCGCATCATCATTGACTTAACTAAACTGAATACTTTTGTTAACTATATACATTTCAAAATGGAAACATTTGTTACTGCCAAACAATTAGTTTCCGAAGGATACTTCATGGCATGCATCGATTTAAAAGATGCATCGATTCAGTACTCATTCATAAGGATCATCGTAGATACCTAAAATTTAACTGGATTGGGCAACTATGGCAGTATAAAGCGTTGCCTAATGGGTTAACATCAGCCCCTAGACTATTTACCAAGATATTGAAACCAGCCGTGGCAATACTAAGGAAACAAAAACATATTGTTATGGCATATCTCGATGATATTTTGATTGTGGGGAAAACCCTGGAATTAGCTAAATCAGCGGTTTTAGCTACCAAAAATCTGTTTGAAACACTGGGGTTTATCATACATCTAGATAAATCTAAGTTGACACCATCCACAACTATGGACTATCTGGGATTCACAATTAACTCTGTCCACATGTCTGTAACATTGCCAAAGGACAAAGCAGCAGATTTGGTGGAAGTCTGCAACAAATTGATTGTTACTAATCAACCATCTATTCGACAGGTGGCAAAAGTATTTGGGAAACTAGTAGCAGCATTTCCAGCTACTCAGTTTGGACCTTTGCATTACCAAAATTTACAAAGGGCAAAGGTGCAAGCGCTAAAACAACATAAAGGTCATTTTGATCGGGCAATGCAATTACCAGCCAAGGCAATTTCGTAGTTACAATGGTGGAGAAAAAACATTTGGCATAGTTCCAGCCCCATCGTTATTAGTAACCCATCATTCACATTACAAACGGATGCCAGTGCTCAGGGCTGGGGAGCAACTAACACTATATCTAGTACTGGTGGTAGATGGAACATACAAGAGTCATCACTACTACAGAGACTGGGTATAAATTACTTAGAAATGTTGGGTGCGTTTTATGGGCTAAAAATTGACAATACCACAGTGGTGGCAAATGTTAATCATATGGGTGGAATAAAATCAATATCGTGTGACGATTTGGTCAGCACAATTTGGCAATGGTGTGTCGACAGACATATTTCGCTATCAGCAACTTACCTACCAGGTAAGCTCAATACTGTGGCAGACACCAGGTCACGAAAATTTAATGACAACCACCGAATGGATGTTGAACCACAAAGTATTTGCTGATAATAGAATGCGGTATGGTACACCTGATATCGATCTCTTTGCATCCAGACTGAATCACCAGTTACCAACATGTGTCGCTTGGGAACCAGACCCTGAGGCAGCAGCGATGGACGCGTTTTCGCTGAATTGGGGAAAAAAAAATTCTGTGCCTTTCTGCCTCATCAGTCGGGTCCTACGCAAAATACAAATGGACTCAGCTTCAGGTATTTTGGTAGTACCCGATTGGCTACATGTGGTCCTCGACATGGTCTCTGAACCACTCATGACCATTCCCAAAAGACCAGATCTCTTGGTCCATCCTGTTATGGGCGAAAGTCATCCATGCCATGACAGGATAAATCTGTTGGCTTGCAGAATTTAAGAAGACCTCTTTTGGATCTGGGATTATCGGACAGGACCATGAACATGATGACGGCAGCCTACCGAGAATCAACTAAGAAGCAGTACCTCTCCAGCATTCGGAAGTGGGACGTGTACTGCTCAAGGACTGGCGTAGCATACAAATCAGCTACAATTACCAATGTCCTGGAGTTCCTATCCAGCCTTCACTTTGATGAAGGACTGAGTTACAGCACAATTAACAGTGCTAGGAGTGCTCTGTCAGCATATTTATGGCAGGCACCGGGTCAGCAGTCCATGGGATCCCACCCTCTAGTTGCCAAACTAATGAGGGGTATCTACAACACCAATCCCCCCAGACCAAGGTACACCCAGATCTGGGACGTCAGTGTTGTACTGACATTGCTAAGGGGTTGGTCACCAGCAATGTCCCTGTCCCTGGAACAGCTCACACTGAAAACAGTAATGCTGATGGCTTTGGTCTCAGCTCAAAGGGTCCAGTCCCTATACAAATTAAGATTGGACAATATGAAATCATCAACTGACAAGATAACCTTCTAGATCTTGGAGTTGGTCAAACAGAATAGACCGGGAACTTCGGGACTGAGTTTGGAATTCCGGGCATACCCACCTGACCCCCGTTTGTGTGTCATGACACACTTACTGCTTTATCTTAGGACAACAAAATCCTTAAGAGGAAGCAAAATGGCATTATGGGTTAGTTTCAAACAGCCTCATGGAAGGGTGTCAGTACAGACCATCTCAAGATGGCTCAGACAGGTTCTGGGGGCTGCTGGGGTGGATACTGACATTTTTAAATCTCACTCCACCAGGGCAGCAGCAGCATCGGCGGCAAGAAATATGGATGTACCAATGGACCATATCCTGGCGACAGCAGGATGGTCTACGGAAAAGACTTCCCAAATATTTTATAATAAGCCGATCGCCAAACCTGCAGTGTTTGCAGAAGAATTTTAAGTTCTGCAATATAATTTAGCCCGAGGGAGCTAAATTTTCTTTGTTAAAAAATAAATAAATAAATCGTTATTGTTTGAAAAATTGATTCATGTTTAATTACGATAACATACTTCCTCCCTTGGATGACTTCGGCAGTGAGTGAGGCATGGACTTGTTCCACGGCATGAAATCACAGATCTTTAAAATCTTCACGTAGTCACTTACGTGTCTCCGAAGTAAAATAGTAAGATTAAACGAGAACTTACCAGTTTGAAGTTTGATCTTTATTTTATGAGGAGTTACGTCGTGGGATTACGTGCCCTCCACGCCCACCGTCTTGTAAAGATCAACTGGTATCCTAGTTCTTCTTATCTTACTATGTTTATTTCATTACTATTACTGTGATTCCACACCGCTGCTTTGAAGAATGTCGCGCATGCGTGCTGGCGGGGTCTTCACGTAATCCCTCGACGTAACTCCTCATAAAATAAAGATCAAACTTCAAACTGGTAAGTTCTCATTTAATCGTACTATTAAACACCACAACCTCAAATAAGCTGAGAACTACATAGACTATTATTGTTATTATTGCACTATTATTGTTTGTTTGTTTTTTATGTGTACGTAAGCGAGTGCGTGTGTGCGGACATACACATGCTGATTTTTTTTCCTTATTTATTATATTGCTTACATTGCACTATGTTTACATCAAAGATAGACACAAAAAGCTGGAGTAACTCACCAGGACAGGCAGCATCTCTGGAGAGAAGGAATGGGTGATGTTTCGGGTCGAGATCCTTCTTCAGACTGGACTAAGAAGGGTCTCAACCCGAAATGTCACTGATTACTTCTCTCCAGTGATGCTGCCTGTCCCGCTCAGTGACTCCAATTTTTTGTGTCTATCTTCAATTTAAACCAACATCTGTAGTTCCTTCCTACACGTACTATGTTTACATATTCTGTTGTACTGCTGCAAGTAAGAATTTCATTATCAGGGACATCTGACAATAAACACTCTTGACTCAAGTTTAACTGTTATATGCAATGAAATTCTCACTTAATGAAACCTGATTGCCACAAAACGCGATACCTTGATCAATAAGGTATTATTGAGGAGACTAAAGAAGGTCCATCTGTCTCCTCGGATTCTGGTGAACTTCTACCGCTGCACCATCGAGAGCATCCTTACCAACTGCATCACAGTATGGTATGGCAACTGCTCTGTCTCCGACCGGAAAGCACTGCAGAGGGTGGTGAAAATTGCCCAACGCATCACCGGTTCCTCACTCCCCACCATTGAGTCTGTCCAAAGCAAGCGTTGTCTGCGAAGGGCGCTCAGCATCGCCAAGGACTGCTCTCACCCCAACCACAGACTGTTTACCCTCCTACCATCCGGGAGGCGCTACAGGTCTCTCCGTTGCCGGACCAGCAGGTCCAGGAACAGCTTCTTCTCTGCGGCGGTTACACTACTCAACACTGTACCTCGGTGACTGCCAATCACACCCCCCCCCCCCCCCCGGACACTCCTCCCACCAGGATTTATTAGATTTATTTATTTACTGCTCATATTTATGTCGCTCTTCTAGGGAGATGCTAACTGCATTTCGTTGTCTCTGTACTGTACACTGCACAATGACAATAAAGTTGAATCTGAATCTGAATAAATATGTAATAAGGGAACAGCTAATTAAATCAGACCAGGACATTGCATGAAATGTACCTGGTACAACCTTACACAATGATCACAGTAATTCACTATTAAGGTGGGGTTTTGGTTAAGGTTGTGCAGGGTGGTTCAAGAACCTGAAGATTGCCGGGGAGAAAGTGTTCTTGAACTGAGAGGTTACTTCTTTGCAATGGAGGCAGCGAGATGAGAATGTGGCTATTTGATAATATCAGCTGCTTTTTAGTTTCCTGCAGATCCATTCAGTATTGGGGTGGTCAATACCCAAGATGGAATGGGCAAAGTCCACCACTTTCTGCAGCCTCTTCTATTTTCCTGTACTTTCTGTTTTTATCGTAAACTGGAAGAGGGTTCCGATGACTGTTTGGATGAGTGGGCAGATGCATGGCAGATGCAGTTTAATGTGGATAAATGTGAGGTAGCAAAAACAGGAAGGCAGATTATTATCTAAATGCTGGGAAAAGGGGAAGTACAATGGGATCTGGGGGTCCTTGTTATTCAGTCAATGAAAGTAAGCATGCAGGTACAGCAGGCAGTGAAGAAAGCGAATGGCATGTTGGCCTTCAGAACAAGAGGAGTTGAGAACAGGAGCACAGAGGTCCTTCTGCAGTTGTATAGTGTCCTAGTGAGAGCACACCTAGAGTATTGTGTGCAGTTTTGGTCCTCTATTTTGAGGCAGGACATTCTTACTATTGAAGGAGTGCAGCATAGATTCCCGGGATGGTGGGACTGTCATATGCTGAGAGAATAGAGCTGCTTTGCTTGTATACTCTGGAATTTAGAAGGATGAGAGGGTATCTTATTGAAACATATAAGATTATTAATAAAAGATTATAAGATTAATATAAGATTATTATTACGTACAGCCATCGACTCACTCCGCAACAACCCAGACTGGGTTATCAAACCCGCTAACATGGGAGGTGCCGTGGTAGCCTGGCGCGTCGATCTCTACAAAGCTGAGGCCACGCGCCAACTCTCGGAAACCTCCTCCTACTTACCCCTGGACCATGACCCCACAGACGAGCACCAGGCCACCATCTCTAGCACCATCACTGACTTCATCCACTTCGGCTCCCTGCCCCCCCCCCCCCAAGCCTCCAACCTCGTCGTTCCCCAGCCCCGCATGGCCCGATTTTACCTTCTCCCCAAAATCCACAAACCTGACTGTCCTGGTGGACCCATTATCTCTGCCTGTTCATGCCCTACCGAACTTATTTCCACATACCTTGACTCCATCCTATCCCCCCTGGTTAAATCCCTCCCTACCTATGATCAAGACACCTCAGACACTCTCTGTCATCTCCGGGCATTCCAATCTCTAGGCCCCCATCCCCTCATCTTCACCATGGATGTCCATCCACCACCAGGATGGTCTCAAAGCCCTCCGGTTCTTCCTCGACCGGAGAACCAACCAATCCCCGTCTACTGATACTCTCCTCGGCCTAGCTGGTCCTTACCCTTAATAACTTTTTGTTTGACTCCTCCCATTTCCTCCAAATACAAGGCGTAGTTATGGGTACATGCATGGGCATTAGCTATGCCTGCCTCTTTGTAGGGTACGTCGAACAATCCTTGTTCGAGACGTACCAGGGCCCCATCCCCGACCTCTACCCCCGCTACATCGACGATTGCTTTGGTGCCACCTCCTGCACCCACACACAACTGACTGACTTCATCCGCTTCACCACTAACTTCCATCCGGCACTCAAATACACCTGGACCATTTCCGACACTTCCCTACCATTCCTTGACCTCACTATCTCCATGGCAGGTGATAGACTATTGACCGACATCCACTATAAACCTACGGACTCCCATGGCTATCCAGACTACACTTCTTCCCACCCTGCTTCCTGTAAGCACTCCATCCCCTACTCCCAATTCATCCATCTACGCCACATCTGCTCCCAGGATGAGGTGTTCCACACCAGGGCATCGGCAATGTCCTCATTCTTCAGGGAACGGTGTTTCCCCTTCCTACTATAGATGAGGCACTCACCGGGGTCTCTTCAATACCCCGTAACACTGCTCTCTCTCCCCATCCCCCCACTCGTAACAAGGGCAGCGCCCCCTAGTCCTCGCCTTTCACCCAACCAGCTGTCACATACAACAAGTAATCCTCCGTCAGTTTCGCCACCTCTAACGTGACCCCACCACTCACCACATATTCCCATCTCCCCCCTTGTCTGCCTTCCGCAAAGACCGCTCCCTCCGTAACTCCCTGATCAATTCTTTCCCTTGCAACCGCAAGAGATGCTACACTTGTTGCTTTACCTCCCCCTCGACTCTATTCAAGGACCCAAACAGTCATTCCAGGTGCGACAGAGGTTCACCTGCATCTCCTCCAACCTCATCTATTGTATCTGCTGCTTTAGATGTCAGCTGATCTACATCGGTGAGACCAAGCATAGGCTTGGCGATCGTTTCGCCGAATACCTCCGCTTGGTCCGCATTAACCAACCTGATCTCCCTGTGGCTCAGCACTTCAACTCCCCCTCCCATTCTGAATCCGACCTTTCTGTCCTGGGCCTCCTCCATTGCCAGAGTGAGCACCACCAGAAATTGGAGGAGCAGCCCCTCATATTCCGCTTGGGCAGTCTGCACCCTAGCGGCATAAACATTGACTTCTCAAATTTACGGTAGCCCTTGCTGTCTCCTCCCCTCCTCAGCTCTCCCTCAGCCCTCGGGCTGCTCCTCTTCCTTTCCCCTTTCTTCTCCCCACCCCCCCACCCTACATCAGTCTGAAGAAGGGTTTTGGCCCAAAACGTTGCCTATTTCCTTCGCTCCATAGATGCTGCTGCACCCGCTGAGTTTCTCCAGCACTTTTGTCTACCTAAGATTATTCAGGGTTTGGACACGCTAGAGGCAGGGAACATGTTCCCGAAGGTAGACAAAAATGCTGGAGAAACTCAGTGGGTGAGGCAGCATCTATTGCGCGAAGGAAATAGGCAACGTTTAGGGCCGAAACCCTTCTTCAGACTGATGCAGGGTGGGGGGGGGGGGGGCGGGAAAAAGAAAAGAAGAGGAGGAGCCAGAGGGCTGAGGGAGAGCTGAAAAGGGGAGGAGACAGCTAGGGCTAACGGAAATTGGAGAAGTCAATGTTCAACCGCTGGGGTGCAGACTTCTCCCCTTCTCAGCTCTCCCTCAGCCCTCTGGCTCCTCCTCTTCCTTTCTTCTTCCCGCCCCCCCACCCTACATCAGTCTGAAGAAGGGTGGGGGGGCAAAGGGAAGAAGGGTGCTGGTGTACAGCACTTACACCAGTATCTGCTGTTAAAGATGACAACCGAACTGAAGATAACAATTCAACTCAAATCAAAAAGGAACAGGTAAAGCAAGTCATTTAAAACACTATTACCAAAGAACATTTACAATCTGCATTGTTTTGAATTGTCTACATATGCCTAGTTTCTTGCAGTACAGCTTACCTTCTACGTAGAAATTCGCAAAAAAACTACAGATAAAAGTCTATCTTAATGGTTCAACTTGAAGCTGAGCCAAATAGACAAAGTCGGAGAAGGAAAATAAAATAAATAAAACAAACCAGATGCTGGAAATCTGAAACGAAAATCAGAAAACACTCAGCAGGTCAGGTACTTCTGTGGAATGAGAAACAGTAAATGTCTTTGATTGTTCTTACAAAGGGTCCCAGATATGAAAGTCTAACTATTTTATTTCCGTAGATGTTGCCTTATCGAGTGTTTCCAACATTTTCTGTTTTTTAGGCAAAGGAGGTCGATAAGGATTAATCCCTGATCTCTGTTTGAATACGAGCACTTCAATTCACTTTATATTGATCAGCCATGATCATATTGAATGGTGGTGCAGGCTCGAAGGGCCGAATGGCCTACTCCTGCACCTATTTTCTATGTATCTATGTATTGCCTTTGGGTTAAATAATGCAAAATTGCTGCTCCTCTTTCTTGTTTTGTGATTTCTGTTGAATGTGAGCTGCAATGTGTCATGGTTGAACATCCAGTGGGCACTGAACCCAACTAATATCCACTGAAGCCAAGTACTGGAAGATGACTTTTATCTGTGGAACAGTTTTTGATTATTTGCAAATACATAGTTATTATACTTGATCCCAAGCTGAGTTTCTGACTGATTAAATGTGTCATCACCAGACTGTATAATCACAGAGTAACCCAAAAGTAAATAGAAATATGTAGAAAATGAGCAGCATTCCTTAATTTCTATCGTTTGAAAAGGGGTTGAGAGAGAAATTCACATATGACAAATTACATTGTCTTGTGGTTTAACATCCAGATCTCAAGACTCAACTTGCACTGGTTGTTTTATGGTCCTATTATTCATGGTACATTGTTCAAAATACCATTTTTGAAGGAAGGAAGTATTATATGGTGCAATGCAGAACATATTTGTCTGCCATCATTTCACGGCATCTGATGGACATCAAATTTCCAGTGACTTTCCTTTTGGGTCGCAGCAGTTGGGCATACAACGTATGGTGCTTGAAATAAATGGATGATGTAAAAGGTTTAAAAGGTGTGAGAGCTATTTGTGTAGACATTGTATCAATGAAAATAATGGGCAGAATTTATGACATCGCATACAAATTGCACAATGGAGGGTCTGAAGAGGAGTCCTGACCCGAAACGTCACCTATCCTTAATCTCCAGGGATGTTGACTGACCTTACTCTGGCACATTGTGTCTTTTTTTGTAAAGCAGCATCTGCAGTTCATTGCGTCCTGCGTTCATTCTCCCTGGCATATATTAGCACACATATTAACACATATTAACACTTTCTCAGGTATGGTGAAATACTGGGCACAGTTCTGTTCACCCTTCTATAGGAAGGAGACTAGATCCAATGCCGCTTCCATAATTGTAAGCATTTGCTTGTAACTTAGTTATAATCGGTCATCTTTTGGAGGAGTTTCACTGACAATGTAGTGAAGGGCAGATATCTATATAGTAACCCAACATTTTTTGAGAAATACATGATCTTTTAAATTTGATATGAAATGTTATTTACTTTTAAACTTGTATGACCACAGCTGAACCTTCTGATGGTATTGGCATATACATTCCAACCTAGCCAGGCTCCATGCGGATCGTTACCCTTGCTCTGGTCTCTCCAAACGACAGAATCCCATCTACATTTCTCCATGAGAAACCATCCCAAAGCCTTGTTCATGCTGAATGACAGACAATTCAGCATGGGTGTTTCAATGATATACAGTATGACTCTCTGACTCTAATAATGACAGTTGTACAGCTCCATCAATCTATCTATCTATCCAAAGAATACCACAAATTCACAACTCTCTGGGTGAAAAAGTTGTTTCTCACCTCAGTATTAAATGGCCTTCCCTTTATTCTAAGACTGTGGCAAGACTTCTTCCGGAAGTGGCGGCACTGTTAACAGCTGCGGCACGCCTGCAGTCCGTCTGTTTTTACTTTTTTTCTGTTGGTTTTTTTGTCTTGTTTTGGTTAAGTTTTAGTTTGTTGGGTTGTGTTAGGGGGGGGTGAAACATGTTCTCTGCCTCTTCCTTCGGGGGAATGCGACTTTTTCGTGTCGTCTCCCCCTTCTCTGCCTCCATCTGCGCTGAGGCCTAATGGCGGAGCTGGCGGCCTCCAACCTGCGACCGACCCCGAGGCTTCGGAGGCAGAGCCAGCCAGGACTTACCAACGAGAGGCTGGCCATCTTCGGGGCTGAGACAGCGGTGGCCCGACTTGCTGGTGCGGCGTTCTGGCATTCTGGCTTTCGGCGGCGGCCTGGAGCTGATACAGCGGGGTCCGGAGCAGAGACTGCGGGACCCGGAGCTGGGGCAGCGGCCTGGATTGGAGACTGCGGGACCCGGAGCTGGGGCAGCGGCCTGGAGCGGAGACTGCGGGACCCGGAACTGGGGCAGCGGCCTGGAGCGGAGACTGCGGGACCCGGAGCTGGGGCGGCAGCCTTGAGCTGGGGCAGCGGCCCGGAGCGGAGACTACGGGACCCGGAGCTGGGGCGGCAGCCTTGAGCTGGGGCAGCGGCCTGGAGCGGAGACTGCGGGACCCGGAGCTGGGGCAGCGGCCTGGAGCGGAGACTGCGGGACCCGGAACTGGGGCAGCGGCCTGGAGCGGAGACTGCGGGACCCGGAGCTGGGGCGGCAGCCTTGAGCTGGGGCAGCGGCCCGGAGCGGAGACTACGGGACCCGGAGCTGGGGCGGCAGCCTTGAGCTGGGGCAGCGGCCTGGAGCGGAGACTGCGGGACCCGGAGCTGGGGCAGCGGCCTGGAGCGGAGACT
Organism: Malacoraja senta; assembly: GCA_038087875.1. Classification (NCBI taxonomy): domain Eukaryota; kingdom Metazoa; phylum Chordata; class Chondrichthyes; order Rajiformes; family Rajidae; genus Malacoraja; species Malacoraja senta. The sequence continues at coordinate 108,233,698 of CM075977.1, forward strand.
GCGGGACCCGGAGCTGGGGCAGCGGCCTGGAGCTGGGGCGGCGGTCCAGAGCTGATGCTGTGGCGGGCCGTCTCGGAGCGGAGACGGCGTTCTGGCTTTCGGCGGCGGCGATATCATGACGGAGGTCCGCTGGACTGGAGGGCGGCATCTTCGGCCTGGATCGATCGCCTCAGCGCAGAGGGAGAACAAGGAGGGAAGAGACGGAGACTAAGACTTTGCCTCCATCACAGTGAGGATGTGCTTGGTGAACTCACTGTGCTGGATGTTTAATTTGTGATTATTGTATGTTTTGTTTTATTGGTTCTGTGTATGACTGCAGGCAACATAATTTCGTTCAGACCGAAAGGTCTGAATGACAATAAAGGAATCTATCTATCTATCTATCTAAGACTGTGACAGCTGTGCAGTCCATCTGTCTTTTTTTTCTTTTTGTCCTGTTAAGTGGATGTCTTGGTTTTAGGTTTTATATTATTTTTAGCTGTGTATATGTGGGTGGCGGGGGGGAGGTGGGGGAAACTGTTTAATCTGTTCCCTGTACGGGGACCCGACATTTTCCTTGTCGAGTCTCCATTGTCGTTGGGCCTAACATCGAGGAGCCGGCGGCCTCCAACCGGAATTGACCTGGGGCTCCAGTCGCGGAGCCTGCGAACTCACCATGGCGGAGCTGGCCGACTTCGGAGTGCGGAGCGCTGTGGTGGCTGCGGCTCAACTTCGGAGCTCGGAGGCTTCGGCTGCAGGCCCTGTGGATGGTAACTTCGGGAGCTCACGGGTCCCTGGTGGGAGACCACTTGTCGGAGCTCCCACAACGGCAAACTTCGCCCGCCCGAATAAACGGGTTTAAATCGACTCGGAGCGGGGTCTTACATCGCCCGGCGCGGCTTAAATGGCTGCGGGACTTACCATCGCCCTCTGGGGGGGCTCCAACATCTAACACCAGGAGCCTCGATCGGCTCGATGCAGCAGTTTGGCTGCTTGACTGGGGGAGAGGAATGGGCATAGAGAATGGGAAAGAGATAAGACTTTTGCCTTCCATCACAGTGAGGAGGTGCTTGGGGATTCACTGTGGGATGTTTGTGTGTAATTGTGTAATTGTGTGTTTTGGTTTTTTTGTTTGTATTATGACTGCAGAAACGTAATTTCATTTCAACTTATGTTCAAATGACAATAAACTATTCTGATTCTGATTCTGGCCTCTGGTTCTGGACTCGCCCAACTTTGGGAACATTTTTCCTGCATCTAGCTTGTCCAGTCCTTTTATAATTTTATATGTTTCTATAAGATACCCTCTCATCCTTCTAAACTCCAGTGAATACAAGCCTAGTCTTTTCAATCTTTCCTCATATGACATTCCCACCATCCCAGGGATCGATCTTGTGAACCTACGCTGCACTGCCTCAATCACAAGGATGACCTTCCTCAAATTAAGAGACCAAAACTGCATGATTTTCCTTTCATATATCCATGCTGACTTGGACTAATCCTTTTACTGCTATCCAAATGCCCTATTATTACCTCTTTAATAATTGACTCCAGCATCTTTCCCACCACCGAAGTCAGGCTAACTGGTCTGTAATTCTCCGTTTTCTCTCTCGATCCTTTCTTGAAAAGTGGGATAACATTAGCTATCCTCCAGTCCACAGGAACTGATCCTGAATCTATTGAACATTGGAAAATAATCACCAATGCATCCACTATTTCTAGAGCCACCTCCCTGAGGACCCTGGGATGCAAACCATCAGGCCCCGGGGATTTATCCTCCTTCAGTCCCATTAGCCTACCCAATACTATTTCTCGCCTAATGGAAATTTCTTTCAGCCCCTCTACCCCCTTAGATCCTCTGTCCTCCAGTACCTCTGGGAGATTGTTTGAGTTTTCCTTAGTGAAGACAGATCCGAAGTACCTGTTCAACTCTTCTGCCATTTCCTTGTTCCCCATAATAATGTCACCCGTGTCTGCCCTCAAGGGACCCACATTTGACTTTGCTATTCTTTTACCCTTAACATATCTATAGAAGCTTTTACTGCCCTTCTTTATATTCCTGGCCAGCTTCCCCTTGTGCTTCATCTTTTCAGCCCGTATTGCCTGTTTTGTTTCCTTCTTTTGTCCTATGAATGTTTCCCAATCCTCTGGCTTCCGGCTTCTCTTTGCTGTGTTATACATCTTTTATTTTAGTTTTTAAGACATTTAAGACTGAGGTGAGAAAAATCTTTTTCACCCAGAGAGTTGTGAATTTGTGGAATTCCCTGCCACAGAGGGCAGTGGAGGCCAAATCACTGGATGGATTTAAGTTAGATAGAGCTCTAGGGGCTGGTGTAATCAAGGGATATGGGGAGAATGCAGGCACGGGTTATTGATTGGGGACGATCAGCCATGATCACAATGAATGGCGGTGCTGGCTCGAAGGGCCGAATGGCCTCCTGCACCTATTTTCTATGTTCTATGTTTCTATTCTATCCGTAATTTCTCTTGTCAGCCACAGTTGCCTCCTACTCCCCTTAGAATCTTTCTTCCTTTTTGGAATGAGATGATCCTGCATATTCTAGATTATGCCCAGAAATTCCTGGCATTGCTATTCCACTGTTATTCCTGCTAGGATCCCTTTCCAGTCTACCGTGGCCAGCTCTTCCCTCATGCCTTCATAGTCCCATTTGTTCAACTGCATCACTGACACTTCCGATTTAACCTTCCCCTTATCAAATTGCAGATTAAAACTAATCATATTTCTTTGTTTGTTTGGGGAATTTTTACTTTTAATTTGGGGGGGTAAGGGGGAAACTACTTCTAGGTCCCTACCTGGTCAGTGGGGCAGCTTTTTCTCCAGGCTGCCCCGTCGACCCGTCCTCGTGGCCTACCAGCGGGCATGGAGCGCCGTTTCCTGACGAGGACCGCCCAGCACCTTCAGCTTCGGTGGCGGCACAGCGCTGGAGCGCCATCGCAGAGTGTAGCGGGCGATGCCTTGCCTGGGTCGCAGCGCTGGATCGACGCGCTGGAGCTCTGGTATGCGATGACCGCCGAGATCAACACCTCCGGGCTGCGGGTCTGCGGAGCGACCAGCCGCGGGCGGCGGCGCCGACTTTAACTTCGGGAGCCTCGTGGCTCCAAATCGGCGCGGCTCTGTCGGCTTCAGGTGCCATGGACTCCACTGGAAATCAGGCCGTTCCAGCCGCTGCAAGGACTCTACCGACGGCCAGGAACATCGGAGGCAACTGTGGCGGCCTCGATGGGCCTGACTCTGGGGAGAACTGGGTTTCGGGACTGGACATTGTGCCTTCCCCCACAGTGGTGGTCATTGTGGGGGGATGATTTTTGTGTGCTGTGTCCTTTGGTCTTTGTCCAAGATGGCGGTCGGAGGAGAGAGTGGACGCTGGCGCGGTTTGGCTGCCGCTGCTCTCTCCTCAAATTGTGTTTCTTATTTTCTTTTTGTGATTTTGTAATTGAATTCTGTCCTTGATTTGTGTAATGTGGTTTTTTTATATTTAATTTACTTCGATTATGTGTTTTGTATTTTTGTGATTCTATGCCTTGTAAGGTGTACTTGGGTGTTAGAAAGGCGCCAGTAAATAAAATGAATTATTATTATTATTATTATATTATGATCTCTACCTCCAAGCGGTTCCTTTACCTCTAATCAAATCTGGTGCATTAAAAAAATAAATACCTCTAATAAAAAAATTAAAACATTTAAAAAAAATTACTATATATATATATATATATATATATATATATATATATATATATATATATATATATATATATATATATATATATATATATATATATATATATATATATATATATATATATATATATATATATAATTAAGTCTTATCTAATTAAGTCTTCAAATTATCTACCATTTAGCTATGCTAACAGTTTTTACATTTCTTTCCCATTCAGTAATAATCAACTGCTGGCTGGAAGGGGTTAACCAGAGTCAGACTCCTGGCATTTTGCCAAGGGCCTGAATCTCCTCACCTCCTCCCAAGCATAACTGGAACTGAAGCCTAGTTTATTATCTAAATTAGTATTTTTTAGTCTGTTATTAATCTATTTCCTTATATTTAGCCCCCCTTTCCCCTCCCCGGGGGGTCAATCATTGTAATACATTAATACATTCTACCCTTTTATCAGTTCACATTAGATTCAATTACTATTACTATGTTAATTCAGTAGTTTCTGTGTTAGTATAGGGTTAAAATTTGGAAAGAATTTAATTCAAAAAGTTTATTTTCAAGTCCGTTTGTATTACATTCTCCATTCAGCCGCGCCCTTGTTATTCCATCTTTCATTCGAGGTGGAACAAAGAATGTCCTTGAATTCACATTCCTTAGAAGATAAAATGTCTAGACACCAGCACGTGGAGAAGCTCCGCCATCTTAGTCTTTTAAAAAGTCATCTTTCTCTGCTTCCCCTCTGCCGATATCTGTAGATGATATGTGCATGTACCTTTAACATAGTGACCTCACCACTACTAACCACTCCCCACATCACCAGTATAATTACAACCTTCCCACCCAGTTCTCTCTCTCTGGTTCCAGTGACAGACCACGGACAGCTGGGGCAGAAACGTATGTGTATAATGTGTAGTATGAATAAACAGTAGTAAAGAAACAGTGCGTTATGACTCATCTTTACATGGTGTCAGCTTCGTACCTATGCGCCTCCTGTTTATCGGGTTTTCTTTCTTTTGAACCGTTTTCCTATTTTGTTTTTTTATCTCCCGTGCCATGGCCACTTCTTGCCGTAAGCCCGATATGCTCGTTTTCAACTCGGACATTGTCCATCGGTGGGGTGTCTTTAGACGTGACTTTCAACACTATGTCACGATCGCCCACCCTGGTGCCACCGCTGCTACTCAGGCTTCCCTGGTTCTCAACCTGGCTGGTCCTGATGCCCTGGAACGGGCTGAGTCGTTTGTCTATGCTGTTGGTGAAGATGCTTGGGACCCGGTATGTCTTATGGCTAAGTTTACCGCGATGTGCGACATCCCCACTAACTGCATCCTAGAGTGTTTAAAAATGTTCACCCGGCGTCAGCTCCCTGGAGAGTCAATCGGTAGCTACATCGCTGTGCTGCGTCACCTGGCCAGGCGTTGCAGCCTGGACACGCTGACCCCCGATCAACTGACCCGGGACATTTTAGTGTATGGTCTTCAAGATGAAAAACTAAGTGCTGAACTTCTGCGGAAGCACGACCTGTCTTTAACCGATGCTCTGCACGCCTCCCGCATGGCTGAGGCTGTCGCCTCGGCGGTGTCGTCTGCTGATCATGACATTAAGTTTGCCAGTGTTGCAGGTCGCTGGCGAAATGCTGGCCCGCAACGACAACGGGGGTCCCCCGCATCAGGGGGTAGCAGCCCACAGCGGTGCCCCAACTGCAACTTCACCTCCCACCAGTCTAATGTGTGCCCTGCACTGGAGAAAACGTGTAATTTTTGCAGGAGATTAAACCATTTCTCTGCAGCCTGTCGCTCCCGTGGGAAGCCAATTCCTGCTCCTCGCCGAATGTTAAACAACCTTGCTCGAGCTGATAGCGCACTTGGTTCAGTGTGACGAACTCCCTTTGTCTGATTCGAGTTCCTCCCAGGGGGAGACCAGCATATTTTCGGTGTTGGATGCACCTGCTCTGATAACGAACCCCTCGGTTCGCGTTACTGTCAACGGCTCGACCTTCACTGCCAAGCTCGACACGGGGGCCGCGACCAATGTTATGTCAATAGGCCTCTTCAAGAAGATAAGGTCTGATGAGAAAATCACTCCCGATCACTCCCTTTTGCATGGCTATGGGGGAGCCGAGCTCGTTCCAGTGGGGAGGGCTACCCTGCACTGCAAGGTACTGCATGCCACTCAGCCCCTCACTTTTTATATACTGGATACTAACGACATCACCCTTTTGGGTGCCCAGGCGTGCCAGCACCTCGGCTTGGTCTCTTTCCACCGTGATATCCACCAGGTGCGGACCCTTATGGACCCCCTGCACGAATACCCTGACCGTTTTGATGACAAGCTGCGCAAGCTGCCCTGCTGCTACAAGATCTTTGTCGACCATGATGGTACCATTTACCGCCGGTCCCGGCAACATCTGCGGCTTGTTAACGAGCTACCACCGCCGCCTGCGGATCCCTTTTCCCCCCCATTGTCGACAACACTGCCTGCCACTCCGGCCAGTCCTCCCTCGCCTGCCCGTCTTCCCGCTACTGCTCCGGCTTCCCCTGCTTCCCCTGCTCCTTCTCCGTTTTCTCGTTCTCCTCCCGGTTCCCCGGTTCTCTCCCCCGCGCCGGCTCCTGCTCATGCTCCACCTGCAGAAGGGGGGGATGGCGAAATGCGTACCCGGTACGGGCGGGTGGTTAGGCCGCCTATCCGTTATGGTGAATTTGTTTAACTGTTTGCTCACCTGCTCGTAGCGTATGAGACGTGGTCGCCCTGTCACTTCGGTATTGCTTATTATTTCCAAGGGGAAGGATGTAGATGATATGTGCATGTACCTTTAACATAGTGACCTCACCACTACTAACCACTCCCCACATCACCAGTATAATTACAACCTTCCCACCCAGTTCTCTCTCTCTGGTTCCAGTGACAGACCACGGACAGCTAGGGCAGAAACGTATGTGTATAATGTGTAGTATGAATAAACAGTAGTAAAGAAACAGTGCGTTATGACTCATCTTTACAATATCTGTGGAATAAAAAGCCTTGTCCTGGCAGATGTGATGATTTACTTTGCCAGCTATCTCTTTTAAGATGTCTTGAGCATGTTTGTATGCTGCCTCTGGGTCGGTAAACACATGTTCGGTACCATTATAGGTAACCCTCATTTTAGCCGGATACATCACACCATATCTGACCATTTGATTTCCTTTCAGGATCTGTCTTGTCTTTGAAAACAATTCTCATTTTTTGGCGATTTCATAAGGATAATCTCTGAATAGTTTAATGGTATCATTCCCAAACATCATATTCTTTCCGTATTGGATTTTTTTCATAACATCTTCCAAAGCTGAAATGTCATGAAATTTCACAATAATCTGTCATGGGGAGGCTTCTGACCTTGATTGTGCTCTTGATTTTGCCCTTTGCACCCGATGTGCCACTTCTATCTTCGGTTCGACGGACAGGCCGAGTATTTGTTTAAGTAAGTTGGCAGCGGACTCACGAGGCTCACTCCCCTCCTTTCCCTCTGTCACTCCAACTATTCTTAAATTCTGCCGTCTTGAACGTGCTTCCAAATCAAGGCATTTATCAGACATTTTAGCCAACTGCCCCATGACACACTCCTGATCTTTCTTCATTCTCTGCATATCTTCGGACATTTGTAACATAGATGTTTCCATATCTTTCATAGCAGTCTGATATGATGTAACAGTTTGGAGAACAGAGTCAAACTTCTTCGTGCAATCTTCTTCCACCCGATCAATTTTCACAGTTAATTCACCTTGCACATCATCAATTTGTTTATTTAAATTACCAATTGAGTCAATAACTTTCTGATTCCCATTGTTCATGCTCTCCATCATGCTCTCCATCATACTTTTATTCCCAGCCACAATCTCATTTCTTAAGTCTCTTACTGAGTTCTTTATATCCTCCAGCTCTTTCTCCTTTGTAACCATTTCAGTCTTTGCGCTTGTAGCCATTTCAGAGGCTAATTCAGAAGTTAATTCTTCAGATGTTGGCTGATTTTTCCAAAGATGTTTTGTAACAGATCTTTGAGGGCTTTGGCCAGGAATCACTTTTTTCATTTAAAAGTTTCTTAAACCACCGTTATTTTCACGGCGATTTCTGATGACGTCATCAGCGCGACGTCAAACAGCTCCGGTAAGTATTTTAAATCGGTCCCAACTTCCAAACCGTTTTTTTACGCGAAATATCGCAAATTTCGGGAGCGGAGCTAAATGCTGCGCCTGTTCAGTGTCTCATGGCGCCACCGGAAGTCCAAGTGGAAATCTTGTCAATGGACCAGACTACAGTGGGGTTGTGAGTAGCCAGCCAAGGCTGACCCAGAACAAGAGGGACATGAGGGACATGAGGTGAATTTAGCAGGAGCAGTTGAATTCTCTCCCGGTGATTTCCATTAACACAAATTTCTGGAGGGAGAGTAGAGAGTGAAGCCATACCAATCATTCTTCCATCAAGTGCACTGGCTTGGCGGGGCTCTTCTACTTTAAGGGTGGGAATCAGAAATCTCTGAGCAACAGTGATATCAATGAAGCTATCATCTGCACCCTAGTCAATCAAGTTTCAATAGCGTGTCTTCAAGCGTACTGTAGTCTGGTGGAGATAGGAGGGAAATAAACCTTGTTCACCCATAATGTCTCTCTTACTGGGGAGCGTTGGCTTTTACTGGGCAGCAGCAATGAAGTGTCCGGACCTCCACAGCAGAGACAACACCTCTCCCGTATGCGTCTCTGGCCCCACCATCACAGAAACCATCTTTGATTCGATTTGATTTATTCACATAATCAAAGCAAATGGCTGAAAGAGCAAAATAAGTATTGCTGGAAGAATTCAGTGGGTCAAGCAGCATCTGTGGAGGCCAAGAGAAAGTTGACGTTTCAGGCCGAGACCTTGCAAATGTTTGAGAGAAATAGATGTAACAACATCCTGGCTTCAGAACTAGCTATACTTCTATTCAAATTAAAACACAAATATTTACCTGGCACTGGGGAGAATAGTCCAGGCACATGCTTTCAACAAAATGTCAACATTTACTGCCTCAATCATTAACAAATCAACAGAAGGTGTCATTATCAGGAGCCACTTCACCCAATATCTTGCTCACTGATCAGGTTTAGTTTAGTTTAGTTTAGAGATACAGCGCGGAAACAGGCCCTTCGGCTCACGGAGTCTGCACTGACTAGCAATCCCTGTACACTAGCTATCCTACACATTAGGAACAATTTACTATTTTTTTCCTAAGCCAAATAATCCAACAAACCTGTAGGTTTTGGAATGTAGAAGGCAATTAGAGCACCCGGGGAAAATCCACACAGTCACAGGGAGAACCCATAGTAAGCATCCACAGTCAGGATCGAACCCAGGTCTCTAGTGTTATAAGGCAGCAACTCTACCACTACACTACCATGCCTTCCACAGTTGGTGAACATTGATGCTCCAGAACTACCCTTACTTTTAACCAAGCTCTTCCAATGCTTAGACAACACGGATATCTATCCTGCAACATGGAGAATTATACTGGTAAGTGCTGTGCACAATAGCCAAGCTAATTCAAGTCTTACTGATTACTGTTATCAGGCTTCTGAACAGTTCTTCCATAAGCTGGGGTACTGTCCAATTCACCTCTACTCCATTATGGACATTGGACTTTGGAAATGATGTTCCTTAATAGCACCTCTGGTGGGGGACATGTCGTGCTCCCTTGAGGGTAGTTTGTCCACCTTTGGTCCCTATCTGGCACCTAACTCTCACCTGTAGCTGTTAGCATGAGGCAGCAGCCACACCCTGGAAAACCACTTTGGCTGGCGTACTAATCCAGGCGAGGATAGCCAACGGGTCTCAGACCCTCAGTCAGATTAGGGACTTGCTCAGCCCAGCGTGCAAAGTCTGTTCCCATGGATTGGATGGAGGAAATCCACAGGAGGGTTGAACGGCCAGAAGGCAGCTCAGAAGTGCACTTTGGAGTGCTAAGGGCATGTCAAAGCACGGAGGAAGACATGGCCATCCAGTGCAGCCAAGGGAGTTCCCAGCCGTAACATCTAACGGTGCCACTGGAATCCAGATCCTGCGGCCCAGAGGGTGGGGCTGCTCATGTGCAACAGCCTCTCCACCTTAATCCCTCCTGTGTACGTTTTTGTGCAAGTCTCTCAGTCTATCATTTTATTCTCCTCCGAGTCTTCCTCAAAAGTCCTGCGGTGATAGGGAAGGAGCAAAACGGCAGGTCGAGGTTACTACTGGAGGTTGCAGTTGTGAACCTGCATGTAGGCGGGCTGTGGACCAGTGGTCGCCCTTCTTTGGACCAGGGGAGCAAAGAAGTTCGGTAGCATCGCAGGCGACTAATCAGCCCTCTTTAGAACATGCACTGCTCACCCTAGTAAGGGAAGGGATGAGAAACATTGAACATTGCCTCCCCTATGAACATGCTGGCCAGCTAGCCGCAGTTGGCTGTTCACCCTTTTTTCTGCGGTTGACAGTACAAGTAGAAGAAGAAACAACTCATTTTGGGTGCATGGATTGTCCGCCCACTGATGCACGTAGACGATGCGGCATTGCCTCGCCAGGGAACTGCGCCGGCGGCGAACACCCGGGAACTAACGCGGTATAGGATTAACATTGTTGCTCTCAGTGAGACAGCTTTCCCTGATGATGGATCAATCTGCAAAGCTGAGGGTGGTTATATGTTTTTCTGGAAGGACAAAGCAGAGAACAAGGACAGGATTCACGGTCAGACTGGCAACTAGAACAGCCCTCCTCTGTCAGCTACGTGACCTTCCTACAGGATGCAACAAGGGCCTGGTGAAGCATCGCATCCCCCACTCCTTATGCCACCTGATTGTCATCGGTGCATATACTGACCAACAGCGACGAAGACAAGGAAAAGTTCTAAGTGGACCTTGACAGCTTTATGAAGTCAACTCCTGCCAGTGATAAGCTTATTCTGCATAGGGGATTGCAACGCCAGAGTTGGCAACGATACCCAGTGTTGGACCCAGGTGTTGGGGCATCATGGTGTTGGGGAGATGAAAGGCAATGGACGGCTACTGCTGATTATGTGTGCAGAGATCAGTCTTACGTTCACCAACACACTCCTCAGATGCCCAACAAGCACATGACCACAAGCATGCATCCTAGGTCCAAACAGTGGCATCTCATTGACTATGTCATCATCCACAGGTAGGACATCCGGGACAGCAAAATCAGCATGGAGCAGGACAAGCGGTCACTTGAGTTTCTCTGTGTTGGACTGACCACAGGCTGGTCAGATCGATTTTGAACCTCCACATCCCTACGCTGCAACGCAACAAGCCAAAGTTGACACCTAAATCCTACAACACAAACTCAAGTGACCAGACATCACTGAGAGTTACAAGTCACATCTCAATGACTTGTTGTCTGCTCATGGACCACTGACTGGAGACCCAAACGAGAAGTACAATCAGTTCAAAGTGCTCATGACAGAATCAGCAAAACAGTGCTCAGACCCAAAAAAGAGCACAACAAGATTGGTTTGATAAAAACAACAAGTAAATTGTCAAACTCTTAGAAGAGAAGTGCAAGGCATTCATTGAATGGCAACATGATGTGTCATCCATCTCAAAGAAAGATCGCTTTAAGCACCTGCAGAGCAAGGCACAGAAAGAAATGTGCATAATGCAGGACATCTGGTGGGCATGCAAAGCAGACAAGGTCCAACACAATGCGGAGACAAACAATTCTAAATTGTTCTTCAGTTCTCTGAAAGCAGTGTATGGACCATCCAAGCCCTGCACCACCCCTCTTCTCACTTCAAATGGCACAACCCTGCTAAGGACAAAAGCAGCATCACTGAAAGTCGGACAGAACACTTTGCCACCCTGCTCAACAGACCCTCCACTGTTGGTCCAGTCGCTGTAGACCAGATATATCAGAAGATGTCACTGGATGACTTTGACCTCCTCCCAACCCTGTTTGGTCAAAAAAGCCATCGACCAGCCCAGTTCTGGAAAAGTATCAGGCATGGATGGAATCCCTGTGGAGCTCCATAAAGCAGCAAGCCCCGAGGATATGAAAGCCTTCCATGATATCCTGACCAGTATATGGGAGACTGAAATGATGCTTAGCCAATTTCATGATGCTACCATTGTCTTCCTGTTCAAAAACATAGGAAACAAAGCGGCATGTGACGACTCCCGAGGCATTTCCCTTGTGTCCAGTGCTGGGAAGATACTGATCAGAGTCATCCTCAACCGTCTGATCAACAGTGAGTAATCTTCAACCGTCTGATCAGCACTATCTCGTCATGCCATGGACCCAGATCACCTCCTCCATCAGGCTATCAGCAGAGAGCAGAGGCCACCTCGACTGAAGTCCGGTCACCCCTTTGCTCCACATGGAAAACAACTCCTAGCATCCATCCAGCCAACTGAGGCAAAAGCACACTGGATAGCCACCAAGTGGTCACAGGAGTGGAAGGCAACCTCATCTCCATTACACAGCTACATCTCTTCACCAGATAAAAGCTGTCCAGGGTCCGACCTCCCCAGAGGAGCATGGGTGAAGCTCAACAGACTTGGTACTGGAGTTGGGCGTTTCAATGCCAGCGTGTGGAGATGGGGACTCCGCCAGAGCCCAGCCTGTGAATGCGGAGCAGAACAACAGACAGCCAACCATGTCATCTTTGGGTGCCCGCTCTACCACCGACCAAATGGCGCTCAGGGCCTGGCAGACATTGATGCAGAGACAACAACCTGGCTGCTCAACACCTGGCTTGAGATCCAACTATCCTTTGGTTGATGTTTCATTCGCAAGTAGCAGTAGTAGTAGCAGAATGAAGAAAGCCTGCGAGAGGCATAATGTGGCTTCAGACCTGGTCACTGCACTGTCTACATGGTCTTCACGGTAAGACAAGTCCAGGAAAAATGCATTGTGCAGAAGATGGACTTCTACGCTGTCTTCATCGACCTGATGAAGTTCTTTGACATGGTCAATTGTGAGGCTCTGTGGACCATACTCGCCAAGCTCGATTACCCTCGAAACTCACCCATCTCATCCGCCTTTTCCATGATGGCATGACGGGATCAGTACAGGTAAACAACGGTAGACAAAAATGCTGGAGAAACTCAGCGAGTGAGGCAGCATCTATGGAGCGAAGGAATAGGTGATGTTTCGGGTTGAGACCCTTCTAGGGTCCCGACCCGAGATGTCCTGCGAAAACTGCAGGACATCTCAATTATTAAATTGTGTTATTATAATGTATAGAATGTAACCAATTCATCCTCAACTGAGAAACACATTTACATGCAAAATTAAACACATAAATAAATTACAATGTTATTAAATCATTACTACTACTTTCTTTTTATACCTTTGATAGTTTATTTTCAAAAGCAGATAGGTTGAAAGAACCTGTCAAACTATAAGTTTTCTTGCAAATTATGACATTTAAAATTATTGCCACGACCTTAATTATTCCAGCTATTTTTTTTAATGAAAGTTATTAAATCATAAAAGCAGTAATAGATTCATAGAGACATAGAGTGATACATTCCGGAAACAGGCCCTTTGGCCCAACTTCCCAACACCAGACAACAGTGTCCCAACTATACTAGTCCCACCTGCCTTTGCTTGGTCCATATCCGTCCAAACCTGTCCTATCCATGTACCTGTATAGCTGTTTCTTAAATAATGGGATAGTCCCAGCCTCAACTACTTCTTCTGGCAGCTTGTTCCATACACCCACCACCCTTTGTTTGAGAAAGTTGCCCCTCGGATTCCTATTTTTTTCCCCTTCACCTTGAACCTATGTCCTCTGGTTTTCGATTCCCCTACTCTGGGCAAGAGACTCTGTGCAACTACCCGATCTATTCCTCTCATGATTTTGTACATCTCTATAAGATCACCGCTCATCCTCCTGTGCTCCAAGGAATAGAGACCGAGCCTACTCACCCTCTCCCTATAGCTCACACCCTCTTGTCCTGGCAACATCCTCGTAAATCTTTTCTGAACCATTTGAAACTTGACAATTTCTTTCCTATAACATGATGTCCAGAACTGAACACAACTGAAGAAGGGTCTCGACCCAAAACGTCACACATTCCTTCTCTCCAGAGATGCTGCCTGTCCTGCTGAGTTACTCCTGCTTTTTGTGTCAATATTCGGTTTAAACCAGCATCTGCAGTTCCTTCTTACACAATATTCTAAATACGGTCTCACTAACGTCTTATACAACTGCAAAATGACCTCCCAACTTCTGTACTCAACACTTGACTGATGAAGGCCAATGTGCCAAAAGCCTTTTTGACCACCATATCTACCTGCGACTCGACCTTCAAGGAACCATGCATCTGAACCCTTAGATCCCTCTGCTCCACAACACTACCCAGAGGCCGACCATTTACTGTGTAGGTCCTGCCCTTGTTAGACGTCCCTAAATGAAACACCCCACACAGGTCTGTATTAAATTCCATCAACCATCCTCAGTCCACCTGGCCAATCGATCCAGATCCTGCTGCAATCTTTCACAACCATCTTTACTATCTGCAAAACCACTCACTTTTGTATCATCAGTAACCTTGTAAATCTTGCCCTGTATGTTCTCATCCAAATCATTGATGTAGGTATTAAACAGTAACGGGCCCAGCATCGAACCCTGAGGCACACCACTAGTCACTGGTCTCCAGTCCGAGAAGCAATCTTCCACCATCACCCTCTGCTTCCTACCATAGAGCCAATTTACTATCCATTCAGCTATTTCTCCTTGGACCCCATGCGATCTAACCTTCCAGAGCAGCCTACCATGTGGAACCTTGTCGAATGCCTTACTGAAATCCATGCACACAACAGCTCTGCCATCATCAGCCTTTTTGGTCACGTCCTCACAAAAATCAATCAGATTTGTGAGACACGACCTTCCACGTACAAAACCATGCTGACTATCCATAACCAGCCCTTGCCCATCCAAATGCCAAAATAACCTACCCCTCAGTTAGATTTTGATTTGTAACCAATTCTTTAAATGAGCATGATGTTGACATTTGATTTGATACATTTGTTTTAATGTATTCATTTTCCAGGATCTGGTCATTGAGAGCAATCTGTAGCAGGCATTGTCCATTCCTTATTTCCCTTCAAAAGATGACAATGAGCTGAATTCTTGAATGCTGGAGATCTCCTGGTCAAAGTACTCGAACATTGCAATTAGGTAGGGAGGAATAAAATCATGAGGGGCACAAATACGGTGAATAACCACAATGTTTATCCCAGGCTGTTGTAGTCACTAACTAAGGGCAGTCAATCACCATGGTCAGAGGGAAAATATGTAAAAGGGACCTGAGGGCAACTTCTTCACACAGAAGGTGTTGTGAACATGCTGTCAGATGCCAAAGGAAATGGTAGGGAAAGGTACAGCTATAATATTTGGCTAGGAATATACTGGTGGATATGGGCCAAGGACAGGCAAGTGGAACTAGCCCAGTTTAGCAACTTCATTGGCATGGACCCAGTTGGGCCAAAGGGTCTGCTTTGGTGCTGTATAACCATGACGCTATGATCATGTTGCAACATTATAGGACTTTGATTAGGCCACATTGGAGTATTGCATGCAGTTATGGTTGCCCTATTACAGGTAGGATGTGTAGGCTTTAGAAAGGGTGTGGAGGAGGTTTACCAGAATGATGCCTAGATTAGGGGTATTAGCCACAGGGAGGCGTTGGAATCTTTACTCTAGAACGCTGGAGGTTGCGGGGAGTCCTGATAGAAGTATATTTAATTATGACAGGCATAGATAGGGTAGACATTCAGAAACGTGTTCCAGAATGAAAAAAATCAAATACTAGAAGGCATAGATTTAAGGTGAAAGGAGCAAGGTTTATGGCAAGCTTTTTACACAGAGGGTGGTAAGTGCCTGGAACGCCAGGTCTGCGGGTGGTTGTTGTTGCAGATATGATAACGGCACTTGAGACTATGGGATAGGCATATGGATATGGAGGGCATGGAGTAATATTATAAATTATGTGCAACCAGATAACAGTTGGCATTATGTTCATCATGAGCTGTTCATGTGTGTACCGTTCTATATTCCATGATCGCGGGGCTTTGCTTTACAGAGGCCCAGGAGCGGTTGCAGCGGGAGGAACCCAACTCTGTAACGTTCGATTCGCAGTTCACAGTTCAAAACAAGTGGGCTTGAGGAAGCCGCTGATTGGTGGAAGCGGACCAGAGGAAGCAGCTGATTGGGTGTCAGATCCCTGCTGATTTCTTCCAGCACTTTGTATTGTATTGTATTGTACTTTGTATTGTATCCAGGGTAAGGGGGGAGTATGAGGGCCAGGGCAGTTTACTGTTCTGGATGTCAGATGTGGGAGGTCATGGAGTCTGATAGCCTTCCAGACATCCACATCTGCGCCAGGTGCATCGAGATGGGGCTCCTCAGGGAACGTATTAGGAACCTGGAGCAGCAGCTCGATGACCTCCGTCTGGTCAGGGAGAGCGAGGAGGTCATAGGGAGGAGTTATAGAGAGGTGGTCACTCCAAGACCATGGGAGACAGACAAGTGGGTCATGGTTAGGAGGGGCAAGGGGCAGAGGCACGGACTAGAGAGTACCCCATTGGCTGTACACCTTGGCAATAAGTACTCCTGTTTGAGTACTGTTGGGGGGGACAGCCTACCTGGGGGTAGCAACGGTGGCCGAGCCTCCGGTACAGAGACCGGCCCTGTTGCTCAGAAGGGTAAGGAAAAGAAGAGGAAGGCAATAGTAATAGGGGACTCTATAGTTAGGGGGTCAGATAGGTGATTCTGTGGACACAGTCAGGAGACCCGGATGGTAGTTTGCCTCCCTGGTGCCAGGGTCTGTGATGTGTCTGAATGTGTCCAAGATATCCTGAAATGGGAGGGAGAGGAGCCGGAGGTCGTGGTACATATAGGTACCAATGACATAGGTAGAAAAAGAGAAGAGGTCCTGAAAGTTGAATTTAGGGAGTTAAGAGGAGAGTTAAGGAGAAGGACCGCAAAGGTAACAATCTCAGGATTACTGCCTGTGCCACGCGACAGTGAGAGTAGGAATGGAGTGAGGTGGAGGATAAATGTGTGGCTGAAGGACTGGTGCAGAGGGCAGGGATTCAATTTTCTGGATCATTGGGACCTCTTTTGTGGAAGGTGCGACCTGTAAAAAAGGATGGGTTGCACTTGAACCCGAGGGGGACCAATATCCTGGCGGGGAGATTTGCAAAGGCTACTGGGGAGACTTTAAACTAGAATGGTTGGGGGGAGGGACTCAAATAGAGAAAGCTAGTAGACAGTGTGTGAGGCACGAGGCAGAGAAGGGAAGCACTCAGACCCAACATGTAGGGGGGAAAGAAGAGAACAATAATAAACAGAGAATAAGAGGTGGTGGGTTTCTTAAATGTGTGAGCAGAGAGAGAGAGAGAGAGGGGTGTAAAATGAGGGTAGAAGCAATAGGTAGCAAGGTGAAAAGTAAAAGTGGCAGGCAGACAAATCCAGGGCAAAAATCAAAAAGGTCCACTTTTCAACATAATTGTATAAGGGGTAAGAGTATTGTAAAAACAAGCCTGAAGGCTTTGTGTCTCAATGCAAGGAGCATTCGTAATAAGGTGGATGAGTAGAATGTGCAGATAGCTATTAATGACTATTATATAGTTGGGATCACGGAGACATGGCTTCAGGGTGACCAAGGCTGGGAGCTGAACATCCAGGGATATTCAATATTCAGGAGGGATAGACAGAAAGGAAAAGGAGGTGGGGTAGTGTTGCTGGTTAGAGAGGAGATTAACACAATAGAAAGGAAGGACATTAGCTTGGAGGATGTGGAAACTATATGCGTAGAGCTGCGAAACACTAAGGGCAGAAAACGCTAGTGAGAGTTGTGTACAGGCCACCTAACAGTAGTAGTGGAGTAGGGGTTGCAATCAAACAGGAAATTAGAAATGCGTGCAACAAAGGTAAAACAGTAGACTTCAATCTACATATAGATTGGGTGAATCAAATTGGCAGGGGTGCTGAGGAAGAGGATTTCTTGGAATGTATGCGGGATAGTTTTCTAAACCAACATGTAGAGGAACCAACGAGAGAGCAGGCTATTCTAGACTGGGTATTGAGTAATGAGGAAGGGTTAGTTAGCAGTCTTGTTGTGTGTGGCCCCTTGGGCAAGAGTGACCATAATATGGTTGAGTTCTTCATTAGGATGGAGAGTGACATAATTAATTCAGAAACAGGGTTCTGAATTTAAAGAAAGGTAACTTTGAGGGTATGAGACGTGAATTGGCCAAGATAGACTGGCAATTGATTCTTAAAGGGTTGATGGTGGATGTGCAATGGAAGGCATTTAAAGACCGCATGGATGAACAACAATTGTTCATCCCAGTTTGGAAAAAGAATAAATCAGGGCAGGTAGTGCATCCATGGATAACAAGGGAAATCAGGGATAGTATCAAAACAAAAGATGAAGCGTACAAATTAGCCAGAAAAAGCAGCCTACCAGAGGACTGGGAGAAATTCAGAGTCCAGCAGAGGAGGAGAAAGGGCTTAATTAGGAAAGGGAAAATAGATTATGAAAGAAAACTGGCAGGGAACAAAAAAACTGACTCCAAAAGTTGTTATAGATATGTGAAGAGAAAAAGATTAGTTAAAACAAATGTAGGTCCCTTGCAGTCAGAAACAGGTGAATTGATCATGGGGAACAAGGACATGGCAGACGAATTGAATAACTACTTTGGGTCTGTCTTCACTAGGGAAGACATGAAGAATCTGCCAGAAATAGCAGGGGACCGGGGGTCAAATGAGATGGATGAACTGAGTGAAATCCAGGCTGGCCGGGAAGTGGTGTTAGGTAAATTGAATGGATTAAAGGCCGATAAATCTCCAGGGTCAGATAGGCTGCATCCCAGAGTACTTAAGGAAGTAGCCCCAGAAATAGTGGATGCATTAGTGATAATTTTTCAAAACTCTTTAGATTCTGGAGTAGTTCCTGAGGATTGGAGGGTAGCTCATGTAACCCCACCTTTTAAAAAGGGAGGGAGAGAGAAAACAGGGAATTACAGACCAGTTAGTCTAACATCGGTAGTGGGGAAACTGCTAGAGTCAGTTATTAAAGATGGAATAGCAGCACATTTGGAAAGTGGTGAAATCATTGGACAAAGTCAGCATGGATTTACGAAAGGTAAATCATGTCTGACGAATCTTATAGAATTTTTCGAGGATGTAACTAGTAGAGTGGATAAGGGAGAACCAGTGGATGTGTTATATCTGGACTTTCAGAAGGCTTTCGACAAGGTCCCACATAAGAGATTAGTATACAAACTTAAAGCACACGGTATTAGGGGTTCAGTATTGATGTGGATAGAGAACTGGCCGGCAAACAGGAAGCAAAGAGTAGGAATAAACGGGTTATTTTCAGAATGGCAGGCAGTGACTAGTGGGGTACCGCAAGGCTCAGTGCTGGGACCCCAGCTATTTACAATATACATTCATGATTTGGACGAGGGAATTGAATGCAACCTCCAAGTTTGTAGATGACACGAAGCTGGGGGGCATTGTTAGCTGTGAGGAGGATGCTAGGAGGCTGCAAGGTGACTTGGATAGGCTGGGTGAGTGGGCAAATGCATGGCAGATGGAATATAATGTGGATAAATGTGAGGTTATCCACTTTGGTGGCAAAAACAGGAAAGTGGACAAATATCTGAATGGTGGCCGATTAGGAAAAGGGGAGATGCAACGAGACCTGGGTGTCATGGTACACCAGTCATTGAAAGTAGGCATGCAGGTGCAGCAGGCCGTGAAAAAAGTGAATGGTATGTTAGCATTCATAGCAAAAGGATTTGAGTATATGAGCAGGGAGATTCTACTGCAGTTGTACAGGGTCTTGGTGAGACCACACCTGGAGTATTGCATACAGTTTTGGTCTCCAAATCTGAGGAAAGACAATCTTGCCATAGAGGGAGTACAGAGAAGGTTCACTAGACTGATTCCTGGGATGTCAGGACTTTCATATGAAGATAGACTGGATAGACTCGGCTTGTACTCGCTAGAATTTAGAAGATTGAGGGGGGATCTTATAGAAACTTACAAAATTCTTAAGGGGTTGGACAGGCTAGATGCAGGAAGATTGTTCCCGATGTTGGGGAAGTCCAGAACAAGGGGTCACAGTTTAAGGATAAGGGGGAAATCTTTTCGGACCGAGATGAGAAAAACATTTTTCACATGGTGCGTCGTGAATCTGTGGAACACTCTGCCGCAGAAGGTAGTTGAGGCCAGTTCATTGGCTATATTTAAGAGGGAGTTAGATGTGGTCCTTGTGGCTAAAGGGATCAGGGGGTATGGAGAGAAGGCAGGTACAGGATACTGAGTTGGATGATCAGCCATGATCATATTGAATGGCGGTGCAGGCTCGAAGGGCCGAATGGCCTACTCCTGCACCTATTTTCTATGTTTCTAAGTTTCTATCAGAATTTAAGACAAAAGACTAGTGATGCGTTTCCAAATCAGACTGGCACCCGGCATATGAAGGGAATATGAAGATAGAGCAGTCCTGGCTTGCCTGCAACCTTTGTCCTTTTTAGTAGTAGAGGCCAAGAGTTTGAGACGAGAGGCAGGGCAGTTGCTCTCAGAATTATAACAACTTTTATCAGCTTTGAGTACATATTCCTTTCTGAGACTTAGTGAAAACGATTTTTTCCTCCTATATATGGTATATGGTAAATTTCCATAGTAGAGATTATATATCTATACTAACAATAGCAATAGAGGAGGTGGAAAAGCTATTCAGCAGACAGAAAAGCCGGAAATCTCCAGGACCGGACAATGTTTCCCCCTCTACCCGCAAACTCTGTGCTGTACAACTGGCACCGGTTTACACAGACATTTACAACCAGTCCCTGCAAACATGTACTGTCCCTGCCTGCTTCAAAGTCTCCACTATTGTTCCCGTACCCAAAAAGCCAAGGATTACTGGTCTTAATGACTACAGGCCTGTTGCACTGACCTCTGTAGTCATGAAAACCCTTGAAAGACTTGTGCTGGCCAAGCTGAAAAGTATCACAAACCCCTTGCTGGAACACCTGCAGTTTGCATACCGGGCCAATAAATCAGTGGTGACGCAGTCAATCTAGGCCTGCGCGTCATCCTCCAGCACCTAGACTGCCAGGGGACCTATGCAAGGATTTAGTTTGTGGAATTTTGCTCTGCATTCAACACGATTGTGCCAGAGCTACTACACTCCAAACTCTCCCAGTTGACTGTGCCTGAACCCCTCTTTCAGTGGATCACCAACTTCCTGACAGACAGGAAGCAGCATGTGAGGCTGGGAAAGCTCATCTCGGACCGATAGACCCTCAGCATAGGACCAGCGCAAGGCTGCGTACTCTCCCCTCTCCTTTACTCTCTCTACACCAATAACTGTACCTCCACAGACTCCTCTGTCAAGCTTCTCAATAGGTTCAAGAATCGTAAATGTGATCGGGATTATTAGCTCACAGAGAAGATACATTAAAAATCGAAATATTAGTTAAACCCCTGTCCCACGGTGCGAGTCCACCCACGAGTTATCCCGAGTTAAAAACAAATCAAACTCATGATAATCACGTAGAATGAACGTAGCGGGAACGTCGGAGCTTGTGGATGTAATTTAGCGACTCGTAACGCTAACGGTAGGTACTCGGGAAACCTGTTAAATCGTGAAATTTTTTTAACATGTTGAAAGATTTCCACGAGTCATATATACTCTTGAAGGAAAATGTTGATACTTTTAAACTCGTTGTAATACCGTAGTAGCCCGTGAGTTTACCGTAGTGACTCGTGAGTTTACCGTATTAACTCGTGGGTACACTTAACTCGGCAGCTGGACAGAGAAAAAAAAGGTGAGTAAAAAAAGGTTCGCCAAGTCTGCCTGTCAGGAATGATCCCCTGATGCTGGAGACACCTGTGGGAATCTCACCTTGGCCTTTGGAATAAAGCGACCAACAACCAATATTTCCAGATTTCCAAGGGCAGGTCACTTACCTTGTTTATGTGCCTTTCACATTACTGCTTCAGAGGTTTGATGCGTTATGTGGGGCGGGGAGGTGGGAGGGGGGGGGAGTGAATGCATTCCTGTTTGAATAAGTTTAGGAAGTAACTGCAGATGGTGGTTTACACCGAAGACAGGCACAAAAAGCTGGAGTAGCTCAGCGGGTCATGCAGCATCGCTGAAAAAAAGAGTCTCGACCCAAAGCGACGCCTATTCCTTTATCTCCGGAGATGCCGTCTGACCCGCTGAGTTACTCCAGGGTTTTGTGTCCATCTCTTGTTTGAATAAGATTATTTGAAAATGAACTGATCCACACCAACTCTTAAAAATAAATCGCCTTTATGTGAAAAATAAAGCAATTGCAAAACTTTGCCAACACGAATGGGAATATCCTTTGGGGTCGTTCGCTACCATCCGCAGTCACGGATAAAGCAGTGCAGGATATGGTAACGTGGCCAATGATATAGGTGTGAGGCGAGATCACCGAAATACAGTCTGCCGAGCGATGAATAAACAGGGGTGAGAAATGTACTAACCCTCAGCCTATATGTTGAAAAATCCCAAAACTCAGGTTCAGTGAGTTTTAAAAAGTACATTGGACAAGAAACCTTTACAAATAGTGAAGCTTCGCGTATGGCAGCGCACACACCTGGTGAAAATGTCCCAAAGGGCAGAAACAGGCCCTTCGGCACACTGAGCCAGCCGCCAAACACTCATTTACCTCAAACTCATTTCTGCCCGCATTCACATCAATTTCCCACCTGAGCCCCATTCGACCACTCACCGACACATCGGGAGAAGGTGACAGTCCTTCAGGTGTTTTAGCCATTTATTTCTCATCGAGTCATGGGTTCATACAACACAGCAGGTGTTGCGGGGAGCATTCATACAACAAAGCAGCGTGCGGGGAGCGAAAGGGAGCACTTGGGGGAAACTCCATAAAATAGTACCGGAGGTTAGAATCGAACCCGGGTCCCTGGAGCAGTGACACACGCTGCTCGTGAACGTATAATGAAATGAATGAGGACAGACAATAATCAGATTAATTGAACTCATCAAAGGACGTAGATTTAACGAGCAGCAGGCGGAATAGAGGGCATCTGATGATTTTTTGCTCAACCCAGTAAGTACAGTAGTCGTAATCTGAGAATGCGACGGAGGCAGGTTTACAAAGTATATGGGCCAGAACTCGAATAACGGTCAGGAAGGCTATGGTTGGAATGGACATGGTGGGCGGAGGAGCCTGTTTCTGTGTTGTATGAACCCATGACTTGATGAGAAATGTGACAAAAACACCTGTGGAATTGTGAGATAATGATCATGGAAGACTTTTAATGGAAAGTCCACACATACAGATAGACAGCCAAGAAGAACTTCATATCTACACTCAGATGGACTGGCAGATGGAAGAGATAGGAGTTGGGGAAAGAGAGGAAAAGCCCAAGAGAAATACAGGGAAAGGGATATTGGAAAAGACAGATGCTGGAATCCTGAAACGCATGTCAAAACATTTAAAAGTTATAAACACATAGCAGATAGGTGCAGGAGTAGGCCATTCGGCCCTTCAAGCCAGCATTGCCATTCAATATGATCATGGCTGATCATCCAAAATCAGTACCCAATTTCTGCTTTCTCCCCATATCCCTTGATTCCGTAACCCTCTCAAATCTAAACATGGGAGGCTTTTTATAGTCAAAAGAAATACTGCATGACATCATTTTTATCACGTGATGATTTTTCCACACGTCGGTAGTCGTTGTTGGCTCAAGAGTAACTCGGGAGAGGAACTTGGTACATCGCAGAAATGGGAAGTAAACTGCAAACTTAGACATACACCTGGGAACTCGTTTAAACTCGTGAATATAAACTTGGAATCTCGTAGAAAACCACGAGTTTGATTTTGTCTTTAACTCGGGATAACTCGTGGGTCGACTCGCACTGTGGGACAGGGCTATAATCATATAAAATATTAATATATCATCAATTTAAAAGCTCAATGCCATTGTAATTTAATTTAAACATTAATGTCAATTAATGCATAAAGTAAATTCTATGTGTTTATTCTATGCGGGTAGCAACAGCGGCCGGGCCTCCGGCACAGAGACCAGCCCTATTGCTCAGAAGGGTAGGGAAAAGAAGAGGAGGGCAATAGTAATAGGGGACTCTATAGTTAGGGGGTCGGATAGGCGATTCTGTGGACGCAGTCAGGAGACCCGGATGGTAGTTTGCCTCCCTGGTGCCAGGGTCAGGGATGTGTCTGAACGCGTCCAAGATATCCTGAAATCGGAGGGAGAGGAGCCTGAGGTTGTGGTACATATAGGTACCAATGACATAGGTAGAAAAAGAGAAGAGGTCTTGAAAGGAGAATTTAGGGAGTTGGGAGGAGAGTTAAGGAGAAGGTCTACAAATGTAACAATCTCAGGATTACTACCTGTGCCACGTGACGGTGAGAGTAGGAATGGAGTGAGGTGGAGGATAAATGCGTGGCTGAGGAACTGGTGCAGCGGGCAGGGATTCAAATTTCTGGATCATTGGGACCTCTTTTGGGGAAGGTGTGACCTGTACAGAAAGGACGGGTTGCACTTGAACCCGAGGGGGACCAATATCCTGGCGGGGAGATTTGCAAAGGCTACTGGGGAGACTTTAAACTAGAACGGTTGGGGGGAGGGACTCAAATAGAGAAAGCTAGTGGAAAATGTGGGAGGCAGGAGGCAGAGAAGGGAAGCACTCGGACCCAAAATGTAGGGGAGAAAGAAGAAAAAGATAATAAACAGAGAATAAGTGGTGGTGGGTTTCTTAAATGTGTATATTTTAATGCTAGGAGCATTGTAAGAAAGGTGGATGAGCTTAGAGCCTGGATTGACACCTGGAAGTATGATGTTGTGGCGATCAGTGAAACATGGTTGCTGGAGGGCTGTGATTGGCAAATAAATATTCCAGGATTTCGTTGCTTCAGGGGTGATAGAATTGGAGGGGCAAGAGGTGGGGGTGTTGCATTGCTTGTCAAGGAAGATATTACAGCAGTGCTTTGGCAGGATAGATTAGAGGGCTCGTCTAGGGAGGCTATTTGGGTGGAACTGAGAAATGGGAAAGGTGTAGCAACACATATAGGGGTGTATTATAGACCGCCAAATGGGGAGCGAGAATTGGAAGAGCAAATATGTAAGGAGATAGCAGATATTAGTAGTAAGCACAAGGTAGTGATTGTGGGAGATTTCAATTTTCCACACATAGACTGGGAAACACATTCTGTAAAAGGGCTGGATGGTTTGGAGTTTGTAAAATGTGTGCAAGATAGTTTTTTGCAGCAATACATAGAGGTACCTACTAGAGAAGGGTCAGTGCTGGACCTCCTGTTAGGAAATGAGACAGGGCAGGTGGCGGAGGTATGCGTCGGGGAGTACTTCGGGTCCAGTGATCACAATACCATTAGTTTCAATATAATTATGGAGAGGGTCAGAACTGGACCTAGGGTTGAGATTTTTGTTTGGAGAAAGGCTAACTTTGAGGAGATGCGAAAGGATTTAAAAGGAGTGAATTGGGACATGTTGTTTTATGGGAAGGATGTAGAAGAAAAATGGAGGACATTTAAGGGTGACATTTTAAGAGTACAGAATCTTTATGTCCCTGTTCGGTTGAAAGGAAATAGTAAAAAATGGAAAGAACCATGGTTTTCAAGGGAAATTGGACACTTGGTTCGGAAAAAGAGAGAGATCTACAATAATTATAGGGAGCATGGAGTAAATGAGGTGCTTGAGGAGTATAAAGAATGTAAAAAGAATATTAAGAAAGAAATTAGAAAAGCTAAAAGAAGATATGAGGTTGCTTTGGCAAGTACGGTGAAAGTAAATCCAAAGGGTTTCTACAGCTATATTAATAGCAAAAGGATAACAAGGAATAAAATTGGTCCATTAGAGATTCAGAGTGGACAGATATCTGCAGAGCCAAAAGAGATGGGGGAGATATTGAACAATTTATTTTCTTTGGTATTCACGAAGGAGAAGGATATGGAATTATGTGAGGTAAGGGAAACAAGCAGAGTAGCAATGGAAACTGTGAGATTCAAAGAAGAGGAGGTGCGGACACTTTTGAAAAATATGAAAACGGATAAGTCTCCAGGTCCTGACAGGATATTCCCTAGGACATTGAGGGAAGTTAGTGTAGAAATAGCAGGGGCTATGACAAAAATATTTCAAATGTCATTAGAAACGGGAATAGTGCCGGAGGATTGGCGTACTGCGCATGTTGTTCCGTTGTTTAAAAAGGGTTCGAAGAGTAAACCTAGCAATTATAGACCTGTTAGTTTGACGTCAGTGGTGGGCAAATTAATGGAAAGGATACTTAAAGATAATATATATAAGCATCTGGATAAGCAGGGTCTGATTAGGAACAGTCAACATGGATTTGTGCCTGGAAGGTCATGCTTGACTAATCTTCTTGAATTTTTCGAAGAGGTTACCAGGGAAATTGATGAGGGTAAAGCAGTGGATGTTGTCTATATGGACTTCAGTAAGGCCTTTGACAAGGTTCCTCATGGAATGTTGGTTAAGAAGATTCAATTGTTGGGTATTAATGGTGGAGTAGCAAGATGGATTCAACAGTGGCTGAATGGGAGATGCCAGAGAGTAATGGCGGATGGCTGTTTGTCAGGTTGGAGGCCGGTGACTAGTGGGGTGCCTCATGGGTCTGTGTTGGGTCCACTGTTGTTTGTCATGTACATCAATGATCTGGATGATGGTGTGGAAAATTGGATTAGTAAGTATGCAGATGATACTAAGATAGGTGGTGTTGTGGAAAATTAAGTTGATTTTCAAAGTCTACAGAGAGATTTAGGCCATTTGGAAGAGTGGGCTGAAAGATGGCAGATGGAGTTTAATGCTGACAAATGTGAGGTGCTACATCTCGTCAGGACAAATCAAAATAGGACGTACACGGTAAATGGTAGCGAATTGAGGAATGCAGTTGAACAGAGGGATCTAGGAATAACTGTGCATAGTTCCCTGAAGGTGGAATCTCATGTAGATAGGGTGGTAAAGAAAGCTTTTGGTGTGCTGGCCTTTATAAATCAGAGCATTGAATATAGAAGTTGGGATGTAATGTTAAAATTGTACAAGGCATTGGTGAGGCCAATTCTGGAGTATGGAGTACAATTTTGGTCGCCTAATTATAGGAAGGATGTCAACAAAATAGAGAGAGTACAGAGGAGATTTACTAGAATGTTGCCTGGGTTTCAGCAACTAAGTTACAGAGAAAGGTTGAACAAGTTAGGTCTTTATTCTTTGGAGCGCAGAAGGTTAAGAGGGGACTTGATAGAGGTCTTTAAAATTATGAGCAGGTTAGACAGAGTGGACGTGGATAAGCTTTTCCCATTGAGAGTAGGGAAGATTCAAACAAGGGGACATGACTTGAGAATTAATGGACAGAAGTTTAGGGGGAACATTAGGGGGAACTTCTTTACTCAGAGAGTGGTAGCTGTGTGGAATGAGCTTCCAGTGGAAGTGGTGGAGGCAGGTTCGATGTTATCCTTTAAAAATAGATTGGATGGGTATATGGACTGGAAAGGAATGGAGGGTTATGGTCTGAGTGCAGGTAGATGGGACTAGGGGGAAGTATTTATTTTTAATTTAAAAAAAATGTTCGGCACGGACTTGAAGGGCCGAGATGGCCTGTTTCCGTGCTGTTATGGTTATATGGTTATATGGTTATATGGTTATGCAACATTTTGGCAGGTTGGCACCTCATTTTTAGGTAAACCAGGCAAATGTTCCTGACTGTTCTTTCAAGAACCAGAGTTGATCTGCTGGTGTGAGGGCTATCTTGGTCCCTAATGATACAGATTGAGGGGGTATGCAAACGTGCCTCTACTTATGATCTAAGAAATGATGCCCAGGTTTGAGCAAAACTTCCACTGGCAAATTGGCAAGTCTCACTTGTACCTCAATATCAATTTTCCCAATCTCAATCTCTATAATAAAACAATTTGTCTTATTGGACTGGATAAGCAAAACTTTCCTTACTCTGAATATTCATAAGACCAAAATATTGCCTCCAGTTTCACCTGCAAAATCTAGTTTAGTTTAGTTTAGTTTAGATATACAGCTTGGAAACAGGCCCTTCAGCCCACCGAGTCCATGCTGACCAATGATCACCCATACACTAGTCCTATCCGACACACTAGGACAAATTACAGAGGTTAATTAACCTACAAACCTGCACGTCTTTGGAGGAAACCAGAGCACCCAGGGAAAACCCACGTGGTCACAGGGAGAAAACGTTTAAACTGTACTGACAGCACCCGTAGTCAGGAAGGAACCCGGGTCTCTGGCCCTGCAAGACAGCAACTTTACCGCTGCGCCGCTGTGCCTCATGTTCCTAGCAACAGATTCCAACCTCCTTTCTGCTAATAGTCGAAAACTAAGCACTCACTGGAACTTGAAGAACCATGTTGTTGTGTAATTGTCTGATCTAACTTGCAGAGGTCAACAATATATATTTTCGGAGTGGATGTTTTGCTGATTCACACAGCAATATTACAGTAGTTGGTCCTTGCATATTGATTAATAGGTGAACATTCAAATGGTGACATCTCTGAGATACTTCAATACAGATGGGTTGTGTTAATTTCCTCATTAACCTAGGATTTAATGCACTGATCACCTTCTCTGATATAATTGATGCATAACTAATACTCTTGTCATACTATAACATTCCTTAACAAGTCCCAAACCCATTTAATTATGAGTGTGATGTATATGCAAATGTGCCTGTACCTCGTGACTGATGTCAGGTAACCTTCTAGAAGTTTCCGTTGGTTGTTCAGATTAAATCTTACTTACAAGACGGCGGACGTGTATTCATTGTGCTAGTCACAACAGGGCCTTACAGAGAACATTACATGGTGTCAAAGTGGATTAAAAAAACTAAAGAAAAGAATGGCAGGACTCAAGCCTCCGGGGCCACTCTCCATGCAAGGAAACTTGGCCAAGAATTATAAGGACTGGATAAGGGCATTCCAGTTGTACGAGACGGCAACAGAACTGACGGGTAAGCCTGAAAAGATTTGGTGTGCAACATTATTCCACGTGGCGCGGCCAGCAGTTCAGGAGCTTTATGAGACCTTTCGGTTCACCCCTGAGGAAAGTGACAAAATACAACCGCTGAAGAATAAGTTTCGGACATACTGTGAACCAAAAAAAGAACTTAACTGTCACAAGATACTTATTTAATACACGTAATCAGCGGCGAGGGGAGACCTTCTCCAGCTACCTGACTGCAGTGAAGGCTTTAGCTAATGATTGCGAGTTTGGCATTATCCATGACTCATTGCTGCGAGACAGAATTGTCTGCGGCATCACCAGCCAGCCACTCCGGGAAAAACTACTACAATGCGATGATTTAACACTGGAAAAATGCAGTGACATGTGTATGATCGCAGAAGCATCAGCATGTGAGGCAGATTGCCCCAACCGCCATCGTCACCGAAGAGACAGTTGATTACATGAAACGGGATAGCGCCAGTTGGCCATGGGGCCGAGGCAGGGATTCGCGACCCAGACAGCCAGAGACAGAAATCCGTGATTCGGGTAAAGATACCGTCTGCCGGTCATGCAACCGTGGCCATAAAGGCAACTACTGCCCCGCTCAGTACATGAGATGTTATATCTGTGGAGAGATTGGACATCTTTCCAGATCCCCCGACTGCCCGGTAAATAGAGCGCCCAACAGCCGCCCACGTCCCCGACAACATGACCGGCTAATCAGACAAAAGGCCGGGGACTGGAGCCGTGACGTCCGCGACGTCGAGTTCCAGATGAACGCCTCACTGTTGCTTGAGCCTGTGGACGACGACGTTGATGTCTTCTACATTGACGCCGTGATTGATGCTGTGATTGAGTCGACGCGTGAATGGGGACAGATGTGCAGCATCAACAATGTGAACATTGAGTTCAAACTTGACTATGGCGCTCAAGTCGACATCTTGTTCAGAAAGACTGGTCTTGCCTTACTGAACACGAACATGACACTGAGGTCATACTCTGGACATACAATGAAGCCTGTTGGGCAGGCAAAGGGGAACGTCAAAGTAGGTAAGAAAGAACATAGGGTGGTCTTTCAAATAGTGGAGGGGAATGTAAAACCCATACTTGGGAAGCTAACGTGTGAAAAATTAGGGCTTCTTGTGCGAAAGGAGGCGGTTGATGACGTGAGTGTGAGCCCATCATACACGGCGAGGATCATTGAGGAAAACCGTGAGATTTTCCAAGGGCTGGGAAGGCTAAAAATACATGAGTACACCATAGCGCTGCAAGGGAATGTGCAACCTAAGCAAAACCCACCCCGTACTATCCCCTATAAGATTAGGGATAAGGTCAAAGCCGAATTAGAGCGCATGGAAAGCTTGGGAGTCATAAAGCCCGTGAGCGAACCGACAGATTGGGTGAATTCAATGAATGTGGTTAGCAAGCCTAATGGCGAAGTCCGCATATGCCTTGACCCACATGACCTCAATGCGGCCATTCGTAGGGAGCATTTCCCGATGCCGACATTCGAGAAAATTGCAGCCCGCATGCCGAAGGCAGAATGGTTCTCGAAATTTGACGCTACAAGTGGGTACTGGCAGTTCCCACTGAGCGATGACAGCTTGCATCTGACCACATTTAATACTCCCTTTGGGAGATACCGATACCTCGTGCTTCCATTTGGAATCTCATCCGCAAGTGAGATTTGGCAGCGGGCGATGCAGGAAGAGTTCGGCGATTTAGAAGGGGTGGAGATAGTCGTTGACGACATTCTCGTTTGGGGTGTGAATGCAGCACAACATGACGCAAGGGTGAAAGCCCTACTCGAACGGGTGAAAGAATCAGGCCTAAAGCTCAATCCCAGAAAGTCGGTAATGCGCTCAAACGAGATTGAATATGTGAGACACGTCATCTAGAAAGCAGGCGTGTCACCAAGCCCATCTCGTGTCAGCAGCATGCTACAAATGCCATACCAGACAAACAAGGCTGAAGTGCAAACGTTCTCGGGGATGGTGACATCCATGGCCAAGTTTGTACCAAACCTTTCGGAGATCACCGCCCCACTTAGACAGCTAACAGAAAAGGGAGTAGAGTGGCATTTTGAGCAGAAGCACAGACAGGCAGTAGACCAGCTGAAGTCTCTACTCACATCGCCACCCGTACTCAAACTGTACGATATGAACGTGCCTGTTTCAATTGACACAGATGCTTCCAACAGCGGATTTGGAGTGGTCCTAATGCAAGATGAGAGACCTGTTGCCTACGCTTCACGACGTGTGAACGTGGCTGAGCGCAACTATGCGACTATAGAGAAGGAGTTGTGCTCCATATTGTACGCATGCAGAAAGTTTCATGACTTCATTGTCGGTCAGCGCACAGTAATCTTTACTGACCACAAACCGTTAGTAGGCTTGCTCGCCAAGCCGCTACACAAACTAAGCCCCAGACTCCAGCGCATGCGAATGCACCTGCTACGATACGACCTGGAAATACGGTGGAAGCCAGGACGTGAAATGTTTGTCCCCGACGCCCTGAGCCGGCTGCCCAGTGCAAACACGCCTGCGGAAGAGCACACCACATTACCGAACGTGATACATGATGTAGAAGCCATCCTACACATGTCAGACACGCGCCTTGTGCAGTTCAAAGCTGAAACAAAAAAAGATTGGACGCTAACATTGTTGTGCAAGTCTATAAGAAAGGGTTGGCCTAGTAACAGGCGTGATCTGCCCTTGGACTTGACTCAGTTTCATACATACCATGACGAGCTGGTTGAAGTCGATGGATTAGTCTTGAGGGAAAACCGAATCGTAGTCCCCCAAAGCATGCGAAGGCAGATGCTGAACACGCTACATGAATCACATCTGGGAGTAGTGAAACTTAAACAACGAGCCCGCAATTTATTTATGTAACCTGGAATGAATGAACAGATTGAGGACACAGTGGGAACTTGCTCGATATGCCAGGTGACTAGGAAAGCACAAGCAAGCGAGCCGCTCCAACCACACTTCATCCCCAGCAGACCTTGGTCTAAGGTCGGCGCAGACATCTTCCATCTGGCTGGAGTTGACCATTTGCTTGTAGTGGACAATACTTGTAGTACTCCAAGTACCCAGAAATAGCGAAACTGACAGACATGACGTCTGTCAGTTGCGCTATTAATTAAAGCAAATTTTCCCCCATTACTGAACAAACTACATAAGAATATTCAATACTGGAAAACACTTCCTATCTCAATGGTTGGCAAAATTAATGCCATAAAAATGATTTTTTTACCGCAAATATTATACCTTTTTCAGACAATTCCGATATATTTGTCAAAAAACTTTTTTTTTTAATTGGATTCCATTGTTAATGATTTTATCTGGGATTATAAGAATCATAGGATAAACAAAAGACATTTGTGTAAATCAAAAATAAATGGAGGCTTGGTTTTACCCAACTTTCTGTTTTATTTTTGGGCAGTTAATATTAAAAATATGAATTTCTGGTTGGAAGAAATAGATCAACAACCAGATTGGTTAAAAATGGAAAAGGAAGATTGTTTACCTTTTGATATCGGCTCGATATTATTTGCTACGTCTAAATTAAACAAAAAAAATTATAGGGAAAACCCTATAATATTTAGTGCTATACGAATTTGGAAACAATTAAAAAAGACATTAAAATTAGATAATTTATCACTTTTTCTTCCAATTGTGAATAACCCTTTGTTTAAGCCCTCATGGTTGGACAGGGGTTTTACACAATGGAAGAATTATGGAATTAAAAATATGGGACAACTTTACAAGGAAGGCACTTTTCTGACATTTCAGGAGTTGCAACAGACTTATGGACTCCGAGGAAATGATTATTTCAGATATCTTCTACTCAGAGATTATGTAAAATCGAATACGCAAAATTGTCGAATTAGAAATTCAGAAATTCTTGACGAATGTTGGAATAAACATCCTAATACAGAAAAATTAATATCTTATATATATAATATCTTATTAGACAGTGACATTCCATCGACGGACTTACACAGACAAACATGGGAAAAAGAATTAAATCAAATAATAATGAAAGATACTTGGGAAGAAAGTTTACAACACATACATCAATGTTCATTAAACGCCAGACATTCTTTAATACAATTTAAAGTAATACATAGGTTACATTATTAAAAAACAAAATTACATAAAATCTTTCAACATATCTCACCTATATGTGATAAATGTCAACCTTTAGAAGCTACCTTGTCTCATATGTTTGCAAACTGTATAAAAATTAAAAAATTCTGAGTAAATATTTTTAGTATAATATCTAAAGTGACAATTGGACCCGGATCCAAAATTAATAATACTTGGAACATTAGAATTAAATCAAACATTTACAACAACACAAAGAAACTTTATTGATTATAGTATAATAACAGGAAAAAAATTAATTCTAAAATTTTGGAAAGGCCCTACGTCTCCCACAATCAAAACGTGGATTATAGAAATGACGGAGACCTTAAACGTGGAAAGAATCAGATTTTCCCTGTTGGACAAACAGGAATTATTCGTTGGAACATGGTCTCCCTTTATTGATTATTTAAAGGGTCAGAATGGTTCAGCACAGGAACCTGACTAATACTCGGGCTAAAGAATGGATGAAATGCTATACTCTGAAATGTACGAATATATCTCGAATGAAGTTTTTTATTTTAATACATTTTTCCATTCTTCTTTAACTATCTTTCTCTTTTGTTTGTTTTTTTTTTGTTTTGTTTTTCTCTTTTTCTTCTCTCTCTTTTCTTTCTTTACTTCATCTATCTTTTTAGTTCTATCTAGTTTAAAAAAAAAAGCAAAAGGTATTGGAGACAATGTAATAATAATTGATAATATTATCAATTTAAAAATGTAAGACTGTAATGATGTTAATAGGTTGTGTACTTATCTCCAATAAAAAATATTTTCAAAAAAAAAAAAAGAATTAGCCACGAGAGAGCGGTGACATCATCAGAATGTATTGCCCTATTTTTCCAATTTTCAGCTGGATATCCTTTTAATGTAATAAAATTCATGCTGTACGGGAACTTGCACAAGTGCCCTTGCAGCCTGCAGAGCTAAGGGCCACTAGTATTGCAGTTATCAATTTATTGAATTAAAAAAAATATTATACATTTAAAAAAAAAAAATTTAAAAAAAATGACGTCACATTCGGTGATACGTGAGATGACGGGCATGTTTGCCCGGAATGGCATTCCTGACTTGGTGATGACAGACAAAGCGAGACAATTTGACTGTGCTGAGTTTCATAGGTTCCAGGATGACTGGGAATTTGCTCATGTCACCTCAAGTCCCATATATCCACAGAGCAGCAGGCAGATAGAGCGCTGTGTGCAAACTATAAAAAGTATCATGAGGAAAGCCAAACGCAGTGGCCGTGACGCAGTGTACGCCATCCTCAAATCCCGCAACACCCCCCTTGACGGGACAGGCGGCTATGCCCCCTCACAGATACTGAACAGTAGACTGTTAAGAAGCAAATTGCCATCGCCTCTATCTCTCTTACTGCCACATCATGTCCCTCCCATGGGACCACAACTGGCCGTCCGGCAAGAAAAACAGGCAGCAAACTTCAATGAGAAGGCAAGCGCCAAGCTGCTGCCATGCCTGGAACAACAACAGGTGTGGTTTCATGCCAAACCAACCGAGTGGGAACGTGGCCGGATTGCAAGAGAAAACCTGTCCCCTCGGAACTACGTCATCTCTACACCGAGCTGTACTGAGTTCTGCAGAAACAGGAAGGACATACGACCTGCACACGAAGCAGCTGAGCCATGGCCTGGCAACACGCAGCAGACAAGTGCGAACACTCTCCCACAAAGTGGAACACCTTTCCCAGAAGGAGCTAGTCTCCCAGACTCAAGAGAACTATCACAAGCCGCATCACCAGGTTCTGCGGTGGGGGAACCAGCTCGAAGTGTGCCAAGCCATACTCACACACAACAGAAATACGACACAGAACGAGGTGGAAATACAACTTGCATGAGAAGTGGGCGATGGTCGAAACCCCCAACTCGACTGGTTATGTAAAATTGATGGACAATTATTTTGTAGTTCTGTAATATGAAGAGCACTGTGTTATTTGTGATAATTTATCCACAGTACATTGAGTAAAGGTTCCAGTTATTATTTTGAACCCAGTGGTGGAGGGGGAGAGGTGATGTAATTAAAGTGAAGGGGGAGATGTGATGTATATGCAAATGTGCTTGTACCTCGTGACTGAGGTCAGGTGACCTTCAAGAAGTTTCCGTTGGTTGTTCAGATTAAATCTTACTTACAAGATGGCGGACGTGAATTCATTGTGCTAGTCACTACAGGGCCTTACCGAGAACATTACAATGAGTGTTTAGAAACATAGAAACATAGAAAATAGGTGCAGGAGTAGGCTATTCGGCCCTTCGAGCCTGCCCCGCCATTCAATATGATCATAGCTGATCATCCAACTCAGTATCCCGTACCTGCCTTCTCTCCATACCTCCTGATCCCCTTAGCCACAAGGGCCACATCTAACTCCCTTTTAAATATAGCCAATGAACTGGCCTCAACTACCTTCTGTGGCAGAGAATTCCAGAGATTCACCACTCTCTGTGTGAAAAAACAATTCTCATCTCGGTCGTAAAAGACTTCCCCCTTATCCTTAAACTGTGACCCCTTGTTCTGGACTTCCCCAACATCGGGAACAAATTTCCTTCATCTAGCCAGTCCAACCGCTTAAGAATTTTGTAAGTTTCTATAAGATTCCTCCTCAATCTTCTAAATTCTAGCGAATACAAGCCGAATCTATCCAGTCTTTCTTCATATAAAAGTCCTGACATCCTAGGAATCAGTCTGGTGAACCTTCTCTGTACTCCCTCTATGGCAAGAATGTCTTTCCTCAGATTAGGAGACCAAAACTGTATGCAATACTCCAGGTGTGGTCTCACCAAGACCCTGTACAACTGCAGTAGAACCTCCCTGCTCCTATACTCAAATCCTTTTTCTATGAATGCTAACATACCATTCACTTTCTTCACTTCCTGCTGCACCTGCATGCCTACTTTCAATGACTGGTGTACCATGACACCCAGGTCTCGTTGCATCTCCCCTTTTCCTTATCGGCCACCAAAGTGGATAACCTCACATTTATCCACATTATACTGCATCTGCCATGCACTTGCCAACTCACCATACCTATCCAAGTCACCTTGCAGCATCCTAGCAGCATCCTCACAGCTAACACTGCCCCCCAGCTTCATGTCGTCCGGAAACTTGGAGATGTTGCATTCAATTCCCTCGTCCAAATCATTAATATAAATAGCTGGGGTCCCAGCACTGAGCCTTGCGGTACCCCACTAGTCACTGCCTGCCATTGTGAAAATGACCCGTTTACTCTTACTCTTTGCTTCCTGTCTGCCAGCCAGTTCTCTATCCACATCAATACTGAACCCCCAATACCGTGTGCTTTAAGTTTGCATACTAATCTCTTATGTGCGACCTTGTCAAAAGCCTTCTGAAAGTCCAGATACAACACATCCACTGGTTCTCCCTTATCCACTCTACTAGTTACATCCTCGAAAAATTCTATAAGATTCGTCAGACATGATTTACCTTTCAGAAATCCATGCTGACTTTGTTCAATGATTTCACCACTTTCCAAATGTGCTGCTATTCCATCTTTAATAACTGACTCTAGCAGTTTCCCCACTACCGATGTTAGACTAACTGGTCTGTAATTCCCCGTTTTCTCTCTCCCTTTTTAAAAAGTGGGGTTACATTAGCTACCCTCCAATCCTCAGGAACTACTCCAGAATCTAAAGAGTTTTGAAAAATTATCACTAATGCATCTGCTATTTCTGGGGCTACTTCCTTAAGTACTCTGGGATGCAGCCTATCTGGCCCTGGGGATTTATCGGCCTTTAATCCATTCAATTTACCTAACACCACTTCCCGGCTAACCTGGATTTCACTCAGTTCCATCTCATTTGACCCCCGGTCCCCTGCTATTTCCGGCAAATTAATTATGTCTTCCTTAGTGAAGACAGAACCAAAGTAGTTATTCAATTGGTCTGCCATGTCCTTGTTCCCCATGATCAATTCACCTGTTTCTGACTGCAAGGGACCTACATTTGTTTTAACTAATCTTTTTCACTTCAGATATCTATAAAAACTTGTTTATGTTCCCTGTCAGTTTTCTTTCAGTTTTCTTTCATAATCTATTTTCCCTTTCCTAATGAATCCCTTTTTGTAGTTCATCCATGCAGTCTTTAAATGCCTTCCATTGCCTATCCACCGTCAACCCTTTAAGAATCAATTGCCAGTCTATCTTGGCCAATTCACGTCTCATACCCTCAAAGTAACATTTCTTTAAGTTCAGAACCCTTGTTTCTGAATTAATGATGTCACTCTCCATCCTAATGAAGAACTCAACCATATTATGGTCACTCTTGCCCAAGGGGCCACGCTCAACAAGACTTACCCTTCCTCATTACTCAATACCCAGTCTAGAATGGCCTGCTCTCTCGTTGGTTTCTCTACATGTTGGTTTAGAAAACTATCCCGCATACATTCCAAGGAATCCTCTTCCTCAGCACCCCTGCCAATTTGATTCACCCAATCTATATGTAGATTGAAGTCACCCATTATAACTGTTTTACCTTTGTTGCACGCATTTCTAATTTCCTGTTTGATGCCATCCCCAACTCCACTACTACTGTTAGGTGGCCTGTACACAACTTCCACTAGCGTTTTCTGCCCCTTACTGTTTCGAAGCCCTACCCATATCAATTCCACATCCTCCAAGCTAATGTCCTTCCTTTCTATTGCGTTAATCTCCTCTCTAACCAGCAATGCTACCCTACCTCCTTTTCCTTTCTGTCTAAATAAATAAAGTTATTATATTATTATTATCCGGGTGTTGTACCTCTTGTGAACAGGTTCACCCACTTAGAGACTATCGGGACAGAAGACGTCAACGCACTGAGCGGCGGACTGGCTTGCGAAGCAAAAAGGGCTGTTGAGCCAAAACCAAAGAGGCCAATGTCAGGCAACGCCATTGTAGTTGGAGACTCCATTGTGAGAGGTACGGACAGGGGTTTCTGCGGCAACAGACGGGATTCGAGGATGGTGTGCTGCCTTCCTGGTGCCAGGATCTAGGATGTCACGGACAGAGTGCAGAAAATCCTCAAGGGCGAAGGTGAACAGCCAAAAGTGGTAGTGCATGTCGGCACAAACGATGTTGGAAAGAAGGGGATGAATATTCTGCAGCGTGACTTTAGAGACCTGGGAAAAATGCTGACAAGCAGGACCTCAAGGGTTGTTATCTCCGGTTTGCTTCCAGTTCCTCGTGCTGGCGACAGCAGTAAACAGGGAGATATGGGACCTGAATGTGTGGCTGAGGAACTGGTGCAGGGGGCAGGGATTTAGATTCTTAGATCACTGGGATCTGTTTTGGAGTAAGGGGGAACTGTACAAAAGGGATGGATTGCATCTTAACAGGTGGGGAACAAGCATTCTGGCAGGCAGGTTTGCCAATGCTACACGGGTGGTTTTAAACTGAATAAGAGGGGTGGGGTGTCAAATAGGATAGTCGAGGATTGAGTTAAAGGGAAAGAAAGTAAAGGGATGGTTAATGACCCCAGAATTAATGGGAAATGAAGCTCACAAGGGGATAGCAGAGTATGACCAAGTGTAATAGGGATCAATGTGAAAGGTGAGATGCGTAAGGAATTAAAAGTATTGTATATGAATGCGCGAAGTATAAGAAGTAAAGTAGATGAGTTTGAGGCTCAGTTAGAGATTGGTAGATATGACATTGTGGGGATTACTGAGACGTGGCTGCAGGAGGATCGGGCCTGGGAACTTAATATTCAGGGTTTTACATCCTATAGAAAGGACAGGCAGGAGGGCAGAGGATGGGGGGGTAGCTCTGCTGGTGAGGGATGGAATTCAGTCCCTTGCGAGGGAAGACATAGGGATTGATGAGGTAGAGTCACTGTGGATTGAGTTGAGGAATTGTAAAGGCAAGAAGACACTAATTGGTGTTATCTACAGACCCCCAAATAGTAACCCGGATGTAAGGTGTAAGTTGCAGCAGGAGTTAAAACTGGCATGTAACAAAGGTAATGCCACTGTGGTGATGGGGGATTTCAATATGCAGGCAGACTGGGAAAATCAGGTTGGTTCAGGATCCCAAGATAGAGAGTTTGTAGAATGCCTCCGAGATGAATTCTTAGAGCAGCTTGTAATGGAACCGACCAGAGAAAAGGCAATTCTGGATTTAGTGTTGTCCAATGAATCAGATATGATAAGAGAACTTGAGGTAAAGGAACCACTTGGAGATAGTGATCATAATATGATTAGTTTTAATCTGCAATTTGAGAAGGAGAACGTTAAATCAGAAGTGGCGGTGATGCAGTTGAACAAAGGGGACAATGAAGGCATGAGAGGGGAGCTGGCCAAGGTAGACTGGAAAGGGATCCTAGCAGGAATGACGGTGGAACAGCAATGGCAGGAATTTCTGTGCATAATCCGGGAAACGAAGGATAATTTTAGTCCAAAAAGGAAGAAAGAATCTAGGGGGAGTAGGAGGCAACCATGGCTGACAAGAGAAGTTAGGGATAGAATAAAACTAAAAGGAAAGATGTATAACACAGCAAAGAGTAGCCGGAAGCCAGATGATTGGGAAACTTCCATAGGACAACAGAAGGAAACAAAACGGACAATACGGGCGGAAAAGATGAAGTACGGGGGGAAGCTGGCCAGGAATATAAAGAAGGAGAGTAAAAGCTTCTTTAGATATGTTAAGGGAAAAAGAGTATCAAAGTCAAATGTGGGTCCCTTGAGGGCAGACACGGGTGAAATTATTATGGGCAACAAGGAAATGGCAGAAGAGTTGAATAGGTAATTCGGATCTGTCTTCACTAAGGAAGACACAAACAATCTCCCAGATGTACTGGAGGACAGAGGATCTAAGGGGGTAGAGTAACTGAAAGAAATGTTCATTAGGCAAGAAATAGTATTGGGTAGGCTAATGGGACTGAAGGATGATAAATCCCCTGGGCTTGACGGAGTGCATCCCAGGGTCCTCAAGGAGGTGGCTCTAGAAATAGTGGACACATTGGTGATCATTTTCCAATGTTCAATAGATTCAGGATCAGTTCCTGTGGATTGGAGGATAGCTAATGTTATCCCACTTTTCAAGAAAGGAGCGAGAGAGAAAACGGGGAATTATAGACCCGTTAGCCTGACTTCGGTGGTGGGAAAGATGCTGGATTCAATTATTAAAGATGTAATAATGGGGCATTTGGATAGTAGCAAAAGGAATAGTCCAAGTCAACATGGATTTATGAAAGGGAAATCATGCTTAACTAATCTTCTGGAATTTTTTGGGGATGTGACAAGTAAAATGGATGAAGGGGTGCCAGTGGATGTAGTGTATCTAGACTTTCAGAAAGACTTTGATAAGGTCCCGCAAAGGAGACTGGTGACTAAAATGAGAGCACATGGTATTGGGGGTAGGGTGTTGA
Organism: Malacoraja senta; assembly: GCA_038087875.1. Classification (NCBI taxonomy): domain Eukaryota; kingdom Metazoa; phylum Chordata; class Chondrichthyes; order Rajiformes; family Rajidae; genus Malacoraja; species Malacoraja senta. The sequence continues at coordinate 108,273,929 of CM075977.1, forward strand.
CATGGATAGAAAATTGGTTGGCAGACCGGAAGCAAAGAGTAGGAGTGAACGGGTCCTTTTCAGAATGGCAGGCAGTGGCGAGTGGAGTGCCGCAAGGCTCGGTGTTGGGGCCGCAACTGTTTACCATATATATTAATGATTTGGAAGAGGGAATTAGGAGCAACACTAGCAAGTTTGCGGATGACACAAAGCTGGGTGGCAGTGTGAACTGTGAAGAGGATGTTAGGAGGTTGCAGGGTGACCTGGACAGGTTGAGTGAGTGGGTAGATGCGTGGCAGATGCAGTATAATATAAATAAATGTGAGGTTAGCCACTTTGGCGGCAAAAACAAGCGGACAGATTATTATCTCAATGTGGTTAGGCTAGGTAAGGGGGAGCTGCAGCGAGACCTGGGCGTCCTTGTACACCGTTCACTGAAAGTTGGCGTGCAGGTACAGCAGGCAGTGAAGAAAGCTAATGGAATGTTGGCCTTCATAACAAGAGGATTTCAGTATAGGAGTAAAGAGGTTCTTCTGCAGTTGTATAAGGCTCTGGTGAGACCATATCTGGAGTATTGTGTACAGTTTTGGTCTCCTAATTTGAGGAAGGACATCCTTGTGATTGAGCCAGTGCAGCGTAGGTTCACAAGATTGATACCTGGGATGGCGGGACTGTCATATGAGGAAAGATTAAAAAGACTAGGCTTGTATTCACTGGAGTTCAGAAGGATGAGGGGATATCTTATAGAAACATATAAAATTATAAAAGGACTGCACAAGCTAGATGCAGGAAAAATGTTCCCAATGTTGGGCGAGTCCAGAACTATGGGCCATAGTCTTAGACTAAAGTAGAGGTCATTTGAGACTGAGATGAGAAAAAACGTTTTCACCCAGAGAGTTGTGAATTTAAGGAATTCCCTGCCACAGAGGGCAGTGGAGGCCAAATCACTGGATGGATTTAAGAGAGAGTTAGATAGAGCTCTAGGGGTTAGTGGAATCAAGGGATATGGGGAGAAGGCAGGCACGGGTTATTGATAGGGGACGATCAGCCATGATCACAATGAATGGCGGTGCTGGCTCGAAGGGCCGAATGGCCTCCTCCTGCACCTATGTTCTATGTTTCTATGTTTCTATGTTTCTATAATAATAATAATAATAATAACTTTATTTATAAAGCACTTTAAACAACCACAGTTGCCACAAAGTGCTGTACATGAGAAATCATGAACAAAAAGCTATTACAAACAATTAAAAACCAGTAAAACCGTAAAACGAAGGACTATAAAAAACACACTAAAAATTAAAAGACATTAAAAGCACTAAAAACAGGGGCAATGCCTCAGCCAGTGTCGAAAGCCAAAGAATAAAAATATGTTTTTAGGGAGGATTTGAAGATGGACAGTGAGGGGGCCTGTCTGATGTGCAGCGGCAAGGTGTTCCAGAGTGCCGGAGCAGCAACAGAAAAAGCTCTATCCCCTCTGAGCTTCCGCTTAGACCTTGGTACCTCAAGGAGCAGCTGATCAGCTGACCCGAGGCACCGGGCAGGAGCACATAGGTGGAGCAGCTCAGAGAGGTAAGGCGGGGCGAGCCCATTCAAGGATTTAAAAACAAATAAAAGAATTTTGAAATGAACTCGAAAGTGCACTGGGAGCCAGTGTAGGGAGGCCAAAATTGGCGTAATGTGCTCCCTCTTTCGAGTTCCAGTCAAAAGGCGAGCGGCAGCATTTTGAACAAGCTGGAGGCGAGCCAATGAAGCTCGTGCGACTCCAGAGTAGAGTGCGTTACAGTAATCCAGCCTAGATGTAATAAAGGCATGGATTACTGTTTCAAAATGCTCCCGTTCGAGAATGGGCTTCACCTTTGCCAGCTTCCTTAGGTGAAAGAAGCTGGACTTAACCACCGCGCCTATTTGTTTGTCTAGTTTAAAATCACCGTCCATCCTAAAACCCAGGTTCAAGACGGTTGGCTTTACAGACAATGCCAGTGGACCCAAATCAACAAAGGGAGGTTCACGGCAGCCATTGGGGCCAAACAAAATCACCTCTGTCTTCTCTTCATTAAGTCCCAGAAAGTTTAAGGCCATCCAGGACTTAATGTCCTCAAGACAAGACAGAAGTGATTTTAGAGAATAGTCTTCTTCTTTCCTGAGTGGCATATATAACTGGCTATCATCTGCATAAAAGTGAAAGGAGATGCCATGCCTTCTTAAAATTGAGCCCAGAGGAAGTAGGTATAAGGAGAAGAGCAGGGGCCCTAAAATTGAGCCCTGTGGAACCCCATATACCAAGGGAGTGGAGGAGGATTCAAAGCCAGCAAGGCTTACACGCATGGTTCTGTCTGCCAGATAGGACCTGAACCATCCCAGGGCACTGCCACAAATGCCCACTTGGTGCTGTAGTCTGGAAATTAATATTCCATGGTCCACTGTATCGAAGGCGGCAGATAGGTCCAGCAAGACAAGAACCACATAATTACCTGAGTCGTTTGCCAGGAGGATGTCGTTGAAGACCCTTAGCAGAGCCGACTCTGTGCTATGCATAGCCTTGAATCCAGACTGGAAAACTTCCCGAATATTGTGCTCATCCAGGAAGAGTTTCAGCTGCGCATAAACTACCTTCTCCATGATCTTAGAAATAAAAGGCAACTTGGAGATCGGCCTAAAATTGGCCAGATCAGTTTGATCCAGGCCTGGTTTTTTAAGTAGTGGTTGCACTACAGCATGTTTAAAATTTATGGGGACAACCCCAGAACACAAGCTACTGTTTATAATGGCGAGAACCGACTGCCCTATACTCGGGAAAACCTCTTTAAAAAGAAGAGGAGGGACAGCATCACAGGGGGAACCCGACGGCTTAATATGCCTAACCACATCCTCTAGACCCGACAATGTCAGAGGCACAAACTTTTCAAATGCCACCAGGCATGGGGCCGGAACAGAGGGGTCAGAGGCAGGAGCTGAGATGAGAGCCCTTATAGAAACGACCTTATTAATAAAGAAGTGCAGGAAGTCATTGCACAATTCGGACGATGCTTCCAAGCAAACAGGCTGTGGGGCATTTAAAACAGAATCAATAGTTTTGAATAATACGCGTGGGTCGTGACGCTTAGCCACTATTATATTAGACAGGTAATATCTTTTGGCCTCTTTAACAGTATTTTGGTAATTTCGCCAGCTGTCCTTTAGGATTTGCGATGAAACCTGCAGCCTGTCCTTCTTCCACTTTCGTTCAGCTCTGCGACAATCCCGTCGAGCTGTACGAGTTGCGTCACTAAACCAGGGCTCGGGTTTAGCTCTGGGCTGCAAAGTTTTTAAAGGAGCCACAGAGTCCAGTATAGTTGTGCAGGAGGAGTGGAACCAAGAACTAATCTCCTCCGTACCAAGGGGAGTGGACGCAGAGGGGGCACAGAGCTGATCGAAAGCAGCAGAGAATTGGCCAGCAGCAGAAGGGTTAAAGGACCGACAGCGCCGAGCAGACGATACAGGTCTAACTGCAGCACTGGAAAAACCAACATCAAACAGTACAGGCATGTGATCAGAAAACACACTATCACAGACCTCCAAGTTTAATACAGGCAAGCCATAGGAGAGAACAAGGTCCAATGTATGTCCATGTTCGTGTGTGGGACCAGACGCACACTGCACAAAATTAAAAGAATCAATAAGACTTAAAAAGTCCTTCGCCAACGGCTTATCGGGACAGCACACGTGTATGTTAAAATCCCCAACCACAAGGACACGGTCATAGTTGGGCATAATCCCAGCCAGAAACTCAGAAAAGTCAGACACAAAGTCCTTGTGGTATTTGGGGGGTCGGTAGATGACAGCACAAAGCACCGTGTCGGAGCGACCCACCTCAAATAAAGTTGCCTCAAAGCTGGAGAACGTTGATAATGCAGTGCACTGTTTGCATTTAAAAGTGCTTTTATAAATGACTGCAATTCCACCTCCACGGCCCGACATCCGTGGCGAGTTGAAATAAGAGCAGCCCGCCGGCAGAAGTTCAGTAAAAGCGCTGCACTCACCAGGACCGATCCAAGTCTCTGTCACACAGAGGAAGTCCAGGGCCCGGGAGCAGAAGAAGTCCCTCAAAATAAAAGTCTTGTTTGCCAGCGATCTGGCGTTCACCAGGCCAACCCGGGAAGGGGATGGACTCTTTAGGTCTGCAGATCGGGGAGCCCGGGACAGTGTCCGCAGGTTCCGGATATTCACCCCGCGATGGCGGAGTCGAAGAGAGCAGGGGGAGCGGAGCCGGTCCCGCTGCAGCCTCCGATCGTAAGCGGGTAGGGGGGGGAGGGGGGGAGAAAGGAGCAACCTGAAGCAGCCTATCCATCCTGAATATTGAATATCCCTGGATGTTCAGCTCGCAGCCTTGGTCACCCTGGAGCCATGTCTCCGTGATCCCAACTATATCATATTCATTAATAACTATCTGCACATTCAACATCCACCTTATTACGAATGCTCCTTGCATTGAGACATAAAGCCTTCAGGCTTGTTTTTACAACACTCTTACCCCTTATACAATTATGTTGAAAAGTGTCCCTTTTTGATTTTTGCCCTGGATTTGTCTGCCTGCCACTTTTACTTTTCACCTTGCTAACTATTTCTTCTACCCTCATTTTACACCCCTCTGTCTCTCTGCTCACACATTTAAGAAAGCCGCCACCTCTTATTCTCTGTTTATTATTTTTTTCTTCTTCCCCCCCCCTACATGTTGGGTCTGAGTGCTTCCCTTCTCTGCCTCCTGCCTCACACACTGTCTAATAGCTTTCTCTATTTGAGTCCCTCCCCCCCAACCATTCTAGTTTAAAGTTTCCCCAGTAGCATTTGCAAATCTCCCCGCCAGGATATTGGTCCCCCTCGGGTTCAAGTGCAACCCGTCCTTTTTGTACAGGTCACACCTTCCCCAAAAGAGGTCCCAATGATCCAGAAAATTGAATCCCTGCCCTCTGCAAGATGCCCAAGTCCCAATATCTGAATATGCTTCCCGGACCATTCACTCCTTTGTTGTTACCTATTTTGCCGGGACCCTTCCTCAGACTCGTTGAAAAGGTTCAGGAACCCTTTCAACGAGTCTGAGGAAGGGTCCTGACCCAAAATATCACCCACCCATCCTTTTTCTCCACAGATGCTGCCGATCCTTTCATTGTTCTGTTCCATTTCGGGACATGTGAGAATAAAGCACTCTTGGCGTTTGAATTTCCAGACTTGCACAACATTCCCGCTTGAGTTACAGTAGGTGAAGGAAATATACAAAATAAACTTACAGCGACAACTTGCATTTACAAATAGCCGCAACAAGGCAAAGCAAACCAAAATGTTCACAGAAAAGTTGACAAATAAAATGTTAGGACTGGCCAATACAATAATTAATATGTTTAAGAAGAAACTGCAGATGCTGGAAAATGGAAGGTAGACAAAAATGTTGGAGAAACTCAGCGGGTGAGGCAGCATCTATGAAGCGAAGAAAATTTCCTTCGCTCCATAGCTGCTGCCTCACCCGTTGAGTTTCTCCAGCATTTTTGTCTACCTACAATAATTAATATAACGCGTGGTAAAATCTTTTGGGGAGTTTTGGATAGGCAGATTATTGTACAAAAACTAAGATGAATAAGCTGAAGGAGTGAGATAACTCACGCTCACAACACTTCTCTCCTCATCTCATACCTTTAGTTTTTTCATCTCTGCACCTCCTCACCTGTATCCATCCATCACTTCCCAGGCTTTCACCTGCCCCTTCTCCTTTTCAGTTTTCTTTCCACACCCCAAAGTGGTAATAAAATGCTGCCAAGTACAATGTTATTTACCTTCTAACATTACCTTTTCAGTAAACATATAATGGAACATGCTTATCAGTAGATACATATAGTGTTGGCTTTATTCTTGGCAATGTTATTTGAAATAAATAAAATGTTTCTCATGATAATTTTATTCAGTTCAATTGTATGCGCTAAATAGATCGAAAAAACACATGACATTAAAAACAGATATAGAATGAACTGAGCTGCTCCCAACCCTGAAATATTACATATCATTAAATCAGTACAGACTTGGGGACGTGGAAATTCAGTGCGGTATGAACCTTGTAGTTCACTCATTGGTCCTAGGATGGGCTGTAACCGAGGGCAACATGAGAGTGTAACTATTAATAAATCTCAACATCATAAATGCAATGAAGCTCAAAGATTATAATGGAAAATAAATTGCATTGAAGCTAGTCCCATATGCCTGGCTCATATCCCGCTAAAACTTTCCTACCATGTACCTATCCAAGTGTCTTTTTAATGTTGTTTTTGTACCTGCCTCATTGCACAGCTTATTCCACATACCCATTACCCACTGTATGCAATAGTTGCCACTGAGGTTCCTATCAATCTTTTCCCTCTCACCTTAAACCTGTGCCTTCTAGTTTTTGATTATCCTATGGGTGGCACGGTGATGCAGCGGTAGAGTTGCTGCTTTACTGCCCCAGAGGCCTGGATTCAATCCAGACCACGGGTGATGTCTGTACGGAGTTTGTACGTTTTCCCAGTGACTGCGTGCATTTTCTCCGGGTTTCTCCCGCATTCCAAAGACGTACAGGTTTGCAGGTGAATTGGCTTTGGTATAATTGTAAATTGTCCCTAGTATGTAGGAGAGAGTTAGTGTGCGGGTATCACTGGTCTGTATGGACTCTGTGAGCCTAAAGGCCTGTCTCATACGCGGTTTTTCGGCGACTTACCGGCACCCATCATAGTCGCAGCGGGTCTCCGAAAATGTTCAACATGTTGAAAATCCAGCGGCGACCAGAAAAATGTACAACTCTTTGGACGACTACTCACGACCATACAGACATCACCCGCAACTATGACGGGTCGCCGAACTATGACGGGTCACATCAATACTGAACCCCCAATACCGTGTGCTTTAAGTTTGTATACTAATCTCTTATGTGGTACCTTGTCGAAAGCCTTCTGAAAGTCCAGATACAACACATCCACTGGTTCTCCCCTATCCACTCTACTAGTTACATCCTCGAAAAATTCTATAAGATTCGTCAGACATGATTTACCTTTCGTAAATCCATGCTGACTTTGTCCAATGATTTCACCACTTTCCAAATGTGCTGCTATCCCATCTTTAATAACTGACTCTAGCAGTTTCCCCACTACCGATGTTAGACTAACTGGTCTGTAATTCCCCGTTTTCTCTCTCCCTCCCTTCTTAAAAAGTGGGGTTATGTTTGCTACCCTCCAATCCTCAGGAACTACTCCAGAATCTGAAGAGTTTTGAAAAATTATCACTAATGCATCCACTATTTCTGGAGCTACTTCCTTAAGTACTCTGGGATGCAGACTATCTGGCCCTGGTGATTTATCGGCCTTTAATCCATTCAATTTACCCAACACCACTTCCCGACTAACCTGGATTTCACTCAGTTCCTCCATCGCCTTTGACCCGCGGTCCCCTGCTATTTCCAGCAGATTATTTATGTCTTCCTTAGTGAAGACGGAACCAAAGTAGTTATTCAATTGGTCCGCCATATCCATATAACCATATAACAATTACAGCACGGAAACAGGCCATCTCGACCCTTCTAGTCCGTGCCAAACACGTATTCTCCCCTAGTCCCATATACCTGCGCTCAGACCATAACCCTCCATTCCTTTCCCGTCCATATATCTATCCAATTTATTTTTAAATGATAAAAACGAACCTGCCTCCACCACCTTCACTGGAAGCTCATTCCACACAGCCACCACTCTCTGAGTAAAGAAGTTCCCCCTCATGTTACCCCTAAACTTCTGTCCCTTAATTCTCAAGTCATGTCCCCTTGTTTGAATTTTCCCTACTCTCAGTGGGAAAAGCTTATCCACGTCAACTCTGTCTATCCCTCTCATCATTTTAAAGACGTCTATCAAGTCCCCCCTTAACCTTCTGCGCTCCAAAGAATAAAGCCCTAACTTGTTCAACCTTTCTCTGTAACTTAGTTGCTGAAACCCAGGCAACATTCTAGTAAATCTCCTCTGTACTCTCTCTATTTTGTTGACATCCTTCCTATAATTAATCGACCAAAATTGTACACCATACTCCAGAATTGGCCTCACCAATGCCTTGTACAATTTTAACATTACATCCCAACTTCTATACTCAATGCTCTGATTTATAAAAGCCAGCACACCAAAAGCTTTCTTTACCACCCTATCCTTGTTCCCCATGATCAATTCACCTGTTTCTGACTGCAAGGGACCTACATTTGTTTTAACTAATCTCTTTCTCTTCACATATCGATAAAAACGTTTGCAGTCAGTTTTTATGTTCCCTGCCAGTTTTCTTTCATAATCTATTTTCCCTTTCCTAATTAAGCCCTTTGTCCTCCTCTGCTTGTCTCTGAATTTCTCCCAGTCCTCTGGTATGCTGCTTTTTCTGGCTAATTTGTACGCATCATCTTTTGCTTTGATACTATCCCTGATTTCCCTTGTTATCCACGGATGCACTACCTTCCCTGATTTATTCTTTTGCCAAACTGGGATGAACAATTTTTGTAGTTCATCCATGCAGTCTTTAAATGCCTTCCATTGCATATCCACCGTCAACCCTTTTAGAACTAATTGCCAGTCAATCTTGGCCAATTCACGTCTCATACCCTCAAAGTTACCTTTCTTTAAGTTCAGAACAGTTGTTTCTGAACTAACAATGTCACTCTCCATCCTAATGAAGAACTCAACCATATTATGGTCACTCTTGCCCAAGGGGGCACGCACAACAAGACTGCTAACTAACCCTTCCTCATTACTCAATACCCAGTCTAGAATAGCCTGCTTTCTCGTTGGTTCCTCTACATGTTGGTTTAGATAACTATCCCGCATACAATCCAAGAAATCCTCTTCCTCAGCACCCCTGCCAATTTGATTCACCCAATCTATATATAGATTGAAGTCACCCATTATAACTGTTTTGCCTTTGTTGCACGCATTTCTAATTTCCTGTTTGATGCCATCCCCAACTTCACTACTACTGCTAGGTGGCCTGTACACAACACCCACCAGCGTTGTCTGCCCCTTAGTGTTTCGCAGCTCTACCCATACCGATTCCACATCCTCCAAGCTAATTTCCTTCCTTTCCACTGCGTTAATCTCCTCTCTAATCAGCAACGCTACCCCACCTCCTTTTCCTTTCTCTCTATCCCTCCTGAATATTGAATATCCCTGGATGTTCAGCTCCCAGCCTTGGTCACCCTGGAGCCATGTCTCCGTGATCCCAACTATATCATAATCATTAATATCTATCTGCACGTTCAACTCATCCACCTTATTACGAATGCTCCTTGCATTGAGACACAAAGCCTTCAGGCTTGTTTTTACAACGCTCTTACCCCTTATACAATTATGTTGAAAAGTGCCCCTTTTTTATTTTTGCCCTGGATTTGTCTGCCTGCCACTTTTACTTTTCACCTTGCTACCTATTGCTTCCACCCGCATTTTACCCCCCTCTGTTTCTCTGCTCACCCATTTAAGAACCCCACCACCCCTTATTCTCTGTTTATTATTGTTTTCTTCTTTCCCCCCTACATGTTGGGTCTGAGTGCTTTCCTTCTCTGCCTCCTGCCTCACACACTGTCTAATAGCTTTCTCTATTTGATTATCTCCCCCAACCATTCTAGTTTAAAGTCTCCCCAGTAGCCTTTGCAGATCTCCCCGCCAGGATATCGTTCCCCCTCAGGTTCACGTGCAATCCATCCTTTTTGTACAGGTCGCACCTTCCACAAAAAGGTCCCAATGATCCAGAAATTTGAATCCCTGCCCTCTGCACCAGTCCTTCAGCCACTCATTTATCCTCCACCTCGCTCCATTCCTACTCTCACTGTTGTGTGGCACAGGCAGTAATCCCGAGATTGTTACCTTTGCGGTCCTTCACTTTAACTCCCCTCCTAACTCCCTAAATTCACCTTTCAGGACCTCTTCTCTTTTTTACCTATGTCATTGCTACCTATATTTACCATGGCTTCGGGCTCCTCTCCCTCCCCTTTCAGGATATCTTGGACACGTTGAGACACATCATAGACCCTGGCACCAGCGAGGCAAACTGTCATCCGGGGCTCCCGTCTGCGTCCACAGAATCGCCTGTCTGACCCCCTAACTATAGAGTCCCCTATTAGTATTGCCCTTCTCTTCTTTTCCTTACCATTCTGAGCAACAGGGCCAGCCTCTGTACCGGAGGCCCGGCCGCTGTTGCTACCCCCAGGTAGCCTGTCCCCCCCAACAGTGCTCAAACAGGAGTACTTATTGTCAAGGTGTACAGCCACCGGGGTACTCTCTAGTTCCTGCCTATGCCCCTTGCTTCTCCCAACCGTGATCCACTTGCCTGCCTCCTGTGGTCTTGGAGTGACCACCTCCCTGTAACTCCTCTCAATGACTTCCTCGCTCTCCCTGACCAGACGGAGGTCATCTAGCTGCTGCTCCAGGTTCCTAATATGGTCCATTAGGAGCCCCATCTCGATGCACCTGGCGCAGATGTGGACGTCTGGAGGGCTATCAGACTCCATGACTTCCCACATCTGACATCCAGAACAACAAACTGCCCTGGCCCTCATACTCACCTTACCCTGGATACAATACATCTGACATCCAGAACAGTAAACTGCCCTGGCCCTCATACTCCCCTTACCCTGGATACAATACATCTGACATCCAGAACAACAAACTGTCCTGGGCCTCATACTCCCCTTACCCTGGATACAATACATCTGACATCCAGAACAGTAAACTGCCCTGGCCCTCATACTCCCCCCTTACCCTGGATATAATACATCTGACATCCAGAACAGTAAACTGCCCTGGCCCTCATACTCCCCTTACCCTGGATACAATACATCTGACATCCAGAACAGTAAACTGCCCTGGCCCTCATACTCCCCTTACCCTGGATACAATACATCTGACATCCAGAACAGTAAACTGCCCTGGCCCTCATACTCCCCCCTTACCCTGGATACAATACATCTGACATCCAGAACAGTAAACTGCCCTGGCCCTCATACTCCCCCCTTACCCTGGATACAATACAGAACAAACTGCTACAATACAGTACAATCAGCAGGGATCTGACTCCCAATCCGCTGCTCCCTCTTGTCTGCTTCCACCAATCAGCGGCTTCCTTAAGCCCACTTGTTTTTGAAGTGCGAGTGGAACTTGGAACGTTACAGATTCCGGTTCCTCCTCCGTGTGCGACCGACCGACCGCTCCAACGGCTCTCGGGCCTCTGTAAGAAGCAAGCCCCGCGCTCCACTTTATATCCTACCGCTCGGGTGTAGCTCCTCCCTCTGCGACCGCTCCAACGGCTCTCGCTGGTATAATGAAATACATTGTGGTACAAACTCTGTTGCCTGAATCCGGTGATTTACCATACATTACACCCTTATGGTATTATGATGAGGGTATTATAAAGGAAGATTAGATTAGACAGAGATTAGATTAGAGACATTTATTGTCACATACACCAATTGGTGTAGTGAAATTCGACTTGCCATGCAGCACATGAATAAAGATAATACACAACATTAAAGAATTTAACAATAAACATAAAAACATCCCCCCACAATGGTTCCCACTGTGGGGGAAAGCAGCAAAAAGTCCAGTCCCATCCCCAGTTCACCCATAGTCGGGCCCATTGAGGCCTCTGCAGTCGCCGCTACGGCAGCCCGATGCTTCAGGCCCTCTCGCCGGATGATGAAGCTCTGGCGTCGGGTGAACACTCTCAACGGCCCGGAGTGTCTGGAGCAGCCGCTTCCTCCCAGTAGACCGCGGCTCCCGAAGTCCACGAGCCGCACTGGTCGATGCTCCGACTCTGGCGACCTCGTCGTGAGATCCCAGGCTCCGCGGTGTTTAAAGTTCAGCGCCGCCCGCGGCTGGAAGCTCCGCAGACCGCAGACCGCTGATCACAGACCGCAGCTCCGCGATGTTGGAGCCGGCAGTCACAGCACTCCGGAGCTTACTGCACGGCGACCCTGGTTAGGCATCGCCCGCTCCGCGATGGTACTCCAGCGCTGTGCCGCCGCCGAAGCTGAAGTCCTGGCTGGTCCTGGCAGGAAAACGCCGCTCCAGTCTGCCCGTAGGCCGCGAGGAAGGGGCGAAGATATGGCTCGGAGAAAAAACGCATCTCCGACCAGGTAGGTACTGAGAAGAATAGTTTCCCCCTTTCCCCCCCACCCCCCACCCCCCCACCCCCCACACCCCACCCCCCACATAAAAAGACTACATGACCTCCAAACAAAACACGTTTAACTAACTAAAAATAAAAACAAGGGTGAAAAGACTAACAGCTGCTGGCAGGGCAGCCATACTCAACGGCGCCCCAGGTGGTATCCCCTATAATCTCCCGTCTCATCTCCCCCGAGCAGCCGCACTGTGATGGGCTGAGCACACATACAGACGGGGCTGGGTGGAGCAGAGTTGGGGACAGTCTGGTTCCTCCACCCACCGTGAGTCACTGACCCCGGAATGCACCATCACCGGACCACAACCCCCACACCAGGGTGATTCACCCCCTCGACCCCCGGACACCGACCCACACACGGGGTGATTCACCCCCCAACACCTATGCCGGGTGATTCATCCTTCCCCCCCCCCCTCCCACCTCGGCTGCGGGAACAGATGACTCGGGGCATTGGCAGACATAGTAAATCGCTTTTAAAACATGGGGGGGGACAAATTCCCTGGCGGGCCGATGACAAGTGTGCATGACAATGAACAATTTTATCGCCTCCCACTCCCCCCCTCTGACAACAAGAAGCACTTTTTATTTATTGATTAAACACAGTAATACCGTCTGGTTGCCTGCGTAACGCACACAACAAGCTCCCCCTTCTCTCTCTCCCCCATCTCTCCCCCCCCCTCTCTCTCCCTTCTCTCTCTCCCCTTCTCTCCCCCTTCTCTCTCCTCCATCTCCACCCATTCTTCAGAGTGCGTCTGAAAGGTCTTGACCCAAAACGCCACCCATTCCTTCTCTCCAGAGATGCTGCCTGTTTTGTGCGTGGGAATCACCCTGGTGTGAAGGTTGGTGTCCAATGTCAGTGACAGTGGGAGGCTCCCGCGGGTGGAGACTGAGGAGAGAGAGAAGGGGGAGCAAAGGGGAGAGAGAGAAGGGGGGGAGAGAAGAGGGGGGAGAGAAGGGGAGAGAGAGAAGGGGAGAGAGAGAAGGGGAGAGAGAGAAGGGAGAGGGGGGGGAGAGGAGAGGAAGAGAGAGGAGGAGAGAGAGAGAATAGTGGAGAGAGAGGAGGAGAGAGAAGGGAGAGAGAAGGGAGAGAGAGAGGGGGGAGAGAGAGAAGAGGGGAGAGAAAAGGGGGAGAAGGGAGCGTGGGGTTCATTTTCCCACACAAGCCATAGGTGACTGGGCAATCTGAACACAAGCACCAAGTTGAAAGCGGCCGAAGGTGTGGCATCGCTCGGGACAGCCCCCACTCTCCCACGGCCACCCTCCGCGGGCTGCGGGTCGGGTGGAGCGGAGGTTTAGGACAATGTTCATGCCTTCACAGTGAAAAGATGGACGCAGGGGTCTGGGCCAATCGCTGACAAGGCCCGCCCCCCGGCAAAGTCAAGTCCGTAATTGGACTTTTCTGTTGAGCGGCAGTCGGTCCTTTGGCCTGTAGACGACGCCGCCTTTCGGCCATTCTGTAAGTTTGCTTTTAGGCAACGCAGCTTTTCGGTTCTTTGGCTTTTAGGCATTCCGCCCTTTCGGTTAGTTTGCATTTAGGCGTCCCATCCTTTCGGTTAGTAGGTGTTTCGTCTTCGGACTCTTTTGGTTCATTGGCGTTTCGGCCTCGTTTCCATTCGGTTCTTTGGCTTCAACTTCTTTGCTTCGGCCTCTCGTCCGTCAGCGCCACGTCCGCACACGGTCCTAGGCCCGCCAGGAAATTTGTGTGCCCCCCATGTTTTAAAAGCGATTTACTATGGCTGCCAATGCCCTAAGCCATCTGCCCCGCAGCCGGGGGGGTAAATCACCTCATGTGTGGTGTGGGTGTCAGGGGTTGAATCATCTCATGTGTGGGTCGGGGTCCGGGGGTCGGGGGGGTGAATCACCATGGTGTGGGGGCTGGGTCCGGTGGCGGTGCATTGCAGTCAGTGACTCTGGGTGGGCGGAGTGACCAGACTGTCCCCAACTCTGCTCCACCCGGCCCCGTGTGTGTGTGTGCTGCTGACCCACAGCCCACCACAGTGTGGCTGGATGGGGGAGACGAGGCGGAGGGCAGCCATGGTCGTGGAAGAGTGGAGGCTGTCCCGAGGGATGCACTCCTTCGGCGCTCCTACAGCCGCTTACAACTTGGTGCCCAGATTCAGAGTGCCCAGTCACCCTCCAGCCCAATGAGGTCTTGTGTGGGAAAATGACCCCCTCCCTCCCGTCTCTCCTGGCCAGTGATGTGATAGACGCGGTGGTCTGGACCAATCGCTGACAAGTCCCGCCCCCCCCGGCGACATCATGTCCGTTATTTGGCTTTTCGGCACAGCGGCCTTTCAGTGAATAGGCTTCTAGGCGATGCGGCCTTTCGGTTAGTTGGCATTTCGGCAAAGCGGCCTTTTGGTGAGTTGGCTTTTAGGCGTACCACCCTTTCAGTTAGTTGGCTTTTTGGCTTCGTTTCCGTTTGGCTATTTGGCTTCCACTCCTTTGCTTCGGCTTCTCTTCCTTCGACGCCACATCCGCACACGGCTATACAATACAGGCTTGCCATTCACTGTGTAGGTCCTACCCTGGGTGGACTTCCCAAAATGCTACATCTTGCACTTCTTTGTATTAAACTCCATACACCATTCCTCAGCCCATCTGCCCAATCGATCATGTTTATGCTGCAATATTTGTTTTAATTTTTTTTAAATTATTTTTATTAGAAGTACGGTAAATTACAGTAATACACAACACTTATATCTTAATACATTTTTTATACCGCTTCTTTTCTTTGAGCTTTAAGAGAAAGATAGAAGTAAGAAAAGTAAAGAAAGTGCGCAAGAGTCGTGAAGTGCAAGAGAGTGTTGGGAAAAGAAAGCCCCTTAGAAAAGAAGTTAGAGAAGGAAGTAAAGTAAGAAAGTAGACCCTAGAAAAGAAAGAAAAAGAAAGTAGGGACAATCGCAGAAAGGGGACTACCAACCAAGTCTGTTTTTGTTGTTTTACCTCCCATTACCAGGTCCTGATACCATTTCTTTCTTTATTTATTTTTTTAATTACTATTGCACCTCATGCTTGTAATAGGTCCAGAAACGTAGACCACGTCTTTTGGAATTGGTCTGCTTTACCTGCTAAGAGGAATCTCATCTCTTCCAGATGTAATGTTTCAAACATATTTGATGTCCACATTTTTATTGTTGGTGTGGGCGCATTTTTCCAGAATTTAAGTATGAGCTTTTTTCCCATTATTAGCCCATAATTGAATAAATTCTTCTGATACACGTTTAATTCAGGGATACTTTCCGATATTCCAAAAATGATCCATTCTGGTTTTGGTACCAGTTTTATTTTAATTAATTTTGAAAAAATATCAAATATTTCATACCAGAATTTTTGGATTTTTGGTTGTCTGCAATATTTGACAACCATCCTCGCTGTCTACAATATTATTCACTTTAAGTGTTATCTGCAAACTTACTAATCATGCCTTGTGTGTTCTCAATCATGCCTTGTACAATCTCAATTCTAACAGTAAGTGTTCCTTGTTCATTCTGCTGCACCATGTGTCTTCATAGTTGGGTCTTGCTTATAAGGGCGGTCACAGTGGCACAGCGGTAGAATTGCTGCCTTACAGCGAATGAGGCGCCGGAGACCCGGGTTCGATCCCGACTATGGGTGCTGTCTATATGGAGTTTGTACGTTCTCCCCGTGACCTGCGTGGGTTTTTCTCCGAGATCTTCAGTTTCCTCCCTCACTCCAAAGGCGTACAGGTTTGTAGATTAATTAGCTTGGTAAATGTAAAAATTGTCCATAGTGTGTGTAGGATAGTGTTAATGTGCGGGGATCGCTGGTCGGGCGGACCCGGTGGGCTGAAGGACCTGTTTCCGTGCTGTATCTCTAAACTAAACTAAACTAAGTATTAATAAAAGACTGGTTCAGTCATACAATCTAGACCTCCAGTGGAAGTAGTTTAGGCTGATTCTTGTTTATATCAGTGATTTCTGGATGAACTATACACCCTCTCACTATCTAATAACTGGAAGCAACACAAAACAATCAGGTGATTCGTTTCCACAGTTCAGAGTCTATGACAGAGGATAGAGTCTCATGATTCTTAATTCTCAGGGTCACGGTTATCACAATTATGAAAAAAATTGGTACGTTCATTTTATCTCTCTGGTTATTTTGTTGTTGGAAGCATCACATGTGGTGGAGATAATGACAGAGTTACAACAGGACCTGGAAAGATTAAGTCACCAGACTTTTTTTTCAGTTTGGTAAAGCATACACTTGTTGACTTTGAGAAAGACAAATCAGTATGTTTTTTTTCACGGTGAGAACCTAGGGCCTCTGGAGGAGCAAATGCATTTAAACTCCCATGTATACAAATCATTAATATCTATTGAACCATTGCAAAAGGTAATTAAAAATGCTAATAGTTTGTTAGCTCTTATCTCAATGAGATTGAAATACAGAACACGTTGAGCTGCGTCAGTTTTACAAGGCATTGACAGTCCCTGATCCCAACTATTGAGTTTAGATACAATTATTCGGGATGCAGGGGTAGGTCAAATGGATGTGTGGTCAAAGGGATGGTGCAGGAGGATGTGCGTTAGGTCCCGGGATCATTGGGACCTTTCTGGGGAAGGTAGAACCTGTACAAATAGGGTGCATTGCACCTTAACCAGAGTGGTATGTGGCGCAGTGGTAGAGTTGCTGCCTTACAACACCAGAGACCTGGGTTCCATCCTGACTATGAGTGCTGTCTGTTAATACGCTCTCCCTGTGACCGCGTTGGTCTTCCCTGGGTGCTCTGGTTTTCTCCCACATTCCAAAGATGTACAGTCTTTAATTTGGCTTTGGTAAAAACTGTTAATTGTCCCTAGTGTATAGGATGGTGCTAGTGTATGGGGATCACTTGTCAGCATGGACTCAGTGGGCCAAATGGCCTATTTTCGCACTGCATCTCTAAACACGGGTTTCAATTACCCCGACGGGGGCTTTGATCAACAAAGAGAACAAAGAGGAAGAAGATTGAACTTTATTACCTTCCATCACAGTGAGGAATGTGGAATCCACTGTGATGGATGTTTGTGTTAACATTTATGTGGTTGTGTGTCTTACTATAGCTGTACGGTAACTCAAATTTCACTGTACCTTAATAGATACATGTGACAATAAACTGACCTTGAAATCTTGAAACCTTGAACTAAACAAAACTAAAGTGGAACCAATACTCGGTTTGCTAGTTATATTGGGAGAGTATTAACTAAACTAGAATAAGTGGGACCCGTTGGGTCCCTTTGTCACATGGGAGGCCTGGTTCCCCAACACAATATTCAACCACTAAGCCATAGCCCCCAACTGCGCATGATCGGCTCACGGTCCCGCACTAACGGCAGAAGTTAAGTTAAAGTTATTAACTTTGCATTTAATATTTCCATACCACACCATCCCTCTTCCTACTCCTACCCTCCTCCATCCCCCTCATCCCCCAGCACTCCATCCCCCCTCCTCTTGACCCTCCCACATATTTCCCCTGTCCTCCTCCCCCCCTTGTCCTCTCCTTGCACCTACCCCTCAGTCATTCCCCGCCCACCCCTCCATAAATCCTCTTCCCTCCCTACCCCCTCCTCTCCCTCTATCTCCCCCACTCTCCCTCTATCTCCCCCACTCTCCCTCCTCACCTCCCCCACTTTCCCCTCCCTCTCCCTCCCTACGCCCCTCCTCTCCCTCAATCCCCCCATCTCCCCCCTCACCTCCCCAGGATGGCGATGAAGTTGTACTTGAGGTGGGGGCTGTCGGGGGGGGGGAAGAGGGGGTAGGAGGGGGGGAGGGGGTGGGAAGAGGGGTGGAGAGAGGGGGGGAGAGCGGGGAGAGAGGAGGGGAAAGAGGAGGGGGAGAGGGAGTGGAGAGATGGAGGGGGGAGAGGGGAAGGAGGGGAGGACGAGGGGGGGAGTATCAGGTGTACAGTGAATAGGGAGGGGGGTAGAGAGAGGGGGCGGGAAAGAGAGTGGAGGGATAGAGGAGTTTAGAGGGAGGGTGAGGGTGGGGAGAGAGGGAGGGTGAGGGTGTATCAGTGTATAATGAGTCTGTGACCCCTCTCACCCTCCCCACCCCAGTCTCCCACTGTGTCTCTTAACCCTCCCTCTTTCCCTCTTGCACCTCTACCCCTTCCCCTCCCCCTTCCCCACCGTTGCATGTTTCATTTGGACACTCATTAGGAGGCTGTGAACACAAATGGGGCGTTTGGATGGTGTAACTTGTTGTGACCCTCTAAGCCCAGACTCTCGAACCCCATCCCAGCCAGAGATGGGACTCTAGACCCATCCCTGAGTGATGTTACAAGCCTCTAAACTCGTTAGGAGTATCTCAACGTTTCTTGATGGTCGGAATGCAGTCTAGTTATCACTGGGACTCTATCTCTGATTACCTCCCACGAGCTTTCAAACACTCCCAGAGAGGTTTGGCCCATCCCACCAAAGATCCTACAGCGGAGCAAGATAGACCACTCCTGCTAAATGCAATGGGCTGACGTGTAGTAAGCAACGGAGCGGAATGTGGGCCTTTGTTTCATCCATTTCAGTAACCCGACCCGACCCGACCCGATCCGACCCGACCCGACCCGACCCGGACCCGACCCCGACCCGACCCGACCCGACCCGACCCGACCCTACTCCACCCGACCCGACCCGACCCGACCCGACCCAACCCGACCCGACCCGACCCTACTCCACCAGACCCGACCCGACCCTACCCGACCCGAACCGACCCGACCCGATCCGACCCGACCCGACCCGACCCGACCCGACCCGACCCGACCCGACCCGACCCAACCCGACCCGCAGTGTAATCAACGTTGCAGGGGAACAGTTTGTGTTAATAAACTATAATTCTGAAAATGAGGAGAAGATTTTTACCAAAGAACTTTTATTGTTACGCGGATGTTTCCGTAACCGGCTTCCATCTCCGCACTAGTATCTTTGCTCCACTATGGGGATCTTTGGTGCGGAGACGGAAGCTGGTATGGAAATGGGGGCTTGATATATTACCCATGAATCTGCCCATGAC
>CM075977.1:108293313-108394888 GCA_038087875.1 Malacoraja senta
CGGGAAGAAGGTACAGGAGCTTGAAATCTGGAACATCCAGGTTCAGGAACAGCTTCTTCCCTACAGTCATCAGGCTATTAAAAATGACAACAAATAAGCTCTGAACTGCAACAGACTATTATTATTATTGCACCATATTTGTTATTTATTGAGTATGTGTGCATGTATATACACTCACTGAAATTTTTCTTTTCCCATTATGTACTATGTTTACATATTCTGTTGTGCTGCAGCAAGCAAGAATGTCATTGTCCTATCTGGGACACATGACAATAAAACTCTCTTGACTCTTGACACTCAATTTCATCAGTCGGGTTATAGAGTGCAGAATAGGGATGTTATGTTCCAGCTGACAAATGCAGATGCATCAATCCATAGAAAAAAAGGGTATAGACGATGGAAAAACAGTGATTCAAGCTGCATTTGTGGAGGGAAACAGATAGTTGACATTTCAGATCAAGAGCCTTCATTTGGATTAAAAGAGTAAAGAGTTAGTACAGTTTAGAGTTTAGTTTATTGTCACGTGTACCAAGGTACAATGAAAAACTTGTATTGGTGCTATCCAGTCAGCAGAAAGACAATACATAATTACAATAGAGCCATTTACAGTGTACAGATACATGATAAGGGAATAACGTTTAGTGCAAGGTAAAGCCAGTAAAGTCGAATCAAGGAAAGTCCGAGGATCAACAAAGAGGTAGATAGTAGTTCAGCACTGCTCTCTGGTTGTGGTAGGATGATTCAGTTGCCTCTCCAACCATAAGAGGTGTAACATGTGCCCCTCTACTTCCTTCCTCACCTCCACCAAGGGACCTTAACAACCCTTCAAGATTAGACAGAGATTCACTTACAGGTATACCTTCTCCATGTGAGAAACCACATCTCATATTCCATCAGGGTCATCTGCAACCAAATGGCATGAACATTGAATTATCTGTCCTTCTCTCTCCTTTCTATCTCTCACGTTCTCTTTTTCTCACACTACTCCTGCTAATGGTTTGTTTTGTTCCCCTCCCCCATGAACCCCTCCCCCCCCTCATTGCCTACCCCTCCCCCTTCCTTCCTTCCTTCCTACCCCTCCCCCCATCCTTCCACTCCTCAACCCTTTCCCCTGCCCCCCCCCTCCCACCATCCTCCCTCTGCTCCTGATGTGCCTCGGCCTACCTGATCTCCCAGTTGCTAAACACTTTAATTCCCCCTCCCATTCTCATACTGACCTTTCTGTCCTTGGCCTCCTCCAGTGTCAGAGTGAGGCCAAACACAAATTGGAGGAAAAGCAACTCATATTTCGGTTGGGCAGCTTAGACCCCAGGGGTATGAACATTGATTTCTCTAATTTCAAGTCACCCTTGCTCTCCCTCTCTTTCCATCCCTCCCACATCTTAGTTCTCTGACTAGTTTCACTGTCCTCCTGATTAAATGTTACTGTTTGTGTGCCTCGTTGTCAGCTTCCCCTCAGCTAATAATGAATCACTCTACACTGGGCTGGCCTTAAGCCGATTGGACAGATTGCTCCCAATTGGGCCCCGTGCCTAAGGGAGGCCCCGCGCTGGAGTAATCCAAAGGATCTTTGGAGTAATCTACTCTCGGCTCGGGTAGATCTACCCCGGGTGGAGGGGGGAGAGAGGGGTGGAGAGAGAGTGGGGGGAAGAAAGGGTAGATGGGGAGGGGGATGTGATGGTGAATGGGGAAAGGGGAGAGGGGGAGAGGGGGAGGTGGGTCGTTCCCTCATTGTCCGGGGGGCAGCGCTCCCGTCCCTCCAGTCGCCGTGCTTCATGCATACAGCCCCGGCTCCACCCCTCTCTCTCCCCGGGGAGAGCAGTAAAAATTACAGGGAGGGCCGGGGTTTAGAGCAACGTTTACAAACCTCGGCCTCAGCTCACATGCGTGTGCCAGGAGCCCATTATCCGCTCCTGCCGCCGGCCCTCTCCCTCCCTTCTCTCCTACCTCCCTCCCTTCTCTCCATCCCTTCCTCCTTCCTCTCTCTCTTTTCCCTTCTCTCCTTCCCTCCCTCCCTTCTCTCCTCCCCTCCCTCCTTCCTCTCTCTCTTCTCCCTGCTCTCCTTCCTTCCCTCCCTCCCTTCTTTCTCTACTTCCCTCACTCCCTTCTCTCCTTCCTCCCTTCTCACCCTCCCTCCCTTCTCTCCTTCCCGCACGCACACACACACACACACACACACACACACACCCCTATGTTAGGATGGGGTAGAAGCTGAAAGGGTAGGATGGGGCTGAAGCCCAACATTTAGTGCCTGGACTGGTTTTTTGCCAATAGATATTGGTTTTCTAGGATCTAGTTAATTAAATTACTTTTTTTTCATTTCACAGTCACTAAATTAAGTGATATTGTAACTATGTACTTTTCAGAGTGTGATCTACACATTTAGTT
Source organism: Malacoraja senta (assembly GCA_038087875.1). Lineage (NCBI taxonomy): Eukaryota > Metazoa > Chordata > Chondrichthyes > Rajiformes > Rajidae > Malacoraja > Malacoraja senta. The sequence continues at coordinate 108,295,702 of CM075977.1, forward strand.
TGTTACTTGTAGGCTTACATGTAGCAATTTTATATTCAAATGTAGCTTAGATCTGATTGGTCCATTAACTCGCAGGGACTTTTTAAGCGCACATTTTTATTACTTTCCATTCTAACATAGAGATATAAAGTCTATAATAGACTTTATGTGTATTTCTATGATTCCACAGACCTTGGCTGGGAACCTGGGGCTCACCAAAATTGTTCCCAATTGGGCCTCCTAAGGCCGGCCCTGATTCTACATTTCCTTATCACCATCCTCATTTATCTGTCGTTTTCACACCTTACCCTTCCATATCTCTAGACTCCCTCTCCCTTGACTCTTAGTCTGAAGAAGGGTCGCAACCCAAAACATCACCCATTCCTTCACTCTAGCTACCTGTCCCACTGAGATACGCTGGTATTTTGTCAATCCCTGGTGTACATTGATGGTGCCAAAATAGAGATGGTCAAAAGCTTCAAGTTCTGAGGAATAAATATCATCAGCGATTGGTCCTGCAACAGCCACATTGAAGCTATGGCAAAGTGAGGACACCAACACCTCTACTGCCTTGGAAGGCTTAGGAAGACTTAAGATATGACCCAACAACCCTCACCAACCTCAGCAGATGTGTTTCAGAAAGCATTTTACCGGTATGCATAATGGGCCTGTCCCACTTAGGCGATTTTTCAGGCGACTGCCGGTGACTATCAAGTTGCCGAGAGAAAACGGGCAATTACAGACCAGTTAGCCTGACTTCGCTGGTGGGAAAGATGCTGGAGTCAATTATTAAAGAGGTAATAATGGGGCATTTGGAATGCGGTAAAAGGATTAGTCCAAGAGCATGGATTTATGAAAGGAAAATCATGCTTGACTAATCTTCTGGAATTTTTTGAGGATGTGACAAGTAAAATGTATGAAGGGGAGTCAGTGGATGTAGTGTATTTAGGCTTTCAGAAAGCCTTTGATAATGTCCCGCACGGGAGACTGGTGACTAAAATTAGAGCACATGGTATTGGGGGTAGGGTGTTGACGTGGATAGAAAATTGGTTGGCAGACAGGAAGCAAAGAGTAGGAGTGAACGGGTCCTTTTCAGAATGGCAGGCAGTGGCGAGTGGAGTGCCGCAAGGCTCGGTGTTGGGGCCGCAACTGTTTGCCATATATATTAATGATTTGGAAGAGGGAATTAGGAGCAACACTAGCAAGTTTGAGGATGACACAAAGCTGGGTGGCACTGTGAACTGTGAAGAGGATGTTAGGAGGTTGCAGGGTGACCTGGACAGGTTGAGTGTGTGGGCAGATGCGTGGCAGATGCAGTACAATATAGATAAATGTGAGGTTATCCACTTTGGCGGCAAAAACAAGGGGGCAGATTATTATCTCAATGGGGTTAGGTTAGGTAAGATTCAGATTCAGATTCAGAAAACGTTATTGTCTGTCGTAACAGAAAATCTTCTTTGGCGTGGCTCAACATACAAACAGGACAATGTACTGATAAGCAGTCATACAACACAGATTTCTGCGAGCACACACCGTGTGTATAGATCTTAAAAGCAAGTATAAGGATTAAAAATTGTAAAAATAGACAAGATGAAAGTTGTGGATACGTGTAAATTGACAGTGCGTCAGGGTTAATTTGTCCATTGTTCATTTTTTATTTAAGCTGTTTATGGCAATGGGTATGAATGAGTTTTTGTGGATGTTTTTCTTAGATAGGGGGACTTTATATCGGCGGCCTGATGGCAGAAGTTGGAAGGACTTGTGCAGGGGGTGGGGTGGGATCCTGTGTAATGAGGTTGGCTTTCCTTTTAACTGCCTGGGTGTGAAGTACTGATAATTGATTTTGAGTTTTGCCAGTTATTTTGCTTGCTTGATTGATGATCCGGGAAAGCTTTGATTTGTCTTTGACAGAGGTGAGGGTGAACCAGGATGTGATGTTAAAGGTGAGTACAGATTCTATAAGTGATTTATAGACAGCTGTTAAAATGTCCTGTCTGACATCAAATCTCCTGAGTTTCCTCAGCAGGAACAGGCGTTGCTGTGCCTTCTTGTACACAGAGTCTGTGTGCTGGGAGAAGGCGGAGGTGCAGCGAGACCTGGGTGTCCTTGTACACCAGTCACTAAAAGTTGGCGTGCAGGTGCAGCAGGCAGTGAAGAAAGCTAATGGAATGTTGGCCTTCATAGCAAGAGGATTGCAGTATAAGAGTAGAGAGGTTCTTCTGCAGTTGTATAGGGCTCTGGTGAGACCACATCTGGACTATTGTGTACAGTTTTGGGTCTCCTAATTTGAGGAAGGACATCCTTGTGATTGAGGCAGTGCAGCGTAGGTTCACGAGATTGATCCCTGGGATGGCGGGGACTGTCATATGAGGAAAGATTGAAAAGACTAGGCTTGTATTCACTGGAGTTTAGAAGGAGGAGGGGGGGATCTTATAGAAACATATAAAATTATAAAATGACTGGACAAGCTAGATGAGAAATTCAGAGTCCAGCAGAGGAGGACAAAGGGCTTAATTAGGAAAGGGAAAATAGCTTATGAAAGAAAACTGGCAGGGAACATAAAAACTGACTGCAAAAGTTTTTATAGATATGTGAAGAGAAAAAGATTAGATAAAACAAATGTAGGTCCCTTGCAATCAGAAACAGGTGAATTGATCATGGGGACAAGGACATGGCAGACCAATTGAATAACTACTTTGGTTCTGTCTTCACTAAGGAAGACATAAATAATCTGCCGGAAATAGCAGGGGACCGGGGGTCAAATGAGATGGAGGAACTGAGTGAAATCCAGGTTAGCCGGGAAAGTTGTGTTAGGTAAATTGAAAGGTAAATCATGTCTGACGAATCTTATAGAATTTTTCGAGGATGTATCTAGTAGAGTGTATAAGGGAGAACCAGTGGATGTGTTATATCTGGACTTTCAGAAGGCTTTCGACAAGGTCCCACATAAGAGATTAGTATGCAAACTTAAAGCACATGGTATTGGAGGTTCAGTATTGATGTGGATAGAGAACTGGCTGGCAGACAGGAAGCAAAGAGTAGGAGTATACGGGTCCTTTTCAGAATGGCAGGCAGTGACTAGTGGGGTACCGCAAGGCTCAGTGCTGGGACCCCAGCTATTTACAATATATATTAATGAACTGGACAAGGGAATTGAATGCAACATCTCCATGTTTGCGGATGACACAAAGCTGGGGGGCAGTGTTAGCTTTGAGGAGGATGCTAGGAGGCTGCAAGATGACTTGGATAGGTTGGGTGAGTGGTCAAATGCATGGCAGATGCAGTATAATGTGGATAAATGTGAGGTTATCTACTTTGGTGGCAAAAACAGGAAAGTAGACTATTATCTGAATGGTGGCCGATTAGGAAAAGGGGAGATGCAACGAGACCTGGGTGTCATGGTACACCAGTCATTGAAAGTAGGCATGCAGGTGCAGCAGGTAGTGAAGAAAGCAAATGGTATGTTAGCATTCATAGCAAAAGGATTTGAGTATAGGACGACAGATGGCGCAATGGGCTAAGTGTTCGGCTGGCAACCGGAAGGTAGCCGGTTCGAATCCCGCTTGGAGTGCACACTGTCGTTGTGTCCTTGGGCAAGACACTTCACCCACCTTTGCCTGCGTGTGAATGCGTGTGAATGCGTGTGAATGTGTGTGAGTGATTGGTGGTGGTCGGAGGGGCCGTAGGCGCAGATTAGCAGCCACGCTTCCGTCAGTCTGCCCCAGGGCAGCTGTGGCTACAGAAGTAGCTCACCACCACCGAGTGTGACTGAGGAGTGAATGAATAATGCGATGTAAAGCGCCTTGAGTATTAGAAAGGCGCTGTATAAATCCCATCCATTATTACTGCAGTTGTACAGGGTCTTGGTGAGACCACACCTGGAGTATTGCGTACAGTTTTGGTCTCCAAATCTGAGGAAAGACATTCTTGCCATAGATTCCTGGGATGGCAGGACTTTCATATGAAGAAAGACTGGATAGACTCGGCTTGTACTCGCTAGAATTTAGAAGATTGAGGGGGGTTCTTATAGAAACTTACAAAATTCTTAAGGGGTTGGACAGGCTAGATGCAGGAAGATTGTTCCCGATGTTGGGGAAGTCCAGGACAAGGGGTCACAGTTTAAGGATAAGAGGGAAGTCTTTTAGGACCGAGATGAGAAAAACATTTTTCACACAGACAGTGGTGAATCTGTGGAATTCTCTGCCACAGAAGGTAGTTGAGGCCAGTTCATTGGCTATATTTAAGAGGGAGTTAGATGTGGCCTTTATGGCTAAAGGGATCAGGGGGTATGGAGAAAAGGCAGGTACAGGTAAGAAAAAACATTTTCACCCAGAGAGTTGTGAATTTGTGGAATTCCCTTCCACAGGTGGCAGTGGAGGCCAAATCACTGGATGGATTTAATAGAGAGTTAGAAAGAGCTCTAGGGGCTTGTGGTCAAGGGATATGGGGAGCAGGCAGGCACAGGTTATTGATTGGAGACGATCAGCCATGATCACAATGAATGGCGGTGCTGGCTCGAAGGGTCGAATGGCCTCCTCCTGCACCTCTTTTCTATGTTTATATGTTTCTAAACCACAGTGTACAGTAAGGCTTTATAAGAGGGGGGGGGGAGGAGGGGGGCGAAGGTGGGAGATGGAGTGGAGAAAACTTTTAAGAAGCCTGAGATGAACGGCTGTGAAGCTCAGTGGACATTTAACATTACCGATTCCTTGGTTCTGAAAACTACTGCTTACATTTTTTTCCTTCCCCAATGAGTCAATAAAATTCACCGGTCAACCTACAAGAACCTTTGAGAACCTTTGACCTCCTGGAAACCCACTAGGACCTACTGGCGACCCATCTACAGATGAATGGCCTCCTCCTGCACCTATTTTCTATGTTTCTATGTTTATTGGAGACCTTTGAACTATCTTTATCGGATTGTATCTTGCACTAAATGTTATAGCCTTTATCCATATCTGTACATTGTGGATGATTTGATTTCAAACTTGTGTCGTTTTTTCCTTGACTGAATGGCGCATAACAAAAAGCATTTTTCTGTACCTCGGTACATGTGATAATAATAAAATACTAAACTAAAATAAAATAAAAGAGGTCACAATTGGGGTATCAGAGGTAGATAAACCTTGGGGACATGGGTGTCTGTAAGGGAGAAGAGATTAAGAAGGGGTTTCCTTCCACCAGAGAGTTGTACTGTAGAACCAGAAGTTTAGGTTTTAGTTCAGAGATACAGCGCAGAAAAAAGATCTTTGGCTCACCGAGTCCGCTCCGACCAGCGATCCCCGCACGTTAACATTATCCTACACACACTAGGGACAAATTTACATTTATACCAAGCCAATTAACCTGCAAACCTATACATCTTTGGAGGTGGGAGGAAACCAAAGATCTCAGAGAAAACCCACGCAGGTCATGGGGAGAACATACAAACTCCGTACAGACAGCACCCGTTGTCGCGATGGAACCCGGGTCTCTGGCTCTGTAAGGCAGTAGCTCTACCACCACACCACCGTGCCACCCCATGTGGAATGCACTGCCTGAGACACTGGGGCATTGACAGACTTTACAAGGTGTCTTGATGATCACTTTAATCGCTAAGGCACAAAGGGCTAAGGTCCAAGAGCTAGGCGATAGAAGCTATGGTCAATGGGAATGAGATAGCTGCATGGACAGACCATGCTCTGACTTTATACTAGAAAACTATACATTTTGTGCATTTTTGCAACTAAAGTAGTGTAAAACAGGCAGTACAAAATGCGCTCTGCCTCCAAGGGAAATTGATGGGGGAAGGCACAGAGAAACTTGTGTCACTGATTGAAGGCAAAGAATCTGGAACAGTGAATCACCATCCTGAAGGCACAACCAGGGCATTTAGATGTGAAATGAGGAAGTAATTTTCATTTTTGCAAGGGTACGGAAAAATATAGTAAAATTAAACTAATTGGATAGCTGTTTCAAAGAGTCGTGACAGGTGACTGGTAACAAATTACAATCCAACTGCTTTGACACTAAAGCATTTTGTAATTAGTCAATCCACCAAATACCGTAAATCTTTATTATATTTCACTTGGAACTATCTAAATTCACGAGTTGAAGGACAAGCAGTAGGGCCTTCAAAGGTCCTGGAGTGGCATGGTGGCACAGCGGTTGAGTTGCTGCTTTACAGCAATTGTAGCGCCAGAGACCCGGGTTCGATCCCAACTACGGGAGCGGAGTTTGTACGTTCTCCCCGTGACATTGTGGGTTTTCTCCGAGATCTTTGGTTTCCTCCCACACTCCAAAGACGTACAGTTTTGTGGATTGATTGGCTTGGTACAAGTGTAAATTGTCCCAAGTGTTAATGTGCAGGACTTGGTGAGCCGAAGGGCCTGTTTCCACGCTGTATCGCTAAACTAAACTAAACTAAAGATGAGAGCTTTATAAGATAACAAACAAAAGCAAGATTAACTGGAATTTAACAATAGCATAATTAGATTTTGGGATTGGCTTTCTGTCACTGGAATGTTATGTGACAATAGCCTGAAACTAATCTCTTCCTTTCACTTAGTCACTGTTTTTATTTCGCTGTTAATTGTTTTCACAAAGCCAGTTCTGTTCTAAATGTTCCAGTTAATGTTAGAATCCTTGCCAAACGTTTGTTTATATTTTTGCTCAATTAATGTAGCATTAAAGGGTCCCTTGTAAATGTCCCGCTGAGTTACTCCAGCACTTTGTGATTTATTAAAGTAGGTTTAATTTTATTTCTGAGTTTTTGACTTCCAGAATGTTTATTTCTGTCTAAATAATACAGATTCACTGTCGCACTTTTTAAATGAGAATAATAATAGTTCTGGTGAGGCACAAGGTAGAAATTAGTGCTTTGGGCTAGAATTCTGGGAGGAGATTCCTCTGCAGTCTACGTGTAAACGGTTTACCACAGCAGCTAAGCATAATCTTCAAATTTCTGTACCTTCAGCAGAATCCCCTGAAAAACTAAGCAAATATCTTTTTGCCATTAAATACCAGTTTTCCCATTTCTCCATGGTTGATCAGGAGAATTGTTGGGAAATTTCAGGATCAGTCATTTTTTTTAATACATTTCTCCTTTTTCTACTGTGAATTAGCTTGATCATTGATAAATATTATTTAAAAATCTTCTGTTTTTATTGGTGTAAAAGTCAGCACCAGAAAATCTGATGCACCAGTTATGTACTTATGGACATTTCTGCTTTTATTTAAAATATCAACCAGTTCAAGTGCTTTCAAATTCCCTTTGAATCAGACATTCAACAAGAGGAAGAAGCCAAACAGCTGCTATAAAATTCTCAAGTAACCAAGAGCCCAAGAGAGTTGCAGGGTTGAAATACCTGCCATGAATGAGAATGATCTTGCAATGGATTTCTGCAGGGGTAATCCTTATCTCCTCCTATAACCACCAGTATTTCAGTGGAATTTCTGTATTTACCTCTGTGGTTTCAATCACCTACAGAACCTCTGCAGAAATTCCAAGTGTGTGAATTGGAGAGCTTCAAGCAAGCAGGGCCCTGTTAACAGCAGCTAATATTACTCTGGAAAGGCTCTAGTAAGTGTTCTCCTTGACAGCTGACTAATTGCCCTGAGGGTGTTTCCACAATAGGTTAATTCAGCCAGGGGGCTTAACATGGTAGTACTGAAGGACTGGCAAAGGAAAATGGAACTGTCAATGACTTGAAGAATTATTTATTTGCTAGGTTTTCCCTTGGTTTTGTTGCATTTGATCTTCTCAGTGGCAGAGGTACAAGGCTGGGAGATATTAACAGCAGAGCCTTGTTGAATTACACATCACAGCTACCGAGAGTGGTTGGTGGTAAAATGGATATTGATTTGAGTGACTGTGGCACCAGCTGAGATTAGTTTTCCCCTGTTTTTGAGTTTCATGTGATAAATTGAGCCTTCTAAACAGTGGAGCATTCGAGGGGATGAGGAAATGAGCCTCTTGCCTCACAGTATCCAGTCGCCGTTCTGCTTTTTTGTCTAAGAATTGCTCTGCCGGATCTAGTTACCTTTCTGGTCAATGATGACCTCAGAGTGCAAACGCAGGGCTGCCAACATTGGGTGAGAGTTGAGAGTAAGAAATTGCGAGGGAGCGTAGCGAACGAGAGGGGGAGGGTGTGGGGAGGGGTGTGTGTAGGGAGCTTTCGCATTTTTCAGCTTGAAATTGTGCAATCTGGTGCATACTGTAGCGAGTATTTTAACTTACACTTGAATGCAACATTTATGCTTTAAATCGGATTAGGTATGAATAAGGTTAGGCTAAATTACATTCCACAATAGAGCCAGGCTCTGATCAACAGGTGCAGCACATGAATGACTATATTCATGTATGGAAGATTATATTCATGCTGTTATGCATATATATATATATATATATATATATATATATATATATATATATATATATATGTATATAAAAACACAGAGAAACAAGGCAAGAGTCGGACTTCCATCACTGTTCTTCACAAATAAATCAATCAAACTTACCCTTTGAATATAGAAACAAGGCGAAAATAATGCCACATATTCAATCATATATGGTTCAATGAAATGAAGATATATATGTAAAAAATATATGGAAACAGGCCCTTCAGCCCACCAAGTCCACACCGACCAGCAATCTATCATACACCAGTTCCATCCTACACGCCAGGGACAATTTATAGAAGCCAATTAACCTACAAACCGGCACTTCTTTCGGATATGGGAGAAACTGTAATATCCAGAGAAAACCCATGTGGTAATAAGGCAACATCTCTACCGCTGCGCCACCGTGCCACCCCATTAAATTATTTTTTTCTGTAATATATTCATTATGGTGTCACGTCAATAAAGATGAACACATGATTCTGATTTCTGCCCTTAGTTGGATAACACACATCTCCAGTCATTGTGTTTTATGGCTGGTTTTCAACCTCTTCAGTCTGAAGGTCTCGACCCGAAACATTACCCATTCTTTCTCTCCAGAGATGCTGCCTGTCTTGCTGAATTTTTCTAGTTTTTATTGTCTATCTTCAGTTTAAACCAGCATCTGCAATTCCTTCCTCCACTATTTGTTAAGCAAAACAGGTCAATAGACAATAGGTGCAGGAGTAAGCCATTCGGCCCTTCGAGCCAGCACTGCCATTCAATGTGATCATGGCTGATCATCCCCAATCAGTACCCTGTTCCTGTCTTCTCCCCATATCCCCTGACTCCGCTATTTTTAAGAGCCCTATCTAGCTCTCTCTTGAAAGTATCCAGAGAACCCGCCTCCACCGCCCTCTGAGGCAGAGAATTCCACAGACTCACCACTCCCTGTGAGAAAAAGTGTTTCCTCGTCTCCGTTCCAAATGGCTTACTCCTTATTTTTAAACTGTGGCCCCTGGTTCTGGACTCCCCCAACATCGGGAACATGTTTCCTGCCTCTAGCGTGTCCAAACCCTTAACAATCTTATATGTTTCGATGAGATCCCTTCTCATCCTTCTAAACTCCTGAGTGTACAAGCCCAGCTGCTCCATTCTCTCAGCATATGACAGTCCCGCCATCCCGGGGAATTAACCTTGTAAACCTGCGCTGCACTCCCTCAATAGCAAGAATGCCCTTCCTCAAATTAAGGGACCAAAACTGCACACAATACTCCAGGTGTGGTCTCACTAGGGCTCTGTACAACTGCAAAAGGACCTCTTTGCTCCTATATTCGATTCCTCGTGTTATAAAGGCCAACATGCCATTCGCTTTCTTCACTGCCTCCTGCTGTACCAGCATGCTTACTTTCATAGACTGATGTACAAAGACCCCCATATCCTGTTGTACTTCCCCTTTTCCCAACTTGACGCCATTTAGATAGTAACCTCACATTTATCCGCATTAAACTTCATCTGCCAGGCATCTGCTCACTCCCCCAACCTGTCCAAGTCACCCGGCATTCTCATAGCATCCTCCTCACAGTTCACACTGCCACCGAGCTTTGTGTCATCTGCAAATTTGCAGAGGTCCTATTCGCAAAATATTATTCACCTCAACTAAGTTTTTTCTTCACCTCCGTTGCTGCAGAGAATACAATCCCAGTTATCAAATCTTTCTTCAAAATGAAAAAAAATCCTGCCCTGCCAAAAAAATCGCCCCTGGATCCTCTCTGGAGCAATTGCACCCTTTCTACAATGTGTCAGTCTTACAGCATGGAAACAGGCTCTTCATCCCAACTTGTTCATGCAGATCAAGATGCCCCATCTAAACTAGTCCCATTGATCCGCATGAGGCCTATATCCCTTTAAACCTTGTGTGTGCCAGTGTGTGTGTGTGTGTGTGTGTGTGTGAGAGTGTGTGTCATTGAAGCGGAGACAACATCCGGAGTGAGCGGAGACTTGGCAATGCCCGGGGAGCGTTTCCCTCCCCCCCCCCTCCCGGGAATGCGGGCTGGCCCATGTGCTCCTTGTCCAGCTGGGGTCCGGGGGAGGTGAGGGTCAGTGACCCGGGGGTTGGGCATCGGAGCGGAGCCTTAGCCCGAGATTCATCCCCGCGGCTCTGGATGCGGCACAGACTCAGTCAGTCCGCTCCTGGCTCCGGGCCGGGGTTAAAACTCCATGGGGTGTGGACAGAGCGGCCGACGGATCAGCACCTGCATATTTTTGAGCATGAGATTTGTGATCAGCGTGAGAGCGTGAGAATTTTGTGACATGTGTGAGGCTCACACTCAATGTGTGAGAGTTGGCAGCCCTGCTAATAATGCAAGCATTTTATGCAAGTTCCAATTGTTTGGACAAAAATCACTTATTACTGCTTTATAACAGTTAAGTTGCTTTAAGACCATTTCAGAAATTATGGCAGTCAACTAACAATCAACTAACAAATTAAAGCAAACTAAAAAAAAATAACATCTTCCCTTTCCTGACTCTATCTCATAAGTACTTTAACGCTGTTAACAGAGCAAAGGGACATTAATCTCAAGATAAAAAATGGGGAAAGTGGGGGCAATTTTGCTTAAATGGTAATTCTAAGCCCATTCAGATCTGCATAGAGTCAGCGTTATACAACATGTACATGGCTGGCCCAATTTGTCCATAATGATCAAGTTGGCATTCTGCGTTCCCCGGTACTGGCTGCAGTTCCCAGATCAGCTTGCGTCCCAGGGACTGGCTGCAGTTCTCAGGTCGGCTCGCCTACCCCAACCCCGCGAAAACGAATTGAAAACTCCCCCCACGGTTTTTGGGGTCACGGGCCGGATATGGCCCTTGTGCCGTAGGTTGCCGAACCCTGCCCTAGATGTTTGGCCTCATTGTGGTCCCCCCCATGTTTTACAACTGATTCACCTGGTTAGTTCTGTCTCCGGCTGCTTCATGTTGTCAGCAGCAGCACATCCAACCAAGAAAGAAGAGAAGAGAAGAAACGCAACCTCACTCACAGCCGCCAACTGACGCGTTTCCCCTGACTGCACAGATCGCTCTGATGTGGCGCAAAGTGACAAACTGTGCAGGGACTGAAGACAGCGTGAGAATTCTGTCATCAGCGTGAGAGCATGAGAATTGGCTGAAATGCGTGACTCTCATGCTCAAAGTGTGAGAGTTGGCAGCCCTGACTAAGGCCAGGATGTGACCACACACACACAGGGAGACACATACACAAAGGAAGACACACACACACAGGGATACAGACAGACACACACACAGGGAGACACACACACAGACACGCACACACACACAGGGAGGCACACACAGGCAGAGACACGCACACACACACAGGGGGGCACACACACAGACACGCACACACACACAGGGAGACACACACACAGGGAGACACACACACACAGGGGGACACACAGATGCACACACACACAGACACGCACACACACACAGGGAGGCACACACAGGCAGAGACACGCGCACACACACAGGGAGACACACACACACAGGGGGACACACAGATGCACACACACACACAGGGAGACACACACACAGGCAGAGACACGCACACACACACACACACACACACACACACACAGGGAGACACACAGACACACACACAGGGAGACACACAGACACATACACACAGGGAGACACACAGACACGCAAACACACACAAGGAGACACACACAGGGAGACAGACAGACACACACCTTTCCTTCCCCCTCTCTCCCTCCTCCCCATCCCTCCCTCTTTCCCCCCCTCCCTTCCTCTTTCATCCCCCTCCCTCTCTTTCCTCACCCTCCCTCTTTCTTCCCTTTCTCCTCCCCCCCTTCATCCCCTTTCTACCTGCCCTCCCCGTCTCTCTTTGCCTCCATCCCTCCCTTTTTTTTCCTTTTTTTCTCTCTCTCTCTCTCTCTCTCCTCCCTCTCTCTCCCCGGACACCCAATGGAGAGTCTGGTTGGCACGGTGTTGCGTGGATTGGTGGTGCTGACACTGCAGTGTGAGTTGAAGGGCAGGAGGGAGGGAGGGAGGGAGCGAGGCTACAGCGGCGGCCGGCAGCGCAGCACTCGCAGCCGGCATACAGAGGGGCACTGACACCCGCTGCCCGGGACCGACGCGCTTCACCAGACCGTGCAGATCGCTGTCGTGTGGCGCAAAGAGACAAACTGTGCAAGGACTGAAGTCAGCGTGAAAATTCTGTCATCAGCGTGAGGGCGTGAGAATTGATTGAAATGCGTGAGTTGGCAGCCCTGAAACGGCAGAGAGCTCAGGAATGGAGATAGGGCTGAGGAACACAGGATGATGACTGGCCTTGCAGTCACTCATGACAGTCACTAACTTATCAGCTGCCCGCTCAAGCCTTCATGATGTCCAGATCTCAAACATATGTCAGCCCTTCTATCAAATGCTTGCCAAAGTTACTGACGGATAGCAGTATCAGAAGTGAGCATATTTAGCAGCAAAGCATATGCATGAAAGGCTGTGTTGTCGCATTGTGCATTTATATACACATATTCCAGCTTATGTAGCAATAGTTGTATCAGGATGCATCCATGGAGAAGAACAATTAAATGAAGAAGGGTCTCGAGCTGAAACATTCCTTCTCTCCAGAGATGCTGCTTGTCCCACTGAGTTACTCCAACATGTTGTGTCTCTCTTCAGTTTAAACCAGCATTTGCAGTTCCATCCTACACAATGAAATGATTAAATTGATGGTGGGTCACCAAACTGAGATGTTAACTCTGTTTACCTCTCCATAGATGCAATCTGACCAGCAAAGTACGTCCATGATTTATTGTTTTTAATTCCAGAATCCCAGCATCTGCAGTATTTTGCGTTTGGAATAATTGGGTCACATAACTTGGAAAAAGTCAGGACAGCAAGGTCGATTTTGGGAATATTTATATAATCATTCAGTTCAGGGAAGATGAATATGAGGCATGGGCGTTTTTTGATCATCCATAACAAGTTCTTAATTAACCAGAATTAACCACCCCCCACCCCCACCGGCCCTCAACAGGCCCCGTCTGAAGCTGTCCCTGCCCCCCGGCTACAGAACGCTCCCACCGGCCCCCGCCTGAAGCTGTCCCCATCCCCAGCTGCAGTCCATTCAGCCCACAACACCCGTACTAGCCCAGAAACCAGTCCCATCAGCCCACACGTGTACTTGTCACAGAAAAGTCCCTTTGGCCCATAATGTCCGTATTAGCCCCCTGGAAACCAGTCTCTTTGGCCCACAACACCCATCCGGAAAGCCCGTCCCATCCCTAGCTGCTGTAGGACGCTACCCCCCCCCCCCCCCCAACGCCTCCTGTCTGACGCCGTCCCCCTTCCCCAGCTACAAGACGCCCTGCTGGCCCGGCAGCGGCTGCGGCAGCAGTAGGCCATGGCAGCGCTCACCCCCCCCCCCCCACGAGCCCCCACCAGCCCCTGACAGGACCCGCCTGAAGCCGTCCCCCACCCTGGCTGCAGGACGCTCCCCGCCGGCCCCCGCCTGAAGCCATCCCCGTCCCCAGCTGCAGGATTCTTCCCCCTCCCCACCAGCCCCCGCCTGAAGCCATCCCCCTCACCCATCTGCAGAATGGTCCCACCGGCCCCCACCTTAAGCCGTCCCCGTCTCCAGCTGCAGAACGCTTCCCCCTCCCCTCCGGCCCCAGCCTGAAGCCGCTCCCCTCCCCCAGCTGCAGAACACTTCCCCCCTTCCCCCCACTGGCCCCCGGCTGACGCCATCCCCCTTACCCGGCAGCACAATGCTCCCGCCGGCCCCTGCCGACCCCGTTTGAAGCAGTACGCCTCCCCCGGCTGCAGGAACCTCCACGCCGGCCTGAAGCCGTCCCCTCCCCTGTCTGCAGGAAACACCCCTTCCCCACCGGCCCCTAACAGCCCCCGCCTGAAGCCGTCCCCCTCCCCCTGCTATAGGACACTACCCCCTTGCCTGAAGACTTCCCCGTCCCCATCCCCAGCTACAAAACACTCCCGCCGGCCCCTGTCGGCCCCCGCCAGAAGCCGTTCCCTTCCCCAGCTGCAGGACGCTTCCCCGGAGAGCTTCTAAGATTGGATGGGGGGACATTGAGGGGGGATGGAGTGAGTGTGTTTGAGGGGAAGGGCAAGGGGCAGGAAGGTGGAGAGGTGGAGGGGGGATAAAGGTCCCACTTAGTCTAGTTTACTAGTTAAAGCATGTTAACTGTGAATTACCATTCTTTAGGATTTTAACTTCACTTTTAACTGTAAACCATTTTCCTTTTTAAAACCGAAATATGTCATCATAAAACTATTGTTCTTAATCTAAATTTAAAACCCAATTTTCTTTTGTTGCATCCTCAGAAATGGATGTAGCACTTTATCCTTTAAAATAGTGAGCTATCCCATACAAAACAGGAGCTTGGTTCGTTCTTTATGACAACAGATCTTACATTAGCTTGAAGGCACAAAGACCTGCAAATGTGGGAATCTTGATCAAAATACAAAATGATGCAGTAATTCAGCAGATCAGGCAGCATCTGTGAAGGGAATGGATAGGTGAGATTTCAGATTTAAACTCTTCCTCGGACTGATTGTGGTAGGGGGAAGAAAGCTGCAAAAGGGTGGTGGGGTTGGTGGGGCAAAGCCTTACAAGTGATGGGTGGATACAGGTGAGCAGGGTTTAATTTGCAGATAGATGGAGAGTGTGGCAAAGTATCATAGTTTAGATTGAAAGTTACCATTTCATACTGGAGGTCCCTTCCTCTGGAACTTTACGATGCTGAAAGGTTATATTTCTGTGCACTTTGTGATGTCTCTAGGTTCCAGGTGGACTAAATACAACATTATAGCAATTTGCATGTTGCTAAAGAAGAAGAAATGTCCATTACTTTAAAAGAATGGAGCCGGAAGGGCACCTAGTGGTCAAATATAGAAACTACACAGCAGACAGAAGCAATGTATATCTATCATATCATCATATCATATATCATATCATATAATATAGTATCATCATATCATATCACATAATATTCTTATTAAAAGTCTGATCTGGGTCAGCCGGGTCAGACTTATTAAAAGTCTGACCCAGCTGCAAGACACTCCCCGCCCCCAAACAGCCCCAGCTTGAAGCCGTCCCCATCTGCAGCTGCAGGATGCTCACCCCCCCCCCGCCGGCCCCACCTTGAAGCCGTCCCCGCGCCCGGGCTACAGAATGCTCCCCCCCCACACCCACACCCTCATTTGGCCCACAACGCCCGTACTAGCCCTGCTGAAAGCCCCCTCCCCCCGGCTACAGGACGCTCCCCCGCCCTCCACCTGAAGCCGCCCCCTCCCCCGGCTGCAGGACGCTCAACCCACACACCCCCACTGGTCCTGAAGCCGTCCCCAGCTGCAGGACGCTTGCTACCACCCCCGCCCCCCCGCCAGCCCCCGCCTGAAGCCGTCCGCAGCTGCAGGATGCTCCCCCCCCCCCACTGGGCCCTGCCAGAAGCCGTCCTGTCCCCAGCTGCAGGACGCTCCCCCCCCACCGGACCTCGTCTGAATCCGTCCGCTTCCCCTGCTACAGGATGCTCCCGCCAGCCCCACGCCTGAAACCGTCCTCTTTCCCCGGCTACAGGACGCTTCTGCCAGCCCCCATCTGAAGCCGTCCCCGTCCCCAGCTGCAGGACTCTCCCCCCCAATGGTCCCCGCCTGAAGCCGTCCCCGTCGCCAGCTGCAGGATTCTCCCCACCGGTCCCCGCCTGAAGCTGGTGAGGAGCGGTAGGCCACGGCAGCGGCAGGCCACGGCCATGGCAGCAGTAGGCCTCAACAGCGATAGGCCATGGCAGCAGCAGCGGAAGGCCACGACAGCAGCAGGGGTAGGCAGTGCCACCGGCTGTGTCACGGCAGCGGCAGGCCACGGGAGCATTAAGCCACGATAGTGACTCCTACGCTCGTTTCGAGATGGGCAACATCACCCCAGGTCTGCCGACTAATGACAACACCACCAGCGTGCTGGCTATCGAAGCTGAAGGGAGGTCCATCGCTGGGGATGTGCACACATTCTCGTTGTCCGAGCACGACGTGAGGAGGGCCCTGACACGGGTGAACACGAGGAAAGCTGTAGGCCCAGATGGCATCTCGGGGCGAGTACTTAAGTCTTGTGCTACGCAGCTAGCTCCAGTGCTCACTACAATATTCAACCTCTCCCTGGCCAAGTCCGTGGTCCCTGCCTGCTTCAAAAGATCCATCATTGTACCGGTACCTAAAAATGCCTCCCCCGCCTGTCTGAATGACTACCGTCCGGTGGCACTCACCTCGGTAGTCATGAAATGCTTTGAGAGGCTGGTGAAGAAACACATCTGTGCCTTCCTCCCTCGCAACATGGACCCGCTACAATTCGCATACCGTCCGAACAGATCCACGGACGATGCGGTCTCCCAGGTTCTGCACAACGCTCTCTCTCACCTGACAGCCAGAAGGGGGGCTATGTGATGATGCTGTTCATAGACTTCAGTTCAGCCTTCAAACCCGATAGTCCCCACCAGACTTGCTGAGAAGCAGCTGGAATTGGGGCTCAACACCCCCCTGTGTGCCTGGGTCCTGGACTTTCTCACCGCCAGGCCCCAGGTAGTCAAGATGGGAGGAAATACATCGAAGTCCCTCATCCTGAGCACAGGATCCCCCCAGGGTTGCGTCCTCAGCCCCCTACTGTACCCCCTGTACACACATGACTGTGTGGCCAGGTTCAGCTCCAACTCGATAATCAAGTTTACTGATGACACTGTGGTGGTGGGCCTGATCTCAGATAACGATGAGGCCTACTGGGAGGAGGTGGCTGATCTGGCACTCTGGTGACAGGACAACAGCCTCCTCTTGAATGATCGTGGACTTTAGGAGGGCACAACATCCGAGGATGTACACACCACTGAGGATAAATGGGGATACTGTGGATAGGGTGAGCTGCTTTAAATACCTGGGAGTCCACATCTCAGAGGATATGACATGGACATCACACGCTGCAGCACTCGTGAGTGAGGCAAGGCAGCGCCTTTACCACCTCAGGCAATTGAGGAAATTCAGAATGTCTCTGAGGATCCTCCAGCGGTTGTGGAAAGCATCTTGTCCGGAAATATCACGATTTGGTTTGGGAACTGCTCTGCCCAGGACAAGAAGGCTCTGCCGTGAGTTGTGCATTCGGCCGAACGCACCATGGGAACTACACTCGCCCCCCTGCAGGAATTATACATCAGAAGGTGGAACTCCAGAGCCAACAAGATCATGGGTGACCCCTTCCACCCGCTGCAACGGACTGTTCCAGCTGCTACGGTCAGGCAAACGCCTCCATTGCCATGCTGTGAGAACGGAGATGAGAAGGAGTTTCTTCCCAGAGGCCATTTGGACTGTAAACCCCAATCTCTCCAGGGACTAACTATACTGTACAATTTTACTGTTGTGTGGTGTCTTTTTAAAATTGCTGTTTTTTTCTTTTTTTCCTCCCACAAATATGTAATATGTGAATATGTGATTCTGTTCCATTCTGTTTTGTAGTTTTTTGCACAAATCCGCAAGCATTGCCACTTTTCATTTCACTGCACATCTCATATGTGTATGTGACGAATAAACTTGACTTGACTTGATAGGCCACGGCAGCAGCAGCGGTTGGCCATGACAGCGACAGGCCACTGCAGGGTCGGCCACGGCAACAGGAGGCCATGTCACCGCTCCCCACCCACGAGCCCCCTACAGGCCCCATCTGAAGCGGTCCCCTACCCGGCTACAGAACACTCCCGCTGGCCCCTGCCTGACGCCATCCCCGTACCCCGGCTACAGATCGCTCGCGGCCGCCCCCGCCTGAGGCCATCTCCCACCCCCAGCTGCAGGAAGCTCCACGCTGGCCCCCGCTTGAAGCCGCCCCCCTTCACTGCCTGCAGAACCTTTCCACCAACCACCGGAACCCACCTGATGCCGTCCCATCCCCAGCTGTAGGACGCTCCCACCCCCCATCTGTCCCCGCTTGAAGCCATCCCCATCCCCAGCTGCAGGATGCTTCTCGCCCCCACCGGACCCCGTCTGAGGCCTTCTCCCTCCCTCCACCTGCTGTGGGACAATTCTGCCACCCACCCCCGCCACCGGCACCCGACAGCACCCCCCCCCCCGACAGTCCCCGCTTGAAGCCGTCCCCCTCCCCCGGCTGTAGGACACTGCCCGATTCCCGACACCCCCTGCCTGAAGCCATCCCCCTCCACTGGCTACAGAACGCTGCCAATGGCCCCCATCTGAAGCCATCCCCAGCTGCAGGACACTTCCTCCCCCCCCCCCCACCAGCCACCGCCTGAAGCCTTCCCCTGCCCCCCTGGCTACAGAACGCTCACCCTCACCCTCACCCCCACCCCCACCGTTTGGCCCCCAACATCCATACATTTTCATAAGAGAATTGTGAGTGTGTGGAATTCTCTGCCTCAGAGGATGGTGGAGGCCGGTTCATTGGATGCTTTCAAGAGAGAGCTAGATAGGGCTCTTAAAGATAGCGGAGTCAGGGGATCTGGGGAGAAGGCAGGAACGGGGTAATGATTGGGGTTGATCAGCCATGATCACATTGAATGGCGGTGCTGGCTCGAAGGGCCAAATGGCCTACTCCTGCACCTATTGTCTATTGTCTACTAGCCCTCCAGAAAGCCCCCTTCTCCGGCTACAGGATGCCCCCCCCGTCCCCCGCCTGAAGCCGTCCCCCTCCCGCGGCTGCAGGACGCTCAACCCGACTCCCACACCATTCCCTGCCTGAAGCCGTCCCGTCCCCGGCTACAGAACACTCCCGCCGGCCCCCGCCTGAAGCCTTCCCCAGCTACAGGACGCCTCCATCCCCCCCACCAGCCACCGCCTGAAGCCTTCCCCATCCCCCGGCTGCTGGAACCTCCAGGCCGGCACCCTCCTGAAGCCTTGCCCCTACCTCGGCTGCAGGACAACTCCCCCCCCCCCCCCCCACTGGCCCCCGACAGCCCCTGCCTGAAGCCCCACCGGTCCCCGCTTGAAGCTGTTCCTGTCCCCCAGATACAGAACGCTCCCACCGGTCCCCGCCTGAAGCTTTCCCCAGCTGCAGGATGCGTCACACCCCAGCCTCCGGCTGAAGCCGTCCACTGGCCCCCGCCTGAAGCCGTACAGTCCCCACCTGCAGGACGCTCCCCCCCCACCGGCCCCCATCTGAAACTGTCCCCCTACCCTAGCTACAGGCGTTCCCGCCAGCCCCCGCCTGAAGCCGTCCCGTCCCTAGCTGCAGGACGCTCCCGCCCCCACCAGCCCCCGTCTGAAGCCGTCATCATCCCAAGCTGCACATTGCTCCCTACCAGTCCCCGCCTGAAGCCGGTGGGGAATGCCAGCTGCAGGCCATGACAGCGATCGGCAGGGGCAGGGGTAGGCAGTGGTTGGCCACAGCAGCGATAGGCTCCCACCCCCCCCCCCCCGGCCCCCGACAGCCCCCTCCTGAAGCCGTCCCCCTCCCCCGCTGCAGGATGCTGCCCCTCCACTCCCACCAGCCCCCGCTTGTATCTATCCCCATCCCCAGCTGCAGGATGTTCCCCACCGGTCCCCGCCCGAAGCCGGTGGAGAGCGGCCACCACAGCAGTAAGAAGCAGGAGCGGTAGGCCACGACAACGTGGGGCTGGATCAGTGGCAGGGGTAGGCCACCACGGCAGGGGTAGGCAGCGGTAGGCCACAGCAGCGCTCCTCCCCACCGACTCCTGACAGGCCCCGCCTGAAACCTTCCCCCTTCCCCCGGCTGCGGGACGTGACAAGAGATGCAACAAGAAAGAATGGACTGAATAAATCTTATGTCATGTTTAAATTGTTGTTATATTTTATGAGTTATCCTCATTTTAAGCTGTATTAAATCGGGTCCCACTTAGTCTAGTATGACAATAAAACATTCTTGTCTCTCGACAATGGGAACCCAATGGGCGGGAATGGCTGACCACCAGAGAGCCACTAAGAATGGATGGGGGGGAGGATGGAGTGAGTGCGGGGGGAACGCAAGGGTGGGGGGGTGGTGAGGGGAGGAGGGGAGGGGTGATCAGGTGAATCACAACGGGAACCTGTCAGCTGTGCCTGCACACTTGGGAGCTATGGGTGAGTGGTGGAATATTGCGTTGGGGGACCAGGCATCCCGTGTGACAATGGGACCAAACGAGTCCCACTTAGTCTAGTATAACTTTAAAACTCTCATCTTGTATGTGTGTCTTTATATTCTCACCAAAACGCTACGCGGTAACGATAAAAAAATTTAATATTCTGATTCACATTTTTCCCCTCTAAGCAGTGATCAGCTTCACAAGATTTGATGCTGTATTTCATGACTTATTGGTGATTAAAGTTTAAAAAAAAGACAAAGCTGCCTTTTAAACTTCGACTGATGACATCACAATGATGTGGGCGGCACGAAGGCTCGGGTCGGTGTCCGTTTCACACACGTAATATTCCACGAGCATCGAGTGATGTCAGGGGGTGGGCTGCATTTAAATTAACGTTCCGCTTTCCGATCCGGGCTTCCACCAGCGACGCCCCGGCTGGGGTATTACGCGGCCATCAAGGAGGCATCGAGACTGCAGCGGTGAGGCATCGCGGCGGCGGCGGCGGCATCCGGGACTTTCGGTTGGCCTGGCGGGAGTTGAGCTGGGATTGCCGCTTCTTCTCCACGCTAGCTGTGGGCCAGCGGCCGCTGGTGTCGTCATTCCGGGCCTGTCAGTTGGCCCGGTGGGAGATGAACTGGGATTGCCGCTTCTCCTCCGCGCTAGCTGTGGGCCTGGGGCCGCTGGTTTCGTCGGTCCGGGCCTGTCGGTTTCTTCTCCACTTCTTCTCCGCTCTGGCTGTGGCACCCCCCGGGATATTCGCACCACCCGCATCCACACCCACCCCTCAGGTTATTCACCCCCCCCGCCCCCCCCCCCCCCCGCTGTCTCAAAAAGGCAGCCAACACACCCCCCCAGGTTAGTCATACACCCCGCACCCTCCCCCCCCCCCCGTTTTTTCACACACCCCGCCCCTTCCCCCCCGCTGCTTCAAAAAGGCAGCCAACATCATCAAAGACCCATACCATCCTGGCCACACACTCATCTCACCACTGCCATCGGCAAGAAGGTACTGTAATAAACAGGTAACAAACAGGTTCAGGAACAGCTACTTCCCTACAGCCAAGCAAGCAAGAATTTCATTGTCCTATCTGGGACATGTGACAATAAAACACTCTTGATCCCCCCCCTCCGCACCCACTCACCCACCCCTCCTGACCCCCCCCTCAGCCCCTCCCAACTCCCTGCCACCCCGCCCCCCCCCCGCTCCACCCCGCCACCACCCTCCCAACGTGGGAATGATTGATTGCCTCCATAAAATCCATAATTTTCCTTGTGGGGGGGTGATGGGGGTGATTGACTGGAGGGCACCTGTCTCCGGGGTCAGGACAAATGCCACACCCTCCCCCCCCCCCCCCAGCATTGGGGGACAGGGCCTGTAAAGCGCTCAGACTCACACAGGTTGAAACACAAGCATCTTTATTGTTCAGGTCGTTATCATCTAAGCAGGTCATTACACGTTCACACTGCTACTGCTACTGGCAGGCAGTGGGCAAGTTCTTACACTATGAATGTTATAATTAGGCGGAGTTATAATTACTAAGCATTCTAATTGACTAACATGCAATAGCCAATCTACATCTCTTCTTGTATTAATGAAAAGCAAATGAAGCATTACAACTACAACGTAAATAAGATGTTAAATGCAAATCGGCACATCTAGTAATAATGGGGTTAAACATAATCGTCATATCTAACAGGTGGCTTGCTAATCCGTCCGGTCCTCATATGAAAAGGAGCTGCCTCATCAACCTTTTCCTCCGAAAAATTGAGGGCACAGTTTGGTGAGTCCGATTGACTCTGGGGAGACACCGTAGGGGAACTCAAGGAAGACCGTCGCGGGGGCACCGGTGAGCCGGTTACAACACGGGAAGTGGGGACAGACCGACGCGGGGAATGGATGGGACTGGTGGCAGCAGGTGCTGGAACAGCTGGAACAGCGATCACTTTAAACTCGAGCGGTGGGGCATCAGGACCCTGAGGCGCTGGACGCCGTTCCTTCACAGGAAGGAGGTGTTGACAGTTGCGACTATAGATGGTACAACCGACATCGACCAGGCAGACACGCGGTTTCTTTGAGGGGCCGTAAATGTACCCCAGTTTGGTATGTCCTTTGTCTGTCTGTAGTTGGACCACTTGGCCTTCAATGAGTGGCTTAAGTGGTTTGCTGGTCTTGTCGTAAGTTCGTTTCTGCGCATCTCGATTGGACTGTACGCGCTTTTGAACTACAGCGTGGTTGAAGACTTTAGGTTTTAAATGATCCTGGGTGACGGACAGCGGAGGTCGCTTTCGGCAGGACATCAGACGCGGGGCTGGAGAACCTAAAACGTTATCTCTTGCAATAGGTTCAACAGGTCCAGGTAGACATCAGCTTTTGCTCCATGAGTTGTTTAGCGCTCCGAACAGCACGCTCGGCAAGTCCATTGGACTGTGGGTATTCTGGGCTGCTGGTGACATGTTGGAAGTTCAACCATTTGGCAAAGTCTTTAAACCTTTGGCTGGTGAATTAGGTTCCGTTGTCAGTCTGGAGACGAGCTGGAATTCCATGTACAGAGAAGTGGGTCCTGAGCTTTTGGACTATGATCTCTGAAGAGATGGTTGGCAGAAAGACAATTTCAAACCAGTTCGAGTACGAGTCCACTAGCACGAGATAGTGTTTCCCGTGCCAATCAAAGGTATCGGCAGCCACTGATGACCATGGTAGAGAGGGAGCTGGTTGAGACAGGGGAGGTTGTTTTTGTTGGTGAGGTGCCTGTCTGTTACAGATCACACACAATTTTGTTTTCTCCCGAATGCACTTGGTCATTCTGGGCCAGTAGATCATTTCTTTCGCACGCTGTAGCGTGGCCTCCACGCCCGGGTGACCACTGTGGATTTCCTCATTGTACTTGTTTCACAGGGATGAGGGAATGACCGTCTTGTGACCCTTGACAATCACGCCGTCCTGTAGTACTAGTTCGTCACGTACCAGGAAATAGGGTCGCAATTCAAAAGGAGTGTTAGACTGTTTGTTTGGCCACCCTCCTGTGATGATGGAAGTTAGCAGTTGGGAGGTTTTATCTGCAGCAGTGTGTTCAGTAAGGCGGCGCAGGCGCCAATCTACAGGGCCCAACTTGTAAAGTATCTATAACGAGGCATCGTTACTTTACTATCTTTATTCATACTGGAGCATTACATATTGCACTAGCTGTACGTGGTCTGTCACAGGAACTAGAGAGCGATCTGTGGGTGGGGAGGTTGTAGTTATACTTGTGATATGGGGAGTGGTTAGTAGGTATGAGGTCACTATGTTAAAGGCACATGCATATATCATCTACATCCTTCCCCTCCGAATCGACAGGCAAATACAATGGTGACAGGGCGACCACGGCTCATGCGCTAGGATGGTTAAACAAAATCGTCATAGCGGACAGGCGGTTTGACAAGACGTCCCGACCGGGTTCGCGTCTCGCCATCCTCCCTTCCGGCAGGAGGAAGAGGCACCGATGGGGACAGACGAACCTGAAAGGGGGAAACGGGAGGAGACGGAGGTGATGCGGGATCAGGAGCGGGCAGTGCGCGGGCAGGCGAGCGAGGACTAGTCGGAGCAGGGTGGGACGGAAGGAGTTGAGGAGGTGCAGAACGTTGCATGTTAGGAAGGACGGGCAGAGCAACGCCCGGACGCGAAGCCGGCAGTGGGGGAGCAAAGGGATCCGCGGCAGGAGGACGCGGCTCGTTGACGAGCCGAAGGTGCTGGCGGGACCATCGGTAAATGGCTCCCGCATGGTTGACGAGATAAGACCTGGTCGACCCCGCAGAGCCGACGACGGTGGCGAGCTTGGAGTGACCGGAAGTGGTCTGCATACGGACAACTTGACCGGGGAAGAGGCGCGGCAGCGGGTGGCAGGACCTGTCATGGGAACGCTTTTGGACATTGTGCCTGAAGGCAATGCGTTTCTGAACCGCCGCAGGTGGGAGGACGGAGGGTATGAGGGAGCGCTGGGCCACCGGGAGCGGGAGCCTGGTAGCGCGAGACATGAGCCGCTGAGCAGGGGAACCCATGGCAGAGTCGCGGGAAATGTTGCGGAGGTTGAGGAGGGCCAGATGGAAGTCGGAGTTAATGCCACCACACTGTTCCAGCAGGTGCTTCGCGCTGCGGACGGCACGCTTGGCCAGACCGTTGCTTTGCGGGTACTCCGGGCTGCTGGTGAAATGGCGGAAGTTCCATCTGGAAGCGAACGCTTTAAACTCGGAGCTCGTGAACTGGCTGCCATTGTCCGATTGCAGGCTTGCCGGGGGGCCAAAAGTGCCAAAATGAGGGTATAACCTGTCGATGATGGCCGAAGAGGTTAGGGAGTGCAGCCGGTCGACCACAAACCAGCTGGAGTAGGAGTCAACGAGAACCAGGAAGTGTTTGCCTCGCCACTCGAAAATGTCGGCGGCGAGCGCCATCCAGGGCAGTTCGGGCGCGGGCTGCTGCAGAAGCGGCTGACGCTGCTGGTGGGGGGCGAGGCTGTTGCAGGTGGAACACGAGGAGACCCTCTCCCGGATGTATTTGGCCATGTCCGGACAATAGAACTGGCTCCTGGCGAGAGACACGGTGGCTTCGGCCCCAGGATAACCGCGGTGAGCGATTTGAAAATAGTGCTCGTGCAGCGCCGCGGGCACGACCACCTTGTGACCCTTCACCACCACGCCGTCGTGTAGTACGAGCTCATCACGGACCAGGAAGTAGGGCACGGCACCAGCCGGCAGTGCGGAACGACGGTCGGGCCAGCCCCGCTGGATGACGGCAGACAGCTGTTGCAGGGCAGGGTCATTGGTAGTGTGTTCAACCAGGGACTTCATCTGATGTCCATTTGGAGCACCAATAGATCAGACATCTCATATGGGTGGCGAACGGTGGACGACAGCGGGGCGCGAGACAACGTGTCGGCCACGAACATGTCCTTGCCCTTACGATAAACCACCTTGAACGTGAAGCGCTGGAGCTGCAGCAGCATGCGCTGTAGGCGTGATGAGGCCACATGGATCGACTTCTTGAGGATGGTGACAAGTGGCTGATGGTCAGTTTCAATGGTGAAAGTGTTGCCCACGATGTAGTCTCTGAATTTGGAGCAGGCAAACACCACGGCCAGTAGCTCCTTCTCAATCTGCGCGTAGTGCTGTTCGGTGACGGTCATGGTGCGGGATGCGAAGGAGACAGGCAGCTGTAGGCCGTCATGGACCTGGAGACAGGCGGCACCGAGTCCGAACTGAGAGGCGTCGCAGGTGAGGACAATGGGACGCTGCAGGTCAAAAAACTTGAGCGTGGGGGTGCTGATCAGCTTGGACTTAAGAATGTCGAATGCTTTCTGATGGTGGGGGAACCAAGCCCAGGACGTGTCCTTTTTTATCAAATCCCTCAGGGGAGCGCTGAGCTCGCTGAGGTCGGGGATGAACTTCCCCAGGTAGTTTACCAAGCCCAGGAAGCGTTGTAGGCCTGCCACATTAGTAGGAGAAGGCATCCCTGAAATGGCAGCCGTTTTTTGCAGGTCTGGCTTTAACCCCTCGGCGGTGAATACATGTCCAACATAGGTGACCTCCGGGACGCGGAATCGGCACTTCTTGGGGTTAAGTTTCAAGTTGATTTGCCGGGCCCGGTCCAGGACCTGGCGGAGGTTGACATCGTGTTCGGCAACGTCCTTACCGTAAATGAGGATGTCGTCAACAATGATGGCGCATGGTAGACCTGAAAACAACTGCTCCATTGTCTGTTGGAATACCTCGCTGGCAGAGTTGATTCCGAATGGCATTCGGAGAAACCGAAACCTTCCGTAGGGGGTGGCGAAAGTTGTCAAAATGGACGACTGCTCATCCAGTGGTATCTGCCAGAAGGAGCTTTTGGCATCGAGGACAGAAAAAACCGTTGCCGGACCAACCTGTGCAGCGACTTCTTCTACCGTTCTCATGGGGTAGTGCGGGCGTCTAATGGCCAGGTTGAGGTCTTTGGGGTTGATGCAGATGCGTATCTCGCTCATGTCCTTTTTCGCAGCAACAACCATGGAAGAGACCCACCTGGTGGGCTCGATGACCGCCTTTAGGATGCCCATTTGTACCATACTGTGTAGTGTCGACTCCACTCTGTCCTTCATGGCGAAGGCGACACGGTGAGGAGCATTGACCACTGGATCGATCTTACGGTCCACTACAATCTTGTAGCTGCAGGGTAGTTTGCCTAGCTCATCATCAAAGCGGTCGGGATGATCGGCCAGCGGGTCCATGAGGGCCTGCACCTGGTGGATGTCACGGTGGAAGGATACTAGTCCCATTTCCTGGCATGCCCGGATGCCCAGCAGGGGAATGCATTTTTGATCGAGGAGATAGAAGGTGAGGGGCCGAGAGGTCTCTAGTATCTTACAGCGTAGCGTGGCCTTGCCCACAGGAGTAAGAATCTCCCCCCCGTAGGCATGCAAGGTTGAGTTCTGAGAAAAAATCTGCTCATTAGTCCTTATCTGTTTGAAGAGAGATGTTGACATTACGTTCGCAACCGCCCCCGTGTCAATCTTAGCAGTGAAGGTCGAGTTGTTCACAGTGACTCGCACAGAAGGGTCCGTTATCATAGCAGGTGCGCCCAACACAGTATACAAGCTGTTCTCCCCCTGAGAGGAGTCGGAGGCAGAAACAGACTGTTCATCGAAATAGCACTGGGAGCTGAGCTCACTATCAGTTTGTAGAAGGTTGTTTAAATTTCCCCTCGGAGCAGCGACAGGCTTCCCACGGGAGCGACAGGCCGCAGCAAAATGGTTCAATTTTTTGCAGACATTACACGTTTTACCCAAGGCAGGGCACACATTGTATTGATGAGTGGTGAAGTTGCAATTAGGGCACCTTTCCCGGGTACCTCCCCCGGGAGCAGTACCGAACCCCGGGGCACGTCCCCCTCGAGCAGCGAGCGACCCCGGGGGCCGCGTCCGGGGCGTGTTCATCAGATGACTGGAAGTGCTGGCAAAGTTAATCGCCTGTTCAGCCGGTGACACCGCCGAGGTGACAGCTTCAGCTAAGCGAGTGGCGTGCATCGCATCGTTAAAAGTCAGATCCGGCTTGCGCAGAAGTTCGGCCCTGAGCTTATCATCGCGGAGACCGTAAACTAGAAGGTCCCTGATAATCTCCTCGGGGGTCAACGTGTGGAGGCGGCAGCGCCTGGCCAGGTGGCGCAGCGCAGAGACATAGTTCTCAGCATTTTCCCCAGGGAGCTGACGCCGCGCGAACAGTTTAAAATGTTCTAAGATGCAGTTTGTTGGGATATCACAAATAGCATCAAACTTAGCCACCAGACATACCGGGTCCCGAGCTGATTCTCCAGCAGCGTAGACGAAGAAGTCAGAGCGAGTCAGGGCCTCGGGACCAGCCAAGTTGAGAAGCAGAGAGGCTTTGAGATCAGCGGTGGCGGCAGGATGAGCGATCGTGACATAGTGTTCAAAGTCACGTTTGAATACGTCCCATCGAAGGGCGATTTCTAAATCGAAAATGAGCACATCAGGCTTACGGGCAGAAGAGGCCATAACAAAGAAATGGGAGGGTGGGGGAAACAAAAAAACTGGGACAAAATTAAATGATAAACCGATAGACAGGAGGCGCAAGGTAAGTGGTTTGACACCATGTAAAGTATCTATAACGAGGCATCGTTACTTTACTATCTTTATTCATACTGGAGCATTACATATTGCACTAGCTGTATGTGGTCTGTCACAGGAACTAGAGAGCGATCTGTGGGTGGGGAGGTTGTAGTTATACTTGTGATATGGGGAGTGGTTAGTAGGTATGAGGTCACTATGTTAAAGGCACATGCATATATCATCTACACAACTGGTCCCACTTGATCGATCTATCTATCTATCTATCTATCTATCTATCTATCTATCTATCTATCTATCTATCTATCTATCTATCTATCTATCTATCTATCTATCTATCTATCTATCTATCTATCTATCTATCTATCTATCTATCTATCTATCTATCTATCTATCTATCTATCTATCTATCTATCTATCTATCTATCTATCTATCTATCTATCTATCTATCTATCTATCTATCTATCTATCTATCTATCTATCTATCTATCTATCTATCTATCTATCTATCTATCTATCTATCTATCTATCTATCTATCTATCCATCTATCCATCTATCCATCTATCTATCTATTTATATAACTAAAATTCTCATCTTGACCACTTCCTGTCTGTGCTGTATATTGATTTTAGAAAAAACACGAACCTATATCACTATGATTTTCCGCCATCTTACTCACAGTCCTCCTCGGCTGAGGCAGCCCCGAGGATTTTTTCGACCGATGAAAAATAAAAAAATTATGAGTGTTTAAAAAATCTTGAGATCAGCTGATTGGTCCTCTCGCCTGTCAATCACCACGATGAAGGTAATGACCCTTCCAGGGGGGGCAGGACTATAAAACCCTGGATGCCTGGACATGAGTCAGTCACTCTGGAAGATTGCGAGGGAGAGTCCACAACTGTCATTTAAGTGAACTAACTATGAATCTGCAATGTACTTGCAATAAATGATGTGTTAGCCCTTAATGACAATGCAATGAATTGTTTGGCAATTTGGTGGCCTGCACTCTGCTCGAAATGCTATGAAATTGAATTTGGTGGCCTGCACTCTGCTTGAAATGCTATGAAATTGAATTTGGTGGCCTGCGCTCTGCTTGTAATGCTATGAAATTGAATTTGGTGGACTGCACTCTGCTGGAAATGCTATCAAATTGAATGTGGTGGCCTGCGCTCTGTTTGAAATGCTGTGAAATTGAATGTGGTGGCCTGCGCTTTGCTTGAAATGCTGTTAAATTGAATGTGGTGGCCCACTCTCTGCTTGAAATGCTGTGAAATTGAATGTGGTGGCCTGCGCCCTGCTTGAAATTCTGTGAAATTGAATGTGGTGGCCTGCGCTCTACTTGAAATGGTGTGAAATTGAATGTGGTGGCTTGCACTCTGCTTGAAATGCTATGAAATTAAATGCGGTGGCCTGCGCGCTGCTTGAAATCCTGTGAAATTGAATGTGGTGGCCTGCCCTCTGCTTGAAATCCTGTGAAATTGAATGTGTTGGCCTGCACTCTGCTTGAAATGCTGTGAGATTGAATGTGGTGGCCTGCACTCTGCTTGAAATGCTGTGATATTGAATGTGGTGGCCTGCACTCTGCTTGAAATGCTGTGAAATTGAATTTGGTGGCCTGCACTCTGCTTGACATGGAATTTCAAGGAATAGCCATGTGAACTGCCAGCCCACCAGCCCTGAGTTACTCATCTGCCAGCCCACCAGCCCGGAGTAATTGAGCTGCCAGCCCACCAGGCCTGATTGACTGAGATGCCAGCCCGCCAGGCCTGAGTGACTGAGCTGCCAGCCCAACAGCCCTGAGTGACTGAGCTGCCAGCCCACTAGGCCTGAGTGACTGAGCTGCCAGCCCACCAGGCCTGAGTGACTGAGCTGCCAGCCCGCCAGGCCTGAGTGACTGAGCTGCCAGCCCACCAGGCCTGAGTGACTGAGCTGCCAGCCCAAGAATCCATTCGGCCCACAATGTCTATACTAGCCCTCTGGAAACCAGTCCCTTTGGCCCACAGCACCCATACTAGCGCTCCAGACCCCGCCCCCCCCCCCCCCACTGGCCACTAATATTGGAATTGGTGGAGTGGTTATAAAATTGCATTGGGGGACCAGGTCCCCCGTGTGACAGGTACCCAACGGGTCCCAGTTGGTCTATTCTATTGGAAAGCGATATTCATTAAAATTAAAATTTGCTCCTTTACATTTATGACTCTAGTTTGTGTCCAAATTTATAAGCAATGCAATAAGCTTTGCCTACACCAAATCATTACCTGTTTATTATCTGCAAATTTGCTTACTTGGCAATCCGTTATGTATTACTGGGAATGTTAGTAAATATAGCATAATCCTCCAGAAACCTCCCATGAGGTTTCCATAAGATGGATTGTGTTGATGTCATGTGCAGCCTGACTTGCTGAGTTTTTCCAGCACTTTCTGTTTTTATTGTGTAACTAATAGATGTTTAATGTGCCATCTGGCAACGAGTGAAACTATAATCTGCAGACACTAAATGACGATGGCCTTTAAACACTTGGTACAAAACATAATGCAATTAATTCCCCTTTGTTGGAGTAGCTATTTAAAGAGGGTGATTCTCACTCTTTCAGTGTGAAGAAGGGTCCCGACCCGATACGTCACCAATCCTTTTTCTCCAGAGATGCTGCCTGACCCGCTGAGTTACTCCAGCACTTTGTGTCTATCTCACTTTCAAAACAGTTCAAAGGATCAAAATATTGAAAAAACGGGTCATCTGCACTTAGGATGAGCCTTTCACCAAGTTTATCATTACGATTTTAAAAAATGTCGGCTTTATTTTAACCTGTTCAATCAGGAGAAAGTCATAAATCTTTAATCATCTGTAAGATTTTTTGTGTTAATTGAAGTCATTTGACTTTATCCTGCGGCTTAGTAAATGTAGCAAAGAATTACAAATGCTGACAGTTTAAAACAATAATGGGAAGAGCTGGCAGCACTCAGCAGGTTAAAATATGTGCTTCAAGCATTTTCTCTCTATGGCTTACTGAATGTGACACGCTCCCCCTCCTGGTCAATGTTGTGTGTTAACCTCTGTTTCTTCCCCAAGTGCAGGCTGGAAGGATCCTGTACCTGATTGGCCAGGCTGCGTCAGGTGACGGCTGACTCATCCCCAGTATAAATGGAAGATTTCCCAGAGTTCTTTCTCTTTCGGTGACGACCCGGCCTCGTGAGGTTGTGCTGGTGTGAGCTGTGAAAGGCCCGGCCACATGGCATAGAACTTTGTGTAATTCCATCATTTCGTAGTACCAAATATTGGATTGGGCTGTCCTTAGACGTTATCGGTATTTTGTTTCAGGGATAGCTTTCTTTTAGGCAGGTTTAGAGCCTCGGGTTTGACGGTCCATCGCGTGACTGGCCTGAGCACCTTTAAGTTGTTTATTAATCCATTCATCCTTGTCTGGGTTGTTTGAAGCAGGTTTGGGTTTTGGGGGTGTTATCAATAATTAAACTATTTTTGAACGTAAACCTGGCTTTTGGACATGTTACGCGACTCTGAAATGCCTGCTTTCGGGAGTCGTAACACTGAATACAATGTGTTTAAGATAGTTTCACGGTGATTGTGTCTGTAAATCTATGACTGATTGCTCTCCGATTTGTTACAATTATCTGTCTTGCTTTGCTGAACTAATGGGGGCCCCTTGGACAAAAAGTGACATTGTACTGAGCTCTGAGTTTATTCATTCTTTTTCACTCAAAGGTTAAGCAAAGAATTGAGACACAGTGGTAAGCATTATGAGATACTAGCCAATGCAGAGTCATTCATAAATTCCAGTCCTTTATCTGTGCTGAATGGATTGACATTAAATGGGATGAACACAGAAGTGCAGTTGCCTTCAGACAGATTGAAGTTAGGAATGGTAGGATGGTAGGAAGTCATCCAGTGTTTTCACTCCTAATCATTGTCTCAACAGTTCTGGCAAAGTGTGCATGTGTAAGAGAGACACGACAAGCTGGATTAACTCAGCGGGACAAGCAGCATCTCTGGAGAGAATGGACGGCATTTCATATGGTCATAAGTGATTGGAGTAGAATTGGACCATTTGGCCAATCAAGTCTACTCTGCCATTCAATCATGGCTGATCTATCTCTCCTTCTCCCCATAACCTCTGACACCTGTACTAATCAAGAATCTATCTATCCCTGCCTCAAAAATATCCACTGATCCTTGATATATATCCACAAGTTTCGGGTCGAGACCCTTCTTCAGATCCGACACGAAATGTCACCCATTCCTTCTCTCCAGAGATGCAGCCTGTCCCGCTGAGTTACTTGAGCATTTTGTGCCTATCTTCGGTATAAACCAGCATCTGCAGTTCCTTCCTGCTCATTTACATGTGTAGGGCAGAGTGGAATTCAGCTGTCTGACACAACTTGAAGAATTAGCCACTTGGGCAGGGAACTGGTGAGTGCCTGAAGGACTATTCAAGTAGGAAAATATCTGTAGAAACTCCAAGGGGAAAAAAAGAATGAGGAAACCTCCAAAGAAAAAAGATCCATTGGTTGTTATTGGTTAGTTAAGTGAGTGCAGTCTAGATATGCAGCAGAAACAATTTTAAGTTGAAAGCTATTTTGCCAGAATAATATGACCAACTACATGTGGGCAGGAGTACTGACATGAGAAGCAAATATTTTGTATATGTAACATAGCATATTCTCCACCATTCACACCTTGGTGACACAGGCCACAAGGCATGTCACAATGTCACTGATATCTCATATTATTAAGGCCTGCAAGAGGGAATAAATAGTTCCATCTTAAATAGACAGTTCCTCGTGCCAGTCACCGCAAGTCCAACTGCTTTAGGAAAGCTGCCTCATTTTGAAACAGACAAGCATTTGCATTTTAATTTAAATAACATAAAACACAGATTAACTCAGTCACCTTGGAGATTTGTCAAACTCACCACCTACCATTTTCCACACTCCCACCACACTCCTCACTATTCTATAACCCTTACCCAAACCTGCATGATTTCACCAGCATGAGTGGTTTTAATGACAGATTGAAACACTTGAATTCTCTCCACCTGCCCAATAGACTGCGATTGACCAAAGGGCAAACTTTGCATCTTCATTAGAATTTGAAAGCAAAAATATATTTAATTGTTGTAGGAAGGAACTGCAGATGCTGGTTTAAACCGAAGATTGACACAAAATGCTGGAGTAACTCAGTGGGTCAGGCGGCATCTCTGGAGAGAAGGAATGTGTGATGTTTTGAGTTGAGACCCTTCTTCAGACTGGTATTTTAAATTGTGTTCGCTACTGTTCAAGAAAAACTGAATACATACAAGATTTATATTCTAATCGTTTACAAAGTATTAATCCAAAATTTTCACACAAATATATTTAATCAATAAGACGATTTTGTAATTCAATATTTTTGTTTTAATTATTTACATAAATGAATGCAGATAAATAATATTCTGCTCTGTAAATTTTGTAAATCTGCTGAGTTAGAAAGGAAAAATAAAGTGATGGCTCAAAATCAAAATTAAACCTGATTTACTCAATGGATCAACATGGACATTTGCGGAGAGAATAGTTGTTTGGAAGAAGGGTCTCTTGTTAACTTGTCCATGTGTATGAAGAACTTTTATGGGGGTTGACAGCAGAGAGGAGTAACAGGAAGAACAAAGGGGTACCTGGCATTGGTACTTTGTAACTTTGTAACTATGTAAGCGCCCTTTATCGATGACTATTTGCATACCTTGGGTAAGTAAGCAAAACATTTCACTGTGACTTGACACGTGACAATATAGTATTCATTCATTCATTCATTCATTAATTCATTCAGTTTCAAATTCATGGGCATTGACATCTTAGTGACCTGTCCTGAGCCCAGCACTTCAATGAAATTGTGAAGAAGGCACATGTTTTGTGTAGATGTTGTTGACAAGGCTAAAAACACCTCCTTTGCCTGCTGTATCCACATGAACATTCAGCTACGAACAATATATTCACTGAAATTGTCCAATAGGATTATTAGATATTCAGACATTTGTTTCTATTGAACTTTTAATGCTGAAAATTTCCATGAAGACCACATGCACTGGTTTAGCATTATAATATAGTTTCACTTGCAATGTGACAATTTGCAGAGGGATGAATAACAAGAACATTAACCTGTTGTTATTGATTGGTATCAGTGTACCATACTTCATTATTATTGATTACATTTCAGGCTATCTGAGATCTTCTTTCTTTCATAGCCACTTGGCAGCATTTGTCTCACTGTTTGTCATCTATATCATTGATTTGGATATGAGAATATATGTGGCCTGATTCGCAATTTTGTGATTTTGCAGATTACACTAAAATCGTAAACAGTGAAGATAATGGCAGCGGGATCTTGATCAGCTGGCAAGTAGTCTGAGGAAAGGCAAATGGAGTTTTATTCAGGTAACTGTGAGGTGTTACATTTTGGGAAGTCAAACCAGGAGAGTACTTTCACAGTGAACGATAGAGCAGAGGGGTATAGCAGTGCAGGTACATAGTTCCCTGGAAGTGGCACTACAGGTAAATAGGGTGGTGATGAAGACTTCTGGCATGCCGGCCTTCATCAGTCAGGGAACCGTATAGAAAAAGACACACAGTGCAAATGGTCAGGCAGCATTTCTGGAGAATATGGACAGCTGACATTTCTAGTCATTAAGCTGGAAAGAGTGCAGAGAAGATTTATGAGGATTTTGACTGGATTCGAGGGCCTGAGATATAGGGAGTGATTGGACAGGCTCGGACTTGGTATGAGAGTGATCTTATTGAGGTGTATAAAATGATGAGGGAAATAGATAGGATAAATGCACAGAATGTTTTTACCACAATAGGGGGATCAAGAACTAGTGATTTAAGGGGAAAGATTTAATAATGTGGAACCTTTTTTCACACAGAGGGTGGTGGATATAGAAATGAGCTGGCAGCGGGAGCTATTGAGGCAGGTACAATTACAACATTAAGATATACTTGGACAGGTACATGGATAGGAAAGGATTAGAGGGATATTGACCAAGCACAGGCGAATAGGACTAGTTTGGATAGGGCATCTTATTCAGCATGGATGAGTTGGGCTGAAGGGCCTGCTTTCATGCTGTATTGCTCTTTGTCCATGACAGAAATGATAGAGGCATTGTTAATTTCCCTCCCAACTTCCCCCTACACCATCAATGGAATGTTTTACCCTTCCCATTCCAACTCAAGACCCCCCCCTCCACCCCCTCCACCGTTGGAATGCTTGACCCTTCAGTAATGTTAAGGAGCACATTTGTACTCAACAGTCAAGAGTGTTTTAAGGTCTTATGTCCCCAAATGGAACAATGAAATTCTTACTTGCAGCAACACAACAGATATGAAAACCGATCCAAAACGTGTTCAGTGTGTAAATAATAAGAATAATAATAATAATAATAATAATAATAATAATAATAATAATAATTATAATAATAATAATAATTAAAATAATAATAATTAAAAAATAAAAAATAAAAATAATAATAATAATAATAATAATAATGCCACATCTATGTAATTCAGAGCCTATTTGGAGGATGTAATGTTTAATAGTCAGATGGTTGTAGGGACAAGGCTGCTCTTGAACCAGGGTGTTACAATTTTCTGACTCCTACATCTTCTTCCCGATGACAGAAATGAAATGAAAGTGTGAAATGAATGGTGTGGGTCTCTGATGATGCTGGCTGTCCTTTTGAGGCAGAGACTCCTGCTGATCCATTCAATAGTGGGGAGGTCAGTACCTAGGATGGACTGGGCACTGAATACCAATAAGAAATAGTAAGCTCTCTATCATAAACATAAATGAAATCTGGAAGCAAACTCTGCCATGATAATATTTCAGTGTCAATCTGATTGTTTTATTTCTACTAGGCATGTCTAATTATAAATACTCCAAATGTCAGTGATACTGTTAGCTGCTGTTCAAGCTGGCATGGTGGTAGATGATGTGAAGTATAACTTTCATACTTTTCTATCGATACTCACTATCATATAATAATCAATTTGTGCTTAAACATAAATATTAAAACAACCTTTCTTGTAAATCCATCATGATAAACGGTGTCAGGGGAAAGACCAAGCAGAACAGGATAAATGAATAAAGATATAAAAGGGGAGGAGCACAAAATATGGGAAATAAATTTGATCACGAGATTGATCCCTGGGATGGCGGGACTGTCATATGAGGAAAGATTGAAAAGACTAGGCTTGTATTCACTGGAATTTAGAAGGATGAGGGGGATCTTATAGAAACATATAAAATTATGAAAGGGCTGGACAAGCTAGATGCAGGAAAAATGTTCCCAATGTTGGGCGAGTCCAGAACCAGGGTCACAGTCTTAGAATAAAGGGGAGGCCATTCAAGACTGCGAGAAAAAACGTTTTCACCCAGAGATTTGTGAATTTGTGGAATTCCCTGCCACAGAGGGCAGTGGAGGCCAAATCACTGGATGGATTTAAGAGAGAGTTAGATAGAGCTCTGAAAAAGTTACTTTTATAACTACTAAACCAGGTTCGCTTCTCAATAAACAGACACCACACAAACTGTTTGGTAGACCAGTTCAAAACTTTACTTAACATCGGCCGATGGAAGGGAGCGAGAATTCCAGCTAAGTGACCAATGTAGACACTCGACTGTCCTCGGTCCCCTTCTCTGAACAACAGAATTACATCGCATTATATAGTGTTTCTTTGTCACATTAGCACATTCCACAGACATTAGTCATGGTCAGAGGTACAGGAAAAGGCATCACATCAAAGGCCTTTTGTTTACAGGTTATGATATACTATAAACATTGGCCATTTGTTTTAGGTCATTTTATCTTCAAAGAGATCACCCTAGCTCTTTCGCTGTTTCCTCTCTGTCACTTGGTCCTTCATAACCATAGGCCATTTGTTTTATGGCATCTTATCTTTCCACTTCCCTGGATCCTCTCTCATCACTTCGCCCCTCCTAAACATTGGTCATTTGGTTTACGGCATCTTACTTCAAAGATGTGACTAGCTGTTTCTCTCTTCCTTTATTGCCTCCTCCCCCATAAACATTGGTCATTTGGTTCATGGCATCTTACTTCAAAGATGTGACTAGCTGTTTCTTTCTCTGTCACTTCCTCACTTGGGAGATAATGTTATGGTATTTATTATCGCAATACCCCAAAACCTGAGGCAACTTAACTTGCCTTTCTGTATTATTCTACTGGAGAAAAGCCTGATTTGAGACTAAATATAAGCTGTAAGCTTTTCTTATATTTTTAACATAATTCAGCTTTATCATTCCATCCTTTTATCAAAATCTTGATAATAACTACAGTCCTTGCCGAGTACATACGAAAGACCATAAGCATCTCATCAGGCAAATTATCTCACTGTCTGTAGTCAGGGTATCTTTGCTGCATTTGTCATGTTTGACTCCAATCTTGTTTAAAAGGATGTGTGTACCATCCTTTAAATGTGGGTTAGTCCGCAAGTTTGCCATTCTGAAGAAAGTCCAGTCCATGTGGGCCACCCCAGAATAAAAGAGGGTCAATAGCTCCACAAACCGTTCACAGTCAATCAAATGTATCCAACGACGATGATCTTCAATCTTCACAGCAGTTTATGTTGTTGATAGCACTTGGTTTTTCCTTTCAACACAATCTCAATTTCTTCTTGTCCCAGCACATGGTCATTTTGTAGCCTTTATGGACTCGTCCCTGTGCTCACAGCTCCTCTAACCTGGGAATGCAGATCTGGCAAGACCTGGATTAATTGCTGTCCATACATAATTAGTTAATTGCCCAGGGCCTGTAGGTGGCTTCCCCCCACTCTCCAGGGTGTGGGCACAGCAGCCTTTCCTGAATCAATAAAAAAGTTGTAAATCCTGTTTCTCTAGCTGCAGTTGAATAACCCCAATCTACTCTGAAGAAGGGCTTCGGCCTGAAATGATGCCTATTTCCTTCGCTCCATAGATGCTGCCTCATCCCATGAGTTTCTCCAGCACTTTTGTCTACCTTTGATTTTCCAGCATCTGCAGTTCCTTCTTAAACACTTCTCTGTGAACTTATTCTTTAATCCGATTATATCTGAAGAGGCTCTCCCCACCTAAATATTAAATTCTCCAAATATGTTCTCTTCCCCAATCTACTTATCTTCTCACCTTTTATCCCTCATTATGAGATCCCTCAAACCCCCTTTTGTAAGCCATAAGACAATTTTACATGTACATTCATTTCCCTTACACAGCACATGCTTCAACACCTTTGTTCGTCTGCAGACCATAATCTTGCTTCATTTGCATTTTAAAGGACAACCTCTGTTATCACATCAAAACAATCCCAAAAGAACTCACTCAGAATTAGTAATCAATAATACATTTTCTTTTTCTCTGTAATTTTGACATTTCCAATCTCATTTAACACTTTAATTGGGATGAGTCTCTTTTTGAACTCGGCTCAAAAGATTTATAACAACCAACACATTTTATCATTTGCTCCAACACATTTTATCATTTGAGTATAACTCCACCCCCCATTCATGGCAGTGTCTTAAAGGAACACACCATAACCTGCCTGTTCATTTGCATTTTAAAGGACAAACTGTTCTTAAAGGGACTCACACTTTTGCTCATTGCTTCAAATTTCACACATTCCACATAGAAAAAACATTGTTTTACAAGCAGTACATACACACAAAAAAATTGTTTTACCAGCAGTATATAATATTTCATCTTCAAAGACGTCTCTTTGTAATTTACTTTCCCTTTTTCTGACAAGACTTCTGTTTACCAGAATCCTGGTTACCTAACCCTAATTGGACTTTGATCCAGATCATGATTAGTCAGACTCCCCGTGACTTTTCAGTCTCCCTATCCTATCCTCATTTCTCCACCGAATTTGTCTTCATCCCCAATTTTTCTATAACATAGTTGCTTGTCAGAAAAAGGATTCCCCCGGGGTAATTTTGTTTTGCAATGCCCCATAGGCTCTTTCCACCATCCCAGATGCCTGTGGGTGATGTACACAGTGAAATTGCTGTCGGATATAAAAATGTGTACATATTTCCTTATTAATAGTGGCAATAAAATGGGGACCATTGTCCAAGCTTATGACAGTAGGTAGGCCAAACCTGGGAATAACTTCCCTTAACACCAATGTTACTGTAGTCTCAGCAGTATCATTAGTGGTTGGTAGAGCTTCAATCCACCTGCTAAATAAATCTAAAATAACTAAGCAATATTTATAACACTGGGCCCTTGGCATTTCAATAAAATCAATCTGTATGCATTCAAACGGTCGTGATGGCATTGGCGTCACCCCTGAGGGTATCCTAATTGGTTTGCCTGGATTATTTCGTTGGCAAATTTTACATTCAGAGGCCTGCTTCAGTGCCTCTTGCCGGATTTTTGGGTGCCACCACGTTTCCTTTGTCATCCTTATCATTCCCTCCTTACCAGCATGGGTAGGTGAGTGAATATATGTTAGTAAAACAGGTAAAAATGCATCAGATACACCAACTTGTCCAAGCGGGGTGAGCCGAATCAATGGCACAGCCCTCTTGTTTCCATAGTTGTTTTGGGTTATCAGAGGCGTCCCTCTGTAATGTACATACTTCCCTCATGTTTGGCAGGACCGTTCTATTTGCTAGCATCTGTTTACCTGCTGTCACTAAGCATTTGTATGCATAGGCTGCTTGTTTGGCTACACTATCGGCAAATGCATTGCCTTTTGTTATAGGGTCCCCAGCACCAGTGTGTGCAGCACATTTAATAATGGTCAGCTGTTCTGGTATCATCAATGCCTTAAGCAAATAACGCACAGAAAGGCATTCCCGTGCTCCCAATCCTGGGGAGCTTTGTAAGGTCAGAACTTCAAGGTATAGGGATATTACTGACGGAGCTGCCACAGGTAAGTATGCCATCGCTACTGGTAGGACGTAGGGAGGTGGACATCTCCCAGGATTATCTAACTCCTCATCTTCACTACCAAACAGGGTCGTCGTGCCAGACATGAAGTCTCCTCCAGAGGATTTACCAGTACTGAGGTTATTTTTACTAACCATCACCTGTTTCTCACCTCCTGCCTGTCTCTTAATTATTTTCTCTTGTTCCTCCGCCCACTGGCATTCTAGTTGCAATACTTTCCATCCATTCATAGTGCCATCCTTATTTCGTAACTCTATCCCTTGTTTACATGCAGTATCCATCCAACTTCGATCTCTACTCTCCTCATGCTTCTTCTCTGCTTCTGCTTTCCACGTTTTAATTCCCTTCTTCCATTTCTTTCCTGCCTTCCTTTCCCATATCAACATCTCTGCTTTTTTAATTGTCTCGACATTCCATGTGCCCCCTACTGGCGCGGCTTCATCCCCCAACCGTTTGGTCAACTTGTAACTTAACATTCTAAATGTCTTATTATACTTAGGATTCAAATAACACATATGTTGGACGGGGGTTCCCCCCTCACTGTTATCCAGAGCATTCCCCATAGATAGATAGAGAGAAAGAGAAAGAGAAAGCAGACTTCTTAATTCCGAATCGCTCCAAATATATCAACCAGGCCGACTCGCTACTCGAGACCCCAGTTTCTCAATTTGGCTGACTTTTTATTTTTCTTTACCTCTTTGATATACGACCCAAGTGTCTCAACGAGGCCGACTCGCGACTCGAGACCCCAGTTTCTCAATTTGGCTGACTTTTTAACTTTGTAATATACAACGCCACTTATTTCTCAATCCGACAACTCCCCGGATGTTTCAATAAGCCAGACGCACACCTCACTTCCCGTATCTCAACCCGACAAAACACGGATGTCTCAACGAGGCCGATAAGCCCTTAGTAGAGAGAAAAGAAAAAAACAAAGAGAGATAGACAGAGAGAGAGAAAGAGAAACCACTCACGTCCTTCTTAACAAGATACACAAGCCCTTCTTAAAAATACAAGCACAAGTCTGTCTTAAAAATACATACACAATCCCCACTAAAAAAACCCTATAAAGCCCAACTGGTCTTACCTTGGTCTGTTTCTAAGAACCTCGGCAGGGAACCTGGATCAACCTCTGATGAAGGATCACAGACGTTCCCGGGAGTTTCTAGGGAGTCGGTCTTACAAGGGGGCCGATAGAGCTCAGTTATCTCCCTTCCAATCCCGGCAACCTCTGCAACCTCTTGCACAGTCAGCCGTTGATGTGGTCCCAGCGAGGCCTGCATAACTACGCCAATGAAAAAGTTACTTTTATAACTACTAAACCAGGTTCGCTTCTCAATAAACAGACACCACACAAACTGTTTGGTAGACCAGTTCAAAACTTTACTTAACATCGGCCGATGGAAGGGAGCGAGAATTCCAGCTAAGTGACCAATGTAGACACTCGACTGTCCTCGGTCCCCTTCTCTGAACAACAGAATTACATCGCATTATATAGTGTTTCTTTGTCACATTAGCACATTCCACAGACATTAGTCATGGTCAGAGGTACAGGAAAAGGCATCACATCAAAGGCCTTTTGTTTACAGGTTATGATATACTATAAACATTGGCCATTTGTTTTAGGTCATTTTATCTTCAAAGAGATCACCCTAGCTCTTTCGCTGTTTCCTCTCTGTCACTTGGTCCTTCATAACCATAGGCCATTTGTTTTATGGCATCTTATCTTTCCACTTCCCTGGATCCTCTCTCATCACTTCGCCCCTCCTAAACATTGGTCATTTGGTTTACGGCATCTTACTTCAAAGATGTGACTAGCTGTTTCTCTCTTCCTTTATTGCCTCCTCCCCCATAAACATTGGTCATTTGGTTCATGGCATCTTACTTCAAAGATGTGACTAGCTGTTTCTTTCTCTGTCACTTCCTCACTTGGGAGATAATGTTATGGTATTTATTATCGCAATACCCCAAAACCTGAGGCAACTTAACTTGCCTTTCTGTATTATTCTACTGGAGAAAAGCCTGATTTGAGACTAAATATAAGCTGTAAGCTTTTCTTATATTTTTAACATAATTCAGCTTTATCAGCTCTAGGAGCTAGTGGAATCAAGGGATATGTGGAGAAGGAAGGCACGGGTTATTGATTTGGGACGATCAGCCATGATCACAATGAATGGCCTCCTCCTGCACCTATTTTCTATGTTTCTACGTTTCTATAATAACTTTGATAAAGATAAAGATAACAGTTCCCACATTTAGAAAAAAATAAGGCTTGTTTTGTCTGACATATCAGATCAATTTTCCAAAATATAGTCTCCTTTCATTGAAATTCTTCAACAACATAATGGTTGAACACAAATTCAAAACCAACGCTAGGATCGGGTGAGTGGGCGTAGGGAAGGGTAGTGGGATATATCTCCGCTTTTTTTTCACTTCTTCGTTAGTTCAGGGGGTTTTCTTTTTTCTTTTTCATATCTTTTTCGAAATTCTTTCTTTTCTTTTTCCTTTCTTCTTCCTTTCCCTTCTTTCCTTTTTTATTTTTTCCGATTTACTTCTTAGTTTATAAAATGTTAAAACTGAAGCTGTACGAAAATTGTATAAATGTTATGTCGATTACTTTCTCCTTGTACAATTGCTTCTAATAAAATAAATATTTAAAAAAAGCGTTGATAAAGATTGCAAGAAGAACATTAATGATCAAATAAAGAATGTGTATTTCAAACCATGCTATGACCTAAAATAAGAACTCCATTCATAAGTTCCTCCATCTCACCTGATCCTTGATGGAAGTAGGCAGCAGATTTGTGCTTCATTATGTTACTAGCACTCTCTTGTCACAGGGTATCAGTACACATGTTGTTGTTGTTCATCACTATTTGTCCAGTGACACCATGACATCTAGTCTACAGTGTTGAGATGTGTTCCGAGATGGCTGATTAGACCAAATTGGGCTTGAATGTTTCTTCCACACAGATAACGGATATGTGCACATCCTGTGTAATCAGTTAGAATCACAGAGTCGTACAACATGGAAACTGGCCCTTCATCCCAACTTGCCCACGCCGGCCAACATGCCCCATCTATACTAGTCCCACCAGCCTGGGTTCGGCCTATATCCCTGTAAACTTATCCTATCCATGTACCTGTCTAAATGTTTCTTCAACGTTGTGATAATACCTGCCTCAACTACCTCCTCTTGCAGCTTGTTATACCCACCACCCTTTGTGTAAAAAAGTTTTCCCTCAGGTTCTTATTAAATCTTTCCCCCCTCACTTTAATCCTATGTCCTCTGGTTCTCGATTCCCCAACTCTGCGCAAGACACTCTGCGCATTTACCCGATCTATTCCTCTCATGATTTTGTACACCTCTATTAGATCACCCCTCCTGTGAAAATCCTCCTGTGCTCCAAGTCAAGTCAAGTCAAGTCAAGTGAGTTTATTGTCATGTGTCAATGATAGGACAATGAAATTCTTGCTTTGCTTCAGCACACAGAACATAGTAGGCATTTAATACAAAACAGATCACTGTGTCCATATACCATAATATAAATATATACACACATGAATAAATAGACTGATAAAGTGCAGATAACAGTTAATGGGTTATTGATAATCAGAGTTTTGTCCGAGCCAGGTTTAATAGCCTGATGGCTGTGGGGAAGTAGCTATCCCTGAACCTGGTCGTTGCAGTCTTCAGGCTCCTGTACCTACTACCTGAAGGTAGCAGGGAGATGAGTGTGTGGCCAGGGTGGTGTGGGTCCTTGATGATACTGCCAGCCTTTTTGAGGCAGCGACTGCGATAAATCCCCTCGATGGAAGGGAGGTCAGAGCCGATGATGGACTGGGCAGTGTTTACTACTTTTTGTAGTCTTTTCCTCTCCTGGGCGCTCAAGTTGCCAAACCAAGCCACTATGCAACCGGTCAGCATGCTCTCTACTGTGCATCTGTAGAAGTTAGAGAGAGTCCTCCTTGACAAACCGACTCTCCGTAATCTTCTGAGGAAGTAGAGGCGCTGATGTGCTTTCTTGATAATGGCATCAGTGTTCTCGGACCAGGAAAGATCTTCAGAGATGTGCACCCCCTGGAATTTGAAGCTCTTGACCCTTTCAACCATCGACCTGTTGATATAAACGGGACTGTGGGTCCCCATCCTACACCTTCCAAAGTCCACAATCAGTTCCTTGGTTTTGCTGGTGTTGAGGGCCAGGTTATTGTGCTGGCACCATATGGACAGTTGCTCGATCTCTCTTCTATACTCTGACTCATCCCCATCAGTGATACGTCCCACCACAGTGGTGTCGTCAGCGAACTTGATGATGGAGTTCGCACTGTGACTGGCTACGCAGTCATGAGTATAGAGTGAGTACAGCAGGGGGCTGAGCATGCAGCCTTGAGGTGCTCCTGTGCTGATTGTTATCGAGGTTGACACATT
Organism: Malacoraja senta; assembly: GCA_038087875.1. Classification (NCBI taxonomy): domain Eukaryota; kingdom Metazoa; phylum Chordata; class Chondrichthyes; order Rajiformes; family Rajidae; genus Malacoraja; species Malacoraja senta. Next base: position 108,340,095 of record CM075977.1, read on the forward strand.
TCCACCAATACGAACAGAATGTGGTCTGTGAATGAGGAAGTCGAGGATCCAATTGCAGAGGGATGCGCAGAGACCCAGTTCTGCGAGTTTGGTAACCAGCTTGGAGGGGATGATTGTATTAAATGCCGAGCTGTAATCGATGAATAACAGCCTGACATATGAGTTTTTGTTGTCCAAGTGGTCCAGAGCGGAGTGGAGAGCCAGCTAGATTGCATCCACCGTTGATCTGTTGTGGCGGTAAGCGAACTGCAGTGGGTCCAGGTTTTGTCTCCAAGAAATAGAGTCCTAGCTTGCTCAACCTCTCCCTATAGCTCACACCCTCTAGTCCGAGCAACAACCTTGTAAATCTTGTCTGAACCCTTTCCAGCTTGACAATGTCTTTACTATAACATGGTGCCCAAAATTGAACACAATACATTAAATGCGGCCTCACCAATATCTTATACAACTGCAACATGATCTCCAAACTTGTAGTTGAACTAGATTTTTGAAATTCTCTTTTGCTCTTTCTTGCTCCCTCGTAGGTATATGCAAAGTAATCTACTGAAGGACAGATTGCTGGAGATGCCTGTAAATCCCTTTGAAAAATGGTGTCCACGGCTATGAATTTTAATCTTCACGCCAACAAATGGGCTTCATGATATAAATGTACTTTTCCCCTGCACAAATACCACAGGACTTCTGCTTGAGGGGCAGTGCATGCAGACACATTTGATCATTTTAGTTTCAGTTCCATTCAGTTTCAGTTTAGTTTATTGTCACATGTACCAAGGTAGAGTGAAAAGCTTTAGTTGCATGTTATCCAGTCAGCAGAAAGCAGGAAGAAGGGTTACTGCCTGATACGTTGCCTATTTCCTTCGCTCCATAGATGCTGCCGCACCCGCTGAGTTTCTCCAGCACTTTTGTCTACCAGCAGAAAGTCAATACTTGACTATATTCGAGCCATTGTTTACATCATCGGCAGTCACTCAAAACGAGTATGACTGTCCTCTCCTCTCCACAGGGTCTTCTACTTATGGGTCTGCAGATGTCTGTAGAGGCCGATCCGCGATCCACACACCTTGGTGCAACATGGGCAGTGGAGACTGGTGGTGGTTGGTAGTCGTCGAGCCCCCTTCTCTCTCTCCTTACAGTGCTGTAGCTTTGTCTCTGCGACACGGTGTAGTTCCATTTCATGAAGTGCAGCTCCTTCCTGCATGGATTTCCTCCAGGAGTACCTGTCCAGTGCAATGTGCTCCCAGTTGTTTGATGTGATGTGGAATTTCTTCAGACTGTTCTTGATGTTGTCCTTGAAGCGTTTCTTTGGCCAGCCGGGGGCTCGCTGACCTTCCTTCAATTGAGAGTACAGGATTTGTTTAGGGAGACGTGTGTTGGACATGCGGATGACATGGCCAGTCCATCCAAGTTGGTGCTGCATTATTGTGGCGATGATGCTGGTCATGTTGGCTTCCTCGAAAATGATGATGTTGGTGCATTTGTCCTCCCAGCTAATCCTCAGAATCTTTCGTAAGGATCTTTGATGGTATTGTTCCAGGGCTCTCAGGTGCCTGCTGTAGGTAGTCCATGACTCGGCTCCATACAACACGGTGGAGATGACAACGGCTCTGTAGACCAGCAGTTTTGTTTAAGACTTTAGGTCTCGGTCTTCAAAGACTCTTTTCCTGAGTTTGGCATAGGCTCCGCTGGCACAACTCAGGCGATGGTTGACCTCAGAGTTGATGTCAGCTTTTGAGGAAAGAATGCTGCAAGATAGGGGAAGTGGTCAACATTTTCAAGAGTGGTGTCGTCCACTTTTAGTGGGCCGGGTAGACAGCTGGTTGGGTAGAGGTTGATGTAGGACCTGGGTCTTCTTGATATTTAAGGCTAGGCCCATGGCTCTGTATGCCTTGGCAAAGGCATTCAGGATGCCCTGGAGGTCTTCTGCAGAATGTATTGCAATGACACAGTTGTCCACGTACTGAAGCTCCATGATGGCGGTGTTATTGACTTTGCTCTTGGCCTTCAACCTATTAAGGTTGAAGAGCCCACCGTCAGTTCTGTAGAGGATTGGGATCCCCTGTGGCAGCTCTTCACCAATGAGGTGATGTATGGCAGCAATGAAGACGACAAACAGGGTGGGTGCGATGATGCATCCCTGTTTGACCCCCATTTCCACAGTGAAGGGCTCGGACTCAGAGCCGCATTTGCTGAGCACTGTGACTGACATGCCATCATGTGGAAGCCTCAATATTCTGATGTACTTGTCATGACAATAGTATGCTCCAAAGAGCCCGGCGGTCTCCCAAGTCAAAAGCCTTTGTCAGGTCTATGAAGGAATGTACAAAGGCTGCCTTTGTTCACGGCATTTTTCCTGGAGTTGGCGTGGTGTGAATATCCTGTCTGCTGAACCTCTGGATGGGCGGAAGCCACACTGTGATTCTGGGAGTATCTCCCCAGATAGTGGTAGAAGTCGGTTTGCGAGGACTTTGCCTGTTATTGACAGGAGTGAGAAGCCCCTGTAGTTTCCACATTGAGCCTTGTCCCCCTTCTTGAAAAAGGTCACTATTAGAGCATCCCTGAGTTCTGAGGGAAGTTCTTCTTTTTCCAGACCTTGAGAAGTAGGGTGTGGATGTGGCACAGGAGCTCCGGTCCACCTTCCTTTAAGATCTCAGCTGGGATTCCATCTGGACCAGTGGCCTTGTTGTTCTTAAGGCTCTTGATGGCATCTTGAACCTCTGTCATAGTGGAGGTTCTTCCATGTCTTCTCTGATGGGACTCTGGGGGATGTGGTGGGTAATGTCTGGTTCAGTTGTGCTGTCACGGTTGAGGAGTTCCTGGAAGTCCTCTTTCCATCGGGCGTTAATGGACTCATTGTCCTTCAGCAGCTCTTGTCCGTCTTTTGAATGCACAGGTTTTAAGGCGCGGTAGCTTGGACCATAGATGGCCTTAGTAGCGCTCAAGAAGCCTCTGGTGTCACCCAAGTCTGCCAGTCTCTGGATTTCCAGAGCCTTATCTGTACACCAAGGGTTCTTAAGCTCCCTCACCCAGCTCTGGACGTTGGCCTTGGCTCTGGAGTGAGCCGCTCTTTCGGCCTTGCAGGCTACATCATTTTGCCAGGCACAAAAGTATTTCGTTTTCTTGGAGATGAGCTGTTCTAACTCAGTGTCATTCTCGTCAAACCAGTCCTGGTGTTTTCTGGACTTGCACTCAAGGATGTTTTTACAGGTATCAAGGATGGTGGATTTGAGCCAGCTCCAGTGACCTTCAATGTCATCAGGATATTCCTGTTGGAGGCTTTCCCCAAGAGAAGCCTGAAGACGCTACTGGGTGGCAGTTTCCTCCAGGCTTTCAAGGTTCAGCCTTCGCCGGATCTGCTTCATAGAAACATAGAAAATAGGTGCAGGAGGAGGCCATTCGGCCCTTCGAGCCAGCACCGCCATTCATTGTGATCATGGCTGATCGTCCCCAATCAATAACCCGTGCCTGCCTTCTCGCCATATCCCTTGATTCCACCAGCCCTTAGAGTGCTATCTAACTCTCTCTTAAATCCATCCAGTGATTTGGCCTCCACTGCCCTCTGTGGCAGGGAATTCCACAAATACACAACTCTCTGGGTGAAAAATGTTTTTCTCACCTCAGTCTTAAATGGCCTTCCCTTTATTCTAAGACTGTGGCCCCTGGTTCTGGACTCGCCCAACATTGGGAACATTTTTCCTGCATCTAGCTTGTCCAGTCCTTTTATAATTTAATATGTTTCTATAAGATCCCCCCACATCCTTCTAAACTCGAGTGAATACAAGCCTAGTCTTTTCAATCTTTCCTCATATGACAGTCCCGCCATCCCAGGGATCAATCTTGTGAACCTACGCTGCACTGCGTCAATCACAAGGATGTCCTCCGGCAAATTAGGAGACCAAAACTGTACGCAATATTCCAGATGTGGTTTTCCCAGAGCCCTATACAACAGCAGAAGAACCTCTCTACTCCTATACTGAAATCCTCTTGTTATGAAGGCCAACATTCCATTAGCTTTGTTCACTGCCTGCTGTACCTGCACGGCAACTTTCAGTGATCGGTGTACAAGGACACCCAGGTCTCGCTGTACCTCCCCCTTACCTAACCTAACCCCATTGAGATAATAATCTGCCCCCTTGATTTTGCCACCAAAGTGAATAACCTCACAATTACCTGTATTATATTGCATCTGCCACGCATCTGCCCACTCACTCAACCTGTCCAGGTCACCCTGCAACCTCCTAACATCCTCTTCACAGTTCACACTGCCACCCAGCTTTGTGTCATCCGCAAACTTGCTAGTGTTGCTCCTAATTTCCTCTTCCAAATCATTAATATATATGGTAAACAGTTGCGGCCCCAACACCGAGCCTTGCGGCACTCCACTCGCCACTGCCTGCCATTCTGAAAAGGTCCCGTTCACTCCTTCTCTTTGCTTCCTGTCTGTCAACCAATTTTCTATCCACGTCAGCACCCTACCCCTAATACCATGTGCTCTAATTTTAGTCACCAGTCTCCCGTGCGGGACATTATCAAAGGCTTTCTGAAAGTCTAGATACACTACATCCACTGGCACCCCTTCATCCATTTTACTTGTCACATCCTCAAAATATTCCAGAAGATTAGTCAAGCATCATTTTCCTTTCATAAATCCATGTTGACTTGGACTAATCTTTTTAATGCTATCCAAATGCCCCATTATTACCTCTTTAATAATTGACTCCAGCATCTTTCCCACCACCGAAGTCAGGCTAACTGGTCTGTAATTTCCCATTTTCTCTCTTGCTCCTTTCTTGAAAAGTGGAATAACATTAGCTATCCTCCAATCCACAGGAACTGATCCTGAATCTATTGAACATTGGAAAATGATCACCAATGCGTCCACTATTTCTAGAGCCACCTCCCTGAGGAACCTGGGATGCAGTCCATGAGGCCCAGGGGATTTATCCTCCTTCAGTCCCATTAGCCTACCCAATACTATTTCTCACCTAATGAAAATTTATTTCCGTTCCTCTACCCCCTTAGATCCTCTATCCCCCAGTACTTCTGGGAGATTGTTTGTGTCTTCCTTAGTGAAGACAGATCTGAATTACCTGTTCAACTCTTCTGCCATTTCCTTGTTCCCCATAATAATTTCACCTGTGTCTGCCTTCAAGGGACCCACATTTGACTTTTCTACTCTTTTACCCTTAACATATCTAAAGAAGCTTTTACTGTCCTTCTTTACATTCTTGGCCAGCTTCCCCTCGTACTTCATCTTTTCAGCCTGTATTGCTCGTTTTGTTTCCTTCTGTTGTCTTATGAAAGTTTCCCAATCCTCTGGCTTCCGGCTACTCTTTGCTGTGTTATACATCTTTTCTTTTAGTTCTTTTGGATCCTCCTCTTCCTCTTGATTTTGATGGACATCATGGAGCAGATGAGGCGATGATCTGTCCATCAGTCATCTGCATTGATCATGTCCCTTGTGATGTTCACGTCACGACGGTCCATGGCTCGTACGTAGTCAATGAGATGCCACTGTTTGGAGTGTGGGTGTCTCCAAGATGCCTTAAGTTTGTTTTTCTTGCGAAAGAGGGTGTTAGTGATGATGAGGTCATGCTGAGCACATTTGCTGAGAAGCAGAGCTCCATTAGAGTTGATGTTCCCGAAGCCTTCCTTTCTTATGGTACCCTTCCAGAGGTGTTGGTCCCGGCCGACCCTGGCGTTGAAGTCTCCTAGGAGAATAATCTTATCCACCCTGGGGATTTTAGACAGTGTCTCGTCCAAGCTGGGGATTTTAGACAGTGTCCCGTTAGAAGGTCTCTTTTGCTTCCTCTTCAGAGTCTAAAGGCACTCACAACAGTTGCCATCTGGTTGTTGGCAAGAGCCAGACGGATGGTCATGAGACACTCACTGATTCCCACAGGAAGTTCAGAGAGGTGGCTGATGAGCTGGTTCCTGATGGCAAACCCAATACCATGGATCCTGGGCTCATCAGCAGCTTTTCATTTCCAGAAGAAAGTGTAGCCACACTTCTCCTCCTTCAGTTGTCCTTCGTCTGCCCGCCGGGTTTCAGAAAGGGCAGCTATGTCAATCCAGAATCTTCTCAGTTCTCTTGCGATGATGGCGGTTTTCTTCTCTGGTCTGTTACTGGTTGCACTATCCATCAATGTGTACATATTCCATGCTCCAAAGTTCATATTCATATTTCTGTGTTTCTGACCGTGTGGGTGATACCTCTGGACGCAGTAATCCAGTCGGTAAGTTTGAGGCAGGCTATTTTTAGGGCACCTTTTCTAGCCCTTTCTCCAAGTGGGGTGAGCAGAGTGCATCCTAAAGAGGACTGCTCAGTCATGGGTGCAGCTGCCGAAGGGCTTTTCTGTCTCGTTCCAAGAGTCCAGCGACTGAATCTAGTACCCACCGCCTGATGTGCAAGCTCATGACTGGGGGCTTCCAGATCTCACAATCCTGCCCCCATCGCCACTTGCTGATCGCTATAGGACTTAATCCAGGGTGTTAGGGTGGATTCCCTCTATGGGGGACACCTGTGCGTGACTTTGTTTAATGTGGGGAGACTGGTGCACAGACAGCCACCCCACGGTCCTTGACAGATCTGGGTCAGGATCCAGTGGCATGGAGTCCAAGACAACCGGAGACCCTTTTCTTTTTTTTTTTTTTCTTTTTTTTTAAATTTTTTTATTATTGGAGATAAGTACACAATTTATTTACATCATTACAGTCTGACATTTTTAAATTGATAATATTATCAATTATTATTACATTGTCTCCAATACCTTTTGCCTTTTTTTTTTTTTAAACTAGATAGAACTAAAGAGATAGATGAAGTGAAGAGAGAAAAGAAAGAGAAGAAGAATAATAAAAAAAAAATTTAAAAAAAAAAAAAAAAAAAAAAATAGTTAAAGAAGAATGGAAAAATTTATTGAAATAAAAAACTTCATTCGAGATATGTTCGTACATTTCAGAGTATAGCCTTTCATCCATTCTTTAGACCGAGTGCTAGTCAGGTTCCTGTGCTGAACTATTCTGACCCTTTAAGTAATCAATAAAAGGAGACCATGTTCCTACAAATAATTCCTGTTTGTCCAACAGGGAAAATCTGATTCTTTCCACGTTTAAGGTCTCCGTCATTTCTATAATCCACATTTTGATTGTGGGGGCCGTAGGGCCTTTCCAAAATTTTAGAATTAATTTTTTTCCTGTTATTAAACTATAATCAATAAAGTTTCTTTGTGTTGTTCTAAATGTTTGATTTAATTCTAATATTCCGAGTATTATTAGTTTTGGGTCTGGGTCCATTTGTGTGCCGGTTACTTTAGATATTATACTGAAAATATTTACCCAGAATTTTTTAATTTTTATACAGTTTGCAAACATATGAGATAATGAAGCTTCTAAGTGTTGACATTTATCACATATAGGTGAGATATGTTGAAAATTTTTATGTAGTTTTGTTTTTGAATAATGTAACCTATGTATTACTTTAAATTGTATTAGAGAATGTCTGGCGTTTAGTGAGCACTGATGTATGTGTTTCAAACTTTCTTCCCAAGTATCTTTCGTTATTACTTGATTTAATTCTTCTTCCCATGTTTGTCTGTGTAATTCTGTCGAAAGAATGTCACTGTCTAGTAAGATATTATATATATAAGATATTAATTTTTCTGTATTAGGATGTTTGTTCCAACATTCATCAAGAATTTCTGAATTTCTAAATCGAAAATTTTGAGAGTTCGATTTTACATAATCTCTAAGTTGAAGATATCTGAAATAATCATTTCCTCGAAGTCCACGAATCTGTTGCAACTCCTGAAATGTCAGAAAGGTGCCTTCCTTATAAAGTTGTCCCATATTTTTAATTCCATAATTCTTCCATTGTGTAAAACCCCCGTCCAACCATGAAGGCTTAAACAAAGGGTTATTCACAATTGGAAGAAAAAGTGATAAATTATCTAATTTTAATGTCTTTTTTAATTGTTTCCAAATTCGTATAGCACTAAATATTATAGGGTTTTCCCTATAAATTTTTTTGTTTAATTTAGACGTAGCAAATAATATCGAACCGATATCAAAAGGTAAACAATCTTCCTTTTCCATTTTTAACCAGTCTGGTTGATGATCTATTTCTTCCAACCAGAAATTCATATTTTTAATATTAACAGCCCAGAAATAAAACAAAAAGTTGGGTAAAACCAAGCCTCCATTTATTTTTGATTTACACAAGTGTCTTTTGTTTATCCTATGATTCTTATAATCCCAGATAAAATCATTAACAATAGAGTCCAGTTTTTTAAAAAAGTTTTTTGTCAGATATATCGGAATTGTCTGAAAAAGGTATAATATTTGCGGTAAAAAAAATCATTTTTATAGCATTAATTTTGCCAACCATTGAGATAGGAAGTGTTTTCCAGTATTGAATATTCTTATGTAGTTTGTTCAGTAATGGGGGAAAATTTGCTTTAAATAATGATGTATATCTCTTAGTTATATAAATACCTAGATATTTAAATTTTTCATTTACTATTTTAAATGGGAATTGTTGTATTATCTGTTTGTTATGTTCCCTTATTGGCATAATTTCACTTTTATTCCAATTTATTCTGTATCCTGAAAATGAACCAAATTGGGTTATTAGCTTTAATAAGTTTGGAATAGTAATGTCTGGTTTTGTAATGTAAATTAATACATCATCTGCGTATAGAGAAATTTTATTCACTGTGTCCTTTGTGTTATACCCATGTATTTCCGGATGCCCCCTAACTCTTTCTGCCAGTGGCTCAATAGCAAGCACAAATAATAATGGAGATAACGGGCATCCTTGTCTACAACCTCTAGATAGGCTAAATTTAGATGACAACCTTTGGTTTGTAAGTATTCTAGCCGTGGGGTTTGTATATAACAGTTTTATCCATGTACAGAATTTCTCTCCTAGCTGCATATTTTCCATCACCGAAAATAGATAAGACCATTCCACCTGATCAAATGCTTTTTCAGCGTCGAGTGAGATTATTGCTAGATCTTCGTTAATAATTCTCTTGGAATATATAATATTAAATAATCTTCTTAGATTATAATATGAATACCGTTTCTGAATAAAGCCTGTTTGGTCAGGGTGTATTAATTTATTCATCACTGTACTTAATCTATGCGCTAGTATTTTAGTTAATATTTTCTGATCTGTATTTAAAAGTGCAATTGCTCTGTATGATCCCGGGTCTTCCGGATCTTTATCAGCTTTAGGAATAAGTGTTATTATAGATTCATTTAAAGTGTCTGGAAGTTTCTGTTGAGTATAGATATATTCATACAGTCTTTGTAACCGTGGGCAAAGTAAATCATAACATTTTTAATAAAATTCGGAGCCTAAACCATCTGGTCCTACTGCTTTACCATTTTTTAAAGAACCAATAGACTCTTCAATATCCTTTATCGTAATCTCCCTTTCTAATAATTCTCTATCGTTTGAATCTAAACCTTTTAAATTACATTTTTTTTTTTTTTTTATTTTTTTTATTTTTTATTTTATTTTTTTTATTTTTTTATTTTTTATTTTTTAGAAGTACGGTAGATTACAGTAATGTACAACACGTATATATTAATACATTTTTTGTACCGCTTCACTTTTTTAATCTTTAAGAAAGAAAAAGAAAGAAGTAAGAAAAGTGAAGAAAGTGCACAAAGGTTGTGAAGTGCAAAAGAGTGTTGGGAAAAGAAAGCCCCTTAGAAAAGAAGTTAGAGAAGGAAGTAAAGTTAGAAAATAGACCCTAGAAAAAAAAAGAGAAAGAAAGAAGGAACAATCGCTCTATTATAATTCTTATACCATACTTCATAGAGAAGGAACTACCAACCAAGTCTGTTTTTATTTTACCTCCCATTACCAGGTCCAGATACCTTTTATTTATTTATTTGTTTTTCTAAATTACTATTGCACCTCATGCTTGTAATAGGTCCAAAAACGTAGACCACGTCTTTTGAAATTGATCTACTTTGCCTACTAGGAGGAATCTCATCTCTTCCAGATGTAATGTTTCCAACATATTTGATGTCCACATTTTTATTGTTGGTGTGGGCGCATTTTTCCAGAATTTAAGTATAAGCTTTTTTCCCATTATTAGCCCATAATTGAGTAAATTCTTCTGATACACGTTTAATTCAGGAATACCTTCCGATATTCCAAAAATAATCCATTCTGGTTTTGGTACCAGTTTTATTTTGATTAATTTTGAAAAAATATCAAATATTTCAAACCAGAATTTTTGGATTTTTGTACAAAAAACAAAAGAATGTGCTATGGTAGCTTCTTGACATATACATTTATCACAGATTGGTGAGACGTTAGGAAAGATTTTATTTAGTTTGGTTTTTGAATAATATAATCTATGTAATGTTTTAAATTGGATAAGCGTATGTCGTACGTTGATCGAGCATTTATGCACCTGTAATAAATGATTATCCCAACTCTCTTTTCCTTCTGGTTGTGCTACTGTTTTAGTTGAGTAAAGGTTATAATAGTATTGGAGAAATCTATCATTTATGTCCTTGGGCATTTTTAATAATTCTCCTGTCTCTGTTCTAATTTTATGAATTATTTTTTCCCCTTCCATTTTTCGTAACTGACGTGCTAATAGTTTTTGTGGTTTGTCTCCGAATTCAAAATGTAATTGTTTGGTTTTTTGATAAAGTTTTATTACTTGTTCTGAATACATTTTATTTAATTTATATTTCAATACAACAATTTTATTATGTTTTAAAGTAGATGGCATTCTCGCATTTTCTATATCTAGTTGCTTGATTTCGCTTTCCAATGTTTGTTGCTTAATCCTGTTCTCTTTATTATAAAATGCTTGAGCAGAAATTAATGTACCTCGAACATATGCTTTAAACGTTTCCCACATAAGAGAAGTAGGTGTGTCAGAGTTGTCATTTACCTCAAAAAATATTTGAATCTGTTTAATAATATATTCCTGGCATGATCTTTCATTCAAAATTTGTGGGTTAAATCTCCAATATGCTTGTTTCTCGGACATTCCATTCAATTTAATCATGAATGTTACAGGTGCGTGATCTGAGATTATAATGTTATGGTATTTTAAATTATAAATAAATGGGGTAAACGTAGAGTCAACTAAAAAATAATCTATTCTTGAATATGTTTTATGTACTGGTGAGTAAAATGAATATTCCCGTCCAGTTGGGTTTTCTATTCTCCAGACATCCTTAATATTAGAGGTATTAATAAATGAATTTAGAAATACACTTGATTGGGATTTTACTTTTTTTTTTTGCCTTGATGATCTATCTAAGTATGAATCTAATGTACAATTGAAGTCTCCTCCAATTATTAATTTATATTGTGTAGATTCTGGAATTTTATTGAATGTTTTATTAAAAAACATGGGGTTATCAAAATTAGGCCCATATACATTCAGAAGAATCACTTTTTCTCCATTTAACTCTCCTACTAGTATAATATATCTACCATCAATATCCACTATTGTTGAAGAGATCGTAAAAGGTATTCCTTTACGAATTAATATTGCAACTCCTCTGGACTTGTGGGAAAAGGAGGAATGATATGCTTCAGCGATCCACTTAGCTTTAAGTCTATGTTGAGATTCCTTTTTAAGGTGTGTTTCTTGAAGAAATATTACATCTGTTTTGATTGAATTTAAATGTGCCAAAACTTTACCTCTTTTAATTGGTTCATTGATTCCCTTGACATTCCAACTACAAAATGTTATTCCCTGACCCCCTCTTGTCATATTAACATCTTGCATATTATTTCTAAGGTGGTCTATAGCCGAGCAGAAAGTACAACACAGAGAACCTGACCCTACTCCCGAACCTCGAATAGATGAATTTAAAATCATATACGTCGCTCTTCCGAACACATCTCCTTGTATTAGTCTTATTTTTCCATTCAAACATTAAATTATAAAAATATTTAAAGTGAAAAAGGTGATAGAGTTGATTAGTATAGGGTGAAAGAAAAAGAACTACATCTACAATTAGTGTAGTTAGTGATAGCCACACTAACGTGGCTAGAATTCTAAAGACTTCCGTAGCCTTTGTAAGAAAAAAAAAATTCCCAGCTCCGTGCCCGAAGAAGAAAAAAGATTATTTCTAACATTCAAATAACTTCTTGGGAGTAACAAACTTATTTACATACCCATACGTACACACACACAATATACACATATATATATATATATATATATATATATATATATATATACCCATATGTATACATACATAAGCACGTAACCCTGCAAAACAGCAAAAATTCACAACGTTATTATTCTCTACCTATCCTATTAATTTTTTCACTAAATCTATAAATCTAATTTTAAATTGAAAAATAAAGAGAAAAACCGTAAAACTTTATTATGACGTAGGCTAAATTACTTCTTACATATCTTCCTTTATAATATAAGTATGTAATTCATTTCTACCTTAATCGAAGACTATTAATTATTAATCATTGTTATCAATCATATCCTGTATTAAATTTTTATAAGAAATATTAATGTTAATAATTTTAGTGGTAATATGGATTTTAATAAGTATTAGTTATTATCTATATAGTTAGATATGAATATACAAATAATAATGATGATTAGTAAACACAAAAAAAAAAAAAATTTTTTTAAAAGAAAACAAATTTTTATATGTAAACGATTTCTCCCGTTTTTAATTTTCTTCGGCACGGAGCTAGTTGGCGCTGGACTCAAGCCTCCATAGCGCCACCGGAAGTATGTAAAATAATAAAAAATAAAATAAAATTACGAAGATCACGGTTTTGTCCAATATCCTCCGTCCATTTCGGTTTCCGAATGTCCTTAAAGCTCTTAAAAGAACTTTAAAGGTCCTTTTAAATCTGGTAGTCCTGTTGGTCCTTGACTCCTAGGGAGTAATGTAAATCCTTCAGTCTATGGTCGTGTTACCAACTTCTTTGGCGTATTGTAGTGCTTTTTCGTGGTCTGTAAAAAAGTGTTCCTTGGACTTGTAAGAGACTCTTAGTCTTGCGGGATAAAGCAAGCCGTATCTCAAATCAGGTACATTCTTCAGTATTCTTTTTGTCTCAATGAACAGCGCTCTTTTCTTGAAGACTTCTGCCGGATAATCTCGGTAGATACTGAATCTCACACCTTCAAAATGGAGTTGTCCGCCTTGAACAGTTTTCTTCATTATATCGTCGAATTCTTGATCCATTTGCACCTTTACAATAATTTGTCTTGGATGGGCATCGTCTTGAGTACGTCGTCGCTGCGCTCTATGAGCTCGACCGAGTGAGGGTTTGTAATCCAATTTTAAGGCTTTTTGTAATAGATTTGCCACGAAATCCCGAGTGCCCATTTCCCTCTCACTTCCTTCTTTCACCCCTACAATTCTTAAATTTTTACGTCTTTGCCGTCCCTCCAAATCGATACATTTATCACTTAATTTGATCACCATATCTGTAAGGCGTTGATTTTCAGTAAGAAGTCGACTTACAGTTTCCTCGCTTGTCGCCGCACATTTTTCAAGTTCGGTTATCGCTGTTCTATGTTGATCAAGTATGTGATGGATGGGGTCCAGCTCCGTTTTAACCTTCGTTTCCACCGAATCGAGCCTGGCTTCCAGCACTTCCATCTGATCCTTGACCTCTTCCTCCCTCGTCCTCTTCCAGATTTCCAGCATTTGTTGAACGGTAGAATGCATTTCTGTTTTAAAATCTACCTTAAAAGAGTCGAGTTGCTCTCCAAAGATTCTCATTTCGGCAGCGAGAAAGGCTTTAAGGTCCTCCATTTCCGACTTTTCCTGTTTTGTCATTTTCTTCGGAGGGTCTTCCTGGGTTTCCTGGGTTTCCTGGGGCGTCTTTGTAACTGAGGCCGAGGCCTCTGTAGGGCCTTCCTCTTCCATCTGCGTTCTACCTTTAGCGGCTTTTTTTTGTGTCACACGGGTGGGGGTACGTTGTAGTGACATACCGTGAAGTAGCGCGCTTGTTGACGTCCCGCAGGCAGCCGTTCAGATCGAGATCGCTGCAGGTAAGACCCGATTTCTCCCGTTTTTAATTTTCTTCGGCACGGAGCTAGTTGGCGCTGGACTCAAGCCTCCATAGCGCCACCGGAAGTATGTAAAATAATAAAAAATAAAATAAAATTACGAAGATCACGGTTTTGTCCAATATCCTCCGTCCATTTCGGTTTCCGAATGTCCTTAAAGCTCTTAAAAGAACTTTAAAGGTCCTTTTAAATCTGGTAGTCCTGTTGGTCCTTGACTCCTAGGGAGTAATGTAAATCCTTCAGTCTATGGTCGTGTTACCAACTTCTTTGGCGTATTGCAGTGCTTTTTCGTGGTCTGTAAAAAAGTGTTCCTTGGACTTGTAAGAGACTCTTAGTCTTGCGGGATAAAGCAAGCCGTATCTCAAATCAGGTACATTCTTCAGTATTCTTTTTGTCTCAATGAACAGCGCTCTTTTCTTGAAGACTTCTGCCGGATAATCTCGGTAGATACTGAATCTCACACCTTCAAAATGGAGTTGTCCGCCTTGAACAGTTTTCTTCATTATATCGTCGAATTCTTGATCCATTTGCACCTTTACAATAATTTGTCTTGGATGGGCATCGTCTTGAGTACGTCGTCGCTGCGCTCTATGAGCTCGACCGAGTGAGGGTTTGTAATCCAATTTTAAGGCTTTTTGTAATAGATTTGCCACGAAATCCCGAGTGCCCATTTCCCTCTCACTTCCTTCTTTCACCCCTACAATTCTTAAATTTTTACATCTTTGCCGTCCCTCCAAATCGATACATTTATCACTTAATTTGATCACCATATCTGTAAGGCGTTGATTTTCAGTAAGAAGTCGACTTACAGTTTCCTCGCTTGTCGCCGCACATTTTTCAAGTTCGGTTATCGCTGTTCTATGTTGATCAAGTATGTGATGGATGGGGTCCAGCTCCGTTTTAACCTTCGTTTCCACCGAATCGAGCCTGGCTTCCAGCACTTCCATCTGATCCTTGACCTCTTCCTCCCTCGTCCTCTTCCAGATTTCCAGCATTTGTTGAACGGTAGAATGCATTTCTGTTTTAAAATCTACCTTAAAAGAGTCGAGTTGCTCTCCAAAGATTCTCATTTCGGCAGCGAGAAAGGCTTTAAGGTCCTCCATTTCCGACTTTTTCTGTTTTGTCATTTTCTTCGGAGGGTCTTCCTGGGTTTCCTGGGTTTCCTGGGGCGTCTTTGTAACTGAGGCCGAGGCCTCTGTAGGGCCTTCCTCTTCCATCTGCGTTCTACCTTTAGCGGCTTTTTTTTGTGTCACACGGGTGGGGGTACGTTGTAGTGACATACCGTGAAGTAGCGCGCTTGTTGACGTCCCGCAGGCAGCCGTTCAGATCGAGATCGCTGCAGGTAAGACCCGATTTCTCCCGTTTTTAATTTTCTTCGGCACGGAGCTAGTTGGCGCTGGACTCAAGCCTCCATAGCGCCACCGGAAGTATGTAAAATAATAAAAAATAAAATAAAATTACGAAGATCACGGTTTTGTCCAATATCCTCCGTCCATTTCGGTTTCCGAATGTCCTTAAAGCTCTTAAAAGAACTTTAAAGGTCCTTTTAAATCTGGTAGTCCTGTTGGTCCTTGACTCCTAGGGAGTAATGTAAATCCTTCAGTCTATGGTCGTGTTACCAACTTCTTTGGCGTATTGTAGTGCTTTTTCGTGGTCTGTAAAAAAGTGTTCCTTGGACTTGTAAGAGACTCTTAGTCTTGCGGGATAAAGCAAGCCGTATCTCAAATCAGGTACATTCTTCAGTATTCTTTTTGTCTCAATGAACAGCGCTCTTTTCTTGAAGACTTCTGCCGGATAATCTCGGTAGATACTGAATCTCACACCTTCAAAATGGAGTTGTCCGCCTTGAACAGTTTTCTTCATTATATCGTCGAATTCTTGATCCATTTGCACCTTTACAATAATTTGTCTTGGATGGGCATCGTCTTGAGTACGTCGTCGCTGCGCTCTATGAGCTCGACCGAGTGAGGGTTTGTAATCCAATTTTAAGGCTTTTTGTAATAGATTTGCCACGAAATCCCGAGTGCCCATTTCCCTCTCACTTCCTTCTTTCACCCCTACAATTCTTAAATTTTTACGTCTTTGCCGTCCCTCCAAATCGATACATTTATCACTTAATTTGATCACCATATCTGTAAGGCGTTGATTTTCAGTAAGAAGTCGACTTACAGTTTCCTCGCTTGTCGCCGCACATTTTTCAAGTTCGGTTATCGCTGTTCTATGTTGATCAAGTATGTGATGGATGGGGTCCAGCTCCGTTTTAACCTTCGTTTCCACCGAATCGAGCCTGGCTTCCAGCACTTCCATCTGATCCTTGACCTCTTCCTCCCTCGTCCTCTTCCAGATTTCCAGCATTTGTTGAACGGTAGAATGCATTTCTGTTTTAAAATCTACCTTAAAAGAGTCGAGTTGCTCTCCAAAGATTCTCATTTCGGCAGCGAGAAAGGCTTTAAGGTCCTCCATTTCCGACTTTTTCTGTTTTGTCATTTTCTTCAGAGGGTCTTCCTGGGTTTCCTGGGTTTCCTGGGGCGTCTTTGTAACTGAGGCCGAGGCCTCTGTAGGGCCTTCCTCTTCCATCTGCGTTCTACCTTTAGCGGCTTTTTTTTGTGTCACACGGGTGGGGGTACGTTGTAGTGACATACCGTGAAGTAGCGCGCTTGTTGACGTCCCGCAGGCAGCCGTTCAGATCGAGATCGCTGCAGGTAAGACCCGATTTCTCCCGTTTTTAATTTTCTTCGGCACGGAGCTAGTTGGCGCTGGACTCAAGCCTCCATAGCGCCACCGGAAGTATGTAAAATAATAAAAAATAAAATAAAATTACGAAGATCACGGTTTTGTCCAATATCCTCCGTCCATTTCGGTTTCCGAATGTCCTTAAAGCTCTTAAAAGAACTTTAAAGGTCCTTTTAAATCTGGTAGTCCTGTTGGTCCTTGACTCCTAGGGAGTAATGTAAATCCTTCAGTCTATGGTCGTGTTACCAACTTCTTTGGCGTATTGCAGTGCTTTTTCGTGGTCTGTAAAAAAGTGTTCCTTGGACTTGTAAGAGACTCTTAGTCTTGCGGGATAAAGCAAGCCGTATCTCAAATCAGGTACATTCTTCAGTATTCTTTTTGTCTCAATGAACAGCGCTCTTTTCTTGAAGACTTCTGCCGGATAATCTCGGTAGATACTGAATCTCACACCTTCAAAATGGAGTTGTCCGCCTTGAACAGTTTTCTTCATTATATCGTCGAATTCTTGATCCATTTGCACCTTTACAATAATTTGTCTTGGATGGGCATCGTCTTGAGTACGTCGTCGCTGCGCTCTATGAGCTCGACCGAGTGAGGGTTTGTAATCCAATTTTAAGGCTTTTTGTAATAGATTTGCCACGAAATCCCGAGTGCCCATTTCCCTCTCACTTCCTTCTTTCACCCCTACAATTCTTAAATTTTTACATCTTTGCCGTCCCTCCAAATCGATACATTTATCACTTAATTTGATCACCATATCTGTAAGGCGTTGATTTTCAGTAAGAAGTCGACTTACAGTTTCCTCGCTTGTCGCCGCACATTTTTCAAGTTCGGTTATCGCTGTTCTATGTTGATCAAGTATGTGATGGATGGGGTCCAGCTCCGTTTTAACCTTCGTTTCCACCGAATCGAGCCTGGCTTCCAGCACTTCCATCTGATCCTTGACCTCTTCCTCCCTCGTCCTCTTCCAGATTTCCAGCATTTGTTGAACGGTAGAATGCATTTCTGTTTTAAAATCTACCTTAAAAGAGTCGAGTTGCTCTCCAAAGATTCTCATTTCGGCAGCGAGAAAGGCTTTAAGGTCCTCCATTTCCGACTTTTTCTGTTTTGTCATTTTCTTCGGAGGGTCTTCCTGGGTTTCCTGGGTTTCCTGGGGCGTCTTTGTAACTGAGGCCGAGGCCTCTGTAGGGCCTTCCTCTTCCATCTGCGTTCTACCTTTAGCGGCTTTTTTTTGTGTCACACGGGTGGGGGTACGTTGTAGTGACATACCGTGAAGTAGCGCGCTTGTTGACGTCCCGCAGGCAGCCGTTCAGATCGAGATCGCTGCAGGTAAGACCCGATTTCTCCCGTTTTTAATTTTCTTCGGCACGGAGCTAGTTGGCGCTGGACTCAAGCCTCCATAGCGCCACCGGAAGTATGTAAAATAATAAAAAATAAAATAAAATTACGAAGATCACGGTTTTGTCCAATATCCTCCGTCCATTTCGGTTTCCGAATGTCCTTAAAGCTCTTAAAAGAACTTTAAAGGTCCTTTTAAATCTGGTAGTCCTGTTGGTCCTTGACTCCTAGGGAGTAATGTAAATCCTTCAGTCTATGGTCGTGTTACCAACTTCTTTGGCGTATTGCAGTGCTTTTTCGTGGTCTGTAAAAAAGTGTTCCTTGGACTTGTAAGAGACTCTTAGTCTTGCGGGATAAAGCAAGCCGTATCTCAAATCAGGTACATTCTTCAGTATTCTTTTTGTCTCAATGAACAGCGCTCTTTTCTTGAAGACTTCTGCCGGATAATCTCGGTAGATACTGAATCTCACACCTTCAAAATGGAGTTGTCCGCCTTGAACAGTTTTCTTCATTATATCGTCGAATTCTTGATCCATTTGCACCTTTACAATAATTTGTCTTGGATGGGCATCGTCTTGAGTACGTCGTCGCTGCGCTCTATGAGCTCGACCGAGTGAGGGTTTGTAATCCAATTTTAAGGCTTTTTGTAATAGATTTGCCACGAAATCCCGAGTGCCCATTTCCCTCTCACTTCCTTCTTTCACCCCTACAATTCTTAAATTTTTACGTCTTTGCCGTCCCTCCAAATCGATACATTTATCACTTAATTTGATCACCATATCTGTAAGGCGTTGATTTTCAGTAAGAAGTCGACTTACAGTTTCCTCGCTTGTCGCCGCACATTTTTCAAGTTCGGTTATCGCTGTTCTATGTTGATCAAGTATGTGATGGATGGGGTCCAGCTCCGTTTTAACCTTCGTTTCCACCGAATCGAGCCTGGCTTCCAGCACTTCCATCTGATCCTTGACCTCTTCCTCCCTCGTCCTCTTCCAGATTTCCAGCATTTGTTGAACGGTAGAATGCATTTCTGTTTTAAAATCTACCTTAAAAGAGTCGAGTTGCTCTCCAAAGATTCTCATTTCGGCAGCGAGAAAGGCTTTAAGGTCCTCCATTTCCGACTTTTTCTGTTTTGTCATTTTCTTCAGAGGGTCTTCCTGGGTTTCCTGGGTTTCCTGGGGCGTCTTTGTAACTGAGGCCGAGGCCTCTGTAGGGCCTTCCTCTTCCATCTGCGTTCTACCTTTAGCGGCTTTTTTTTGTGTCACACGGGTGGGGGTACGTTGTAGTGACATACCGTGAAGTAGAGCGCTTGTTGACGTCCCGCAGGCAGCCGTTCAGATCGAGATCGCTGCAGGTAAGACCCGATTTCTCCCGTTTTTAATTTTCTTCGGCACGGAGCTAGTTGGCGCTGGACTCAAGCCTCCATAGCGCCACCGGAAGTATGTAAAATAATAAAAAATAAAATAAAATTACGAAGATCACGGTTTTGTCCAATATCCTCCGTCCATTTCGGTTTCCGAATGTCCTTAAAGCTCTTAAAAGAACTTTAAAGGTCCTTTTAAATCTGGTAGTCCTGTTGGTCCTTGACTCCTAGGGAGTAATGTAAATCCTTCAGTCTATGGTCGTGTTACCAACTTCTTTGGCGTATTGCAGTGCTTTTTCGTGGTCTGTAAAAAAGTGTTCCTTGGACTTGTAAGAGACTCTTAGTCTTGCGGGATAAAGCAAGCCGTATCTCAAATCAGGTACATTCTTCAGTATTCTTTTTGTCTCAATGAACAGCGCTCTTTTCTTGAAGACTTCTGCCGGATAATCTCGGTAGATACTGAATCTCACACCTTCAAAATGGAGTTGTCCGCCTTGAACAGTTTTCTTCATTATATCGTCGAATTCTTGATCCATTTGCACCTTTACAATAATTTGTCTTGGATGGGCATCGTCTTGAGTACGTCGTCGCTGCGCTCTATGAGCTCGACCGAGTGAGGGTTTGTAATCCAATTTTAAGGCTTTTTGTAATAGATTTGCCACGAAATCCCGAGTGCCCATTTCCCTCTCAATTCCTTCTTTCACCCCTACAATTCTTAAATTTTTACGTCTTTGCCGTCCCTCCAAATCGATACATTTATCACTTAATTTGATCACCATATCTGTAAGGCGTTGATTTTCAGTAAGAAGTCGACTTACAGTTTCCTCGCTTGTCGCCGCACATTTTTCAAGTTCGGTTATCGCTGTTCTATGTTGATCAAGTATGTGATGGATGGGGTCCAGCTCCGTTTTAACCTTCGTTTCCACCGAATCGAGCCTGGCTTCCAGCACTTCCATCTGATCCTTGACCTCTTCCTCCCTCGTCCTCTTCCAGATTTCCAGCATTTGTTGAACGGTAGAATGCATTTCTGTTTTAAAATCTACCTTAAAAGAGTCGAGTTGCTCTCCAAAGATTCTCATTTCGGCAGCGAGAAAGGCTTTAAGGTCCTCCATTTCCGACTTTTTCTGTTTTGTCATTTTCTTCGGAGGGTCTTCCTGGGTTTCCTGGGTTTCCTGGGGCGTCTTTGTAACTGAGGCCGAGGCCTCTGTAGGGCCTTCCTCTTCCATCTGCGTTCTACCTTTAGCGGCTTTTTTTTGTGTCACACGGGTGGGGGTACGTTGTAGTGACATACCGTGAAGTAGCGCGCTTGTTGACGTCCCGCAGGCAGCCGTTCAGATCGAGATCGCTGCAGGTAAGACCCGATTTCTCCCGTTTTTAATTTTCTTCGGCACGGAGCTAGTTGGCGCTGGACTCAAGCCTCCATAGCGCCACCGGAAGTATGTAAAATAATAAAAAATAAAATAAAATTACGAAGATCACGGTTTTGTCCAATATCCTCCGTCCATTTCGGTTTCCGAATGTCCTTAAAGCTCTTAAAAGAACTTTAAAGGTCCTTTTAAATCTGGTAGTCCTGTTGGTCCTTGACTCCTAGGGAGTAATGTAAATCCTTCAGTCTATGGTCGTGTTACCAACTTCTTTGGCGTATTGCAGTGCTTTTTCGTGGTCTGTAAAAAAGTGTTCCTTGGACTTGTAAGAGACTCTTAGTCTTGCGGGATAAAGCAAGCCGTATCTCAAATCAGGTACATTCTTCAGTATTCTTTTTGTCTCAATGAACAGCGCTCTTTTCTTGAAGACTTCTGCCGGATAATCTCGGTAGATACTGAATCTCACACCTTCAAAATGGAGTTGTCCGCCTTGAACAGTTTTCTTCATTATATCGTCGAATTCTTGATCCATTTGCACCTTTACAATAATTTGTCTTGGATGGGCATCGTCTTGAGTACGTCGTCGCTGCGCTCTATGAGCTCGACCGAGTGAGGGTTTGTAATCCAATTTTAAGGCTTTTTGTAATAGATTTGCCACGAAATCCCGAGTGCCCATTTCCCTCTCACTTCCTTCTTTCACCCCTACAATTCTTAAATTTTTACGTCTTTGCCGTCCCTCCAAATCGATACATTTATCACTTAATTTGATCACCATATCTGTAAGGCGTTGATTTTCAGTAAGAAGTCGACTTACAGTTTCCTCGCTTGTCGCCGCACATTTTTCAAGTTCGGTTATCGCTGTTCTATGTTGATCAAGTATGTGATGGATGGGGTCCAGCTCCGTTTTAACCTTCGTTTCCACCGAATCGAGCCTGGCTTCCAGCACTTCCATCTGATCCTTGACCTCTTCCTCCCTCGTCCTCTTCCAGATTTCCAGCATTTGTTGAACGGTAGAATGCATTTCTGTTTTAAAATCTACCTTAAAAGAGTCGAGTTGCTCTCCAAAGATTCTCATTTCGGCAGCGAGAAAGGCTTTAAGGTCCTCCATTTCCGACTTTTTCTGTTTTGTCATTTTCTTCGGAGGGTCTTCCTGGGTTTCCTGGGTTTCCTGGGGCGTCTTTGTAACTGAGGCCGAGGCCTCTGTAGGGCCTTCCTCTTCCATCTGCGTTCTACCTTTAGCGGCTTTTTTTTGTGTCACACGGGTGGGGGTACGTTGTAGTGACATACCGTGAAGTAGCGCGCTTGTTGACGTCCCGCAGGCAGCCGTTCAGATCGAGATCGCTGCAGGTAAGACCCGATTTCTCCCGTTTTTAATTTTCTTCGGCACGGAGCTAGTTGGCGCTGGACTCAAGCCTCCATAGCGCCACCGGAAGTATGTAAAATAATAAAAAATAAAATAAAATTACGAAGATCACGGTTTTGTCCAATATCCTCCGTCCATTTCGGTTTCCGAATGTCCTTAAAGCTCTTAAAAGAACTTTAAAGGTCCTTTTAAATCTGGTAGTCCTGTTGGTCCTTGACTCCTAGGGAGTAATGTAAATCCTTCAGTCTATGGTCGTGTTACCAACTTCTTTGGCGTATTGCAGTGCTTTTTCGTGGTCTGTAAAAAAGTGTTCCTTGGACTTGTAAGAGACTCTTAGTCTTGCGGGATAAAGCAAGCCGTATCTCAAATCAGGTACATTCTTCAGTATTCTTTTTGTCTCAATGAACAGCGCTCTTTTCTTGAAGACTTCTGCCGGATAATCTCGGTAGATACTGAATCTCACACCTTCAAAATGGAGTTGTCCGCCTTGAACAGTTTTCTTCATTATATCGTCGAATTCTTGATCCATTTGCACCTTTACAATAATTTGTCTTGGATGGGCATCGTCTTGAGTACGTCGTCGCTGCGCTCTATGAGCTCGACCGAGTGAGGGTTTGTAATCCAATTTTAAGGCTTTTTGTAATAGATTTGCCACGAAATCCCGAGTGCCCATTTCCCTCTCACTTCCTTCTTTCACCCCTACAATTCTTAAATTTTTACGTCTTTGCCGTCCCTCCAAATCGATACATTTATCACTTAATTTGATCACCATATCTGTAAGGCGTTGATTTTCAGTAAGAAGTCGACTTACAGTTTCCTCGCTTGTCGCCGCACATTTTTCAAGTTCGGTTATCGCTGTTCTATGTTGATCAAGTATGTGATGGATGGGGTCCAGCTCCGTTTTAACCTTCGTTTCCACCGAATCGAGCCTGGCTTCCAGCACTTCCATCTGATCCTTGACCTCTTCCTCCCTCGTCCTCTTCCAGATTTCCAGCATTTGTTGAACGGTAGAATGCATTTCTGTTTTAAAATCTACCTTAAAAGAGTCGAGTTGCTCTCCAAAGATTCTCATTTCGGCAGCGAGAAAGGCTTTAAGGTCCTCCATTTCCGACTTTTTCTGTTTTGTCATTTTCTTCGGAGGGTCTTCCTGGGTTTCCTGGGTTTCCTGGGGCGTCTTTGTAACTGAGGCCGAGGCCTCTGTAGGGCCTTCCTCTTCCATCTGCGTTCTACCTTTAGCGGCTTTTTTTTGTGTCACACGGGTGGGGGTACGTTGTAGTGACATACCGTGAAGTAGCGCGCTTGTTGACGTCCCGCAGGCAGCCGTTCAGATCGAGATCGCTGCAGGTAAGACCCGATTTCTCCCGTTTTTAATTTTCTTCGGCACGGAGCTAGTTGGCGCTGGACTCAAGCCTCCATAGCGCCACCGGAAGTATGTAAAATAATAAAAAATAAAATAAAATTACGAAGATCACGGTTTTGTCCAATATCCTCCGTCCATTTCGGTTTCCGAATGTCCTTAAAGCTCTTAAAAGAACTTTAAAGGTCCTTTTAAATCTGGTAGTCCTGTTGGTCCTTGACTCCTAGGGAGTAATGTAAATCCTTCAGTCTATGGTCGTGTTACCAACTTCTTTGGCGTATTGCAGTGCTTTTTCGTGGTCTGTAAAAAAGTGTTCCTTGGACTTGTAAGAGACTCTTAGTCTTGCGGGATAAAGCAAGCCGTATCTCAAATCAGGTACATTCTTCAGTATTCTTTTTGTCTCAATGAACAGCGCTCTTTTCTTGAAGACTTCTGCCGGATAATCTCGGTAGATACTGAATCTCACACCTTCAAAATGGAGTTGTCCGCCTTGAACAGTTTTCTTCATTATATCGTCGAATTCTTGATCCATTTGCACCTTTACAATAATTTGTCTTGGATGGGCATCGTCTTGAGTACGTCGTCGCTGCGCTCTATGAGCTCGACCGAGTGAGGGTTTGTAATCCAATTTTAAGGCTTTTTGTAATAGATTTGCCACGAAATCCCGAGTGCCCATTTCCCTCTCACTTCCTTCTTTCACCCCTACAATTCTTAAATTTTTACGTCTTTGCCGTCCCTCCAAATCGATACATTTATCACTTAATTTGATCACCATATCTGTAAGGCGTTGATTTTCAGTAAGAAGTCGACTTACAGTTTCCTCGCTTGTCGCCGCACATTTTTCAAGTTCGGTTATCGCTGTTCTATGTTGATCAAGTATGTGATGGATGGGGTCCAGCTCCGTTTTAACCTTCGTTTCCACCGAATCGAGCCTGGCTTCCAGCACTTCCATCTGATCCTTGACCTCTTCCTCCCTCGTCCTCTTCCAGATTTCCAGCATTTGTTGAACGGTAGAATGCATTTCTGTTTTAAAATCTACCTTAAAAGAGTCGAGTTGCTCTCCAAAGATTCTCATTTCGGCAGCGAGAAAGGCTTTAAGGTCCTCCATTTCCGACTTTTTCTGTTTTGTCATTTTCTTCGGAGGGTCTTCCTGGGTTTCCTGGGTTTCCTGGGGCGTCTTTGTAACTGAGGCCGAGGCCTCTGTAGGGCCTTCCTCTTCCATCTGCGTTCTACCTTTAGCGGCTTTTTTTTGTGTCACACGGGTGGGGGTACGTTGTAGTGACATACCGTGAAGTAGCGCGCTTGTTGACGTCCCGCAGGCAGCCGTTCAGATCGAGATCGCTGCAGGTAAGACCCGATTTCTCCCGTTTTTAATTTTCTTCGGCACGGAGCTAGTTGGCGCTGGACTCAAGCCTCCATAGCGCCACCGGAAGTATGTAAAATAATAAAAAATAAAATAAAATTACGAAGATCACGGTTTTGTCCAATATCCTCCGTCCATTTCGGTTTCCGAATGTCCTTAAAGCTCTTAAAAGAACTTTAAAGGTCCTTTTAAATCTGGTAGTCCTGTTGATCCTTGACTCCTAGGGAGTAATGTAAATCCTTCAGTCTATGGTCGTGTTACCAACTTCTTTGGCGTATTGCAGTGCTTTTTCGTGGTCTGTAAAAAAGTGTTCCTTGGACTTGTAAGAGACTCTTAGTCTTGCGGGATAAAGCAAGCCGTATCTCAAATCAGGTACATTCTTCAGTATTCTTTTTGTCTCAATGAACAGCGCTCTTTTCTTGAAGACTTCTGCCGGATAATCTCGGTAGATACTGAATCTCACACCTTCAAAATGGAGTTGTCCGCCTTGAACAGTTTTCTTCATTATATCGTCGAATTCTTGATCCATTTGCACCTTTACAATAATTTGTCTTGGATGGGCATCGTCTTGAGTACGTCGTCGCTGCGCTCTATGAGCTCGACCGAGTGAGGGTTTGTAATCCAATTTTAAGGCTTTTTGTAATAGATTTGCCACGAAATCCCGAGTGCCCATTTCCCTCTCACTTCCTTCTTTCACCCCTACAATTCTTAAATTTTTACGTCTTTGCCGTCCCTCCAAATCGATACATTTATCACTTAATTTGATCACCATATCTGTAAGGCGTTGATTTTCAGTAAGAAGTCGACTTACAGTTTCCTCGCTTGTCGTGTCGCCGCACATTTTTCAAGTTCGGTTATCGCTGTTCTATGTTGATCAAGTATGTGATGGATGGGGTCCAGCTCCGTTTTAACCTTCGTTTCCACCGAATCGAGCCTGGCTTCCAGCACTTCCATCTGATCCTTGACCTCTTCCTCCCTCGTCCTCTTCCAGATTTCCAGCATTTGTTGAACGGTAGAATGCATTTCTGTTTTAAAATCTACCTTAAAAGAGTCGAGTTGCTCTCCAAAGATTCTCATTTCGGCAGCGAGAAAGGCTTTAAGGTCCTCCATTTCCGACTTTTTCTGTTTTGTCATTTTCTTCGGAGGGTCTTCCTGGGTTTCCTGGGTTTCCTGGGGCGTCTTTGTAACTGAGGCCGAGGCCTCTGTAGGGCCTTCCTCTTCCATCTGCGTTCTACCTTTAGCGGCTTTTTTTTGTGTCACACGGGTGGGGGTACGTTGTAGTGACATACCGTGAAGTAGCGCGCTTGTTGACGTCCCGCAGGCAGCCGTTCAGATCGAGATCGCTGCAGGTAAGACCCGATTTCTCCGTTTTTAATTTTCTTCGGCACGGAGCTAGTTGGCGCTGGACTCAAGCCTCCATAGCGCCACCGGAAGTCTCCGGAGACCCTTTTCTGCTGCAGCCTTCATCTCCTTTCCCAGCCGTTGTGACGCTTCACTAAAGTCAGCCATCATCCTCCGCCTGTTCCACCATTGAAGTCTTGGTTGGATTGCTCTTTGTCAGAGACCTCGCCCTCCACCTTACTGCCATGGGTGGCCCTACCAGGAGCATAGCTCCAGACGGCATCGCTCTCAGGATCTCAGGTCCACACAAGCTTCCCCACCACGACAATGAGACGAGAATATCTCGGCAGACGTCCGAGATGACATTAGTCATAGTTCGTCCATCTATATGGGTGGGGCTGAGAAATACTAAGGGGCTGATCACCATGCTGGGAGTATATTATAGGCCCCCAAATAGTCAACGGGAATTAGAAGAACAAATATGCCAGGGGATTACAGGCAGCTGCCAGACTAATAAGGTTGGCATTGTAGGGACTTTAACTTGCCCAATATTAACTGGGACTGTCATAGCGCCATAGGCATAGACAGGTGGAATTTGTCAAATTGTCAATGGAAGGTTTCCACAGGCAATATATAGAAGACCCTGCAAGGGAGAGGGCAAAGTTTGATCTAATTTTTAAATTGAGAAGGGAAGTGACTGAAGTGTCCTTTGGCGAGCCTTTTGGGACCAGCGACTACTGTTTTACTTCGGAGCCACGTGAGTGACTACGTGAAGAACCCCGCCAGTGCGCCTGCGCGTCATTACGTCAGACGCCTTGACGCAAACGGACGTGAGGAGCAGAGCTCCTACAGTGGTTTGTAGTTTTTCAACTACAAGGTAAGTAAAAACTTTTTTCATGTTTTCCAGGTCCGTTTACTGTGGGTCTATGGGGATATTTTCCACAGACGCCATGGAAAAAACGGACAGGGGGAAGAGGCGAGCGACACAGCCGACAGAAAGTCGGGAAAGTCGGGAGTCCGCGGTTAGCGACCAACTGCCTCTAAACCCCGGTACAGTCGCCAGCGGTGAGCATAGCGACTGTGGACCTGGGGCTGGTGAAAACACTGTCAGCGCCTGTCGGGCAAAAGACAAAGTTTAAATCCCAACGGCCCACGGAGGGAGTCCCAGGCAATGGAAGTAGCTCCAGGGCTAGATACTGCTTTCGAGCGTATTGCCCAAATAGAAAGCCTTTTTTCATAGGCTGTTGGAGCAAAGTTCACTCAGGAAGGAGTGTACTGTAATCCAAGCTGCAGGAGCAGCTTAACAGCACCTGGCTCAGGGCTGATGGAATGCACCCTCAGGAATGAGGAGCGTGCTACGGGTCATGAGATTTCAGACCCCGACTCTGACGGTGAGGTTGTACAAGGCGATGAACGGCAGCTGCCAGATGTTCCACCCCTGGCAGTAGGATTCGCTGCCCCGTCAGGGTCAGGAGAGCCATTAGGAGAAGTACTGGCCTCCTTAATAAATTACTTGGTTTACCATTAGCTGGAACAGCAGGAAATGGATGAGACTGCAAGAAGTAACTGTGGGTTGCTGAAGGCAGCAGCAGTGAACCAAATTATCTGGAATCAGTTGCAGAGAATATTAAAGCTGCTGGGTTCTGGAATAACTGCTTTTACCAGAATAGCAGGTAACAACCAAAAGATGACGAAGTTGCATCAGCAAGCACTGGGGTTGCTATGCAGCACCCACTTTGAGATCAATTAATCTGAGGAAAGTGCTATACGGTCTACTATGAATCCGAAATTCGCAGCACTCTGCAAACCAAGTAATATACAATTACCCAACTTACTCTTTGGAGAGAATCTCGGGAGACGTATTAAAGAGTTGGAAGATGAAGCGAAAACAGGATTGATAAATACATCAATGGTTGCAAAGTCTGTAAAGAGGAAGTATCCTTTCAGATGTCATACGGATCCTAGACCAGGACCAAGTCGCTCATCAACGCAGGGACGTAGCTGGCGGCCTGCAGCGGGAGTAAGGACCAGTGGTTGTGCTTCCGGGAGAATCCAGGGATCTCAGAATACTCAAATGACTCAAGAGGTAGGTGGACCTGGTTCTCAGGGGAACATACTAACTGGATTAAGTCCAAAAGTTGGAGGCAGATTACGTCTCTTCTATAAACATTGGAAGAAGATTACTTCAGATGTGGTAATTCTGAATAATATACAAGGATTTCGAAATGAATTCAATCCAAATTATGATTTGCCTGTCCAGCATGTTCCTAGCAGAACTCTCCACTTTGCGAAGTAATGGAGGTTCAAGTTGCGCTTCAAAACCCTATATATAAAAGGTGTTATTAAAGAATCTTATTAAAGTCTACCAAATTCACCAATTTGGGTCAAATATATTCCCTCGATCAAAAAAGGATGGAGGATGTAGGATTATTATAGACTTGACAAGTCTGAATCCTTTTGTTCAGTGTTTGTTCACTTGCAAGATATGAAGTATTTTAAATTTACATGGATGAACCAATTAGGGCAGTTCAAAGCTCTGCCTAAAGGGTTAACGTTCCCTTCCAGAATATTTATAAAAATCAATTCTGGGGTTGCTGAGAGCCAGGGGCATGTACTAATGGCATACCTGGATGATGTACTGATTATAGGAAGGACAAAACAGTCAACAGAAGCATCGGTTGCAGTAATAAAATCAAACTTTTGAAAGTTTGGGGGTTTCTAAATTCATCCAAAGAAATCAAGGTTAAAAACATGTACCTCGATTAATTATTTGGGGTTCACAATTGATTTAGCCCAAATGCAAATTACTTTGCCCAGTGAAAAAAGAGTGGAGTTGATTAAAGATTGCAGTAATCTGCTAAACGAGCAAAAACCTCCAATCAGACAGGTGGCTCGAGTACTGGGAAAATTAGTAGATTCCCAGCAGTCCAGTATGGACCATTACATTATCAGCAGCTGCAGAGAATTAAAGAACAGGCACTGAGAGTAAATGCTGGTCATTTTGATAGAACCATGCAAGTAACAACAAATGCTGTTTCTAAGCTGCAGTGGTGGATTCTACATGTCTCAAGCAGTTCAGGCAAAGTGCTGATTGAACAACCTTCCATGATATTACAAACTGATGCCAGTGCACTAGGATGGGGTGCAACTGACTTAACATGGAGCTGCGGAGGCAGATGGAATCAGGGAAAAGTGTTACTGCAGACATGGGGAATTACCTATTTGGAGCTTTTAGGAGGTTTCTATGGACTCCAAGCTTATGGTTCTAACACAACTAAAAGGAAGGTTCAAGTTCAAATTAATAAACACAACAGTAGTTGCCTATGTTAATGATATGGGTGGAATTAAGTCTGGGTCATGTGACAAAATGGTTAAATCAACTTGGGTCTTGGTGTATTGAAAAGAACATTTGGTTTTCAGCTATCTATCTACCAGGTAGAATGAACACGATAGCAGACACCTGGTCACGAAAAGTTCCATGATAATAAAGAATGGATGTTGAATCAAGAGGTATTCAATGATATAGTAATCAGATTTGGAATGACCGACATCGACTTGAATCATCAGCTATCGAGATATGTCTCATGGAAACCAGATCCAGGAGCAGTGGCGATTGATGCTTTCTCGCTACATTGGGGTGGTATGTTTTCATATATATTTCCACCTTTCTGCCTCATAAGCCAATGTTTGCTTAAAATCAGGCAAGATACTGCTTCAAGGGTATTGGTAGTACCAGATTGGCCTATACAGCCATGGTATCTGTTGATATTAGAATTAACAACACAAATGTTGATGAAAGTACCAAAAAGGAGTAATTTATTGCTGCACCCTGTAAAAGGGTAACAACATCCATTATATCATCGTTTTGGATTTGTTGATTTGCAGGTTTTAAGAATGCCTTTTCTGGGACGAGGACTGTCTGAGCATACTGTGGACATGCTTACGGCAGCCGGGAGGAAGAGCACTCAAAAACAGTACCTTTCTTATATTAAGAAATGGGAAGAGTTCTGTGTACAAAAGAATGTGCAATAAAGTACTGCAGATATTTCAAATGTTTAGAATTTCTGTCAAAACTTTATTATGATGAAGGTCTGAGTTGTAGTGCAATTAATTCAGCCAGAAGTGCATTGTCCTCATATTTGGTTCTGGATTCAGAAAGAAACTCAATTGGGTCACAACCAATTGTTTCCAGACTAATGAAAGGAATCTTTAATTCCAAACCACCGAAACCTAGGTACGTGACAATCTGGGATGTAAGTGTGGTACTGAAACTACTTCGTGAATGGTCATCAAGTGTGTCTTTACCTTTGGTCAAGCTCAGTATGAAAGTATTCATGCTTATGGCATGAGTGACAGCACAACGAGTGCAAACACTTGAAAAATTACAAATAGACAGTATGGAAGTAACTGAAGACAAGGTTACATTCTATATCTATGACCTACTAAAGTAAATTAGGCCAGGTGTGACAGGATTTAAAATTATGCTGGCAGCATATCCAAATGATCCATGTCTCTGTATGAAGACATATTTATTACAATACATTGAGGTCACAAAGAATTTGAGAATACGGAAACTGGGTTGTTGATCACACACAAGAAACCACACAAGAGAGTTTCAATACAGACTATTTCCAGATGGATAAAAGAAGTCTTAACAGCTGCTGGTATTAACACTTATGTTTTTACGTCTCACTCGGCTAGGGCAGCAGAAACGTCGGCGGCCAGGGCAAAAGATGGCCCCGTCGACCATATCCTCGCAGCCGCCGGGTGGTCCAATGAGTTGATGTTTCAACATTTTTACCATCGGCCTATTGTTAATGCGGGGTTGTTTGCAGAAACTATTTTAAGTTCTGTGTAAATTCCTCTGGTTTAAAGGGGATCTGATTCATTTCATTATTGAAATGAATTACTGCATTTGTGGTACAAATGTTATTATGAATGCATGATTGATTATTCTCGTTCCGAGTCAATCTATGCAGTGAGAAGCCGGGATTGATCCATGGCATGAAATCACAAAGCTTTAAAATCTTCACGTAGTCACTCACGTGACTCCGAAGTAAAATAGTAAGATTAAACGAGAACTTACCTAAGTTTGAAGTTTGATCTTTATTTTATGAGGAGTTACGTAGGTGATTACGTGCCCACCACGACCCTACCCTCTATCATAAAGGTCAGATGGAAGTTCTTGTATTACTCGTTTTATTATGAGACTATATTACTTCGGTTGTTGTTTTTTGTGATTTCACACCGCTGCTTTGAAGATTGACGCGCAGGCGCACTGGCGGGGTTCTTCACGTAATCACCTACGTAACTCCTCATAAAATAAAGATCAAATTTCAAACTTAGGTAAGTTCTCGTTTAATCTTACTATTCTATCAGAATAGTTCTGGATGAAGACAGGACACAACCACAAGTTAAAAATTGAATTGTGGCAAGGACAACTTTCATGGTATGAGGCAGGAACTTGCAAAAGTTGGTTGCAACAGCTCTTACAAATAATATTAAAGAAAATCCAAAGAGATTTTATAATTACATTCATTTAACCATATAACCATATAACCATTACAGCACGGAAACAGGCCATCTCGGCCCTTCAAAGTCTGTGCCGAACACATTTTTTTTCTTCCTTCTTTCTTCTTTCTTCCCCCTAGTTCCATCTACCTGCACCCAGACCATAACCATCCATTCCTTTCCCATCCATATACCCATCCAATCTATTTTTAAAGGATAAAATCAAACCTGCCTCCACCACTTCCACTGGAAGCTCATTCCACACAGCTACCACTCTCTGAGTAAAGAAGTTCCCCCTAATGTTACCACTAAACTTCTGTCCCTTAATTCTCAAGTCATGTCCCCTTGTTTGAATCTTCCCTACTCTCAATGGGAAAAGCTTATCCACGTCAAATCTGTCTAACCCGCTCATCATTTTAAAGACCTCTATCAAGTCCCCCCTTAACCTTCTGCGCTCCAAAGAATAAAAACCTAACTTGTTCATCCTTTCTCTGTAACTTAGTTGCTGAAACCCAGGCAACATTCTAGTAAATCTCCTCTGTACTCTCTCTATTTTGTTGACATCCTTCCTATTAGGTGACCAAAATTGTACTCCATACTCCTGAATTGGCCTCACCAATGCCTTGTACAATTTTAACATTACATCCCAACTTCTATATTCAATGCTCTGATTTATAAAGGCCAGCACACCAAAATCTTTCTTTACCATCTTATCTATATGAGATTCCACCTTCAGGGAACTATGCACAGTTATTCCTAGATCCCTCTGTTCAACTGCATTCCTCAATTCACTACCATTTACCATGTACATCCTATTTTGATTTGTCCTGCCAAGATGTAGCACCTCACATTTATCAGCATTAAATTCCATCTGCCATCTTTCAGCCCACTCTTCCAAATGGCCTAAATCTCTCTGTAGACTTTGAAAATCTACTTCATTATCCACAACACCACCTATCTCAGTATCATCTGCATACTTACTAATCCAATTTTCCACACCATCATCCAGATCATTGATGTACATGGCAAACAACAGTGGACCCAACACAGACCCCTGAGGCACCCCACTTGTCACCGGCCTCCAACCTGACAAACAGCCATCCACCATTACTCTCTGGCATCTCCCATTCAGCCACTGTTGAATCCATCTTGCTTCTCCACCATTAATACCCAACAATTGAATCTTCTTAACCAACCTTCCATGAGGAACCTTGTCAAAGGCTTTACTGAAGTCCATATAGACAACATCCACTGCTTTACCCTCATCAATTTCCCTAGTAACCTCTTCGAAAAATTCAAGAAGATTAGTCAAACATGATCTTCCAGGCACAAATCCATGTTGACTGTTCCTAATCAGACCCTGCTTATCCAGATGCTTATATATATTTTCTCTAAGTATCCTTTCCAATAATTTGCCCACCACTGACGTCAAACTAACAGGTCTATAATTGCTAGGTTTACTCTTAGAATAGTGCCAATCCTCCAGCACTATACCCGTTTCTAATGACATATGAAATATTTCTGTCATAGCCCCTGCTATTTGTACACTAATTTCCCTCAATGTCCGAGGGAATATCCTGTCAGGACCTGGAAACTTATCCGTTTTCATGTTTTTCAAAAGTGTCCACACCTCCTCTTCTTTGAATCTCATGGTTTCCATTGCTACTCTGCTTGTTTCCCTTACCTCACATAATTCAATATCCTTCTCCTTGGTGAATACCGAAGAAAAGAAATTGTTCAATATCTCCCCCATCTCTTTTGGCTCTGCAGATAGCTGTGGACTCTGACTCTCTAAGGTACCAATTTTATTCCTTGTTATCCTTTTGCTATTAATATAGCTGTAGAAACCCTTTGGATTTATTTTCACCTTACTTGCCAAAGCAACCACATATCTTCTTTTAGCTTTTCTAATTTCTTTCTTAATATTTTTTTACATTCTTTATACTCCATGCTGCCTCTAATTATTGTAGATCTCTCTCTTTTTCCGAACCAAGTGTCCAATTTCCCTTGAAAACCATGGCTCTTTCCAATTTTTACTATTTCCTTTCAACCGAACAGGGACATAAAGATTCTGTACTCTTAAAATTTCACCTTTAAATGTCCTCCATTTCTCTTCTACATCCTTCCCATAAAACAACATGTCCCAATTCACTCCTTTTAAATCTTTTCGCATCTCCTCAATGTTACCCTTTCTCCAATCAAAAATCTCAAAGCTAGGTCCAGTTCTGACCCTCTCCATAATTATATTGAAACTAATGGTATTGTGATCACTGGACCCGAAGTGCTCCCCAACGCATATCTCCGCCACCTGCCCTGTCTAATTTCCTAACAGGAGGTCCAGCACTGCCCCTTCTCTAGTAGGTACCTCTATGTATTGCTGCAAAAAAACTATCCTGCACACATTTTACAAACTCCAAACCATCCAGCCCTTTTACAGAATGTGTTTCCCAGTCTATGTGTGGAAAATTGAAATCTCCCACAATCACTACCTTGTGCTTACTACTAATATCTGCTATCTCCTTACATATTTGCTCTTCCAATTCTCGCTCCCCATTAGGCGGTCTATAATACACCCCTATAAGTGTTGCTACACCTTTCCCATTTCTCTGTTCCACCCAAATAGCCTCCCTAGACGAGCCCTCTAATCTATCCTGCCAAAGCACTGCTGTAATATCTTCCCTGATAAGCAATGCAACACCTCCACCTCTTGCCCCTCCAATTTCTATCACCCCTGAAGCAACGAAATCCTGGAATATTTAGTTTCCAATCACAGCCCTCCTGCAACCATGTTTCACTGATCGCCACAGCATCATACTTCCAGGTGTCAATCCAGGCTCTAAGCTCATCCACCTTTCTTACAATGCTCCTAGCATTAAAATATACACATTTAAGAAACCCACCACCACTTATTCTCTGTTTATTATCTTTTTCTTCTTTCTCCCCTACATTTTGGGTCCAAGTGCTTCCCTTCTCTGCCTCCTGCCTCCCACATTGTCTGCTAGCTTTCTCTATTTGAGTCCCTCCCCCCAACCGTTCAAGTTTAAAGTCTCCCTAGTAGCCTTTGCAAATCTCCCCGCCAGGATATTGGTCCCCCTCGGGTTCAAGTGCAACCCGTCCTTTCTGTACAGGTCACACCTTCCCTAAATGAGGTCCCAATGATCCAGAAATTTGAATCCCTGCCCACTGCACCAGTTCCTCATCCACTCATTTATCCTCCACCTCATTCCATTTCTACTCTCACTGTCGCGTGGCACAGGTAGTAATCCTGAGATTGTTACCTTTGTAGTCCTTCTCCTTAACTCTCCTCCCAATTCCCTAAATTCTCCTTTCAGGACATCTTCCCTTTTTCTGCCTATGTCATTGGTACCTATATGTACCATGACCTCAGGCTCCTCTCCCTCCGATTTCAGGATATCCTGGACGCGTTCAGACACATCCCGGACCCTGGCACCAGGGAGACAAACTACCATCCGGGTCTCCTGATTGCGTACACAGAATCGCCTGTCTGCCCCCCTAACTATAGAGTCCCCTATTACTATTGCCCTCCTCTTCTTTTCCCTACCCTTCTGAGCAACAGGGCCGGTCTCTGTGCCGGAGGCCCGGCCGCTGTCGCTACCCCCAGGAAGGCTGTCCCCCCCAACAGTACTCAAACAGGAGTACTTATTTTCAAGGTGTACAGCCACCGGGGTACTCACTAGTCCCTGCCTCTGCCCCTTGCCCTTCCTAACCGTGACCCACTTGTCTGCCTCCCGTGGTCTTGGAGTGACCACCTCCCTATAACTCCTTTCTATGACCTCCACACTCTCGCTGATCAGACAGAGGTCATCGAGCTTCTGCTCCAGGTTCCTAACACGGTCCCTTAGGAGCCCCATCTCTACGCACCTAGCACAGATGTGGACGTCTAGAGGGGTATCAGACTCCATGACCTCCCACATCTGACATCCAGAACAGTAAACTGCCCTGGCCCTCATTCTCCCCCCTTGACCTGGATACAATACAAACTTTAGTTTAAAGAAACAGGCCCTTCAGCCCACCGAGTCCGCACCGACCAGCGATCCCCGCACATTAACACTATCCTACATTAGGACTTAATTAAGAAAGGGAAAATAGATTATTTTTTTTTAATTTTTTTTTTTTTTAATTTTTATTTATTAGAAGTACATTACATTACAACCACATACATTAATACTCGTCATTTATATCATCTTACAATTAATGTACTCCCTTTATTTATTTTTTTACACTAGAGAAAGAAAAGATTGAAAGAGAGAAGAAAGTGAAGGAAAAAGTGCAAGTGTAGAAAAGTGTAGAAAATGTAACAACAAAAAAGGACAAAGACCCTATAAGAGCGAAATTAAAAACAAAAAGAAAAAGAGTTAAGAAATAGGCCCTAAGAAAAGAAAAGAGAAAGAGAAAAAAAGAGAAACAAATGTTTTTTTTTTTGAGCATCACGTAAATAGGACATACCAACTCTTCAACTATCATCCCCCCTTACCCGACCTCAATTTTTTATTTTTTTTTAAAGTACTTTTGCACCCTATGTTTGTAATAATTCTATAAATGCAGACCACGTCAGGTGGAAGTGATCTGGTTTACCTGCTAGGAGGAGTCTTATCTCTTCAAGGTGTAATGTTTCAAACATATTTGAAATCCACATATTTATAGTTGGTATTGGAGCCTTCTTCCAAAATTTTAGAATTAGCTTTTTTCCAGTTATTAACCCATAATCCATTAATTTCTTTTGAAACACATTTAATTCTGGATCATCTTCCGTTATTCCGAAGATAATCCATTCTGCTTTGGGTATCAGTCTTGTTTTAAATAACTTTGTAAAGATTTCAAAAATTTCATTCCAAAATTTTTGAATTTTTGTACAGAAGACAAATGAGTGCGCTATAGTTGCTTCTTGGGATTGACATTTATCACAAATAGACGGGTCCTTTTCAGAATGGCAGGCAGTGACTAGTGGGGTACCGCAAGGCTCAGTGCTGGGACCCCAGCTATTTACAATATATATTAATGATCTGGATGAGGGAATTGAATGCAACATTTCCAAGTTTGCGGATGACATGAAGCTGGGGGCATTGTTAGCTGTGAGGGGGATGCTAGGAGGCTGCAAGGTGACTTGGATAGGCTGGGCGAGTGGCGCTGCTCTGGGCAGCGGCCATGTCAGCAGCGCGTCCGTTTTTTCAACTTTTTTTTATTTTTTAGTATGTTTTAAAGTATGTATTTTGTGTGTCTTGTGTGGGGGGTGGTGTGGGGGGGTAAGGGGGGAACCGCTTCGGTCGCCTCCTCCATGGAGAGGCGACTTTTTCCAGGTCGCCTCCCCCTTGGCCTAACATCAAGGATCGGCGCGGCCTTTCCCGGAGACGCGCCCGGGGCTTCAGCGGCAGGCGCAGCGTGGACTCTCGGCGTGGAGCGGGTGAGCCCTCGCTGGAGGGGAGCGCTCCGTTTCGCTGGCCCGGGGCAGCCGGCAGCCTGAAGTCGCAGCCTGAAGTCGTGGTCTGCAGAACTCCAGCTGGTGCGGCGTCTACAGCCCGGGATCCCTCGTGGGGGACCCGGGGGAAGAAGAAGCCATCATTGCCGGCCCGCGGCCAACTTCTACCGCGGGGCCGGCATGGACTTACCAACACCCCTGCAGGGGAGCTTCGACCGCCGGCCCTGCAGTCTATGGTGCTTCTGGCTGCGGCGGAAACTTTAAATCTCGACAGCCGGCCTTCGGCCTACAACAACTTAAAGCCGCGGTCTCCGGTGAGGAAGAGCCGATCCTGGACTGATTCTGGACTCTGGTCCTGTTCACGGAGGGGAAATGGAGGATTGGCCAAATTTTTGTGCCTTCCACCACAGTGTTGAATGCTGTGGCGGATGTTTGTGTTACATTTTTTTATTGTGGTTGTGTGTTCTTATTATTGTATCGCTGCTGACAACCCAAAATTCCACCAGCTTGGCTGTGTGGTCATTAAAATACTATACTATACTATACTATAATGTGGATAAATGTGAGGTTATCCACTTTGGTGGCAAAAACAGGAAAGTAGACTATTATCTGAATGGTGGCCGATTTGGAAAAGGGGAGATGCAACGAGACCTGGGTGTCATGGTACACCAGCAAATGAAAGTAGGCATGCAGGTGCAGCAGGCAGTGAAGAAAGCAAATGGTATGTTAGCATTCATAGCAAAAGGATTTGTGTATAGGAGCAGGGAGGTTCTACTGCAGTTGTACAGGGTCTTGGTGAGACCACACCTGGAGTATTGCATACAGTTTTAGTCTCCTAATCTGAGGAAAGACATTCTTGCCATAGAGGGAGTACAGAGAAGATTCACCAGACTGATTCCTGGGAAGACAGGTCTTTCATATGAAGAAAGACTGGATAGACTTGGCTTGTACTCGCTAGAATTTAGAAGATTGAGGGGGGATCTTATAGAAACTTACAAAATTCTTAAGGGGTTGGACAGGCTAGATGCAGGAAGATTGTTCCCGATGTTGGGGAAGTCCAGAACAAGGGGTCACAGTTTAAGAATAAGGGGGAAATCTTTTAGGACCGAATTTTCTGCCACAGAAGGTAGTTAAGGCCAGTTCCTTGGCTGTATTTAAGAGGGAGTTAGATGTGGCCCTTGTGGCTAAAGGTATCAGGGGGTATTGAGAGAAGGCAGGTACAGGATACTGAGTTGGATGATCAGCCATGATCATATTGAATGGCGGTGCAGGGTCGAAGGGCCGAATGGCCTACTCCTGCCCCTATTTTCTATGTTTCTATGTTTCTACATGCACTAGGGACAATTTACACATATACCGTCAATTAATCTACAACCCTGTATGTCTTTGGAGTGTGGGAGGAAACCGAAGATCTTGGAGAAAACCCACTGTAAGGCAGCAACTCTACCGCTGCACCACTCATAACCTGAAATGTCGATTATCCATTTCCCTCCCTGGCTGATACCTGTCCCATTGAGTTCCTCCAGCAACTCTCCTTGTTTTTTGTTTTTGCTACAGATCCCAGCATTTGCAGTCTTTTGTGCGTTCAAATGAGAGGGACTGGCTCATTGATAAACTGGTCCAAGGAAGATGCATCATTCACAGGGGATCATGACAAGTCAAGTAGATTTTTTTTATCATGTGCACAAGTACAGTGAGATACAGGTACAATGAAAATCTTGCTTGTAGCAACATCACATAAGATCTGCAATGGCATGGTGGTGCAGCAGTAGAGTTGCTGCCTTATAGCACCAGAGATCCAGCTTGGATCCTGAGGAGTGCTGTCTGTACAGAGTTTGTACATTTTTCATGTGACCACGGACGATTTTCCGGGTGCTCCGGTTTCCTCCCACACTGAACTTTTTTTTATCGCTTATTACACTGTTTAGAGTATACTATGTTTACATATTCTGCTGTGTTGCTGCAAGTAAAAATGTAATTGTTCTATCTGGGACATATGCCAATAAACCACTCTTGACTTGACTCCAAAGGCATACAGGTTTTTAGGTTAAATGGCTTCAGTAAAATTGTAAATTGTCCCTAGCGCCGGTGAACGGGGTGATTGCTGGTCAGCGGGGATGAGGTGGGCCGAAGGGCCTGTTTCCTCACTGTATCTCTAGTCTAAAGTCTACATCAAAGACAGAGTACAGGTACATGGTTCCTTGAAGGTCGAGTCGCAGGTGGATAAGGTGGTCAAAAATACATTTGGCACTTTTTCCTTCATCAGTCAGAATATTGAGTATAGAAGTTGGGAGGTCATGTTGCAGTTGCTTAAGACGTTGATGAGTCCGCATTTAGAATATTGTGTTCAGTTCTGGGCACCATGTTATAGGAAAGATGTCAAACTGGAAAGGGTTCAGAAAAGATTTACGAGGATGTTGCCAGGACTAGAGGGTGTGAGCTATAGGAAGAGGTTGAGTAGGCTGGGTCTCTATTCCTTGGAGTGCAGGAGGATGAGTGGGGTCGTATAGAGGTGTACAAAATCATGAGAGTAATAGATTGGGTAGACACACAGAGTCTTTTGCCCAAAGTAGGGGAATCGAGGACCAGAGGACATAGGTTCAAGGTGAAGGGGAAAAGATTTAATAGGAATCCGAGAGGTAATTTTTCATACAGAGGGTGGTGGGTGTATGGAACAAGCTGCCAGAGGAGGTAGTTGAGGCTGGAACAATCCCATCGTTTAAGAAACAGTTAGACAGGTACATGGATAGGACAGGTTTGAAGGGATATGGACCAAGCACAGGTAAGTGGGACTAGTGTAGCTGGGACATGTTGGCCGGTGTGGGCAAGTTGGGCCGAAGGGCCTGTTTCCACACTGTATCACTCTATGACTCTATGACATAGACAAAGACACTATAACAAATTATACATAAATTACATACAACATTTCCTAAAGGAAAAAAGATGCTGAAAAATGGACTGTTGTAGGTATGTTACAAAACTTACCTTCAGTCACGCTGTAATTCTGCCACTGGCCGTGTGCGCGATTTTGGCGCCTTTAAGGATGGGCGGGGTTAAAACGTGGGTTTCTCCTCCCTTGTCCTGGTTAATATTTTGTTGGAGTACAAGCGTTGGCTGAAGAATCGTTCCTAGTGGCCTTTTGTGTATTTTTTATTTTTATTAAATCGTCAATGTCAGCGCTAGAGTAATTTTAAAATCAGCTCCTGAAGCGTCAACGCCGATAACGGGGACGGATTTCACACACGGGACAGGTAAACGAAAGTGGTTTCTTTAAATGTATAAAAGTGCTTCTTAAGAAGCCTTTAATTCACATTTTTTCATGCGAAACGGTGATTTTATTCCCCGAACTAACGGCAGTATTTTTCATGCCAATACGGGGTTAAATTCACCACAAATGAACGTTCAAAAAGATCGCGTTCCAGAAATCCTCACTCACAAGATGATTTAAATCCCCATTAATTTACAGGTATTAAACATTCAATTCCTTCCATTTGGCCTGTAAATTCATGAAAATGAGATTTAAAAATTATGTTATATTGTGAATTATTGTGTGAATGTTATTTGGACACTTAGGCTATTTAAAAATGTTAATCTATTCTTAAGAAATTGATAGATGTTTAGATCTAGTAATTGAATTTTGTAATTTGCTACAATTAGGTAACTAACTAATTATATGCTTTACTTTCATGTCTTCTAAGTAAGATTGTTTCATATTTGTTTCAGAATGCTTCAATCTATAATAACTGAAAATTTCTTTCAGTTATCTTAATTTTTAAGAAAGTTATGGGCTTTTAACTGTCCTCGATCACAGCTTTTGTGTTAAGTCAATGGAAAAGCAATAGGGAACAAGATGCTAATTTCCGAGCATGAAAATGGCCATAACTTCTTTAATACTGAAGATATGAAAGTGAATTATGTGTCAAATTAAACTTATTTTTATGCTTTATCTGATGGGATAAATTGCAGACTTTATTTTTTAAATCTCCAAATTTTGTAACATTGCTAACTGTTGTGTTTCATAATTGAGGTGGTGTTAGACTTGAGCAGGTTGCTTGAAGAATCATTATAGGAATGTAGCTATTCCTGATCCTGGTGATGTGTGACTTCAGGCTTCAGTACCATAGCAGTGAGAAAAGGCCACAGCCCAGTTGGTGGGAATCCTTGATGATAAATGTTACCTTCTTGAGGCAGTCTCATGTAGATCATTTCAATGGAGGTGAGGGCGTGTATCTGGGTGGACCAGGCAAGGTCCACCATCCTCTAAAATATTCTACTTTCCTGTGCATGCAATTACCACACCAAGCAATGATGCAACTAGTCAGGATACTTTCAACAATGCATTTATAGAAGTTGTTAAAAGTATTTGGTGATTCCATTCATTTAATGTTAAATAGCAAATGGGACACTTGCATGCATAAAGCTTTCCAACCAGTGCTCTTGCCAAGTACCTGGAGGTCCTCTATAGTACAATATTTTGTTCCCATTTTCTTAAATTATAGAAGCATAGACAAATAAGTGCAGCATTAGCCCATTCGGCCCTTCGAGCCTTCAATAGGATCATGGCTGATCTTCCAAAATCTGTACCCGTTCCTGCTTTTTCCCCATATCCCTTGATTCCTTTAGCCCTAAGAGCTAAATCTAACTCTCTCTTGAAAACATCCAGTAAATTGGCCTCCCCTGACTTCTGTGGCAGATAAATCCACAGATTCACAACTCTCTGGGAGAAATATATTTTTTCCTCATCTCTGTCCCAAAAGGCCAACCTCTTATTCTTAAAATGTGACCCCTGATTCTGGACTGCCCCAACATCAGGAACATTTTTCCTGCATTTACCCTGACCGATCCTTTAAGAATGTTATATGTTTCTATAAGATTCCCTCTCATCCTTCTAAATTCCAGTGAATACAAGCCCAGTCGACCAATTCTTTCATCATATGTCAGTCTTGCAATCCCGGGAATTAACCTGGTGAGCTTACGCTGCACTCCCTCAATAGCAATAATGTCCTTCCTCAAAGGTGGACAAAAATGCTGGAGAAACTCAGTGGGTGAGGCAGCATTTATGGAGCAAAGGAAATAGGCAACGTTTCAGGTCGAACCCCTTCTTCAGACAGGGTGGGGGGGGCGGGAAGAAGAAAGGAAGAGGTGGAGTCAGTGGGCTGAGGGAGAGCTGAGAAGGGGAGGAGAAAGTAGGGACTACCTGAAATTAGAGAAGTCAATGTTCATACCGCTGGGGTGCAAACTGCCCAAGCAAAATATGAGGTGCTGCTCCTCCACTTTACGGTGGTCCTCACTCTGGCCATGGAGGAAGCCCAGGACAGAAAGGTCGGATTCGGAATGGGAGGGGGAGTTGAAGTGCTGAGCCACCGGGAGATCAGGTTGGTTATTGCGAACCGAGCTGAGGTGTTCGGAGAAGCGATCGCCAAGCCTACGCTTGGTCTCACCGATGTAGAGCAGTTGACATCTAGAGCCGCGGATGCAATTGATGAGGTTGGAGAAGGTGCAGGTGAACCTCTGCCGCACCTGGAGAGACCGCTTGGGTCCTTGAATGGAGTCTAGGGGGGAGGTAAAGCGACAAGTGTAGAATTTCTTGCGGCAAGTGGGGGGATGGGGAGTGAGAGCAGAGTCACGGGGTATAGAAGAGCCCCTGGTGAGAGCCTCATCTATAGTAGAAGAGGGGAACCCCCATTCCCTGAAGAATGAGGACATCTCCGATGCCCTGGTGTGGAACACCTCATCCTGGGTGCAGATGCGGCGTAGACGGAGGAATTGGGAGTAGGGGATGGTGTCCTTACAGGAAGCAGGGTGGGAAGAAGTGTAGTCCAGATAGCCATTGGGAGTCAGTGGGTTTATAGTGAATGTCGGTCAGTAGTCTATCACCTGCGATGGAGAGAGTGAGGTTAAGAAATGGGAGGGAAATGTCGGAAATGGTCCAGGTGTATTTGAGTGCCGGATGGAAGTTAGTGGTGAAATGGATGAAGTCAGTGAGTTGTGTGTGGGTGCAGGAGGTAGCACCAATGCAGTCATCGATGTAGCGGAGTTAGAGTTCGGGGATTGGCCACAGTACGACTCGAACAAGGATTGTGCGACGTACCCAGCAAAGAGGCAGGCATAGCTAGGCCCCATGCGCGTGCCCATAGCTACGCCTTTTATTGGGAGGAAATGGGAGGAGTCAAATGAAAAGTTATTAAGGGTAAGGACCGGCTCCGCTAGGCGGAGGAGAGTATCTGTGGATGGGGATTGGTTGGTTCTATGGTCGATGAAGAAATGGAGAGCTTTGAGACCCTCCTGGGTGACCAACATTGCACACAATACTCCAGGTGCTGTCTCACCAGGACCCTGTACAACTGCAGGAGGACCTCCTTGCTCCTAAACTCAAATCCTCACGGAATGAAAGCTAACATGCCATTAGCTTTTTTCACTGCCTGCTGTACCTGCATGCTTACTTTCAGTGAATGATGTACAAGCACACCCAGGTCTCGTTACATCTCCCCTTTTCCTAATCTGACACCATTCAGATAACAATCTGCCTTCCTGTACTTGCCACCAAAGTGGATAACCACACATTTATCCACAGTATACTGCATCTGCCATGCATATGCCCACTCACCCAACCTATCCAAGTCACCCTGCAGCCTCATAGCATCTTCATCGCAGCTCACATTGTCGCCCAGCTTTGTGTCATCCGCAAACTTGAAGACGTCACATTCAATACCCTCATCTAAGTCATTAATATATATTGTAAATTACTGGGGTCCCAGCACTGAGCCTTGCGGCACCCCAGTAGTCACTGCCTGCCATTCTGAAAAGGATCCGTTAATTCCTACTCTTTGCTTCCTGTCTGCCAACCATTTCTCTATCCATGTCAATACCCCACCCCCAATAGCATGTGCTCTAATTTTGCCCACTAATCTCCTTTGTGGGACCTTATCAAAGTTCAGATACACCACATCCACTGGTTCTCCCTTATCCATTCTGCTTGTTACATTCTCAAAAAATTCCTGAAGATTAGTCAAGCATGATTTTCCCTTCATAAATCCATGCTGACTTTGACCGATCCTGTCACTGCTTTCCAAATGCCCAGCTATAACTTATTTAATAAGCGACTCAAGCATCTTCCCCACTACCGATGTAAGGCTGTGGTCTATAATTACCCGTTTTCTCTCTCCCTCCATTCTTAAAAATTAGAGTTGCATTAGCTTCCCTCCTGTCCACAGGAACTGATCCAGCACTGAGAAAACATTGGAAAATGATCACCAATGCATCCACGATTTCTAGTACTTGAGTACTCTAGGATTAGGACCATCAGGCCCTGGGGATTTATCTACCTTCAGTCCCAACAGTTTACTTAACACCATTTCCTGACTAATGTGCATTCCCTTCAGTTCTTCGGTCCCCTAGTATTTCTGGGAGATTGTTTGTGTCTTACTTAGTGAAG
This sequence comes from Malacoraja senta, assembly GCA_038087875.1. Lineage (NCBI taxonomy): Eukaryota > Metazoa > Chordata > Chondrichthyes > Rajiformes > Rajidae > Malacoraja > Malacoraja senta. The sequence continues at coordinate 108,384,733 of CM075977.1, forward strand.
ACAGAACCAAAGTACTCATTTAACTGTTCTGCAATTTCCTTGTTTCCCATTAAAAATTCACCTGTCTCTGATTGTAAGGGATCTACATTTGTCTTCACTAATCTTTTACTTTTTACATATCTGAAGAAGCTTTTACAGTCAATTTAAATATTTCCCGCAAGCTTTCTTTCAAGCTCTTTTTCCCCTAATTAACCCCTTTGTCATCCTCTGTTGTTCTAAATTTCTCCCAGTCTTCTGATTTGATGCTTCCTCTGGCCAATTTATATGCCTCATCCTTGGATTTAACAATATCCTTGATTTCCCTCGTTAGCCATGGTTTAGCAACTTACACCCTACATCCTACTATTGGGGGTCTGCAGATAACACCAATTAGTATCTTCTTGCCTTCACAATACCTCAATTCAATCCACAGTGACTCTACCTCGTCAGTCCCTATGTATTACGTTTGAACTTAGGTTCAAATGACAACAAATAAATTGTATCATTGTATCATTGTATATTCCTTCGCAAGGGACTGAATTCCTTGTTTTATTTTTTCGCCAGACAGGGACGAACAATTTTTTGAGTTCATCCACGCAGTCTTTAAATCTTTGCCATTGCATCTCCATCGTCATGGGGTGTAAGTTGCAGCAGGAGTTAAAACTGGCATGTAACAAAGGTAATGCCACTGTGGTGATGGGGGATTTCAATATGCAGGTAGACTGGGAAAATCAGGTTGGTTCAGGACCTCAAGAAAGAGAGTTTGTAGAGTGCCTCCGAGATGGATTGTTAGAGCAGCTTGTAATGGAGCCTACCAGAGAAAAGGCAATTCTGGATTTAGTGTTGTCCAATGAACCAGATATGATAAGAGAACTGGAGGTAAAGGAACCGCTTGGAGGTAGTGATCATAATATGATTAGTTTTAATCTGCAATTTGAGAAGGAGAACGTTAAATCGGAAGTGTCAGTGATGCAGTTGAACAAAGGGGACTATGAAGGCATGAGTGGGGAGCTAACCATGGTAGACTGGAAAGGGATCCTAGCAGGAATGATGGTGGAACAGCAATGGCAGGAATTTCTGGGCATAATCCGGAAGACGCAGGATCATTTCATTCCAAAAAGCAAGAAAGATTCTAAGGGGAGGAGGAGGCAACCGTGGCTGAGAAGAGAAGTTAGGGAGAGAATTAAACTAAAAGAAAAGATGTATAACACAGCAAAGAGTAGTCGGAAACCAGAGGATTGGAAAACTTCAATAGGACAACAGAAGGAAACAAAACGGGCAATACGGGCTGAAAAGATGAAGTACGAGGGGAAGCTGACTAGGAATATAAAGAAGGACAGTAAAAGCTTCTTTAGATATGTTAAGGGAAAAAGAGTAGCAGTCAAATGTGGGTCCCTTGAACGCAGACACAGGTGAAATTATTATGGGTAACAAGGAAATGGCAGAAGAGTTGAACAGGTACTTTGGATCTGTCTTCACTAAGGAAGACACAAACAATCTCCCAGATGTACTGGAGGACAGAGAATCTAAGGGGGTAGAGGAACTGAAATACATTTTCATTAGGCAAGAAATTGCATTGGGTAGGCTAATGGGACTGAAGGATGATAAATCCCCTGGGCCGGATGGTCCTCAGGGAGGTGGCTCTAGAAATAGTGGACGCATTGGTCATAATTTTCCAATGTTCAATAGATTCAGGATTAGTTTCTGTGGATTCGAGGATAGCTAATGTTATCCCACTTTTCAAGAAAGGATCAAGAGAGAAAACGGGGAATTACAGACCAGTTAGCCTGACTTCGCTGCTGGGAAAGATGCTGGAGTCAATTATTAAAGAGGTAATAATGGGCCATTTGGATAGCAGTAAAAGGATTAGTCTAAGAGCATGGATTTTACTTCAGAGTCACGTGAGTGACTACGTGAAGAAGGCCGTCAGCTCGCATGCGCGTCAATTTGTCTAACGCATTGCGCCGCGACCAGCTGGCTGTCGCGCTGCTCCACCAGCGTTAAGTTTCAAACATCAAGGTATGTTTTAAAACTTATTTTTCAGATTGTGTGTTACCTGGCAGGAAGCTCTCTGCAGAGTTCCTGCTGGATGTCGTTCCGGTGACTTCCCGACTCCACAAGAGGAACCTAATCGGGGAAACCCGGAAGCGGAGGCCGCGGGAAATCCCAGCTCCGCGAAGTTAACTCAGCTCGGGAGAAACCCGGAAGCGGAGGCCGCGGGAAATCCCGGCTCCTCGAGGTTAACTCAGCTCGGGGGAAACCCGGAAGCGGAGACCGCTGGATATCCCGGCTCCGCGAATAAATCTCGGCTCGGGGGCAACCCGGCCATGGTAACCACCGGCTGCGGAAGCCACGGGGAATCCAGGCTCCGTAGGAATTACCGGCTCGACAGGCCGGTTAAACTTCAATCTAATCCGGCCAGGAGGATTCACCTCCTGCAGTGGGAGCATCTTCAGACGTTTTTTCTCTGCCAGATAGAGCATCTTATGAGGAGATGCTCCACCTGATACTCCAAACAAGGGAGTAATATCAGCACGGGTCTCGGGGGCCCACGGCAGCACCTGGTACAGGGCTGCAATATATCTCCCTCTCTGAGGAGAGGAGCTAGGCAGTCGCAGTTGGATGGTATGTCGTGAGGGAATATTCCACGACACGCCAGCTATGTGACACCTGCAGCAGCGCCTGTTGCAGGGCTACATTATATCTCCTTCTCTGAGGAGAGGAGCGTAGGCATTCACTGTGTGACTGACTCCAAATTCAGAAGTATGTCCGTGAAACATACTGGAGTGCATGCGTAAGGTCAGAATTCTGCCGTGACGTTAAGGATTGCGATATCCATGGAAACGGAGCCGCTGCAAGGTAAAGTTGGCTTCCAGCCTATGGCAGAAAACCTGGAGCTTGGTAAACATCTTTGACCTCACGTCACATCATTACAGAGAGCCAAGTCTTGGGCATCTATGTCAGACAAGATTGCGACTCGTCGCAGTCAAAGAACGTTCCATCTTAAGGCATGTCAGGCAGCAGCTCGGAATGGTAGAGAGGTGCTATAGGAGCATGCACATGTGCCTGAAACAACGCCTGGTTCAGGGTTGCTTTTCCTCCCACTCGGTTGAACGCAGTAATAGAGATGGTGCTAAAATGCATGCACACATGCCTGAGGCAGCTCCTGGTTCAGGTTGCATAAGCCCTCCCATTCGGATGTGTAAAGGATGAAGATGGAGCCATAGATATTATAAGACCATGGGAGATGGTGTCGCTAAACATGCTTGATACAAGGCATGCACAGACAAATTGAGGTATACGGATGGTGACACCTGGTTCAGGTGCAATTACGCCCACTCTAAAAAGAGTGTCTAAGGTTAGTATGGATTAACTCCAAACAGGAACCCGAATATGACTATGTGCCGGGGTCCCATGCTTAACGCATAATGCACGACAATCGCATGAGGGGAAGTGGTGTGCTTTGCCTCTAATATTGCTGCTCCATCGGAGACGGTCTATCCACTACAAGAAAAGTTGGTCAGCAGCATCAGCGATCTAATGGAAATTACAACATGGACAGAGTCTGCCAATAAATTTTGCTGGAACTCCAGCAAAGAAAGGCAATGAGACCTGGAGTTAGAGACACTGGTAAGTAGGTCTCATTATTCACTTCCATGATATTTCACGATGGTGGACAAACAGTATTCAGCATTGCTCCACTAACTTTCATCTGAGAATCTTCAGTTACATTACAAACTGATGTTAGTGCTCAAAGATGGGATATTACTAATACCATCTCTAGTTACAGAGGTGATAGGATTTGCATGAGTTACCAGTTATAGGGTATCAACTACCTATAGACACTAGGTGCATTCTATGGGTTAAATGTTTTGTGCGAAAATGTATAATCTGCATGCTCAAGTCCAAGTTGATACACTTGGTAGTGTCATATGTTAATCACATGGGTGATAGTTTACCTAACCTCATTTGGCTCTGGTGTTTCATCACGTAAAATCTATGCCAAAACAGAATGAATGTTGGATCACTAAGTATTAATGACGGTGGCTCATGGAACACTAGATCTAGTGTTTGCATCCAGGCTCAATCACCAGTTGTAGTAAAAAAAAAAAAAAAAAAAAAAATAATAAATAAAATTTTAAAAAGTGGCATGGCAGTGGCGATAGATGCATCCTCGCCACACTGGGGAGCTATATCTTCCTCCATTTTGCCTCATCAGTCGGGTTGCATAATTGTCAGCAATATCCCGCTTCAGTCATTTTTGTAGTGACTGGCCTATACAGCCATGATTCCCGCTGATATTGGGAATGATAATAGAACCTTATATGGTTATTTCTAACATAGAATTGCTGGTTCAGCCCGTGACTCGGGCAACCATCCAATGCATGATAAAATCAATTCATTCACTTACAGACCCTGAAAGGACTGTTTCCTGCAGCTCGGATTGTGAGGCCAACCCATGGACGTGCTCACTGCAGATTGCAGGGGAGCTGCGACTAGACATGATGGTTACATCTGCAGATCAAATAACAATTTATGTTCATGACTTAGTCAAGCGGAGCGGACCAGGGGCATTAGGTCTCAAACTAATTTTTGGACATGCCCCATGAACCTTCGATTATGTGTGATCACATCTACTACAATACGTGAAGGTCACTAGACCCTTAGGGACACTGATCTAGCAATGTTTGTTAGTTACAAAAACCTCATGGGAAGGTATCAGTTCAGACCATCTCCAGGTGGTTAATGAGTTCTGGCTTGTGCAGGAGTGAACTCTAACATTTTCAAATCTCACTCCACCAGGGCTGCAACAGTTTTCAGCAGCAGGGTTATGGACGTTCCACTGTACCATATCCTAGCAACTGCAGGATGGTCAAACGAACGATCTTTTCAAACATTTTTTATAACTAACCCATTGCCAGACCTAGGGTATTTACCCAACTCTTTTAGTTCTGTTTATAGTTTCCTCCCGGACAGAGGGAGGAAAATTGTCATTTTGTTCATTAAAAGCATCAGCATGTCTAAATCTATGTCATGTCTGATAGCATTATTAATGTTCACTCATCCCTGGTCAATTGATGCAATGTGTGATGCATGAACTTGTTTCCACGGCATGAAATCACAGAGCTTCAAAATCTTCACGTAGTCACTCACGTGACTCCGAAGTAAAATAGTAAGATTAAACGAGATCTTACCAGTTTGAAGTTTGATCTTTATTTTATGAGGAGTTACGATGAGGGATTACGTGCCCTCCGCTCCCAACCCTCCTCATAAAAAGATCAGCTGGTAGTTCTAGTTTCTCTCCAAATCTTACTATGTTTACGTCAACTTTTGTTATCTGTGATTTCACACCGCTGCTTTGAAGATTGACGCGCATGCGTGCTGACGGCCTTCTTCACGTAATCCCTCTTCGTAACTCGTCATAAAATAAAGATCAAACTTCAAACTGGTATGTTCTCTAATCTTACTATTTATGAAAGGAAATCATGCTTGACTAATCTTCTGGAATTTTTTGAGGATGTGACAAGTAAAATGGGTGAAGGGGAACCAGTGGATGTAGTGTATCTTGACTTTCAGAAAGCCTTTGATAAGGTCCCGCACGGGAGACAGGTGACTAAAATTAGAGCACATGTTATTGGGGTTAGGGTGTTGAAGTGGATAGAATATTGGTTGGCAGACAGGAAGCAAAGAGTAGGAGTGAACAGAGCCTTTTCAGAATGGCAGGCAGTGGCGAGTGGAGTGCCGCAAGGCTCGGTGTTGGGGCCGCAACAGTTTACCATATATATTAATGATTTGTAAGAGGGAATTAGAAGCAAGTTTGCGGATGACACAAAGCTGGGTGCAGTGTGAACTGTGAAGAGAATGATTGGTGGTTGCAGGGTGACCTGGACAGGTTCAGTAAGTGGGCAGATGCGTGGCAGATGCAGTATAATATAGATAAATGTGAGCTTATCCACTTTGGCAAGGGGGCAGATTATTATCTCAATGGGGTTAGGTTTGGTAAGGGGGAGGTACAGAGAGACCTGGGTGTCCTTGTACACCAGACACTGAAAGTGGGCGTGCAGGTACAGCAGGCAGTGAAGAAAGCTAATGGAATGTTGGCCTTCATAACAAGAGGATTTCAGTATAGGTTCTTCTGCAGTTGTATAGGGCTCTGGTAAGACCTCATCTGGAGTATTGTATACAGTTTTGGTCTCCTAATTCAAGGATGGACATCCTTGTGATTGAGGCAGTGCAGCATAGGTTCACAAGATTGATCCCTGGGATGGTGGGACTGTCATATGAGGAATGATTGAAAAGACTAGGCTTGTATTCACTGGAGTTTAGAAGGATGAGGGGGAATCTTATAGAAAGATATAAAAATATAAAAGGACTGGACTAGCTAGATGCAGGAAAAATTTTCCCAATGTTGGGCGAGTCCAGAACCAGGGGCCACCGTCTTAGAATAAAGGGGAGGCCATTTGATACTGAGGTGAGAAAAAACTTTTTCACCCAGAGAGTTGTGAATTTGTGGAATTCCCTGCCACAGAGGGCAGTGGAGGCCAAATTACTGGATGGATTTTAGAGAGAGTTAGATAGAGCTCTAGGGGCTGGTGGAGTCAAGGGATATGGGAAGAAGGCAGGCACAGGTTATTGATTGGGGACGATCAGCCATGATCACAATGAATGGCGGTGCTGGCTCAAAGGGCCGAATGGCCTCCTCCTGCACCTATTTTCTATGTTTCTATGTTTCTATGTCAACCCTTTAAGTATAATTTGGCTGTCTATCCTAGCCAATTCCTGCCCCATATCTTCAAAGACTCCTTTCTTTAAGTTCATGACCCTAGTCTCCTCTACTCTCTTGACACCAACGACTGCACCTCCACAGACACCTCTGTCAAGCTTCTCAAGTTTGCGGACGACACAACCCTGATTGGACTGATCCAGGATGGGGAGGAATCTGCCTCCAGACAGGAAGTGTAACAGCTGGCATCCTGGTGCCGTCGCAACAACCTAGAGCTCAATGCTCTTAAGACAGTGGAATTGATTGCAGACTTTAGGAGAGCTCCCCCTCCCCTTCACCCCACTCACCATCAAAAACACCACAGTCACATCTGTAGAGTCTTTTCAGTTCCTGGGAACCACCATCTCCAAGGACCTTAAGTGGGGGGGGCTACCATCGACTCCACAGTCAAAAAGGCACAACAGAGGATGTACTTCCTACGGCAGCTGAGGAAGCACAATCTGCCACAGGCAACGATGGTCCAATTCTACACGGCCATCGTAGAGTCTGTTCTCACCTTCTCCATCATGGTCTGGTTTGGCTCAGCCACCAAGCACGGCACCTGGAGGCTGCAGCGAATCGTCCGATCAGCAGAGAAGATTATTGGCTGCAACCTTCCCCCCGTTGATGAACTGTACACTGCAAGTGCCAGGAAGCGAGCGGGCAAGATCATCTCTGACCCCTCTCACCCTGGCCACAAACTCTTTGAATCACTTCCCTCTGGAAGGTGACTCCGGACTGTCAAAGCTACCACAGCCAGACATAAAAACAGTTTTTATCCACGAGTAGTTGCTCTTCTCAACAGCCAAAAATCTGTAGCCTCCCTTTGATCTGGTATTTTGTTGGTTCACATGCTTGATCAATGGTGTTTTATCATTAATGTTTTATTATTATTAATGTTTAGTGTTTACTGAGTCATTTGTAACTGTCACTGTATGTCATGTTGTTACTTGTGGGCGGAGCACCAAGGCAAATTCCTTGTATGTGAATACTTGGCCAATAAACTTACTTACTTACTTACTTAGTCTCTGATTTAACCGTGTAACTCCATCCTAATGCAGAATTCCACCATATTATGGTCACTGTTACCCAATGGGCCTTGTGCAACAAGATTGCTAACTAATCTTTCCTCATTAGACAATACCTAGTCTAGGACGGCCTGTCCTCCAGTCGGTTCTTCTGCCTATTGGTTTAAAAAAACATCCCGTATACATTCCAGGAAATCCTCCTCCTCAGCGTTGTTAACACTGTGGTTGGCCCAATCTATATGTAAATTAAAGTCACCCATGATAACTGTTATGCGTTTGCTATACGCATTCCTAATTTCCTGCTTGATGCTATCCCCAACCTCCCTACTGCTGTTTGCTGGTCGGTACGCAACCAACTTGGTTTGAAAATCACAATTATTTACTTGTTGAAATACTGCTTTAACAGATCTTGAAATTGCTTAGTCTCTTAATCTTTACTTGTCAGTTTGCTGCAAAAGCAACATATTCAACTCAAGGCTGTCTTATGGTGTGCACAGTGAAAACCACAGAATTGAATGTGAATTTAATGCACTGACTTTGTCATTTCCACTCCACTTGCCCTGGTGCACCTAGCTTCATGTTTTATCAATTTAAAATTTGCACTGGAGGCTGATCTCTTTGGTTGCTGGCTTTGAGAATCGTTTATCTTAATTTCTGTTTGGATATCTGGGTTTGTTCAGATACAGCTGTAAACATTTCTTCAGCTCTTGGAGAATTGGCCTGCAACAATCTTTCAAAGATGCCAGGCATTTCCAGCATCTGATTGATGCCATTTGATAGCTTATTGTTTTTATAATGAGCCATCCAATTTGAATTTATAATAATGCCATCCAATTTGAAAAAGTTAATTAAATCAAATAAGGTGATAGTTTTGTGTAGGAAGCAACTGTAGATGCTGTTTAACACTAAAGAGAGACACAAAATGCTGGAGTAACTCAGCGGGACAGGCAGCATCTCTGGAGAAAAGGAATGGGTGATGTTTCAAGAGTCTGGGAGATAGACACTGGAGGTAAAGGTAAGGGCCTGTCCCACTTAGGTGATTTTTTCGACGTCTGCCAGCGAATGTCACAGTCGTAGCAGGTCGCCAAAAAAAACAGCGACTGGAACCCCCTGCCACAATGTCTACGACAACCTATCACATAGTCGACGTCAAGCTCTCTCTCCCCCTCCAAACTCTCTCCACCTCTCCCCCCCTCTCCACCCTCTCCCCCCTCTCCTCTCCCCTCTCCCCCCTCTCCTCTCCCCTCCTCTCTCTCTAGGAATGTTACAATCCTTACCTTCAGCGGTGCTGTAATTCTGCCACTGGCCGTGTGCGCGATTTTGGCTCCTTTGAAGGGGGGGCGGGGTTAAAATGCGGGTTTCTCCTACCTTGTCCTGTATTATATTTCATTGGAGTACAAGCGTTTGCTGAATAATCGTTTCTACGGGCGTTTTGTGTATTTTTTATTAAATCAACAATGTCAGCGCTGGAGTTATTTTAAAACCAGCTTCGAAAGCCGACAACGGGGACGGATTTCACACACGGGACAGGTAAACAAATGTAGTTTATTTTAATGTATAAAAGTGCTTCTTAAGAAGCCTTTAATTCATATTTTTTAATGCGAAACAGTGATTCTTTTCCCCGAACTAATGGCAGAATTTTTCATGCCGATACGGGGTTAAATTCACCGCAAATCAACGTTCCAATTGATCGCGTTCCAGAAAACCTCACTCGCAAAATGATTTAAATGGCCATTAATTTACAGGTATTAAACATTTGGCCTGTAAATCCATGACAATGAGATTTAAAAATTATGTTATATTGTGAATTCTTGTGTGAATATTATTTGGACACTTAGGCTATTTTAAAATGTTAATCTATTCTTAAGAAATTGATAGATGTTTAGATCTAGTAATTGAATTTTGTAATTAGCTACAATTAGGTAACTAACTAATTATATGCTTTAATTTCATGTCATCTAAATAAGATTGTTTCATATTTGTTTCAGAATGCTTCAATCTACAATAACTGAAAATTTCTTTCAGTTCTCTTAATTTTTAAGAAAGTTATGGGCTTTTGACTGTCCTCGATCACAGCTTTTGTGTTAAGTCAATGGAAAAGCAATAGGGAACAAGATGCTAATTTCCAAGTATGAAAATGGCCATAACTTTTTAATACTGAAGATATGAAAGTGAATTAGGTGTCAAATTAAACTTCTTTTTATGCTTTATCTGATGGGATAAATTGCAGACTTTATTTTATAAATCTCAAAATTTAGTAACATTGCTACTCTCTTTGCCCTCCCCTCTCCCCTCCCCCCTCCCCCTTCTCTCTCTCCCCCTCCACTCTCTCCCTCTCCTCTCTCTCCCCCTCCAATCTCTCTCCCTCTCCCCCTCCTCTCCCCTC
>CM075977.1:108395088-108793612 GCA_038087875.1 Malacoraja senta
CAGTTTTTGGTCTCCTAATCTGAGGAAAGACATTCTTGACATAGAGGGAGTACAGAGAAGGTTCACCAGACTGATTCCTTGGATGGCAGGACTTTCATATGAAGAAAGACTGGATAGACTCGGCTTGTACTTGCTAGAATTTAGAAGATTGAGGGGGGATCTTATAGAAACTTACAAAATTCTTAAGGGGTTAGACAGGCTAGATGCAGGAAGATTGTTCCCGATGTTGCGGAAGTCCAGAACAAGGGGTCACAGTTTAAGGTTAAGGGGGAAGACTTTTAGGACCGAGATGAGAAAAGCATTTTTCACACAGACAGTGGTGAATCTGTGGAATTCTCTGCCACAGAAGGTAGTTGAGGCCAGTTCATTGGCTATATTTAAGAGGGAGTTAGATGTGGCCCTTGTGGCTAAAGGGATCAGGGGGTATGGAGAGAAGGCAGGTACAGGATACTGAGTTGGATGATGAGCCATGCTCATATTGAATGGCAGTGCAGGCTCGAAGGCCGAATGGCCTACTCCTGCACCTATTTTCTATGTTTCTATGTTTCTATGCCAATGCTTACCTGGATAAGCCGGGAAGCATTGTGAGAGTCATGTTTTTTTACTTCTCCAGTGCTTTTAACACCATCCGGCCTGCACTGCTTGGGAGCAAACTGACAAAGATGCGGGTGGATGCTCCATTGGTATCCTGGATCACCAACTACAGAACGGTGTCTCGGGACATGGTGGTGAGTAACACAGGGGCCCAACAGGGAAAGGTCCTCTCTCCCTTCCTGTTCACCATCTTCACCTCGGATATAACTGAAAGTCCTGCCACCTGCTGAAGTTTTCAGATGACTTTGCAATTGTGGGCTGCATCAGTGAGGGGAGAGAACCTGAAAACAGAGGTGTAGTCAATTACTTTGTTGAGTGGTGTGGGCTGAATCACCTGGGAGGAGAGGAACAGATTACCAAGGGGTACAAATATCTTGGAGTGTACCTGGACAGTAAACTGGACTGATCCAGGATTGCTGATACTTTTCCAAGAAGGGACAGAGCCGGCTGTACTTTTTGAGAAGGCTTTCAACTTCTGCAGTAAGATGCTGCAGATGATGAATCGGATTCTTTTAAGTCAGTCTTGTTCATGAAAACTTGACACAAACACTTGTTTCAACTTAATACTTCTGTATTGCAGCGCTGCAGAGTTCTCAGCACTCGCCACACAGAGCTAGAAGCTCCTGGGGGGGGGGGGGGCAAGTTCTAAGAACTAACTAACAGTACAGAAATGCAAAGATTATATACTCATTAAGCATTCGTATACAATATAACAATATGGTATGATACATTCTTATCCTATCAGCATTGTCATTAGGCAGCGCTCATTAGCATCATCTAATCATCTGAATTGACACGTACAACATATACACTTGTTATACTTATGGGCGCCTTTCAAAGACTCTCAAGGACGCCTTGCAGATAAGCAGATTACAAAACATATAAGCAGAATAAAAAATTAAAAAATAGTAGGGACAACAACAACATCACAATACACAAATTAAGGACAGAATTCATTCTAAAGGCACAAAAAAGAAAATCAGAAACACAATTTGAGGCGAGACCAGCGGCAGCTAAACCGCGCCAGCGTCCACTCTCCCCTCTGACCGCCACCTTGAACACAGACTAACAAAGACACAACACACAAAAATCATTCCCCCACAATGGTTACCACTGTGGGGGAAGGCACAATGTCCAGTCCCCAACCCCAGTTCACCCAAAGTCAGGCCTATTGAGGCCTCCGCTATTGCCTCTACGGAGGCCCGATGTTCCTGGCCGTTTTCACCGGGTGATGTTGCCCCGGCGTCGGGAGAGTCCACTCAGCGGCTGGGCCACCTGGAACGGCCGCATTCCTTACCGGAGGCCGCGGCTTCTGAAGCCGGCGTCGGGAGAGTCCACTCAGCGGCTGGGCCACCTGGAACGACCGCATTCCTTACCGGAGGCCGCGGCTTCTGCAGCGCCGGTTTGGAGCTCCCAGGCTCCAGATGGTGAAGTCGGCGCCGCCCACTCCTCTCTGCAGCCCCACAGCCTGGATGTGTCGAACTCACGGTCACAGCTCACAGAGCCCCGGCGAGTCGATCTAGCGCGGCGACCCAGGCAAGGCATCGCCGCTCCGCTCCGCGATAGCGCTCCAGCACTGTGCCGCCACCGAAGCCGAGGTGCCCCCCGCCAGGAAACGGCGCTCCAAGCCCGCTGGTAGGCCATGAGGTCGACAGGGCAGCCCGGAGAAAAAGCTGCCTCACCGACCAGGTAGGGACATAGAAATGAGGTTACCCCCTTCACCCTACATTAAAAGTCGGATTACTCCCACAGGACAAACACAGGACTCACTAATTTTTATTATTTTTTAGCTGTGTATATGTGGGGGGTGGAGGGGGGGGGTGGGGGAAACCGTTAGTCTCTTCCCTGTGCGGGGACCCGAGTTTTTCCCTGTCGGATCAGTGCAACGTACAACTTGTTATACAACTTGTTATCGCAGTTACTGAAACATCCTACGGTTTGGGTGTTACTCAATTACAGGCGGGATGCGATTTACATAACACTAGTAGTACATGCGTAAGCAACTCATATGGCACTGATAGCAGTAGTATGTGACGTGTGCAAGCAGCTCATTAGCACTGATAGCAGTAGCACGTGCGTAAGCAACTCATATGGCACTGATAAAACACAGCCTCTTTAACTGTCAGCTAAGCTCTGCGAACAACAATTTGAAAATGGATAGTTAGCCCTTTCATTATTTGTAACCTTGCTTTATTCTTAATCATAGAAACATAGAAAATAGGTGCAGGAGTAGGCCGTTCGGCCCTTCGAGCCTACACCGCCATTCAATATGATCATGGCTGATCATCCAACTCAGTATCCTGTACCTGCCTTCTCTCCATAACCCCTGATCCCTTTAGCCACAAGGGCCACATCTAACTCCCTCTTAAATATAGCCAATGAACTGGCCTCAACTACCTTCTGTGGCAGAGAATTCCACAGATTCACCACTCTCTGTGTGAAAAATGCTTTTCTCATCTCGGTCCTAAAAGTTTCCCCCTTATCCTTAAACTGTGACCCCTTGTTCTGGACTTCCCCAGCATCGGGAACAATCTTCCTGCATCTAGCTGGTCCAACCCCTTAAGAATTTTGTAAGTTTCTATAAGATCCCCCCTCAATCTTCTAAATTCTAGCGAGTACAAGCCGAGTCTTTCCAGTCATTCTTCATATGAAAGTCCTGACATCCCAGGAATCAGTCAGGTGAACCTTTTATGTACTCCCTCTATGGCAAGAATGTCTTTCCTCAGATTTGGAGACCAAAACTGTACGCAATACTCCAGGTGTGGTCTCACCAAGACCCTGTACAACTGCAGTAGAACCTCCCTGCTCCTATACTCAAATCCTTTTGCTATGAATGCTAACATACCATTTGCTTTCTTCACTGCCTGCTTCACCTGCATGCCTACTTTCAATGACTGGTGTACCATGACACCCAGGTCTCGTTGCATCTCCCCTTTTCCTAATCGGCCACCATTCAGATAATAGCCTACTTTCCTGTTTTTGCCACATTATACTGCATCTGCCATGCATTTGCCCACTCACCCAGCCTATCCGAGTCACCTTGCAGCCTCCTAGCATCCTCCTCACAGCTAACACTGCCCCTCAGCTTTGTGTCATCCGTAAACATGGAGATGTTGCATTCAATTCCCTCGTCCAGATCATTAATATATATTGTAAATAGCTGGGATCCCAGCACTGAGCCTTGCGGTACCCCACTAGTCACTGCCTGCCATTCTGAAAAGGACCCGTTTACTCCTATTCTTTGCTTCCTGTCTGCCAGCCAGTTCTCTATCCACATCAATACTGAACCCCCAATACCATGTTCTTTAACTTTGTATACTAATCTCTTCTGTGGGACCTTGTCGAAAGCCTTCTGAATGTCCCTTATCCACTCTACTAGTTACATCCTCGAAAAATTCTATAAGATTCGTCAGACATGATTTACCTTTCGTAAATCCATGCTGACTTTGTCCAATAATTTCACAACTTTCCAAATGTGCTGCTATCCCATCTTTAATAACTGACTAGCAGTTTCCCCACTACCGATGTTAGACTACACTATGTTCAAGACACCTCAGACACTCTCCGTCATCTCCGCGCATTCCACTCTCTAGGCCCTCACCCCCTCATCTTCACCATGGACGTCCAGTCACTGTACACCTCCATCCCCCACCAGGATGGTCTCAAAGCCCTCCGTTTTTTCCTCGACCGTAGAAGCAATCTATACCCGGCCACTGACACCCTCCTCCGCCTAGCGGAGCTGGTACTTACACTTAATAACTTTTCATTTGACTCCTCCCATTTCCTCCAAATACAAGGCGTAGCTATGGGCACACGCATGGGACCCAGCTACACCTGCCTCTTTGTCGGGTACGTAGAACAATCCCTGTTCAATGCGTACCAGGGCCCCATCCCCGACCTCTACCTCCGCTACATCGATGATTGTTTTGGTGCCACATCCTGCACCCACACACAACTGACTTCATCCGCTTCACCACCAACTTCCATCCGGCACTCAAATACACCTGGACCATTTCCGACACTTCCCTACCATTCCTTGACCTCACTATCTCCATCGCAGGTGATAGACTCCTTACCGACATCCACTACAAACCTACCGACTCCCATGGCTATCTGGACTACACTTCTTCCCACCCTGCTTCCTGTAAGGACTCCATCCCCCACTCCCAATTCCTCCGTCTACGCCGCATCTGCTCCCAGGATGAGGCGTTCCACACCAGGGCATCTGAAATGTCCTCATTCTTCAGGGAACGGGGGTTCCCCTCCTCCACCATAGATGAGGCTCGCACCAGGGTCTCTGCCATACCCCGCAACAATGCTCTCTCTCCCCATCCCCCCACTCACAACAAAGGCAGAGTCCCCCTAGTCCTCACCTTTCACCCCACCAGCCGTCACATACAACAAGTGATCCTCCGTCAGTTTCGCCACCTCCAACGTGACCCCACCACTCGCCACATCTTCCCATCTCCCCCTATGTCTGCCTTCCGCAAAGACCGCTCCCTCCGTAACTCCCTTGTCAATTCTTCCCTTCCCTCCCATACCACCCCCTCCCCTGGTACTTTCCCTTGCAACCGCAAGAGATGCAACACTTGTCCCTTCACTTCCCCCCTCCACTCCATTCCAGGACCCAAGCAGTCGTTCCAGGTGCGAAAGAGGTTCACCTGCATCTCCTCCAACCTCATCTATTGCATTCGCTGCTCTAGATGCCAGCTGATCTACATCGGTGAGACCAAGCGGAGGCTTGGCGATCGTTTTGCCGAACACCTCCGGTCGGTCCGCAATAACCAACCTGAACTCCCGGTGGCTCAGCACTTCAACTCCCCCTCCCATTCCGTATCTGACCTCTCTGTCCTGGGTCTCCTCCATGGCCACAGCGAGCAACACCGTAAATTGGAGGAAATGCACCTCATATTCCGCTTGGGCAGTCTACATCCTGGTGGCCTGAACGTTGAATTCTCCCAATTCTGCTAGCCCTGGCTGTCCCCTCCCCTTCATCAGCCATCTGGTTGTCTCCTCCCCTCCCCCAGCCCTCGGGCTCCTCCTCCTCCTTTTCCTTTTTTCCTTTCTTCTCCCCACCCCCTATCAGTCTGAAGAAGGGTTTCGGCCCGAAACGTTACCTATTTTCTTCGCTCCATAGATGCTGCTGCACCCGCTGAGTTTCTCCAGCATTTTGGTGTACCACCGATGTTAGACTAACTGGTCTGTAATTCCCCATTTTCTCTCTCCCTCCCTTTATAAAAAGTGGGGTTACATTAGCTAGTTTTGAAAAATTATCACTAATGCATCCACTATTTCTGGGGCTACTTCCTTAAGTACTCTGGTATGCAGCCTATCTGGCCCTGGGGATTTATCGGCCTTTAATCCATTCAATTTACCTAACACCACTTCCCGGCTAATCTGGATTCCACTCAGTTCCTCCATCTCATTTGACCTGCTATTTCCGGCAGATTATTTATGTCTTCCTTAGTGAAGACAGAACCAAAGTAGTTATTCAATTGGTCTTCTATGTCCTTGTTCCCTGTGATCAATGCACCCTTTTCTGACTGCAATGGACCTACATTTGTTTTAACTAATCTTTTTCTCTTCACATATCTATAAAAACCTTTGCAGTCAGTTTTTATGTTCCCTGCCAGTTTTCTTTCATAATCTATTTTCCCTTTCCTAATTAAGCCCTTTGTCCTCCTCTGCTTGACTCCCAGTCCTCTGGTAGGCTGCTTTTTCTGGCTAATTTTTACGCTTCATCTTTTGTTTTGATACTATCCCTAATTTCCCTTGTTATCCACGGATGCAATACCTTCCCTGATTTATTCTTTTGCCAAACTGGGATGAAACATTGTTGTAGTTAATCCATGCATTCTTTAAATGCCTTCCATTGCATATCCACCGTCAACTCTTTAAGAATCAGTTGCCAGTCTATCTTGGCCAATTCACGTCTCATACCCTCAAAGTTACCTTTCATTAAGTTCAGGACCCATGTTTCTGAATTAACAATGTCACTCTCCATCCTTTTTTTTTTTTCAAAATATTTTTTATTGGAGATAAGTACACAACCTATTAACATCATTACAGTCTTACATTTTTGAATTGATAATATTGTCAATTATTATTACATTGTCTCCAATACCTTTTGCCTTTTTTTGTTTTTTTTAAACTAGATAGAACTAAAAAGATAGATGAAGTAAAGAAAGAAAAGAGAGAGAAGAAAAGAGAGAGAAAGAAAAAATAAATAAATAAATAAATAAATTAAAAAAAAACTGAAAAGAAAAAGATAGTTAAAGAAGATTGGAAAAATTTATTAAAATAAAAAACTTCATTCGAGATATATTCGTACATTTCAGAGTATAGCATTTCATCCATTCTTTAGCCCGAGTGTTAGTCAGGTTCCTGTGCTGAACCATTCTGACCCTTTAAATAATCAATAAAGGGAGACCATGTTCCAACGAATAATTCCTGTTTGTCCAACAGGGAAAATCTGATTCTTTCCACGTTTAAGGTCTCCGTCATTTCTATAATCCACATTTTGATTGTGGGGGTTATAGGGCCTTTCCAAAATTTTAGAATTAATTTTTTTCCCGTTATTATACTATAATCAATAAAGTTTCTTTGTGTTGTTGTAAATGTTTGATTTAATTCTAATGTTCCGAGTATTATTAATTTTGGATCCGGGTCCAATTGTGTGCTGGTCACTTTAGATATTATACTAAAAATATTTACCCAGAATTTTTTTATTTTTATACAGTTTGCAAACATATGAGATAAGGTAGCTTCTAAATGTTGACATTTATCACATATAGGTGAGATATGTTGAAAGTTTTTATGTAATTTTGTTTTTGAATAATGTAACCTATGTATTACTTTAAATTGTATTAAAGAATGTCTGGCATTTAATGAACATTGATGTATGTGTTGTAATCTTTCTTCCCAAGCATCTTTCGTTATTATTTGATTTAATTCTTTTTCCCATGTTTGTCTGTGTAAGTCCGTCGATGGAATGTCACTGTCTAGTAAAATATTATATATATAAGATATTAATTTTTCTGTATTAGGATGTTTATTCCAACATTCGTCAAGAATTTCTGAATTTCTAATTCGAAAATTTTGAGTATTCGATTTTACATAATCTCTGAGTTGAAGATATCTGAAAAAATCATTTCCTCGGAATCCATAAGTCTGTTGCAACTCCTGAAATGTCAGAAAAGTGCCTTCCTTGTAAAGTTGTCCCATATTTTTAATTCCATAATTCTTCCATTGTGTAAAACCCCTGTCCAAGCATGAGGGCTTAAACAAAGGGTTATTCACAATTGGGAGAAAAAGTGATAAATTATCTAATTTTAATGTCTTTTTTAATTGTTTCCAAATTCGTATAGCACTAAATATTATAGGGTTTTCCCTATAAATTTTTTTGTTTAATTTAGACGTAGCAAATAATATCGAACCGATATCAAAAGGTAAACAATCTTCCTTTTTACATTTTTAACCAATCTGGTTGTTGATCTATTTCTTCCAACCAGAAATTCATATTTTTAATATTAACTGCCCAAAAATAAAACAGAAAGTTGGGTAAAACCAAGCCTCCGTTTATTTTTGATTTACACAAATGTCTTTTGTTTATCCTATGATTCTTATAATCCCAGATAAAATCATTAACAATGGAATCCAATTTTTTTTTAAAGTTTTTTGACAAATATATCGGAATTGTCTGAAAAAGGTATAATATTTGCGGTAAAAAAATCATTTTTATGGCATTAATTTTGCCAACCATTGAGATAGGAAGTGTTTTCCAATATTGAATATTCTTATGTAGTTTGTTCAGTAATGGGGGGAAATTTGCTTTAAATAATGATGTATATATCTTAGTTACGTAAATACCTAGGTATTTAAATTTTTCGTTTACTATTTTAAATGGAAATTGTTGTATTATCTGTTTATTGTGTTCCCTTATTGGCATAATTTCACTTTTATTCCAATTTATTCTGTATCCTGAGAGTGAACCAAATTGGGTTATTAGCTTTAATAAGTTTGGAATACTAATTTCTGGTTTTGTAATGTAAATTAGTACATCATCTGCGTATAGAGAAATTTTATTCACTGTGTCCTTTGTGTTATACCCATGTATTTCCGGATGACCCCTAACTCTTTCTGCGAGTGGCTCAATAGCAAGCGCAAATAATAATGGAGATAACGGGCATCCTTGTGTACAACCTCTAGATAGGCTGAATTTAGATGACAACCTTTTGTTTGTTAATATTCTAGCCGTAGGGTTTGTATATAACAGTTTTATCCATGTGCAGAATTTCTCCCCTAGCTGCATATTTTCCATCACCGAAAATAAATAAGACCATTCAACCTGATCAAATGCTTTTTCAGCGTCAAGTGAGATTATTGCTAGATCTTCATTAATAATTCTCTTAGAATAAATAATATTAAATAATCTTCTTAGATTATAATATGAGTACCGTTTCTGAATAAAGCCTTTGGTCAGGGTGTATTAATTTATTCATCACTGTACTTAATCTATGCGCTAGTATTTTAGTTAATATTTTCTGATCTGTATTTAAAAGTGCAATTGCTCTATATGATCCCGGATCTTCCGGATCTTTATCAACTTTAGGAATAAGTGTTATTATAGATTCATTTAAAGTATCTGGAAGTTTCTGTTGAGTATAGATATGCTCATACAGCCTTTGTAAACGTGGGGAGAGCAAGTCATAATTTTTTTTACAGAATTCAGAGCCTAAACCATCTGGTCCTACTGCTTTACCATTTTTTAAGGAGCCAATAGACTCCTCAATATCCTTTATCGTAATCTCCCTTCCTAATAATTCTCTATCGTTTGAATCTAAACCTTTTAAATTACATTTTAGTAAAAAATCTGCTATTCCTTCTGGTAGTACTACAGTTTTAGTTGAATAAAGATTATGATAGTATTGGAGAAATCTTTCGTTTATATCCTTGGGCATTTTTAATAATTCTCCTGTCTCTGTTCTAATTTTATGAATTATTTTTTCCCCTTCCATTTTTCGTAACTGACGTGCTAATAGTTTTTGTGGTTTGTCTCCAAACTCAAAATGTAATTGTTTGGTTTTTTGATAAAGTTTTATTACTTGTTCTGAATACATTTTGTTTAATTTATATTTCAATACAGCAATTTTATTATGTTTTAAAATAGATGGCATTCTCGCATTTTCTATATCTAGTTGCTTGATTTCACTTTCCAATGTTTGTTGTTTAATCCTGTTCTCTTTATTATAAAATACTTGAGCAGAAATTAATGCACCTCGAACAAACGCTTTAAACGTTTCCCACATAAGAGAAGTAGGTGTGTCAGGGTTGTCATTTACCTCAAAAAATATTTGAATCTGTTTAGTAAGATATTCCTGGCATGATCTTTCGTTCAAAATTTGTGGGTTAAATCTCCAATATGTTTGTTTCTCGGACATTCCATTTAATTTAATCATGAATGTTACAGGTGCGTGATCTGAGATTATAATATTATGGTGTTTTGAGTTATAAGTAAATGGGATAAACGTGGAGTCAACTAAAAAATAATCTATTCTTGAGTATGTTTTATGTACTGGTGAGTAAAATGAATATTCCCGTCCAGTTGGATTTTCAATTCTCCAGACATCCTTAATATTAGTGGTATTAATAAATGAATTTAAAAATACACTTGATTGAGATTTTACTTTTTTTTGCCTTGATGATCTATCTAAGTATGAATCTAATGTGCAATTGAAGTCTCCTCCAATTATTAATTTATATTGTGTAAATTCAGGAATTATATTAAATGTTTTATTAAAAAACATAGGGTTATCAAAATTAGGCCCATATACATTAAGAAGAATCACTTTTTCTCCATTTAACTCTCCAACTAATATAATATATCTACCATCAATATCCGCTATTGTTGATGAATTCGTAAAAGGTATTCCTTTACGAATTAATATTGCAACTCCTCTGGATTTATGGGAAAAAGAGGAATGATATGATTCAGCGATCCACTTAGCTTTAAGTCTATGTTGAGATTCCTTTTTAAGGTGTGTTTCTTGAAGGAATATTATATCTGTTTTGATTGAATTTAGATGTGCCAAAACTTTACCTCTCTTAATTGGTTCATTGATTCCCTTAACATTCCAACTACAAAATGTTATTCCCTGACCCCCTCTTGTCATATTAACATCTTGCATATTGTTTCTAAGGTGGTCTATAAGCGAGCAGAAGGTGCAACACATAAAACCTGACCCTGCCCCCGAACCTCAAATAGATGAATTTAAAATCATATACATCGCTCTTCCGAACACATCTCCTTGAATTAGTCTTGTTGTTCCATTCAAACATTAAGTTATAAAAATATTTAAAGTGAAAAAAGTGATAGAATTGGTTAGTATAGGGTGAAAGAAAAAAAACTACATCTACAATTAGTGTAGTTAGTGATAGCCACACTAACGTGGCTAGAATTCTAAAGACTTCCGTAGCCTATGTAAAAAAAAAAATTCCCAGCTCCGTGCTCGAAAAAAAAAAGAAGAATATTTCTGACAATCAAATAACTTCTTTGGGAGTAGCAAACATATATATATACCCATACATACACACACACATACATACATATATATACATATATATATATATATATATATATATATACCCATATGCATACATATATAAGCACATATCCCTGCAGAAAAGTCCGAAAACAGCATAAATTCACAACGTTATTATTCTCTACATACCATATTAATATCTTTGCTAAATCTATAAATTTAATTTTAAATTGAAAAATAAAGAGAAAAACCGTCAAACCTTATTATGACGTAGGCTGAATTACCTCTTGCATATCTTCCTATAGAATATGAGTATGTAACTCATTTCTACGTTAACCAGAGACTGTTAGTTATTAATCATTGTTATCAATCATACCCAGTATTAAATTTTTATGAGTAATATAAATGTTAATAATTTTAGTAGTAATATAGATATTTAATAAGTATTAGTAGTTACATATATAGTTAGATATGAATATACTAAATAGTAATAGTGATTAATAACATTTGGTCACAACTATGATATTATTGTTCTTAAAGTTTATACTAAAAATAAAAAAAGATTTAAAAAATAAAAAAATTAAAAAATTAAAAAATAAAAAACCACGGTTTTCTCCAATGTCCACCGTCCATTTCGGTTTTCGAATGTCCTTAAAGCTCTTAAAAGAACTTTAAAGGTCCTTTTAAATCTGGCGGTCCCGTTAATCCTTGACTCCTGAGGAGTAATGTCAATTCTTCAGTCTGTGGTCACGTTCACGATTTCTTTGGCATATTCCAGTGCTTTTTCGTGGTCTGTAAAAAATTGCTCCTTGTGCTTGTAGGTGACTCTTAGTCTTGCGGGGTAAAGCAAGCCGTATCTCAAATCAGGTACATTCTTCAGTATTCTTTTTGTCTCAGTGAACAGCGCTCTTTTCTTGAAGACCTCTGCCGGATAATCTCGGTAAATACTGAACCTCACACCTTCAAAATAGAGCTGTCCGCTTCGGACGATTTTCTTCATTATCTCGTCAAATTCATGATCAAGTTGCACCTTTACTATAATTTGTCTTGGATGGGCATCATCTTGTGTACGACGCCCCTGCGCTCTATGTGCTCGACCGAGTGAAGGTTTTTGATCCAATTTTAAGGCTTTTTGTAGTAGGTCTGCCACAAAATCCCGAGGGCCCATTTCCCTCTCGCTTCCTTCTTTCACCCTACAATTCTTAAATTCTTGCGTCTTTGACGCCCCTCCAAATCGGTACACTTATCACTTAATTTGATCACCCTCCATCCTAATGAAGAACTCAACCATATTATGGTCATTCTTGCCCAAGGGACCAGGCACAACAAGACTGCTAACTAACCCTTCTTCATTACTCAATACCCAGTCTAGAACAGCCTGCTCTGTCGTTGGTTCCTCTACATGTTGGTTTAGAAAACTATCCCGCATACATTCCAAGAAATCCTCTTCCTCAGCACCCCTGCCAATTTGATTCACCCAATCTATATGTAGATTGAAGTCATCCATTATAACTGTTTTACCTTTGTTGCACGCATGTCTAATTTCCTGTTTGATGCCAACCCCAACTCCACTACTACTGTTAAGGTGGCCTGTACACAACTCCCACTAGCGTTTTCTGCCCCTTAGTGTTTCGCAGCTCTACCCATATCCTCCAAGCTAATGTCCTTCCTGTCTATTGCGTTAATCTCCTCTCTAACCAACAATGCTACCCCACCTCCTTTTCCTTTCTGACTATCCCTCCTGAATATTGAATATCCCTGGATGTTCAGCTCCCAGCCTTGTTCACCCTGGAGCCATGTCTCCGTGATCCCAACTATATCATAATCATCATAATGGGTCTGAAGAAGGGTTTCGGCCCGAAACGTTACCTATTTCCTTCGCTCCATAGATGCTGCTGCACCTGCTGAGTTTCTCCAGCATTTTTGTGTACCTTATATCATAATCATTAATAGCTATCTGCACATTCAACTCATCCACCTTCTTACGAATGCTCCTTGCATTGAGGCACAAAGCCTTCAGGTTTGTTTTTACAACGCTCTTACCCCTTATATAATTATGTTGAAAAGTGGCCCTTTTTGATTTTTGCCCTGGATTTGTCTGCCTGCCACTTTTACTCCTCACCTTGCTACCTATTGCTTCTACCTTCATTTTACACCCCTCTGTCTCTCTGCTCACACATTTAAGAAACCCACCACCTCTTATTCTCTGTTTATTATTATTTTTTCTTCTTTCCCCCTTACATGTTGGGTCTGTTAATCCCACACAGATGTTCTACCAATCGGTGGTAGCCATTGCCATCTACTTCACTTTCGTGTGCTGAGATAGCAGAGTGAAGCCCATGGATGCCAACTGGATTAACAAACTCATCAGGAAGGTTGGCTCCATCCTGGGGTGGGGTTGGATTCATGGGAGTTGGTCTTGGAGGGGAGGATGCTCCTCAAACTGCGTAGCATCCTGGACAATACAGCTCACCCCCTCCATGACACACTGGTCAACCTGAGGAGTACCTTCAGCAACAGATTGGTTCCACCAAGATACAGGACTGAACGCCACAGGAGATCCTTCTTCCCTGTGGCTATTAACTGCACAACACCTCCCCCTTCTGTCATGGGGTAGACTTACTCCCTTTCCCCCCACTTTCCACAAATCTTTGCACAACCCCAATCACTTCAAAGGACAAAGGACAAAGGACATTTATTATCACATGCACCAATTGGTGTAGTGAAATTTGACTTGCCAATGCAGCACACGAATAAAGATAATACACAACATCAAAGAATTTAACAATAAACATAAAAACTTCCCCCCACAATGGTTCCCACTGTGGGGAAAGGAAGCAAAAGTCCAGTCCCATCCCCAGTTCACCCATAGTCAGGCCTATTGAGGCCTCTGCAGTCGCCGATATGGCAGCCCAATGCTTCAGGCCCTCTCGCCGGGTGATGGAGTTCTGGCGTCGGGTGAACACTCTCACCGGCCCGGAGTGTCTGGAGCGGCCGCTTCCTCCCAGGAGACCTCGGCTCCCGAAGTCCACGAGCCGTACTGGTCAGAGCTCCGACTCTGGCGACCTCGTCGTGAGATCCCAAGCTTCGCGGTGTTTAAAGTTTAGCGCCGCCTGCGGCTGGTAGCTCCGCAGACCGCAGACCACAGACCACAGACCGCAGACCGCAGCTCCGCGATGTTGGAGTCGGCGGTCACAGCACTCCGGAGGTTACTGCATGGTGACCCGGGTTAGGCATCGCCCGCTCCACGATGGTGCCTCAGCGCTGAGCCGCCGCCGAAGCTGAAGCCTGGCCGGTCCTGGCAGGAAAACGCCGCTCCAGTCTGCCCGTAGGCCGCGAGGAAGGGGCGAAGATATGGCTCAGAGAAAAGCCGCATCTCCAACCAGGTAGGGACTGAGAAAAATAGTTACCCCCTTCCCCCCCACATAAAAAGACTAAAAGACCTCCAACACAAACACTTTTAACTAACTAAAAATAAAAAAAGGTGAATAGACTAACAGCTGCTGGAAGGGCAGCCATACTAGACGGCGTCCACTCAACACTTTAATTTCATGTTTCATTTATGTTTTGTTTTATGACTTGGCAGATCAATTTCCCTCCTGGGATAAATAAAGTATCATACAGTAGGAGGTTTACAAGAATGATCCCAGGAATGAATGGGTTAACATGTGATGAGCGTTTAAAGCATTTGTGCGAGGAGCATTAATCTCTTCGCAATCATTTCTTAACAAAGAGAATAGGGCTAAACGACAGACTTTGGAAACGGAAATAAGGCAATTAGACATAGAAAATGCAATAGCACCATCTATGGCAAAACACAATACAATTATAGTACTGAAATATAAGTCAAAATAAGATATACTCAGACCAAGTTATAAAACTATATCAACATACAAAACAATTAAACTTTGAAGTTGGTGATAAACCACAAAAACTAATAACGCGTCAACTTCGTAAACTGGACGGGGAAAAAACAATTTACAAAATTAGATCAGACAAGGGAGAAATATTAACACTGCCTAAAGATATTAATGATAGATTTTTACAATACTATCAAAAACTGTACTCATCTAAAACGACAGAACAATCAGCAGGAATGGAAACATTTCTACAGAAATGTAACCTTACAGGTTTTGATCAGAAAGAGAGAGAATCACTAGATGCAGAAATTACGGTAAAAGACATTGAAGAGTCAATTAGATCTTTAAGAAATGGAAAGGCCCCAGGTCCTGATGGTCTAAGCTCTGAATTTTATAAAAAATTCTATGATCTGATTTCTCCACGCCTACAGACACTATACAAATACGTTTATACTCAACAGAAACTCCCAGAAACTCTAAATGAATCTACACTCATACTTATACAAAAAACGGATAAGGATCCTGAAGTCCCAGGTTCATACAGAGCAATAGCTCTCTTAAATACTGATCAAAAAATATTAACCAAAATCCTATCTCATAGATTGAGCTTAGTGATTAACAAATTAATAATAATAATAATAATAATGGATTGGATTTATATAGCGCCTTTCTAATACCCAAGGCGCTTTACATCGCATTATTCATTCACTCCTCAGTCACACTCGGTGGTGGTGAGCTACTTCTGTAGCCACAGCTGCCCTGGGGCAGACTGACGGAAGCGTGGCTGCTAATCTGCGCCTACGGCCCCTCCGACCACCACCAATCACTCACACACATGCACACGCAGGCAAAGGTACACCCGACCAAACTGGTTTTATTCCAAAACGTTACTCATTTTATAATTTGAGAAGATTATTCAATATTATATATACAAATAGAATTCTTAATGTAGACCTAGCAATTATATCGTTAGATGCTGAAAAAGCATTTGACCAGGTAGAATGGTCATATTTATTTTCGGTAATGGAAAAATGTCAACTTGGAGAGAAGTACTGTACATGGATTAAACTGTTATACTCTAATCCAACAGCTAGAATACTAACAAACCAAATGTTATCAGTTAAATTTAATCTTTCTAGAGGTTGCAGACAAGGTTGTACTCTATCTCCACTATTATTTGCTCTTGCCATTGAACCATTAGCAGAAAGCGTTAGAATCCATCCAGGAATACATGGTTACAACATGAGAGATACAAGGAATAACATTTCCTTATATGCAGATGATGTACTAATATATATTACAAAGTTAGAAACTAGTATTCCAAATCCATTTAATTATTTTTTTTTAATTAAAAATAAATACTTCCCCCTAGTCCCATCTACCTGCACTCAGACCATAACCCTCCATTCCTTTCCCATCCATATACCCATCCAATCTATTTTTAAAGGATAACATCGAACCTGCCTCCACCACTTCCACTGGAAGCTCATTCCACACAGCTTCCACTCTCTGAGTAACGAAGTTCCCGCTAATGTTCCCCCTAAACTTCTGTCCCTTAATTCTCAAGTCATGTCCCCTTGTTTGAATCTTCCCTACTCTCAATGGGAAAAGCTTATCCACGTCCACTCGGTCTAACCCGCTCATAATTTTAAAGACCTCTATCAAGTCCCCTCTTAACCTTCTGCGCTCCAAAGAATAAAGACCTAACTTGTTCAACCTTTCTCTGTAACTTAGTTGCTGAAACCCAGGCAACATTCTAGTAAATCTCCTCTGTACTCTCTCTATTTTGTTGACATCCTTCCTATAATTAGGCGACCAAAATTGTACTCCATACTCCAGAATTGGCCTCACCAATGCCTTGTACAATTTTAACATTACATCCCAACTTCTATATTCAATGCTCTGATTTATAAAGGCCAGCACACCAAAAGCTTTCTTTACCACCCTATCTACATGAGATTCCACCTTCAGGGAACTATCCACAGTTATTCCTAGATCCCTCTGTTCAACTGCATTCCTCAATTCGCTACCATTTACCGTGTACGTCCTATTTTGATTTGTCCTGCCGAGATGTAGCACCTCACATTTGTCAGCATTAAACTCCATCTGCCATCTTTCAGCCCACTCTTCCAAATGGCCTAAATCTCTCTGTAGACTTTAAAAATCTACTTCATTATCCACAACACCACCTATCTTAGTATCATCTGCATACTTACTAATCCAATTTTCCACACCATCATCCAGATCATTGATGTACATGACAAATAACAGTGGACCCAACATAGACCCCTGAGGCACCCCACTAGTCACCGGCCTCCAAGCCGACAAACAGCCATCCACCATTACTCTCTGGCATCTCCCATTCAGCCACTGTTGAATCCATCTTGCTACTCCACCATTAATACCCAACAATTGAATCTTCTTAATCAACCTTCCATGAGGAACCTTGTCAAAGGCCTTACTGAAGTCCATATAGACAACATCCACTGCTTTACCCTCATCAATTTCCCTAGTAACCTCTTCGAAAAATTCAAGAAGATTAGTCAAGCATGACATTCCAGGCACAAATCCATGCTGACTGTTCCTAATCAGACCCTGCTTATCCAGATGCTTATATATATTATCTTTAAGTATCCTTTCCATTAATTTGCCCACCACTGACGTCAAACTAACAGGTCTATAATTGGTTTACTCTTCGAACCCTTTTTAAACAACGGAACAACATGCGCAGTACGCCAATCCTCCGGCACTATTCCCGTTTCTAAAGACATTTGAAATATTTCTGTCATAGCCCATGCTATTTCTACACTAACTTCCCTCAATGTCCTAGGGAATATCCTGTCAGGACCTGGAGACTTATCCGTTTTCATATTTTTCAAAAGTGTCCGCACCTCCTCTTCTTTGAATCTCAGTTTCCTTTGCTACTCTGCTCGTTTCCCTTACCTCACATAATTCCATATCCTTCTCCTTCGTGAATACCGAAGAAAAGAAATTGTTCAATATCTCCCCCATCTCTTTTGGCTCTGCAGATAGCTGTCCACTCTGACTCTCTAATGGACCAATTTTATTCCTTGTTATCCTTTTGCTATTAATATAGCTGTAGAAACGCTTTGGATTTACTTTCACCTTACTTGCCAAAGCAACCTCATATCTTCTTTTAGCTTTTCTAATTTCTTTCTTAATATTCTTTTTACATTCTTTATACTCCTCAAGCACCTCATTTACTCCATGCTGCCTATAATTATTGTAGATCTCTCTCTTTTTCCAAACCAAGTGTCCAATTTCCCTTGAAAACCATGGCTCTTTCCATTTTTTACTATTTCCTTTCAACCGAACAGGGACATAAAGATTCTGTACTCTTAAAATTTCACCCTTAAATGTCCTCCATTTTTCTTCTACATCCTTCCCATAAAACAACATGTCCCAATTCACTCCTTTTAAATCCTTTCGCATCTCCTCAATGTTAGCCTTTCTCCAAACAAAAATCTCAACCCTAGGTCCAGTTCTGACCCTCTCCATAATTATATTGAAACTAATGGTATTGTGATCACTGGACCCGAAGTGCTCCCCGACGCATACCTCCGCCACCTGCCCTGTCTCATTTCCTAACAGGAGGTCCAGCACTGCCCCTTCTCTAGTAGGTACCTCTATGTATTGCTGCAAAAAACTATCTTGCACACATTTTACAAACTCCAAACCATCCAGCCCTTTTACAGAATGTGTTTCCCAGTCTATGTGTGGAAAATTGAAATCTCCCACAATCACTACCTTGTGCTTACTACTAATATCTGCTATCTCCTTACATATTTGCTCTTCCAATTCTCGCTCCCCATTTGGCGGTCTATAATACACCCCTATAAGTGTTGCTACACCTTTCCCATTTCTCAGGTCCACCCAAATAGCCTCCCTAGACGAGCCCTCTAATCTATCCTGCCAAAGCACTGCTGTAATATCTTCCTTGACAAGCAATGCAACACCCCCACCTCTTGCCCCTCCAATTCTAACACCCCTGAAGCAACGAAATCCTGGAATATTTATTTGCCAATCACGGCCCTCCTGCAACCATGTTTCACTGATCGCCACAACATCATACTTCCAGGTGTCAATCCAGGCTCTAAGCTCATCCACCTTTCTTACAATGCTCCTAGCATTAAAATATACACATTTAAGAAACCCACCACCACTTATTCTCTGTTTATTATCTTTTTCTTCTTTCTCCCCTACATTTTGGGTCCGGGTGCTTCGCTTCTCTGCCTCCTGCCTCCCACATTTTCCACTAGCTTTCTGTATTTGAGTCCCTCCCCCCAACCGTTCTAGTTTAAAGTCTCCCCAGTAGCCTTTGCAAATCTCCCCGCCAGCATATTGGTCCCCCTCGGGTTCAAGTGCAACCCGTCCTTTCTGTACAGGTCACACCTTCCCCAAAAGAGGTCCCAATGATCCAGAAATTTGAATCCCTGCCCGCTGCACCAGTTCCTCAGCCACGCATTTATCCTCCACCTCACTCCATTCCTACTCTCACCGTCGCGTGGCACAGGTAGTAATCCTGAGATTGTTACCTTTGTAGTCCTTCTCCTTAACTCTCCTCCCAACTCCCTAAATTCTCCTTTCAAGACCTCTTCTCTTTTTCTACCTATGTCATTGGTACCTATATGTACCACAACCTCAGGCTCCTCTCCCTCCGATTTCAGGATATCTTGGACGCGTTCAGACACATCCCTGACCCTGGCACCAGGGAGGCAAACTACCATCCAGGTCTCCTGACTGCGTCCACAGAATCGCCTATCCGACCCCCTAACCATAGAGTCCCCTATTACTATTGCCCTCCTCTTCTTTTCCCTACCCTTCTGAGCAATGGGGCTGCTCTCTGTGCCGGAGGCCCGGCCGCTGTTGCTACCCACAGGAAGGCTGTCCCCCTCAACAGTACTCAAACAGGAGTACTTATTTTCAAGGTGTACAGCCACTGGGGTACTCACTAGTCCCTGCCTCTGCCCCTTGCCCTTCCTAACCGTGACCCACTTGTCTGCCTCCCGTGGTCTTGGAGTGGCCACCTCCCTATAACTCTTTTCTATGACCTCCTCACTCTCCCTGATCAGACAGAGGTCATCGAGCTGCTGCTCCAGGTTCATAACACGGTCCCTTAGGAACCCCATCTCTACGCACCTGACGCATGTGAACGTCTGGAGGGGTATCAGACTCAATGACCTCCCACATCTGACATCCAGAACAGTAAACTGCCCTGGCCCTCATACTCCCCCCTTACCCTGGATACAATACAAAACTGGTGGAGGAAATCAGCAGGGATCTGACTCCCAATCAGCTGCTTTCTCTTTGTCCTCTTCCACCAATCAGCTGCTTTCTCTTGGTCCTCTTCCTCCAATCAGCGGCTTCCTCACTTATAGGAAACTTGAATGGAACGTTGCAGTTTTGCTCCTCCTTCTGCAACGGTCCCTGGGCGTCTGGAAAGTAAAGCCCCGCGCTGTTTAACTACTCCCTACCCGGACGCTGCTCCTCCTTCTGCAACGGTCCCTGGGCGTCTGGAAAGCAAAGCCCCGCGCTGTTTAACTACTCCCTACCCGGACGCTGCTCCTCCTTCTGCAACGGTCCCTGGGGGCGTCTGGAAAGCAAAGCCCCGCGCCGTTTATCTACTCACCACCCGGACGCTGCTCCTCCTTCTGCAACGGTCCCTGGGCGTCTGGAAAGCAAAGCCCCGCGCCGTTTATCTACTCACCACCCGGACGCTGCTCCTCCTTCTGCAACGGTCCCTGGGCGTCTGGAAAGCAATGCCCCACGCCGTTTATCTACTCACCACCCGGACGCTGCTCCTCCTTCTGCAACGGTCCCTGGGCGTCTGGAAAGCAAAGCCCCGCGCCGTTTATTTACTCACCACCCGGACGCTGCTCCTCCTTCTGCAACGGTCCCTGGGCCGTTTAGGAATATTTTGGGCCGTTTAGGATATTTAGGAATCAATGTAACTAAGACATATACCTCTTTATTTAAACTAAATTTTCCACCTTTACTTAATAAATTACACAAAAATATTCAGTACTGGAAAACAATTCCCATTTCAATGCTTGGTAGAATTAATGCTATAAAAATGATCTTCTTACCTCAACTACTGTACCTATTTCAATTAATTCCGATATATATCCCAAAAAACGTTTTCAAAAAAGTCGACTCTATTGTTACAAGCTTTATCTGGGATTATAAGAATCATAGAATAAGCAAAAAACATTTATGTAAGTCAAAGAGTAACGGAGGTTTGGCTTTGCCAAATTTCTTATTTTATTTTTGGGCAGTCCATATTAAAAACATGAATTTCTGGCTGGAAGAAATGGATCAATATCCAGATTGGTTAAGGATGGAAAAGGAAGACTGTTCACCTTTTGAAATTGGTTCGATTATATTTGCTCCCACAAAACTGCATTAAAAAACCTATAAGGAAAACCCTATAATACATAGTGGAATACGAATTTGGAAACAATTAAAGGAAAGTTTAAAACTGAATAATATACCACTATGTCTTCCCATTGTAAATAACCCTTTATTCAAGCCATCCATATTGGATAGAGGTTTTATACAATGGAAACATTATGGAATTAAAAAGATTGGACATCTTTATAGGGAAGGCATGTTTTTGTCATTTCAAGAGTTACAACAGAATTATGGACTGCACTCAAATAATTTTTTTAGATATCTACAAATTAGGGATTATGTTAAATCTAATACACAAGTATATAGGACTAGGGAACCAGAAATTCTTGATGAATGTTTGAATAAGCATCCTAACACTGAAAAATTAATAGCTTATATTTATAACACCCTCTTAAACAATGAGGTACCACCGATGGAACTATATAGACACACATGGGAAAATGAGTTAGGTCATTCTATAACGAAAGACATTTGGGACGAAAGTTTACAACATATACATCAATGCTCGTTAAATGCCAGACATGCTTTAATACAATTTAAAGTCTTACAAAGATTACATTATTCCAAAGTAAAACTAAATAGAATCTTCCCACATATTTCTTCTATCTGTGATAAATGCTTACATCTAGAGGCCAATTTAACACATACTTTTGCCAATTGTATAAAAATTAAAAACTTCTGGATTGATATTTTTGAAATAATTACTGAAGTTGTTAATACAAAATTGGATCCAGACTCAAAATTAATAATACTTGGGATATCACAACAAGCCAAAGAAACTTCCTTGACTACAGTATAATAACAGGGAAAAAATTAATATTAAAATTTTGGAAAGGTCCTATAACCCCCACAATTAAAATGTGGATTGTGGAAATGTCGGAGACCCTACACCTAGAAAGAATTAGACTTGTCTTAATGGACAAACAAGAACTTTTTGTTAAAATATGGGCTCCATTCATTAACTATTTGAAGGGATAGATGGGCCAAGCACGAAAACCCAACTAAAGCTTGAACTCAGGATTAGATGTAAAAATATATTTCATAACCTACGAACTTATCTCCAAAGACGTATTATAAGTAGTTCATTCCACCTTTTTTTTTTCTCATGATATTTGTAATGCTTTTTTTTTTCCTATCTTTCTTTTTCTATCTATATAAAAAAAACATTAGAAGCATAATTAATCGACAATTGACAATTTTAATAATGTATGATTGATGTATATGAAAAGCTTTTATTTCTATTATAATATGTTACCATACCTTATAATATGTTTGCTTCTAATAAAAATATTAATCCAAAAAAAAAAAACATGTGATGAGCGTTTGATGGCGCTGAGCCTCTACTCGCTGGAATTTAGAAGGATGAGGGGGTACCTCATTGAAACTTACAGAATAGTGAAAGGCCTGGATAGAGTGGATGTGGAGAGGATGTTTCCACTAGTGGGAGAGTCTAGGACCAGAGGCCAAAGCCTCTGAATAAAAGGATGTAGGAAGGAGATGAGGAGGAATTTCTTTAGTCAGAGGGCGCTGAGTCTATGGAATTCATTGCCACAAAAGGCTGTTAATGGATATTTTTAAGGCAGAAATTGATAGATTATTGATTAGTACAGGTATCAGGGATTATGTGAAGAAGGCAAGAGAATAAAGCTGAGAGAGATACTGTAGATAGAGCAGCCATGATTGAATGGCAGAGTAGATTGATGGGCTGAATAGCCTAATTCTGCTCCTATAACTTATAAATGTATGAATTTATAATGTACAGAAGGGAGGAAGAGTGTACCCAACATTGCTCTCGTCCTGATGGCCATCTTTGTTTGGGGTTGCATTAAGTATAGAGCTGAAGGACATCTCACAACAAGCTGAGGTTCTCTGGTGTCCCTGGTGTAAAGGTGCAATGTTCCATCCAGTTGGACCTGCTGCTCTACCTGTCTTTCTGAGAGGAACCTCTGCTAAAATACATCTTGGACCACATCCATCAGGTAGTGGTCAGCAGAAATTGTCCTGCCCAGGTCCCATGGGAGAAGGAGATGGCGGTTCATGTAGGATGGTTTCCCAAGCAGTCTGGCAAAGTCAGTTGGCAGAATGCTTTTTTGCATAAGTTACCAACAAGTACCAAGACCCATGGCTGCTGGTGAGAAGAGCCCTGCTAGATCCTAAAACCCTGCTAGTCCTATTCCTCTTCATACTGCCCTCATGATAGCTGATGAGATAATAGTCTACCATCTCATGGATTGTATGTTTACCTAGAAGATCTGGAATGGGATGCAGTGGTCCTTGTCGGGGTTCGCCCTAAGCAGCTGCTCAACAGAGGACCTTGTGATTTATGCGATGTTCCCAGGGACACAGACTGAGGCAAATATCGACTGTTGCTGGAAGATCATCAACTTTGAGAAGGATACACTTAGGTACCCAAACGCTGGTGACATCCAATGTAAGATCTAGAGATGGCTTCAAGGAAATGCTGTTGGCTGGCACATTCCAAGTAGCAGGAGAATGTGCTCAACTAAATATAAAACATTTTGGTGCAGCCACCAGAAAAGCAATCTAGGAACCTACTGTCACTTGACACTGGCCATGGCTCGGCCATGTGTAACGGCCTCTCAAACAATTCATGGGCATTTTTTTAAAGGAAAAAAACTGGATAGCATTGTTGGATGGAAAGTGAGTGAATAAAACCAATGGTACAATTATTGTAAAACTAAGAGCTGTATCAGTTCTATATCCTGGATATACAATGAATACTGTATATTTTTGAAGTTAAAATAATAAATTATTCTTCCCTTGTCATCAGTATACTGTCAGCATCAGAATGTTTTGTTGAAATAGAAAATGTTAGAAACACTCGGCAGATCAGGCAAAATCTATGGATAGAGAAACAGAGTTAGTGTCTTCCACCTGAACCATTGACTCTGTTTCTCCTTCCACAGGTGCACAGTCTTTTACCCACAGTAGGAGCATCAAAAACAAGAGGACATATATGTCAGGTGAGAAGGACAAGATTCAATACAAACCTGAGGGGAAACTATTTCACTGGGAATATAGAATGAGCTGCCAGAAGAGGTAGTTGAGGCAAATATTATAACAACATTTAAAAGACACTTGGACAGTTACATGGATAGGAAAGGTTTATAGGGATATGGACCAAACAGGCAAATGGGACCATGGAAAAGTTGGGCCAGATGGCCTGTTTCTGTGATATATGACAATATAACTGAGATCTCCTGAGTGTTTCCTACATTTTTGGATTTTATTCCAAAACATCACTTTTCATTTTGTGGAAGTGTTTTAAGTTATTAATGATGAAATTAGTGATCATATATATCACAGAACCAATTCAATGCACACAACTTGATTTTAGGTGGACATTCCAGCATTTAAAGTGAAAAC
The DNA here is from genome assembly GCA_038087875.1 of Malacoraja senta. NCBI lineage: Eukaryota > Metazoa > Chordata > Chondrichthyes > Rajiformes > Rajidae > Malacoraja > Malacoraja senta. The sequence goes on from CM075977.1 coordinate 108,419,903, forward strand.
AGGTTAACATTTAGAGCAAGCTAATCAATACAAAGTGTTTTCTGTTATCAACTCACCAACTCTCCTTGATATTCAAGGGCATTATCATCACTGAGTCCCTCACCTGAATTCCCGTGAAGGTGGATGACCTGGTCTGAGCTTCAAACACTGAGGCACATCAGAGACAGGGAGGATTACCTGGATGCTGTGTTTCTGGAGGCATTTACCCCCACTGGTGTAACTGCTTCCAACGTGGTCTGTGGTGATGAAGATGGTGTGACTGCTAGTGAGGCAAGCAGGGGAATAGTGGTGAAGACTGAGTTAGAAGACTGTAGGAAGGATGAGCAACCTAACCAGGGCACCAGGTTCAGGGGGCATTCAAGAAGGAACGGGGAAGAAAAACGTAGTTGTCATTGGGAATAGCATAGTTAGAGGCAATTGACAATGTTCCTAGTTGCAAGGATCGAGAGTCCTGCAAATACAAGGCTGTGTTGCCTGCCTGGTGCCCGGTTTCAGGACATCTTGTCTGACCTGCAGAAGAACTTGGAGTGGGAGGGGTCGTCGTGCTCCATGTGGGTATCAATGACGTAGGTAGAATGAGGAAAGAGGTTCTGTAAAGGAATTTGAACAGCTAGGAACAAATTGATTAGCAGAACCAAGAAGGTAATAATCTCTGGATTGCTGCCTGATTCACATGCAAATTGGCATAGGGTTGAGAGGATTATAGGGTTGAACACGTGGCTCAAAGATTGGTGTGGAAAAAGTGGGTTTGAATTTGTGGGACATTGGCACCAGTATTGAGGAAGGAGGTAATATTCCCAAGGGATGAACATCACCTGAACCCAGCTGGGACCAGACTCCAGCAAACCGTATAACCAGGACTATAGATAGAGCTTTAACCTAAATAGTGGGAAGGTGGGGAGAGGGGGGGGGGGGTCAATAAATTGGAAGTGTAAGGGTGGAGTTAAAGGGAAAGAGAGTGTGGGAAATGTTACAGAAGCCTACCGAATTAATGGGATGGTAAGTTCAAGAAGGGGTAAGAGAGTACGGTCGGGTAAAATCAGGACCGGTGTGAGTAAGAAAGTGAATACCGAATTAAAGGTGTTGTATTTGAATGCGCGCAGTATAAGAAACAAAGTGGATGACCTTGTACCACAGTTAGAAATAGGTGGGAATGATGTTGTGTGAACTACAGAAACGTGACTGCAAGAGGATCGGAGCTGGGAACTGAATATTCAAGGTTATACATCCTATCGGAATGACAGGAAGGTGGGCAGAGGGGGTGAGGTAGCTCTGTTGGTTAGGATCAGAAGATGTAGAGACATTGTGGATAGAGTTGAGAAATTATAAGGGTAAAGCCAGAGGACATAGGTTCAAGGTGCAAGGGAAAAGATTTAATAGGAAACTGAAGGGTAACTTTTTCACACATAGGGTGGTGGGTGTATGGAACAAGCTGCCAGAGGAGGTAGCTGTGGCTGGGCCCAACATTTAAGAAACAGTTAGACAGGAACATGGATAGGACAAGTTTGGAGGGATATGGACCAAATGCAGGCAGGTGGGACTAGTAATAGCTAGGTTATGTCGGCCGGTGTGGGCAAGTTGGGATGATGGGCCTGTTTCTACACTGTACACTCTATGCCTCTGTGACTCTAAAAAGACCCGCAGATGGTCGTAAATATCCTTTTCCCCCCATATCATTCCACGGGCTGGATGCGGAAATTTACCAAAATTATTTAATTTCCCTAAAATTACCCGAAGACAACCTAAATTTCCCGAATTTCGGGTAATTTCCTTCAATGCGAAAACACAGCAAAGTCCTTAAATCATCCACAAGGAGCTCCTCCCAGAACATAGGGCCCTGATGAGACCACATCTGGAGTATTGTGTGCTGTTTTGGTCACCTAATTTGAGGGAGGTCATTCTTGCTATTGAGGCAGTGTAGTTTCATGAGGTTAATTCTCGGAATGACGGGACTGTCATATGATGAAAGAATGGAGCGACTGGGCTTGTATTCATTGGAATTTAGAAGGATGAGTGGATCTTTGTGATATAAATTTTTATTAGAAGCAAACATATTATAATGTAGAGTAACATATTATAATAGGAGAAGAAAAAACTTTTCATATACATCAATCACTCATACATTTTTAAATTTGTCAATTGTCAGTTAATTCTGCTTCTAGTGGGGTATTTTTATATAGATAGAAAAAGAAAAATAGAGAGAAAGAAGAATTACAATATCAAAAAAGAAAAAGAGGTGGAATGAATTACTTATAATACGTCATAGGAGATAAGTTCGTAGGTTATGAAATATAATTACATCAAATCCTGAGTTCAAGCTTCAGTCGGGCTTTCGCGCTGGGCCACTCTATCCCTTCAAATAGGCAATGAATGGAGCCCATATTTTAACAAAAAGTTCTTGCTTGTCCATTAAGACAAGTCTAATTCTTTCTAGATGTAGGGTCTCCGACATTTCCACAATCCACATTTTAATTGTGGGGGTTGTAGGGCCTTTCCAGAATTTTAATATTAATTTTTTCCCAGTTATTATACTGTAGTCAAGGAAGTTTCTTTGGCTTGTTGTGAGTGGATCTTATAGAAACATATAAAATAGTAAGATTAAATGAGAGCTTACCAGTTTGAAGTTTGATCTTTATTTTATGAGGAGTTACGATGAGCGATTACGTGAAGAAGGCCGTCAGCACGCATGCGCGTCAACTTTCAAAGCAGCGGTGTGAAATCACAGATAACAGTTGTTGAACTGAATATAGTAAGATTTGAGAGAACTAGAACTACCGAGTGATCTTTATGATACGAGGGTTGGGAGCGGAGGGCACGTAATCGCTCATCGTAACTCCTCATAAAATAAAGATCAAACTTCAAACTGGTAAGTTCTCATTTAATCTTACTATTTTACTTCGGATTCACGTGTGACTACGTGAAGATTTCAAAGCTCTGTGATTTCATGCCATGAAAACGAGTCCACACAAGCACAACTGCATCAGTTGACCACAGATAAGGGAAACATTCATAATGCATACAGACATGACATAGATTGAAGACATGCTGATGTTTTTTAATGAACAAATAATAATAATAGTAACCCCTCTCATCCGGGAGGAAACTTAAAATAGAACCTAAAATAGAGTTGGCAAATATCCCCGGTCTGGCAATGGGTTTTTATAAAATGTTTGGGAAGCTCGTTCGTTTGACCATCCTGCAGCTGCATACATAACGTACATAACCCTTGCTGCTGATGTTGTAGCAGCCCTGGTGGATTGAGATTTGAAAATATTAGTATCTACTCCTGCATAAGCCAAAACCCCGTTTTATCCACCTGGAGATGGTCTGATCTGAAACCTTCTTATGAGGTTTTTTGTAACTAACAAACATTGCTAGTTTAGAGCCTCTAAGGCTCTTGGTGACCTTGACGTATTGTTGTAAATGTGTGACCATACATAACCGAAGGTCCATGGGGTATGCCATAAAAGCTAGCTTGAGACCTGATGCCCCTGGTTTGTTCTGCTTAACTAAATCATAAGCATAAAATATTATATTATTTGCAGATGTAACCATCCTGTCCAGTCGCAATTTATGTAGTGACTGGACCCGTTGCGCTGAGATCAGCGCCAGGAGGGTAAGTACCTTATGAGAGCCGGCCCAAAGATAAGGATGTAGCTGGAGCCCCCTCGTGAAGTAGTGTTAACACAATGTCAATATCCCATTCTTCCGTGTACCTGGGCCTGGGAGAACTTGTGTTAAAGATATCCTTTATAAATCTGGATATCAGAGGGTGAGACCCGACAGAGTGGGTCCTGCTCGCTGCGGCAAATATGATGAGAAGGCACGTTTGGCACAGTTAATGGCACTATAATGTGAAAGACCCATTTGAAAATGAACTCCAAGACGTCAGTTACCCGTGTCGTATTATATGTAACATTAGCATTTAAACAAAATGCTTCCCATCTCCTGAAGAGGAAATGTACTGCTTTTTTGGTGCTATCCCTGCACTCTGCAGTGAGCACATACGTGGATTGGTCTGACAACCCGAGCCGCAGGAACAGTCTTCTCAGAGTCTGCAAGTCAATGAATTGATTTTATCATGCAGAGGCTGGTTTCCCGAGTCACTGGCTGAACCAGCAAAGTTTTATGTTTAGAATAACCATATAAGGTTCTATTATTATTCCCAACATTAGCAGGAACCATGGCTGCATAGGCCAGTCAGACAGTACGAAAAACCTGAAGCGGGATCTTGCTGGATTTATTGCAAGACCTGACTGATGAGGCAAAAATGGAGAAAAGACATAAAAGAACATTCCTCCCCCATGTAGCGAGAATGTATCTCTCGCCACTGTTATGCCACATATTTTTGCAACCAGTGAATGAGCCTGGATGCAAACATATCGATATTCGGTGTTCAATCGAGCCATAATGTCATTAGATACTTTGTGATCCAACATCCATTCTGCGTTGTCATTGATTTTACGTGATGATACACCAGCGCCAAATGAGGTTAGGTAAATTATCACAGGATACTTTGACTTGATTGCACCCATGTGACTAACATATGCCACCACCACAGTGTATCAACTTGGAGTTGAGCATGCAGATTATGCATATTCGCACAATAACCCTTTAACCCATAGAATGCACCTAGTGTCTATAGGTAGTTGATACCAATAACTGAAGAATTGGTAACTCATGCAAATCCCATCTGCCTCCGTAACTAGAGATGGCATTCGTAATTTTCCATGTTTGAGCACTAGCATCAGTTTGTAATATAACCGAAATTTTACTGACCAAAAATTACTGGAGCAATGCTGAATACTGTCCGTCCACCATTGTGACCTTGGTAGCTTCAGCTGGTAATAGCATAGGTCTGTTAACAATTACCTACATGGTACTTGGAAGGTTACTCCTTTGCACGTTGTAAGTTCTGATAATGCAAAGGCCCAACTTGCACAGCTGAAACACAGCTACTATATTGCCAATTACACTTGATGAATAGAAGGCTGCTTCATAACAACAAGGTTGTTACAGGCTTCTATTAATTCCAATCTCTTGCCCCAGGGCGGAGTCACAGACAAATTAATAGTTAAATATAAATCCCAATAATCAATAACTAGTTGGTATCAACTTAAATTTAACTGGATGGATGAGAACCCCCCATTTCTCAAAAATAACCCTCCTTCAGACCAAGGGTCCGAAGAAGGGTTTCGGCCTGAAACGTTGCCGATTTCCTTCGCTCCATAGATGCTGCTGCACCCGCTGAGTTTCTCCAGCATTTTTGTGTACCTTCGATTTTCCAGCATCTGCAGTTCCTTCTTAAACTCTCAAATATAGTTTGTGGCTGAAACAGTTAATTTTAGCAAAATAGAGCGTTTAGAATATCATCCAGTTAGGCCATAACAAGTGTTTTTGAGCTCTGAGCAGTCCAAGCACCGGTTTTAGTAATTTGGTAAATAACCTGGGAGCTGGTTAGCCCATTTTGCAACGCTTTAACTGTTATCATTGCCCCATCCAGATACATTTCAAATATCTCCGGTGATCCCTGTGAATGGGAACTGAATAGTATGTATCTTTGAGATCGATGCATGCCATAAAGATCCTATGGAAATCAGTTGTTAGACAGTAACGAAGTTTCCTATTCTGAAATGTCTATACTGCACATGCGAGTTAAATCAAGGATGAACCGACATCCTCCATCTTCCACAATGAACAAGCCACACCTGCCATAATTCCGAGCTTGCCTCTAATGACAACTCTGGCCAGATTTCCAAGCCTGTCTCGAAAGGCAATCCTGGCCATAATACTGAGCCTGCCCTGAAAGACAACTCTGGCCATAATTCTGAGCCTGCCTTGAAAGACAACTCTGGCCATATTTCCGAGCCTGTCTCGAAAGGCAATCCTGGCCATAATACTGAGCCTGCCTCGAAAGACAACTCTGCCCATAATTCTGAGTCTGCCTCGAAAGACAACTCTGGCCATATTTCCGAGCTTGTCTCGAAAGGCAATCCTGGCCATAATACTGAGTCTGCCTCGAAAGACAACTCTGGCCACAATTCCAAGCTTGCTTGGAACACTTGTATACTGTGCAGTCTAAACTAATCACATGTTATCATTTTAGTTTATAAATGGATCTGAATCTCATGTTATCATTGTCATTTGTACAAAAAAACAAGTGTAAATATTACCAACTTGTAAATGGTCCACATACCCCATGTTTCGGAAAGAACCAGACCCACCTACCTTCATGGTTACCGGTGGTCTTATGGTAAGCCCAAAGGCTCCTGATGCGGGTTCTATTTCCGTCCTTGATTGGAGAGTAGGACTGGTAGGGTGCGTGGATCCCATATTTTTCCTGAGACCGGCTTGGGCCTTGGGCCTTGGCCTGAAAGACCTCTGCCCAGCTTAGGTCCCTCCAGACATTTCCAAGCCGCTGAGGACTTTTTCCACCCGATGCCGGTGTTCCAGCTTCCCGGCGGGTGGGCCTACAACATCGGGCTGCCGTTGCGGCGACTGGCTGCGGAGCCCTCAAACTGGCCCCGATCTCGGGTGGACTAGGAGGAGGACTGGACATTTTGGTGCCTTTCCCTCACAGTGGAGAGTGTCGACTCCGCTGTGGGGGGGATGTTCGTTGAATCTCTAAAAGTGTGTCGTGTCTTTTTTATTCTATCTTTTTTTATTTTTTATTTCTTGCTGTTATGGTTATATGGTTTTATATGGTTATATGGATAATTCTCTGTAAAGCACTTTGGTTTCAGTGATCTGATTGAAAAGCGCTATATAAATATCATATTATTATTATTATTATTATTACAAGCTGCCACCAGCTTCAGTGACCCGCTTACTGCCGATGGAGGCATGGGGTGTGTCGTCGCCGATGAAGCTTTGCTCGTCGTTGGTACCTTGATTAGTCTGACAGCTTTTGCTTCCTCATCCAGGTCTTAGCTGTTGGATAGGTCTTACCTGAAGAGAAGATTCGGCGGCTGGTTTCATTTCCTGGGTTTTCATGCCCCCTCCAATGTCACCCCTGATAGCGCTGTTCACTGCCGGCACTTTCAGGAACCATTTACAGGTGCATGGTATCTTACAGCCGTCACCTGTTCCTGTAATGACGTGACGTGAGGTTTTTCTGCCAACGGGTGGAACCAACTCTTCTGGCAGCAACACCTTCGTTTGCGAGGATTCCCTTGAAGCCATACGCATGTGCCCCAGTATGTTCCACGGACATACTTCCGCATTTGAAGTCAGTTACACACTGACCACTCACACTCCCCTCCACAGAGAGGGAGATTCGTAAGCAGCCCTGAAACAGGTGCTGCCGCAGGCCCCTGAGGATACCTGCGCTGATAAGGCCCCTCCTATGGACCTATATCAGGATGGAGCATCACATTTGTGCGATAAACGCCCAAGGGCGCTATCCATGCTCCATCTGGGTTAAACGCCCGAGGACGTACCCAGGTATGTCAGAAGGGAACCCTCCTGGCCTGACTCATCCGAGTCCATAGGCCTGACTGACTTATTCTTGGATTTACCCCCTTTCTGGGGAACCACAGCGGTCTGGGAGCCACTGACCACATTGTCAGTGACTTGGGTTGCCAAACCGACTTACTCTTGGCTTTACCCCCTTTCTGGGGAACCACAGTGGTCTGGGAGCCGCTGACCGCATTGTCAGCGACTTGGGTAGCGAACCCGACAGCCGCCGGCTAGCCGCGCTTCCGCGGTCCATGACCGGGTTCTCCCCACGGTCCATAACCGTTTTCCCCACGGCCCGTCCGGACTTCGCCCCGACATTGGATCCAGCAGGAAAAAACTCTGTAACAGAGCTTCCTGCAAGACAAAAAACAGAACCTGGAAATAAGTTTAAAACTTACCTGCAGGATTTGAAACTTACCGCTGGAGGAGCGACGCGCCTGCCAGCCAGTCGTTGCGCAATGTGTTAGACGTAATGACGCGCATGCGTGCTGACGGCCTTCTTCACGTAGTCACTCACGTGACTCCGAAGTAAAATTATTCAGGGATTGGACACATTAGATGCAGGAAACATGTTCCCGAGGATGGGGGAGTCCAGAATCAGGGGGCCACAGTTTAAGAATAAGGAATAGGCCATTTAGAACTGAGATGAAGAAAAACTTTTTAACATAGAGAGTTGTGAATTTGTGGAATTCTCTGCCTCAGAAGGCAGTGGAGGCCGATTCACTGAATGCATTCAAAAGAGAGTTAGATAGAGCTCTTGGGGCTAGCAGAATCAAGGGGTATGGGGAGAAGGCAGAAACGGGGTACTGATTTTGGATGATCAGCCATGATCACATTGAATGGTGGTGCCTGCTCGAAGGGCCGAATGGCCTACTCCTGCACCTATTGTCTATGTATCAATGTATCTAAATCAATCATGCAAACCATTCATTCCCTTTACCACCATTGATACATAGAAATTAGGTGCAGGAGTAGGCCATTTGGCCCTTCGAGCATGCACCGCCATTCAATATGATCATGGCTGATCATCCAACTTAGTATCCCGTACCTGCCTTCTCTCCATACACCCTGATCCCTTTAGCCACAAGGGCCACATCTAACTCCCTCTTAAATATAGCCAATGAACTGGCCTCAACTACCCTCTGTGGCAGAGAGTTCCAGAGATTCACCACTCTCTGTGTGAAAAAGTTTTTCCTCATCTCGGTCTTAAAGGATTTCCCCCTTATCCTTAAGCTGTGACCCCTTGTCCTGGACTTCCCCAACATCGGGAACAATCTTCCTGCATCTAGCCTGTCCAACCCCATAAGAATTTTGTACGTTTCTATAAGATCCCCTCTCAATCTCCTAAATTCTAGCGAGTATAAGCCAAGTCTATCCAGTCTTTCTTCATATGAAAGTCCTGACATCCCAGGAATCAGTCTGGTGAACCTTCTCTGCACTCCCTCTATGGCTATAATGTCCTTCCTCAGATTTGGAGACCAAAACTGTACGCAATACTCCAGGTGTGGTCTCACCAAGACCCTGTACAACTGCAGTAGAACCTCCCTACTCCTATACTCAAATCCTCTTGCTATGAAGGCCAACATACCATTCGCTTTCTTCACTGCCTGCTGCACCTGCATGCCTACTTTCAATGACTGGTGTACCATGACACCCAGGTCTCGCTGCATCTCCCCATTTCCTAATCGGCCACCATTTAGATAATAGTCTGCCTTCCCGTTTTTGCCACCAAAGTGGATAACCTCACATTTATCCACATTATACTGCATCTGCCAAACATTTGCCCACTCACCCAGCCTATCCAAGTCACCTTGCAGTCTCCTAGCATCCTCCTCACAGCTAACACTGCCCCCCAGCTTAGTGTCATCCGCAAACTTGGAGATGTTGCTTTCAATTCCCTCGTCCAGATCATTAACATAAATTGTAAATAGCTGAGGTCCCAGCACTGAGCCTTGTCACTGCCTGCCATTGTGAAAAGGACCCGTTTACACCTACTCTTTGCTTCCTGTTTGCCAGCCAGTTCTCTATCCACATCAATACTGAACCCCCAATACCGTGTGATTTAAGTTTGTATCCTAATCTCTTATGTGGTACCTTGTCGAAAGCCTTCTGAAAGTCCAGATACAACACATCCACTGGTTCTCCCCTATCCACTCTACTAGTTACATCCTCGAAAAATTCTATAAGATTCGTCAGACACGATTTACCTTTCGTAAATCCATGCTGACTTTGTCCAATGATTTCACCACTTTCCAAATGTGCTGCTATCCCATCTTTAATAACTGACTCTAGCAGTTTCCCCTATACCGATGTTAGACTAACTGGTCTGTAATTCCCCGTTTTCTCTCTCCCTCCCTTCTTAAAAAGTGGGGTTACGTTTGCTACCCTCCAATCCTCAGGAACTACTCCAGAATCTAAAGAGTTTTGAAAAATTATCACTAATGCATCCACTATTACTGGAGCTACTTCCTTAAGTACTCTGGGATGCAGCCTATCTGGCCCTGGTGATTTATCGGCCTTTAATCCATTCAATTTACCCAACACCACTTCCCGACTAACCTGGATTTCACTCAGTTCCTCCATCTCCTTTGACCCGCGGCCCCCTGCTATTTCCGGCAGATTATTTATGTCTTCTTGAGTGAAGACGGAACCAAAGTAGTTATTCAATTGGTCCGCCATATCCTTGTTCCCCATGATCAATTCACCTGTTTCTGACTGCAAGGGACCTACATTTGTTTTAACTAATCTCTTTCTCTTCACATATCTATAAAAACTTTTGCAGTCAGTTTTTATGTTCCCTGCCAGTTGCCTTTCATAATCTATTTTCCCTTTCCTAATTAAGCCCTTTGTCCTCCTCTGCTGGTCTCTGAATTTCTCCTAGTCCTCTGGTATGCTGCTTTTTCTGGCTAATTTGTACGCATCATCTTTTGCTTTGATACTATCCCTGATTTCCCTTGTTATCCACGGATGCACTACCTTCCCTGATTTATTCTTTTGCCAAACTGGGATGAACAATTTTTGTAGTTCATCCATGCAGTCTTTAAATGCCTTCCATTGCATATCCACCGTCAACCCTTTTAGAACTAATTGCCAGTCAATCTTGGCAAATTCACGTCTCATACCCCCAAAGTTACCTTTCTTTAAGTTCAGAACCGTTGTTTCTGAATTAACAATGTCACTCTCCATCCTAATGAAAAACTCAACCATATTATGGTCACTCTTGCCCAAGGGGGCACGCACAACAAGACTGCTAACTAACCCTTCCTCATTACTCAATACCCAGTCTAGAATAGCCTGCTTTCTCGTTGGTTCCTCTACATGTTGGTTTAGATAACTATCCCGCATACATTCCAAGAAATCCTCTTCCTCAGCACCCCTGCCAATTAGATTCACCCAATCTATATGTAGATTGAAGTCACCCATTATAACTGTTTTGCCTTTGTTGCACGCATTTCTAATTTCCTGTTTAATGCCATCCCCAACTTCACTACTACTGCTAGGTGGCCTGTACACAACACCCACCAGCGTTGTCTGCCCCTTAGTGTTTCGCAGCTCTACCCATACCGATTCCACATCCTCCAAGCTAATGTCCTTCCTTTCCACTGCGTTAATCTCCTCTCTAACCAGCAACGCTACCCCACCTCCTTTTCCTTTCTCTCTATCCCTCCTGAATATTGAATATCCCTGGATGTTCAGCTCCCAGCCTTGGTCACCCTGGAGCCATGTCTCCGTGATCCCAACTATATCATAATCATTAATTGCTAACTGCACGTTCAACTCATCCACCTTATTACGAATGCTCCTTGCATTGAGACACAAAGCCTTCAGGCTTGTTTTTACAACGCTCTTACCCCTTATACAATTATGTTGAAAAGTGGCTCTTTTTGATTTTTGCCGTGGATTTGTCTGCCTGCCACTTTTACTTTTCACCTTGCTACCTATTGCTTCCGCCCGCATTTTACACCCCTCTGTTTCTCTGCTCACCCATTTAAGAACCCCACCACCTCTTATTCTCTGTTTATTATTGTTTTCTTCTTTCCCCCCTACATGTTGGGTCTGAGTGCTTTCCTTCTCTGCCTCCTGCCTCACACACTGTCTAATAGCATTCTCTATTTGGGTCCCTCCCCCCAACCATTCTAGTTTAAAGTCTCCCCAGTAGCCTTTGCAGATCTCCCCGCCAGGATATCGGTCCCCCTCAGGTTCAAGTGCAACCCATCCTTTTTGTACACGTCAAACCTTCCACAAAAGAGGTCCCAATGATCCAGAAATTTGAATCCCTGCCTTCTGCACCAGTCCTTCAGCCACGCATTTATCCTCCACCTCGCTCCATTCCTACTCTCACTGTCGCGTGGCACAGGCAGTAATCCCGAGATTGTTACCTTTGCTGTCCTTCTCAACCAGTGTACAGTTGCTGTCCTTCTCAACCAGTGTACAGAAACAACCAGTGTACAGTTGCTTCCCTTTACAAAATATAAGGGAACACCACCCATGTTGTTCACTTGGAAATATATCATCTGTCCTTTATTGTTGATGGATATAAGTCATGGAACTCCCTCCCTAACAGCACTGTGGGAGCACCTTCAACAAAAGGATGGCAACAGTTCAAGAAGGCAGCTCACCACTAACTCCTCCCAGGATATTAGGGATGAGTAACATATGCTATATTTGCCACCAATGCTCAGACCACAAAAATGAATTTAAATTATTTTACATACTGAAAATAATAATTGGGGATTTTAGTGACAATAGTCATGGTGGAATCAGTATGAGGAAACATTTAAAGCAACCAGGTAAATTAGGTCTAATTTCTTCAGACTGACCTGACCCGATATGTCACCTGTCCTTTTCCTCCAGAGATGCTGCCTGACCGGCTGTGTTACTCCAGCACTATGTGTCTATCTTTAGATAAACCAAAACCTCCAATTCTACTGACAGTTGACTCCAATATTCAAGTTCAGGTGCTTTAATATGTGAAGTAAGAATAGCAACTGACCAGATATTAAACCAGGGCAGGACTTTCACAGTGAACATTAGGTTACTTGGGAATTTTGTAGAGTAGAGCGACCTAGGAATACATGGTTCCATGAAAATGACATCACAGGTGGATAGGCTGGTGAAGAAAGTTTTTTGAATGCTGGCCTTCATCAGTCAAGAAAATGAGTATAGAAGTTGGGATGTTATGTTACAGTTGTACAAGACATTTGCTGACCATACTATAGGAAAGATGCAATTATGAAGGAAAGGAATTGTAAGGGTAAAAATACCCAAATGGGTCTTATCTACAGGCCCCCAAACAATAGCCTGGATATAGGATGCAAGTTAAATCAGGAGTTAAAATTGGCATGTCGTAAAGGTAATGCTACGGTTGTTATCGGAGATTTCACCATACAAGTAGCCTGGGAAAATCAGGTTGGTACTGGACTCCAAGAAAGGGAGTTTGTGGAGTGCCTCTGTGATGGATTCTTAGAACAGCTTGTATAGGAGCCTACCATGGAGAAGGCAATTCTGGATTTAGTGTTGTGTAATGAACCGGATTTGATAAGGGAACTTGAGGTTAAGGAGCCATTTGGAGGTAGTGACCACAATATGGTAAGTTTTAATCTACAATTTGAGAGGGAGAAGGGTAATTTGGAGGTGTCATTGTTACAGATGAATAAAGGGGACTATGGAGCCATGAGAGAGGAGCTGGCCAAAGTTGACTGGAAAGATACCTAAACTTCTACTGGTGCATGGTAGAGAACATTCTGATTGGTTGAATCATGGCCTGGTTCGGTAACTTGAACGCCCAGGAGCGAAAAAGACTACAAAAAGTTGTGACCACTGCCCAGTCCATCACCGGCTTTGACCTCCCCACCGTTGAAGGGATCTATCATAGTCACCGCCTCAAAAAGGCAGCCAAAATCATCAAAGACCCACACCATCCGGGCCACACACTTATCTCACCATTGCCATCAGGAAGAAGGTACAGGAGGCTGAAAGCTGTAATGTCCAGGTTCAGGAACAGCCACTTCCCCATAGACATCAGGCTATTAAACACAACAATGAATAAGCTCTGAACTCTGAACTGCAAAAGACTATATTATTATTTGTTATTTGCATTATATTTGTTATTTATTGAACTTTTTCTTTTTTTCCCCCCATTATGTACAATGTTTACATATTCACATATTCTGTTGTGCTGCAGCAAGTAAGAATGTCATTGTCCCATCCGGGACATATGACAATAAAACACTCTTGATTCTTGACCCTAGCAGGGATGACAGTGGAACAACAATGGCAGGTATTTCTGAGAATAATACAGAAGGTGCAGGATCAGTTCATTCCAAAGAGGAAGAACGATTCCAAGGGGAGTAAGGGGGGACCGTGGCTGACAAGGGACATCAGGGACAATATAAAAATAAAAGAGAAGAAGTACAACGTAGCAAAGATGAGCAGAAAGATAGAGGATTGGGTAGTGTTTAAAGAGCAACAGAAGATAACTAAAAAGGCAATACGGGGAGAAAAGATGAGGTACGAAGGTAAGCTAACCAAGAATATAAAGGAGGATAGTAAAAGCTTCTTTAGGTATGTGAAGAGGAAAAAATTAGTTAAGACCAAAGTTGGACCCTTGAAGACTGAAAAAGGTGAATTTATTATGGGGAACAAGGAAATGGCAGATGAGTTGAACAGGTACTTTGGATCCGTCTTCACTAACGAGGATACAAACAATCTTCCTGATGTACTAGTGGCCAAAGGATCTGGGGCAACGGAGGATCTGAAGGAAATGCACATTAGGCAGGAAATTGTGTTGGGTAGACTGATGGGACTGAAGGCTGATAAATCCCCAGGGCCTGATGATCTGCATCCCAGGGTACTTGGCTCAAGAAATGGCTCTAGAAATTGTTGACGCATTGGTGATAATTTTCCAAAGTTCCATAGATTAATGATCAGTTCCTGTGGATTGGAGGGTAGCTAATGTTATCCCACTTTTTAAGAAAGGCGGGAGAGAGAAAACAGGCAATTATAGATCTGTTAGCCTGACATCGCTGGTGGGGAAGATGCTGGAGTCAATTATAAAAGATGAAATAGCGGCACATTTGGATAGCAGTAGCAGGATCGATCCGAGTCAGCATTAATTTACGAAGGGGAAATCATGCTCGACTAATCTTCTGAAATTTTTTGAAGATATAACTAGGAAAATAGTTGTTCCATTGTTTAAAAAGAGGTCTAAGAGTAAACCTAGCAATTATAGACCTGTTAGTTTGACGTCAGTGGTGGGCAAATTAATGGAAAGGATACTTAGAGATAATATATATAAGCATCTGGATAAACAGGGGCTGATTAGGAACAGTCAACATGGATTTGTGCCTGGAAGGTCATGTTTAACTAATCTTCTTGAATTTTTTGAAGAGGTTACTCGGGAAATTGATGAGGGTAAAGCCGTGGATGTTGTATATATGGACATCAGTAAGGCCTTTGACAAGGTTCCTCACGGAAGGTTGGTTAAGAAGGTTCAATGGTTGGGTATTAATGGTGGAGTAGCAAGATGGATTCAACAGTGGCTGAATGGGAGATGCCAGAGAGTAATGGTGGATGGTTGTTTGTCAGGTTGGAGGCCAGTGACTAGTGGGGTGCCACAGGGATCTGTGTTGGGTCCACTGTTGTTTGTCATGTACATCAATGATCTGGATGATGGTGTGGTAAATTGGATTAGTAAGTATGCAGATGATACTAAGATAGGTGGGGCTGTGGATAATGAAGTAGATTTTCAAAGTCTACAGAGAGATTTATGCCGGTTGGAAGAGTGGGCTGAAAGATGGCAGATGGAGTTTAATGCTGATAAGTGTGAGGTGCTACATCTTGGCAGGACAAATCAAAATAGGACGTACATGGTAAATGGTAGGGAATTGAAGAATGCAGGGGAACAGAGGGATCTTGGAATAACTGCACAGTTCCCTGAAAGTGGAATCTCATGTAGATAGGGTGGTAAAGAAAGCTTTTGGTGTGCTGGCTTTTATAAATCAGAGCATTGAGTATAGAAGTTGGGATGTAATGTTAAAATTGTACAAGGCATTGGTGAGGCCAATTCTGGAGTATGGTGTACAATTTTGGTCGCCTAATTATAGGAAGGATGTCAACAAAATAGAGAGAGTACAGAGGAGATTTACTAGAATGTTGCCTGGGTTTCAACAACTAAGTTACAGAGAAAGGTTGAACAAGTTAGGGCTTTATTCTTTGGAGCGCAGAAGGTTAAGGGGGGACTTGATAGAGGTCTTTAAAATGATGAGAGGGATAGACAGGGTTGACGTGGATAAGCTTTTCCAATTGAGAGTAGGGAAGATTCAAACAAGGGGACATGACTTGAGAATTAAGGGACAGAAGTTCAGGGGTAACATGAGGGGGAACTTCTTTACTCACAGAGTGGTGGCTGTGTGGAATGAGCTTCCAGTGAAGGTGGTGGAGGCAGGTTCGTTTTTTATCATTTTAAAATAAATTGGATAGTTATATGGACGGGAAAGGAATGGAGGGTTATGGTCTGAGTGCAGGTATATGGGACTAGGGGAGAATACGTATTTGGCACGGACTAGAAGGGTCGAGATGGCCTGTTTCCGTGCTGTAATTGTTATATGGTTATATGGTTATATGGTCAAATGGACAAGGGAGAGCCAGCAGATGTAGTGTACCTGGACTGAGAAAGCATTTGATAAGGTCTCACATAGGAGATTAGTGGGCAAAATTAGGGCACATGGTATTGGGGATAGAGTTCTGACATGGATATATAATTGGTTGGCAGACAGGAAACAAACCGTAGGGATTAACAGGTCCCTTTCGGAATGGCAGGCAGTGACTAGTGGGGTACCGCAAGGCTCGGTGCTGGGACCGCAGCTATGTGCAATATACATTAATGATTTAGATAAAGGGATTCAAAGTAAAATTAGCTAATTTGCAGATGACACAAAGCTGGGTGGCAGTGTGAACTGTGAGGAGGATGCTATGAGAATGCAGGGTTACTTGGACATGTTGGGTGAGTGGACAGATGCATGGCAGATGTAGTTTAATATGGATATATGTGAGGTTTTCTACTTTGGTAGCAAATCCAGGAAGGCAGATTTTTATCCAAATGGTGTCGTTGGGAAAAGGGGAAGTGCAATGGGATCTGGCGGTCCTTGATCATCAGTCAGTGAAAGTAAGCATGCAGGTACAGCAGGCAGTGAAGAAAGCGAATAGCATGTTGGCCTTCATAACAAGAGGAGTTGAGTATAGGAGCAAAGAGTTGTATTGGGCCCTAGTGAGACCACAGCTGGAGTATTGTGTGCAGTTTTTTGAGAATCAGAATCAGAATCACACTTTATTTGCCAAGTATGTTTTGCAACATACGGGGAATTTCATTGGCCAGGTCAGTCATGTAATAAAAAGCAACAGATCACTCAAAAACACATTTTAACATGAACATCCACCACCAGAGTGACTCCTATACATTCCTCACTTTGATGGAAGGCGAAATAAAGTTCAAGTCTCTTCCTTCTGCTCTTCCTCGGTCGTGGGCCACGAGCCCCCGTTGACGGGACGATCTTGACTCCCGTAGCCGGCGGCATTCGGGCCCTCCACGTCGAGGTGATCAAGCTCCCGCATCGGTGGGATGTCAGTTCCCCCGCGCAGGACGATCGAACCTCGCGTCAGGGCTGGTTGAACCTTCCGCGACGTTGGAGCTCCCATATAAACATAGAAACATAGGAAATAGGTGCAGGAGGAGGTCATTCGGCTCTTCGAGCCAGCACCGCCATTCATTGCGATCATGGCTGATCGTCCCCAATCAATAACCCGTGCCTGCCTTCTCCCCATATCCCTTGATTCCATGAGCCTCTAGAGCTCTATCTAACTCTCTCTTAAATCCATCCAGTGATTTGGCCTCTACTGCCCTCTGTGGCAGGGAATTCCACAAATTCACAATTCTCTGGGTGAAAATGTTTTTTCTCACGTCTGTCTTAAATGGCCTCACATTTATTCTAAAACTGGCCCCTGGTTCTGGACTCGCCCAACATTGGGAACATTTTTCCTGCACCTAGCTTGTCCAGTCCTTTTATGATTTTCTATGTTTCTATATGATTTACCCTTCATCCTTCTAAACTCCAGTGAATACAAGCCTAGTCTTTTCAATCTTTCCTCAAATGACAGTCCCTCCATCCCAGGGATCAATCTCGTGAACCTACGCTGCAATGCCTCAATCACAAGGTTGTCCTTCCTCAAATTAGGAGACCAAAACTGTACACAATACTCCAGATGTGGTCTCACCAGAGCCCTACACAACTGCAGAAGAACCTCTCTACTCCTATGCTGAAATCCTCTTGTTATGAAGGCCAACATTCCATTAGCTTTCTTCACTGCCTGCTGTACCTGCACGCCAACTTTCAGTGACCAGTGTACAAGGACGCCCAGGTCTTACTGTACCTCCCCCTTACCTAACCTAACCCCATTGAGATAATAATCTTCCCCCTTGTTTTTGCCACCAAAGTGGATAACCTCACATGTATCTATATTATACTGCATCTGCCACGCATCTGCCCATACACTCAACCTGTCCAGGTCACCCTGCAACTTCCTAACATCCTCTTCATAGTTCACATTGCCACCCAGCTTTGTGTCATCCACAAACTTGCTAGTGTTGCTCCTAATTCCCTCTTCCAAATCATTAATATATTTGGTAAACAGTTGCGGCCCCAACACCGAGCCTTGCAGCACTCCACTCGCCACTGCCTGCCATACTGAAAAGGACCCGTTCACTCCTACTCTTTGCTTCCTGTCTGCCAACCAATTTTCTATCCACTTCAACACCATACCCACAATAACATGTGCTGTAATTTTTGTCACCAGTCACCCGTGCAGGACCTTATCAAAGGCTTTCTGAAACTCTAGATACACTACATTCACACTGGTTCCGCGTCATCCATATTACTTATCACATCCTCAAAAAATTCCAGAAGATTAGTCAAGCATGACTTTCCTTTCATAAATCAATGCTGACTTGGACAAATCATTTTACTGCTATCCAAATGCCCCATTATTACCTCTTTAATAATTGACTCCAGCAACTTTCCCACCACCGAAATCAGGCTAACTTGTCTGTAATTCCCTGTTTTCTCTCTCGCTCCTTTCTTGAAAAGTGGGATAACATTCGCTATCCTCCAATCCACAGGAACTGATCCTGAATCTATTGAACATTGGAAAATGATCACCAATGCATCCACTATTTCTAGAGCCACCTCCCTGAGGACCCTGGGATGCAGTCCATCAGGCCCCGGGGATTTAACATCCTTCAGTCCCATTAGCCTACCCAATACTACTTCTCGCCAAAGAAAATTTCTTTCAGTTCCTCTACCCCCTTAGATCCTCTGTCCTCCAGTACTTCTGGGAGATTGTTTGTGTCTTCCTTAGTGAAGACAGATCCGTAGTACCTGTTCAACTCTTCTGCCATTTCCTTGTTCCCCATAATAATTTCACCGGTGTCTGCCTTCAAGGGACCCTCATTTGACTTTGCTACTCTTTTTCCCTCAACATATCTAAAGAAGCTTTTACTGTCTTTCTTTTTATTCCTGGCCAGCTTCCCTTCGTACTTCATCTTTTCAGCCCGTATTGCCCATTTTGTTTCATTCTGTTGTCCTATGAAAGTTTCCCAATCCTCTGGCTTCCGGCTACTCTTTGCTGTGTTATACATCTTTTCTTTTAGTTTTATTCTATCCCTAACTTCTCTTGTCAGCCACGGTTGCCTCCTACTCCCCTTAGAATCTTTCTTCCTTTTTGGAATGAAATGATCCTGTGTCTTCTTGATTATGCCCAGAAATTCTTGCCACTGCTGTTCCACCGTCAGTCCTGCTAGTATCCCATTCCAGTCTACCTTGGCCAGCTCCTCTCTCATGCCTTCATAATCCCCTTTGTTCAGCTGTATCACTGCCACTTCCGATTTAACCTTCTCCTTCTCAAATTGCAGATTAAAACTAATCATATTATGATCACTACCTCCAAGCGGTTCCTTTACCTCGAGTTCTCTTATCAAATTTAGTTCATTGGACAAAACTAAATCCAGAATTGCCTTTTCTCTGGTCGGCTCCATTACAAGCTGCTCTAAGAATCCATCTCGGAGGCACTTTACAAACTCTCTCTCTTGGGGTCCAGAACCTGATTTTCCCTGTCTACCTGCATATTGAAATCCCCCATCACCACAGTGGCATTAACTATGTTAGATGCCAGTTTTAACTCCTGCTGCAACTTACACCCTACATCCCGGCTACTATTTGGGGGTCTATAGATAACACCAATTAATGTCCTCTTGCCTTTGCAATTTCTCAACTCAATCCACAGTGACTCTACCTCGTCAGTCCCTATGTCTTCCCTCTCAAGGGACTGAATTCCATTCCTCACCAGAAGAGCTACCCCCCCCCCCTCCTCTGCCCACCTGCCTATCCTTTCTATAGGATGTATAACTCTGATAATTAAGTTCCCAAACTCGATCCACCTGCAGCCAGGTCTCGGTAATCCCCACAATGTCATATCTACCAACCTCTATCTGAGCCTCAAGCTCATCTACTTTACTTCTTATACTTCGAGCTCATCTACTTTACTTCTTAAACTCCCGACTTGGCCTCACCCGAGACTGCGAGCCCTTGATATTGATTCCACGGTGGTTGCTGTGGGAGTGATCCCAGGCAAATTATCAGCTCCGATATTAAGTCCACGCCCCGCAGTTGGGCTCACGACAGTCCAAGGAGGCTACCAGCTCCATCGACGGTAGGCCGCAGAGCACCCAGAGAAAATGATCCAAAAATTAATCACACCTCCGGGAAGGTAAGAGCTTGAGAAAAAATGTTTCCCCCGATACCCTCCCCCCTCCCCCACATAAAACAAGCCAAGGAACATTAAAATAAACTTTTAACACACTACAAAATAATGAAAAGAATGAAAAAATGCACAGATTGCTGGCAAGGCAGCCATCGCTCCGGCGCCCCTGGTGGTTGTTGTGGTCCCCTAATTTGAGGAAGGACATTCTTGCTATTGAGGGAGTGCAGTGTAGGTTCACGAGGTTAATTCCCTGGTTGGCAGGACTGTCATATGCTGCGAGAATGGAGCGGCTGGGCTTTTATACTCTGGAATTTAGAAGGATGAGAGGATTTCTTATTGAAACATAAAAGATTATAAAGTGTTTCGACACGCTAGAGGCAGGAAACATGTTCCCGATGTTGGGGGAGTCCAGAACCAGGTGCCACAGATTAAGAATAAGGGGTAAGCTATTTAGAACGGAGATGAGGAAACATTTTTTCAAACAGAGAGTTGTGAGCCTATTGAATTCTCTGCTTCGGAGGGCAGTGGAGGCCTGTTCTCTGGATACTTTCAAGAGAGAGGTAGATAGGGCTCTTACAGATAGCGGAGTCATGGGATATGGGGAGAAGGCGGGAACGGGGTACTGATTGGGGATGATCAGCCGCGATCACATTGAATGGTGGTGCTGGCTCGAAGGGCCGAATGGCCTACTCCTGCACCTATAGTATTGTCTATTCGCACAGAGAAGATTTACAAGGGATGTTGCCAGGACAAGACAGCCTGAGCTCAAGGGAGAGTTTGGGTAGATTAGGACTTAAAGCCTACAGAACAGGAGGCTGAGGGATGATCTTATGAAGCTATATAAAATCATGAGGTGAATAGAGGGGAATGAATGAACAGAGAGTTTTTTTTCCCCCAGAGTAGGGGAATCAAGAAACAGAGAGCTTAGGTTTAGAATGAGAGAGGAGAGATTTTATCGGAATCTGAGAGGCAATATTTGCACACAAAGGGTGGTGGGAATATGTTGTTGTTGTTCCTGTCTCAACTACTGCTTGAGTAAGTTGTTGAGGCAACTACAATAACAACATATAAACACATTTTGACAGGTTTAGGATAGGTTTAGAGGGATATGGGCCAAATGGGATAAATGGAACTAGCTTAGATGGGGCATCTTGGTCAGAATGGATGAGTTGGGCCAAGTTTCCATGTGTATGTCTTCATGACTTGATGTCTCTAGAAAGTACATTAAATGATTAGATTTCAAAAGGAATTTGAAATTCATACCTGTAAATACCTGTAAATTCAAAGAATCCAGCTCAGCTGAGAAAGATTGCCGAAGTTGCCTTTGTTGAAAGGAAACTCATCATCGGCGGTCATTCGAAATGAGTATGACTGTCCTCTCCATAGGTGTTGTCTATTTGTGGGTCTGCTGATGTTTGTAGAGGCCGATCCACGAGCCACACACCTTGGTGCAACGTGGGCGATGGAGACTGACGGTGGTTGGTAGTCGTCGAGCCCCCTTCTCTCTCTCCTTACGGTGCTGTCGTTTAACCTCTGGGACATAGTGTAGTTCCATTTCATGAAGTGCAGCTCCTTCCTGCATGGATTTCCTCCAGGAGTACCTGTCCAGTGCAATGTGCTCCCAGTTGTTTGATGTGATGTGGAATTTCTTCAGACTGTTCTTGATGTTGTCCTTGAAGCGTTGTTTTGGCCAGCCGGGGGCTTGCCGACCTTCCTTCAATTGAGAGTACAGGATTTGTTTTGGGAGACATGTGTTGGACATGCGGATGACATGGCCAGTCCATCCAAGTTGGTGCTGCATTATTGTGGCGATAATGCTGGTCATGTTGGCTTCCTCGAAAATGATGATGTTGGTGCATTTGTCCTCCCAGCTAATCCTCAGAATCTTTCGTAAGGATCTTTGATGGTATTGTTCCAGGGCTCTCAGGTGCCTGCTGTAGGTGGTCCATGACTCGGCTCCATTCAACACGGTGGAGAGGACAACGGCTCTGTAGACCAGCAGTTTTGTTTGAGCCTTTCGGTCTCGGTTTTCAAAGACTCTTTTCCTGAGTTCGTAGGCTCCGCTGGCACAACTCAGGTGATGGTTGACCTCAGAGTCAATGTCTGCTTTTGAGAAAAGTATGCTGCAAGATAGGAGAAGTGGTCAACGTTTTCAAGAGTGGTGTCGTCCACTTTTAGTGGGCCGGGTAGACAGCTGGTTGTAGGACCTGGGTCTTCTTGATATTTAAGGCTAGGCCCATGACTCTGTATGCCTTGGCAAAGGCATTCAGGATGCCCTGGAGGTCTTCTGCAGAATGTATTGCAATGGCACAGTTGTCCACGTACTGAAGCTCCATGATGGCGGTGTTATTGACTTTGCTCTTGGCCTTCAACCTATTAAGGTTGAAGAGCCCACCGTCAGTTCTGTAGAGGATTGGGATCCCATGTGGCAGCTCTTCACCAAAGAGGTGAAGTATAATAATAATAATAATAATAATAATAATAATAATACATTTTATTTGTGGGCGCCTATACAAAAGTCTCAAGGACACCTTACAGAGTTTAACAAAGAAACAAATAGTCGGGGTAAAATAAGTTATAAAGACATCACCAATACACAAATGAAAGACAGAATTCAATCCAAAGACACAAAAAAGAAAATCAGAAACACAATGTGAGGATGGCAGCAATGAAGACGACAAACAGGGTGGGTGCGATGATGCATCCCTGTTTGACCCCCGTTTCCACAGTGAAGGGCTCAGACTCAGAGCCACATTTGCTGAGCACTGTGATTGACATGCCATCATGTAGAAGCCTCAATATTCTGATGTACTTATCGTGACAACCGTACCTTGATAGTATGCTCCAAAGAGCCCGGCGGTCTCCCGCGTCAAAAGCCATTGTCAGGCCTTTGAAGGAATGTACAAAAGCTGCCTTTTTCCCCTGGAGTTGGCGTGGTGTGAATATCCTGTCTGCTGTACCTCTGGATGGGCAGAAGCCACACTGTGATTCTGGGAGTATCTCCGCAGACAGTGGTAGAAGTCGGTTTGCGAGGACACGAGCAAGGACTTTGCCTGTTATTGACAGGAGCGAGATGCTCCCGTAGTTTCCACATTCAGCCTTGTCCTCCTTCTTGAAAATGGTCACTATTAGAACATCCCTGAGTTCTGAGGGAAGTACTTCTTTTTCCAGATCTTGAGGAGTAGGGTGTGGATGTGGCACAGGAGCTCCAGTCCACCTTCCTTTCAGATCTCAGCTGGGATTCCATCTGGACCGGTGGCCTTGTTGATCTTAAGGCTCTTGATGACATCTTGAAACATAGATACATAGAAACATAGAAACATAGAAAATAGGTGCAGGGGGAGGCCATTCGGCCCTTTGAGCCATTCATTGTGATCATGGCTGATCATCCCCAATCAATAACCTGCCTTCTTCCCATATCCCTTGATTCCACCAGCCCCTAGAGCTCTATCTAACTGTCTTAAATCCATCCAGTGATTTGGCCTCCACTGCCCTCTGTGGCAGGGAATTCCACAAATTCACAACTCTCCGGGTGAAAAAGTTTTTTCTCACCTCAGTCTTAAATGGCCTCCCCTTTATTCTAAGACTGTGGCCCCTGGTTCTGGACTCGCCCAACATTGGGAACATTTTTCCTGCATCTAGATTGTCCAGTCCTTTTATAATTTTATATGTTTCTATAAGAACCCCCCTCATCCTTCTAAACTCCAGTGAATACCAGCCTAGTCTTTATAATCTTTCCTCATATGACAGTCCCGCCATCCCAGGGATCAATCTCATGAACCTACGCTGCACTGCCTCAATCACAAGGATGTCCTTCCTCAAATTAGGAGACCACAACTGTACACAATACTCCAGATGTGGTCTTACCAGAACCCTATACAACTGCAGAAGAACCTCTTTACTCCTATACTGAAATCCTCTTGTTATGAAGGCCAACATTCCATTAGCTTTCTTCACTGCCTGCTGTACCTGCACACCAACTTTCAGTGACCGGTACAAGGACACCCAGGTCTTGCTGTACCTCCCCCTTACCCAACCTAAACCCATTGAGATAATAATCTTCCCCCTTGTTTTTGCCACCAAAATGGATAACCTCACATTTATCTATATTATACTGCATCAGCCATGCATCTGCCCACACACTCAACCTGTCCAGGTCACCCTGCAACCTCCTAACATCCTCTTCACAGTCCAGCTTTCTGTCATCTGCAAACTTGCTGGTGTTGCTCCTAATTCCCTCTTCCAAATCATTAATATATATGGTAAGGCCCCAACACTGAGCCTTGCGACACTCCACTCGCCACTGCCTGCCATTCTGAAAAGGACCCGTTCACTCCTACTCTTTGATTCCTGTCTGCAAACCAATTTTCTATCCACGTCAACACCCTACCCCCAATACCATGTGCTCTAATTTTCGTCACCGTTCTCCCTTGCGGGACCTTATCAAAGGCTTTCTGAAAGTCTAGATACACTACATCCACTGGCTCCCCTTCATCCATTTTACTTGTCACATCCTCAAAAAATTCCAGAAGATGAGTCAAGCATGATTTTCCTGTCATAAATCCATGCTGACTTGGACTAATCCTTTTACTGCTATCCAAATGCCCCATTATTACCTCTTTAATGAATGACTCCAGCATCTTTCCCACCACCAAAGTCAGGCTAACTGGTCTGTAATTCCCTGTTTTCTCCCTCGCTCCTTTCTTGAAAAGTGGGATAATATTAGATATCCTCCAATCCACAGGAACTGATCCCGAATCTATTGAACATTGGAAAATGATTACCAGTGAGTCCACTCTTTCTAGAGCCACCTCCCTGAGGACTATGGGATGCAGACCATCAGGCCCAGGGGATTTATCATCCTTCAGTCCCATTAGCCTACCCAATATTATTTCTCACCTAATGATAATTTCTTTCAGTTCATCTACCCCCTTAGATCCTCTGTCCCCCAATACTTCTGGGAGATTGTTTGTGTCTTTCTTAGTGAAGACAGATCCAAAGTTCAACTTTTCCTTTTCCGTGTTCCCCATAATAATTTCACCAGTGTCTGCCTCCAAGGGACCCACATCTGATTTTGCTACTCGGCATTGATTTTTCGGCCTTTAATCCATTCAATTTACCTAACACCACTTCCCGTCTAACCTGGATTTCACTCAGTTCGTCCATCTCATTTGACCCCCGGTCCCCTGCTATTTCCGGCAGATTATTTATGTCTTCCTTAGAGAAGACAGAACCAAAGTAGTTATTCAATTGGTCTGCCATGTCCTTGTTCCCCATGATCAATTCACCTGTTTCTGACTGCAAGGGACCTACATTTGTTTTAACTAATCTTTTTCTCTTCACATATCTATAAAAACTTTTGCAGTCAGTTGTTATGTTCCCTGCCAGTTTTCTTTCATAATCTATTTTCCCTTTCCTAATTAAGCCCTTTGTCCTCCTCTGCTGAATTTCTCCCAGTCCTCTGGCAGGTGCTTTTTCTGGCTAATTTGTATACTTCATCTTTCGTATTGATACTATCCCTGATTTCCCTTGTTATCCATGGATGCACTACCTTCCCTGATTTATTCTTTTGAGAAGGAGAAGGTGTCAGTGATGCAATTGAACAAAGGGGACTATGAGAGAGGAGCTGGCCAAGGTAGACTGGAAAGGGATCCTAGAAGGAATTATGGTGGAACAGCAATGGCAGGAATTTCTGGACATAATCCGGAAGACATAGGATCATTTCATTCCAAAAAGGAAGAAAGATTCTAAGGGGAGTAGGAGGCAACCGTGGCTAACAAGAGAAGTTGGGGATAGAATAAAACTAAAAGAAAAGATGTATAACACAGCAAAGAGTAGCCGGAAGCCAGAGGATTGGGAAACTTTCATAGGACAACAGAAGGAAACAAAATGGGCAAAATAGGGCTGAAAATATGAAGTACGAAGGGAAGCTGGCCAGGAATATAAAGAAGGACAGTAAAAGCTTCTTTAGATATATTCAGAGAAAAAGAGTAGCAATGTCAAATGTGGGTCCCTTGAAGGCAGACACGGGTGAAATTATTATGGGGAACAAGGAAATGGCAGAAGAGTTGAACAGCTACTTCGGATCTGTCTTCACTAAGGAAGACACAAACAATCTCCCAGAAGCACTGGAGGACAGAGGATCTAAGGGGGGTCGAGGAACTGAAAGAAATTTTCATTAGGCGAGAATTAGTATTGGGTAGGCTAATGGGACTGAAGGATGATAAATCCCTGGGGCCTGGTGGACTGCATCCCAGGGTCCTCAGGGAGGTGGCTCTAGAAATAGTGGATGCATTGGTGATCATTTTCCAATGATGAATAGATTCAGGATCAGCTCCTGTGGATTGGAGGATAACTAATGTTATCCCACTTTTCAAGAAAGGAGCGAGAGAGAAAATGGGGAATTACAGACCAGTTAGCCTGACTTCGGTGGTGGGAAAGATGCTGGAGTCAATTATGAAAGAGGTAATAGTGGAGCATTTGGATAGCAGTAAAAGGATTAGTCCAAGTCAGCATGGATTTATGAAAGGGAAATCATGCTTGACTAATCTTCTGGAATTTTTTGAGGATGTGACAAGTAAAATGGATGAAGGGGAGCCAGTGGATATAGTGGAAAGCCTTGATAAGGTCCCGCACGGGAGACTGGTGACTAAAATTAGAGCACATGGTATTGGGGGTAAGGTGTTGACATGGATAGAAAATTGGTTGGCAGACAGGAATCAAAGAGTAGGAGTGAACGGGTCCTATACGTAATGGCAGGCAGTGGCGAGTGGAGTTCCGCAAGGCTCGGTGTTGGGGCCGCAACTGATTACCATATATATTAATAATTTGGAAGAGGGAATTAGGAGCAACACTAGCAAGGTTGCAGATGACACAAAGCTGGGTGGCAGTGTGAACTGCGAA
The DNA here is from genome assembly GCA_038087875.1 of Malacoraja senta. Taxonomy (NCBI): domain Eukaryota; kingdom Metazoa; phylum Chordata; class Chondrichthyes; order Rajiformes; family Rajidae; genus Malacoraja; species Malacoraja senta. Next base: position 108,447,077 of record CM075977.1, read on the forward strand.
GAGAATGTTAGGAGGTTGCAGGATGACCTGGACTGGTTGAGTGATTGGGCAGATGTGTGGCAGATGCAGTATAATATAGATAAATGTGAGGTTATCCACTTTGGTGGCAAAAACAAGGGGGCAGATTATTATCTCAATGGGGTTAGGTTAGGTAAGGGAGACCGGGGTGTCCTTGTCACTGAAAGTTGGCGTGCAGGTACAGCAGGCAGTGAAGAAAGCTAATGGAATGTTGGCCTTCATAACAAGAGGATTTAAGTATAGGAGTAGAGAGGTTCTTCTGAAATTGTATAGGGCTCTGGTAAGACCACATCTGGAGTATTGTGTACAGTTTTAGTCTCCTAATTTGAGGAAGGACATCCTTGTGATTGAGGCAGTGCAGCGTAGGTTCACAAGATTGATTCCTGGGATGGCAGGACTGTCATATGAGGAAAGATTGAAAAGACTAGGCTTGTATTCACTGGAGTTTAGAAGGATGAGGGGGATCTTATAGAAACATATAAAATTATAAACGGACTGGACAAGCTAGATGCAGGAAAAATGTTCCCAATGTTGGGCGAGTCCAGAACCAGGGGCCACAGTCTTAGAATAAAGGGGAGGCCATGAGGTGAGAAAAAACGTTTTCACCCAGAGAGTTGTGAATTTGTGGAATTCCCTGCCACAGAGGGCAGTCGAGGCCAAATCACTGGATGGATTTAAGAGAGAGTTAGATAGAGCTCTAGGGGTTAGTGGAGTCGAGGGATATGGGGAGAAGGCAGGCACGGGTTATTGATTGGGGACGATCAGCCATGATCACAATGAATGGCGGTGCTGGCTCGAAGGGCTGAAAGGCCTCCTCCTGCACCTATTTTCTATGTTTCAATGTTTAGTTTGGACCATAGACGGCCTGTAAATACCTGTAAATTCAAAGAATCCAGGAAATCTTAGCTGAGAAAGATTGCCTAAGTTCCCTTTGTTAAAAGGAAACTGATGGGCATCTTACTGCCTCGTTGCAGACATTTGTTGGAACTACGAATTTGACCAGACTATGCTCCGGAGCTGGCATTCCTGCTGGTGCCAAGCCCAAAGGTTGCAGGTTGGAGTACTTGGTCTCCTGTTTAAAAATGTGAAAATTAAACAGACAAAACAGGAAGGGTAGAATAGTAAGATTAAACGAGACCTTACCAGTTTAAAGTTTGATATTTATTTTATGAGGAATTACGCTGGTGATTACATGAAGAAGACCCGCCAGGGCGCCTGCGCGTCAATTTTCAAAGCAGCGGTGTGAAATCACAAACAACAAGACCGAAGTAATATTGTAACATAGTAAAACGAGTAAATTTTGAACTTCCATCTGACCTTTATGAAAGAGGGTTGGGCCGTGGTGGGCATGTAATCACCAACGTAACTCCTCATAAAATAAAGATCAAACTTCAAACTGGTAAGTTCTCGTTTAATGTTACTATTTTACTTCGGAGTCACGTGAGTGACTACGTGAAGATTTTAAAGCTTTGTGATTTCATGCCGCAGATACAAATCCCGGCTTCTCACTGCATTGATCGACTCGGAACAAGAAATAATCAATAATGTATTAATAATGACATTTGCATGACAAATGCAGTAACTCATTTATTTTAATAATAGAATTAACAGTATCCCCTTTAAACCAGAGGAAATTATACAGAACTTAAAATAGTTTCTGCAAACAGCCCCGTATTGGCAATAGGCCGATGGTAAAACGGTTGAAACACCAACTCATTGGACCATCCGGCGGCTGCGAGAATATGGTCGATGGGGATGTCCTTCGCCCTGGCCGTCGACGTTGCTGCTGCCCTAATCGAATGGGATGTAAAAACATCAGTGTTAATACCTGCAGCAATCAAGACTTGTTTCAACCATCTTGAAATAGTCTGTACTGAGACTCTCTTGTGTGTTTTTTTGTGTGTGATAAACAATCCAGTTTCCATATTTCGTAAAACCCTTCTAGCCTCAATGTATTGTAACAATTAATACATAGACATGGATCCGTTGGATATGCTGATAAAACAATTCTGAATCCTGTCACACCTGGCCTATTTTGTTTCAGAAGGTCATAAATGTAAAACATAACATTATCTTGAGCCACTTCCATCCTGTCTATTTGTAACTTTTGCAATGTCTGCACTCGCTGTGCTGTTACTAATGCCATAAGCATGACCACTTTCATACTGAGTTGGGCCAAAGGCAAAGACATACCAGGAGACCATTCACGAAGTAGCTTAAGAACCACATTTACATCCCAGATTGCCATGTACCTAGGGTTAGGAGGTCTGGAATTAAAAATTCCTTTCATCAATCTGGAAACGAGCGGATGAGACCCAATAGGATTTCCTTCCGACTCCATAAATAAATATGAGGACAATGCACTTCTGGCTGAATTAATTGCACTATAACTCAACCCCTCATCGTAATAAAGTGTTGACAAAAACTGTAGAACATTTGAGATATCTGCCGTACAATATTCAACATTCTTTTGTACACAGAACTTTTCCCATTTCTTTATATAAGAAATGTACTGCTTTTGAGTGCTCGTCCTCCAGGCTGCCGTAAGCATGTCCACAGTACGCCCAGACAGTCCTCGCCCAAGAAAAGGCCTTCTTAACACCTGCAAATTAACAAATCCAAACGATCATATAATGGATGTTGTTCTCCTGTTACCGAATGCAGTAGTAAATCCCTTCTTTTCGGGACTTTCATCAAAGGCAGTGTCGTCAATTCTAATATCAAAGGAAACCATGGCTGTGTAGACCAATCCGGTAGCAACAGTACCCCGGAGACGGCATCTTGCCTGATTTTAAGCAAACACCGACTTATGAGGCAGAATGGTGGAAATGCATACAAAAACATACCACCCCAATGTATCGAGAAAGCATCAATCGCTACTGCATCTGGATCTGGTTCCCATGACACATATCTCGCTAGCTGATGATTTAATCTAGATGCGAACAAGTCGATATCTGGCATTCCAAATCTGACTACTATGTCATTGAATACCTCTCGATTCAACATCCATTCTTTGTTATCATGGAATTTCCTTGACCTGGTGTCTGCTATAATATTCAATCTACCTGGTAGATAAATAGCTGAAATCCAAATATTCCTGTCAATACACCAAGACCAGATTTGATTAGCCAACTTATCACATGACACTGACTTGATTCCACCCATGTGATTAATATATGCCACTGCTGTTGTATTATCAATTTGAAGCTGAACATTCAGGTTAGTCGTGTAAGAGCAATTTGCTTGGAGTCCATAGAACCCTCCAAAAAGCTCTAAATGGTTGATTCCCCATGATTGCAGAAACAATGCCTCTTCCATATTCCATCTGCCTCCGCAGCTGGATGCCAAATCAGTTGCACCCCATCCTAGTGCACTGACATCAGTTTGTAATACCATGGAAGGCTGTTCAATCAGTATTTTACTGAAACTACTTGAGACATGTAGAATCCACCACTGCAAATCAGAAACAGCATTTGTTGTTAACTGCATGGCCCTATCAAAATGGCCACCATGCATCCTCAGTGCCTGTTCTTTAGCTCTCCGTAGCTGTTGGTAATGTAATGGCCCATATTGTACTGCTGGAAAAGCTGCTACTAATTTCCCTAGCACACTAGCCACATTAGCCACATGTCTAATTGAAGGTTTTTGCTCATTTGCTCATTTAATGCAACCATCAATCAACTCCACCCTTTTTTCACTGGGCAAAGTTATTACCATGTGAACTGAATCAATTGTGAAACCCAAATAATCAATTGATGTAAGTGGTGTTAACCTTGATTTCTTGGGATGAATTAGAAAACCCAAACTTTCAAAAGTGGATTTAACAACTGAGACAGATAACTCAGCTAACTCTTTTGTTCGTCCTATAATCAGGACATCATCCAGTTAAGCCATTACCACATGTCCCTGGCCTCTCAGCAGCCCCAGAATTGGTTTTAACAATTTAGTGAATATTCTAGGAGCTGAAGTTAACCCATTAGGCAGAGCTTTGAAATGCCATAACTGGTTCATCCAGGTAAATTTTAAATATTTTCTTCCAAATGAACAGACACTGAATATTATGCATCTTTTAAATCTATAGTTGCCATATAACATGCTTTTGAAATAAGTTGTTTGGCAGTCACAAAAGTCTCCATTTTAAAGTGTCTAAATTGAACAAAAGGATTAAGACTTGTCAAGTCCAAAATAATCCTACATTCGCCATCCCTTTTAGGTCGGGGAAAAATATTAGACACAAATTGGTGGGTCTGATTAACCGACTTTTCAATAACGCCTTTATTACATAAGTTTTCAAGTACGGCTTGAACCTCCATCACTTCTTTTTGTGAAAACTGGAGTGTTCTGCTAGGAACATGCTGGATGGGCAAATCATAATTTGGATCAAACTCGAATCGAAACCCTTGTATAATACTCAGAATAACAAAATCTGAAGTAATCAGCTTCCAACTTTTATAGAAGAGATGTAATCTGCCCCCAACTTTTGGCTGTACTGTCGTTAATATGTTCCCATGAGAACCAGGTCCACCTACCTCCTTAGTCACTTGAGTGATCTGTGGTCCCTGGCTTCTGGCGGGAAGACCCACGCTTGTTCGTGTTCCCGCTGCAGGACGCCAACTACGCCCCTGCGACGATGATCGACTTGTTCCTGGTGTAGGCCCAGGATCAGAATGACGTCTCAAAGGATACCTCCTCTTCACAGACTTGCCAACCATCGATGTTTTGATCAACCCGGCTGTTTTTGCCTCATCATCCAACTCCTTCACGCGTCTCGCGAGGTCTTCTCCGAAGAGTAAGTTGGGTAGCTGCACATTACTGGGCTTGCAGAGTGCTGCGAATTTGGGATTGATGGTGGGCCGAATAGCACACTTCCTCAAACAATTGATCTCGAAGTGGGCGCTACATAGCAACCCCAGTGCCTCTTGATGCAAATCCGTCATCTGCTGGCCTATATCCATTGTTCTGGCAAATGCAGTTATTCCAGAACCCAGCAGCTTCAATATTCTCTGCAGCTTTATATCTTGAGCTCTCATGCTCATGCCCATCTGACCCCATATCACTTGGTTCACTGCTGGTGCTTTCAACAATATGCAGTTCCTCGGGGTCTCGTGCTTTTTGGCAGTTTCATCCATCGTAACCTGCTCCAGCTGATGGGATACCAAGTAGTTGATCGTGGAGGCCACCTCTTCTCCCAGTGGCTCTCCTGACCCTGACAGGGCAGCGAATCGTACAGCCAGAGGTGGAACATCTGCCAGCTGCCGTTCTTCGCTTGAATCGGCCTCACCGTCAGAGTCGGGGTCAGAACTCTGTTGACCCTGTGCACGCACCTCATTAATGAGGGTGCTCTCAAACAGCCCTTTGCTAGGTGCTGCTGACCTGGCTTCTGGAGCCTGGCTTTGGCTACACTCTTCCCCGAGTGTGCTTTTCTCCAGTAACCTGTGTAACAGGCTTTCCATCTGAGAAATCCGCTCAAAAGCAGTATCCAGCCCTGACTGTGTTCTTTTAAGACCCAAGTCCACAGTCGCTACGCTCCCAGCCGGCGACTGTACAGGTGTCTGAGGCAGCTATTCGCCGACCGCAATCTCGCGACTTTCCACTGGCTTTGCCGCTCGCCTCTTCCCCTTGCCCGTTTTCTCCATGGTGCCTGTGGAAAAATCCCCACAGACCCACAGCAAACGGACCTGGAAACTATTGGAAAAGTTTTTACTCACCTTGTAGTTCACAACTACATTTCCACTAGAGGAGCGCTGCTCCTCACGTCCGTTCGCGCCAATGCGTCTGACGTAATGATGCGCAGGCGCCCTGACGGGTCTTCTTCACGTAGTCACTCACATGACTCCAAAGTAAAATCCTGTTTATACAGGGTTTATATGGTACATTCATAAAACCAACATGTTCTGTGTACTCATTGGGAGAGACACTCTTAAAATATCTCCATTAATTCCAAAGCAGGTTGTGTATTTGATTGAATAGATTGAACTTTACCATCTTCTGCATGCTTTTGAAGAGGAAAAAATGATGCAAATCAGGTGGGTTTGAGAGCGTTTTCAGCATAAAGAAACTTGCACTCTGTCCACCAAGACCTGTTGGATCTCCTGATTGCTAACAATTTTAACTCCCCCTTTTCCCATTCCTATACAAACCTTTCCGTCGTGGGCCTCCACCATTGCCAGAGTGAGGCCACACCCAAACTGGAGGAACGATACCTCATATTCCGCTTGGTTAGCTTAAAAACTAACTATCAATATCAAATTCTCCAATTTTAGGTAACCTACCAACAAACAAACTCCTTTTTACTCTCCTCTCTTCCCTGTGCACTGCCTGGATGTGCTCCACTTCCCCCTGCCCTCATCCCCTTCCACCTACATTCCTTCCTTTGGCTTCACAATTCGCACTTTAACCTTATCCTACATTTTCTGTCTTTTCATCTCGGGCCTTTGTTCAACCAAATTCACTTGGACCATCTCCGGCACTTCCTTCCACTTTCTTGATCACACAGTCTCCATCACAGGAGATAGACTATCGACTAACATCTATTACAAACCCACTGACTCCCACAACTATCTCGGCTACACTTCTTCCTACCCTGCTTCCTGCAAAGGCACTATCCCCCTACTTCCAATTCCTCCATCTACGCTGCATCTGCAAGATGAGGTGTTCCATACTAGATTATCTGAGATGTCTTCATTCTTTAGGGAACAGGGGTTCCCCTTTCCCATCACAGATGAGGCCCTGACACGTGTCTCCTCCATACCCCAAAACTCCGCCCTTGCCCCCCCCTCCCTATTTGCAACAGAGACAGTCCCAATAGTCCTAACCTTTCACCCCATCAGCCGTCGCATACAACACATAATCCTCTGACATTTCACCGCCTCCAATGGGATCCCAACACTCGTCACATCTTCCCATCTCCATCCCTTTCCATCTTCCGCAGAGACTGTTCCCTCCGCAATTCCCTTGTTAACTTATCCCTGGCCACCTAAGCCCTCCCCAGGTATATTCCCCTGCAACCACAGAAGATACAACACCTGTCCCTATACATCCTCCCTCGACTCTGTCCAGGGACCTTGACAATCCTTTCAGGTTAGGCAGAGGATCACTTGCACCTCCTCCAACCACATGCACTGTATCCATTCTTCAAGATGTGTAATCTCATACTTTGAGAGTAAGACGAAACGTAGACTGGGCGATCATTTCACTGAACACCTTCGCTCGATTCGCCGGAACCTACCTGAATTCCTGGTTGCTAAACATTTTAATTCTCCTTCCCATTCCCACACAGACCTTTCTGTCCTAGGCCTCCTCCATTGTCAGAGTGAGACTAAATGCAAATTGGAGGAACACCATCTCATATTTTGCTTGGGCAGCTTACAACCCAGTGGTATGATATTGATTTCTCTAACTTCAAGTAACCCCGGCATATCCTCTTTCTCCATCTCTCCCTCGCCCAAGTCTCACCAGTGTCTTGTTTTCACTTAACAAACAGCTAACAATGGCCTGTTTCCTTTATCATCATTACATTTTTGCATATCTTTCATCCATTGTTCTAGATCTCTCCTCATCATCGTCTATATCTCTCATTTCCCTTTCCCATGACTTTCAGTCTGAATGTCTCGACCCGAAATGTAACCCATTTCTTCTTCCCAGAGATGCTGCCTGTCCCGCTGAGTTACACCAGCTTTTTTTGTGTAGCTTCGGTCACCCCTGATAGTTCCAGGACCAAAGTCAATCATGCTGTACCCGATTGCCTCCCTTCATGCACCCTGATTGCCCCTTCTTTCCTCAATGCCCTCTTCTGAATACTCCGCTGCATCTTTCACAAACGTCAATCATCAAACGGGTCTCAGGCCCAGTTTTACTGATGAAGCAGAACATTAGAAGCTGAAGATAGATACAGAAAGCTGGAGTAACAGTGTGTCAGACAGCATCTCTGGAGAAAAGGAATAGTTGACATTTTGAGTCGAGAGCCTTCTTCAGATTGAGTTTGGGGAAATGAGATATAAACGGTGATGCGGAGAGATATAGTACAAATGAATAAAAGATATGCAAAAAGTTACAATGATGAAAGAAAGCTATGGGGTGCCTGCAAAACTCTCTAATCTAATGTTAATAAAGCATGGTCCACCATTGAGAAAATATTCAACGTCGCATTCTGCGACAGTGAACAACCCCAGTTCCCAGAGCATGGTGCCATGCTGGCTTCAGCTAATTTTATCTTTCCACTTCCAGATCCTGATTCTACATCTTAAGTGGACAACCTCCCTGGCAGATGGAAGGGAGATCTGGTACTGAACTATCCAAACTAAAATATACGATGTTATGATGGGATAATCAAGCAGAAATCTGTGGAGCAAATAGGGGGAACAATATAGATAGGGTTGTTTTGGAGGGATATGGGCCTAGCGCAAACAGGTGGGACTAGTGTACATGAGGCCTGTGGGTCGGCATAGGCAAGTTGGGCCAAAGGGCCTGTTTCCTTTCTGTATGACTTTTAGATTCTAACATTTTGAGATTGGGCCGTCACCTCAGAGTGAATAATGTTACTTGCTTTTCCTGTTTTTGCTGCATTAACTAATGGCTTAAGTTTTTTAAAAGTTATGTCTTTGACCCAGTTGGTAATATTATTTTTTGCTGACTCAGCTAAAAATCAGCAGTAAACAATTAAAATGCAATGTTAAAGCCAGAAAAATTCTGCAGTGGAAACATTCCTTGTCTTTATCTATCCATTACAGATTGTATCAAGGTGCACTTGACCCACTTTTTCAAGTGCATTTGAACCTTGCAGAATAGCACAATTAGACCTTGTCATTCACGGTCAACATAGGAAGTTAAAAACAAAATCATTATTCTCCAACGTATTGCCCTTTCAGAGGTCCATTCTATTTTAGGAGTGCAGCAGGAAATGCTGCTGTCATTCAGGTGAAAACTGCAGACCTTCACTTGCATTATGTTTGAAAATCTCTAACATCCCCCAGTCAGATATTTCAGATCAGAATTCCTGCCTCCAAACTACAACAAATCAAGATGCATTAGTAATGGATCCTTCTGGCTCTATAATATATGGTATGTACAATGTCTGGCACAATGGTTAAAAGTATTAACATTAAATGTGTGCCTGCCCTATATTAATATAGGTTTGAACCCATTTAAAATAAACAGTTTAATAACTATATTCAAATTGTCCAGGTAGGAATTTAATATGAACACATAAGGGAAATTAATTCAATGGGGTTTACATTTTTTTTATTTGTTGAAGCTATCTGGAGAAGCAAAAAGTCAGAACAGAACCAAGATAGGCTAAACCAATTTGCTGCAAAATAATGGCATGAGTACTTGACTGTTCTGAATGATTGTAGGAAACACTTTATTTCAGTATCTATTTTCTCATCACTGGAAATATAGCACATGCACATTTCTCATCTATCTATCTATCTATCAATCTATTCATCCTTAACTAAAACTCTCATCTTGTCCTCTGTCGGTTTGCGTTGTTTTCACATTTGCACATGAATGGTACAGGATAGCGCAAACATTTGTTGCCACCTTACTCACCGTTCTCCTGTGCTCCAAGTGCACCAAGTTTTGTTCCGATCGGTGGAATATTACAAAATTTATGAAGGTTTAATAATCCTAAAATCAGCAGATTGGTCTTCTCTTCTGTCTGTCGCTGGGACGGCAACGCCCCTTCCAGCACCCGCTGTCAATCACCGGGACGAGGAGAATAAAGCCCTGGAGGCCCGGCTCAGTCCAGAAGCCGCCCCGAGCCCGTCAGCCCCGGAACCCCGAGGCAGTGCGGAGTTGGTGAGCCCGGAGGCGGCACAGAGTGAGGAGCCTCCCAGAGTGCGGCGTGGCCCGCTGCCTGAGGCCTGAAGCCGTCCCCATTCCCCGGCAATAGAAAACTCCCGCTGGCTCCCACCTGAAGCAGATCCCCTCGCCGTCCCCAGCTGCAGGACTAGCCCAAGAAAAGTCTATTCTGCCCACAATGTCCGTACTAGCCCTCCGAAAACAGTCCCTTTGGCCCGCAACACCTGTATTAGCCCTCTAAAAAGCCCCCCACTCTGGCCCCCGCCTGAAGCCCTCCCCCTCCCGCGGCTGCTGGATGTTCCACCCCCCACACAAGCCCCCTCCTGAGGCCGACCCTCTCCCCTGGCAACAGGACGGTCCCAACCCCCCCCCAGCCCCCCCAACCCCCGCTTCCGCCTGAACCCGGCCCTGCGCACGGTAACAGGACGCTCCCGCTGACCCCCACCTGAAGCCGTCCACCTCCTCCGGCTACAGGATGCTCTCGACAGCCCCTGCCTGAAGCTGTCCCTGTCCCCAGCTGCAGGATGCTCCCCACTGGCCCCCTCATGAAGCCGGTGGGGCGCGGCAGTGGCAGGCCATGGCAGCAGAAGAGCATGGCAGGGGCAGGCCACAGCAGCAGTAGCAGTAGCGGTAGGCCACGGCAGCAGTAGGCCATGCCAGCGATAGGCAGCGGCAGGCCAGGGCAGCGGTAGCAGTTGGCCACGGCAGTGTTGGGACACGGCAGTGCTCCCTTCCACCCCAGCAGACCCTGACAGCCCCGCCTGAAGCCATCCCCCCTCCGCCGGCTATAGGATGCTCCCCACAACGGGCCCCCAACAGCCCACGCCTGATGCCGTCCCCCTCCCCCGGCTGCAGTCCATTCCACCCACAACACCCTAACTAGCCTAATACAAGTCCAGTCGGCCCATAATATCCATACTAGCCATCTGGAAACCAGTCCCTTCAGACCACAACACCCGTCCTAGCTCTAAAGAGAGCCGCCCACCCCGCCACCGCCTGATGCCCTCCCCTTCCCACCGGTCCCTGACAGCCTCCGCCTGAAGCCCTCCGCTTCGCACCGGTCCCTGACAGCCTCCGCCTGAAGCCATCCCCTCCTGGGCTGTAGAATACTGCCCCCACTGGACCCCAACAGCCCCCACCTGAAGCCGCTCCCTCCCCGGCTGCAGGGCGCTCCCCCACCCAACGGCCCCCGACAGTCTCCGCCTGAAGCCGTCCACCTAACCCAGCTGCCGGACATTCCCCCCCCCCAGACCCCGACAGCCTCCTCTGGAAGCCACCCCCCTCCCCCGCTGCAGTACACTCCCCCCATCGGCCCCCGACAGCCCCTCTGTAGCCGCCCCCTCCCCCAGCTGTTGGACACTCCCCCTCTGTCCCATCCTCCCACTCCCACTGACCCCGACAACCCCAGCTTGAAGCCGCCCCCTCCGCCTGCTGCAAGATGCTGCTCCCTGCCATCGGCACCGACAGTCCCCGTCTGAAGCTATCACCCTCCCACGGCTGCAGGACGTTCGCTCCCCCGGCCCCCGACAGCCCACGCCTGATGCCGTCCACCTTCCCGAGCTGCAGTCCATTCTGCCGACAACACCCTTACTAACCCAATAAAAGTCCTTTCGGCCCACAATGCCATACTAGCCCTCCGGAAACCAGTCACTCCAGCCCACAACACCCGCACTAGCCCTCTGGAAACCAGTCCCCACCACCACCTGAGGCCCTCCCCCAGCTGCGTCGATCGCCACCCCCCCCCCCGCACCGGCCCCCGACAGCCCACGTCTGAAGCTGTCCATCTCCCCCAGATGCAGGATGCTCGTACCCCCCCCCCCCCCCACCGGTTCCGATAGCCCCCACCTTAAGCTGTCCCCCTCCCCCAGCTGCAGGATGCTTTCTTCCCCTCCACCACCAGCCCCCGACAGCTCACGCCTGATGCCGTCCCCCTCCACCGGCTGCAGGACACTTCCCCCACCGGCCCCCGCCTTCCCCCCACCCCCGACTACAGGATGCTGCCACTGGTCCCCGCCTGAAGCCGTTCACAGCTGCAGGATACTGGCCCCCACTGGCCCCCACCTGAAGCCGACCCCGTCCCCATCTGCAGGAGTGGCAGCAGTTCACCATGGCAGTGACAGGCCAAGGCCACGGCAGCAGTAGGCCACAGCAGCGATAGGCCACAGCATCGGTAGGCAGCGGTAGGCAGTGACAACGGCAGCGGCAGGCCACGGCAGTGGCAGTGGCAGGCCATGGCAGGGGGAGGCAGCGGTACGCCACAGCAGCAGTAGGCCACGGCAGCGGTCCCCCACTCCAATGGCCTCTGACTGGCCCCGCCTGAAGCCATCTGTTATGTATTTGCGCTGGAAACGGACTTAAAATAAGACTCGGAACACACAGGTACTTAACAAGCCTCTTGTATTGAATTCGCCATCAAGAGTCTCTCTGCGCATGCATACAATTGCGCAAGATTCTAATATGCTAATCATATTTTCATACACAACACTCCTCCCCCTTTAATTTGGAGGCAGGTAACACAATTTCACCTTCACGGTATATGATCTTTAACCCAAAATACAATTGACTAATACACTGTTCCCAAGATGTATTATTAAAGTCATCTTACAATTAGCTCATCATAACCATAATAATCATGCATAAACTTGGCACTTATGATTTTTGCATTCCACGCATCTTCCTTAAACATGGTGTGGCAAACCAGATAATTGACACATTGCTTTATGTGTTTTCATTTATAAAGAACGAAATCCTCATATCTTTTACGTGTTCTTTAGTCCTATTAGACCTGTGTCTCTCTGTCTGAGTTGGACGTTGCATGTTATCTGCGATATCAGGCTCTCGTTGTGGTTCTGGTTGTGATGTTTGTGTTATCACTATGGGCTAGAGGTTCGTCTCTCTGAAGTTCTTTCAGAATCCACCTCTGCAGTTGGAGTAGGCAGAACTATCAGTGGCTCCTCGCTTGGTTGACCTGTAATGTCTGCCGTACGACCCTGTTGTGACTAGCACAATGAATACATGTCCACCATCTTGTAAGAAAGATTTAATCTGAACAACCAACGATGTCCCAGCATCACACAGGAGGGCTGGTCACCTAACGCAATATTCCACCTCTCCACCAATTCCAATATTGCTGGCCAATGGGGGTGGGGGGGGGGCTTTCTGTTGAACTAGTATGGGTGTTGTGGGCCGAAGGGACTGGTTTCCAGAGGGCTAGTATGGACATTGTGGGCCGAATGGATTATTAGGCTGGCAGCTCAGTCACTGAGGCCTGGCAGTACAGTCACTCGGACCTGGCAGGCTGGCAGCTGAGAAACTGCCAGAAATTCTGCACAAAACAGGTGACAGACTCTGTGAGAGAGAATGGGGAGAGGATGGACTGAATGGATTATTGGGCTGGCACTTCAGTCACTTACAGCTGGTGGGCTGGCAGTTCACTTACTCACAGCTGGTGGGCTGGCAGTGCAGTCACTCACGGCTGGTGGCTGGCAGTTCAGTCACACACAGTTGATGGGCTGGCAGTATCCTTAAAAAAATGGCAAACCGTACGTGGTTTTGAATTACATTTTACTCAGATGCAAGCCAAGGAATGGCATAATTGTTAGCTTATAATTGGACATAATCAACCTCAGCAAATTGACAATATCCTATTGAAAGGGAGTGGGTGTTTAAGCTGTCAGGACTTTTTATTATTTGCCAAAATATACATATCAATACCATAATGATAGAAAACTTACTTTTCCACACACCACTCGCAAGTCTGGAGAATTTTTTAATGATAAATTTAGCTTCAGAAGTGTTTTCTTTTTGCATGTAAAAACCCACTTCAGAACCATGGGCGATTTTAAAATTTTACAGCCAGATTTATCACTTCTGAAACTTTTTAGATACCAAAGGAATCAAGAAAAACACAAATGCCTTACTGTTGATGAAATGCAGTGAGCAAACGCGATAATTCCCAATATTTTCAACCTCGATATCTGCACAGCCAATGTTCGCCAAGCACTTTAGCTGTTGTTGTCCCTTCAGTTCTCGCTTCTCTTTACCTTCATTTCTCTTCACTTTCGGAATTCTCTAGGATAGATGTCTCTCATGGTTACCCGACGTCCACAATTATTTACAGCGCAAAAATTCACAATTTTGGTGGTTTTTAACAGGTAGGAAAGTACGCGTTTTGTGTATTAACACATATACCGGAAGCTGCGATGTCCTCCAGATGGATTGAGTGGTTCCTTTCATCAAGCCCTTTGACCCGGTGATCTTATGAGCAACCCCCCTATACACACACACACAGACACACACACAGACTCACTCACAGCCACACACACACACACACACACTCACACACAGACTCACTCACGCACAACCAATACTGAAATGCCAAGTAACTTCAGGACGTGGTGAACATACAGTGTGTAAACTGAATGATTCAAACGTTTAAAGCCTCCTGTCGAGGCTGCTGATGAAGTAAAAACATGCTTTAAATAACATCCAACAAACACACTCACCATAAACAGAGCAGTAAGCTCTCTTGAATTATTCAATGATGTCTTCACTCTGTGCCTTCTGCAGTCAGTGCCATCTTGCCACGAACCGGAAATGACGCACTCAGCGCCATCTTGCCGCTAACCGGAAATGACGTCATCGGCGCCATCTTGGCACTAAGCGCAATTCACGGAATGAGTGCCAATTTTGCAATTAAACAGTCCTGATCTAATAAAATGTTTATTCACGCTTTATCCATCCGAAAACTGTTGAAAGCCCTTTAAAAGCCAAGCCAATTGAACAAAACACTTTGCAAGCCAACAAAACACGTTCTCGCAAAGCCCTTTAAAAGCCAAGCCAATTGGGAAAAACACTTTGCACGCCAACAAAACACGTTCTCTGAAAGCCCTTTAAAAGCCAAGCCAATTGGAAAAACACTTTGCAAGCCAACAAAACAAGTTCTCTGAAAGCCCTTTAAAAGCCAAGCCAATTGGGAAAAACACTTTGCAAGCCAACAAAACACATTCTCTGAAAGCCCTTTAAAAGCCAAGCCAATTGGGAAAAACACTTTGCAAGCCAACAAAACACGTTCTCGGAAAGCCCTTTAAAAGCCAAGCCAATTGGGAAAAACACGTTGCAAGCCAACAAAACACGTTCTTTGAAAGCCCTTTAAAAGCCAAGCCAATTGGGCAAACACTTTGCAAGCAACAAACACATTTTTTCTGAAAACCACATCGAGGGACTCACCGTGGAGTAGACGTGCGTTCAGTGTTATTTGCAGCTCAGAGAGCTGTGAACCTCTCGCTTCCTCGTCTGGCAGAGACTGAGTGAGGCACGACACTTCCGGGTTTTATAGTCCCTCCCCCTGCCGCCAGCGGGTGCAGCAAAGAGAATGGCGAATATTTAAAAAAACATTAATATCTCTCTGATTTTTCATCGATGGGAAAATCCTCCAGTCCAGGCAGGTGGAGGGGGGCTCTGAGCAAGGTGGTGGCGTTCTCTCGGAAATTACGGCCGTAGGTGGCGGCGTTCTCTCGGAAATCAAAGCACAGCGAGCCAAAAGAGGTCAAGATCTTACATATCTATATAGTAATATAGATACATCACATTTCCCCCTTCACTTTAATTACATCACATCTCCCACTTTAACGTTGAGGTCAATACTAATATCTTGAACCTTTAATCAATTTAATGTGGATAAAGTACCACAAATAACACAGTGCTCTTCATACTACAAAACTATAAAATAATTGCCCAACAACTTTACATAACAAGTCGAGTGGTGGGTTTTGACAATCGCCCACTTCCCGTGCAAGTCATATTTCCAACTCGTTCTGTGTTGTATTTCTGTTGTGTGTGAGTGTGGCTTGGCACGCTTCGAGCCGGTTCCCCCACCACAGAACCTTGTAATGTGGACTGTGATTGTTCTCTTGAGTCTGGGAGACTAGCTCCTTCTGGGAGGGGTTCCTCCTTGTGGGAGAGCGTTCGCACTCGTCTGCTGCGTGTTGCCAGGCCATGGCTCAGCTGCTTCGTGTGCAGGTCGTATGTCCTTCCTGTTTCTGCAGAACTCAGTACCGCTCGGTGTAGAGATGACGTAGTTTCCGAAGGGACAGGTTTTCTCTTGCAATCCGGCCACGTTCCCACTCGGTTGGTTTGGCACAAAACCACACCTGCTGTTGTTCCAGGCATGGCAGCAGCTTGGCGCTTGCCTTCTCATTGAAGTATGCTGCCTGTTTTTCTTGCCGGACGGTCAGTTGTGGTCCCATGGGAAGGACATGATGTGGCAGTAGGAGCGATAAAGGCGATGGCAATTTGTTTCTTAACAGTCTACTGTTCAGTAACTGTGAGGGGGCATAGCCGCCTGTCCCGTCAAGGGGGTGTTGCGGTATTCGAGGATAGCATACATCGGGTCACGGCCACTGCGTTTGGCTTCCCTCATGATAGTTTTTATAGTTTGCACACAGCGCTCTATCTGCCCGTTACTCTGTGGATATATGGGACTTGAGGTGACATAGGCAAATTCCCAGTCATCCTGGAAGCTGCGAAACTCAGCATGGTCAAATTGTCTCACGTTGTCTGTCATCACCAAGCCAGGAATGCCTTTCCAGGCAAACAAGCCCGTTATCTCACGTATCACCGAATGTGAAATGGAGTCAAGTCCAAGGGCAGATCACGCCTGTTACTAGGCCAACCCTTTCTTATTTACTCGCACAACAGTGTTAGGGTTTGATCTTTTTTTTGTTTCAGCTTTGAACTGCACAAGGCGCTCGTCTGACATGTGTATGATGGCTTCTACAGCATGTATCACGTTCGGCAATGCGGTGTGCTCTTCTGCAGGTGTGTTTGCACTGTGCAGCCAGCTCAGGGCATCGGGGACAAACATTTCATGTCCCGGCTTCCACTGTATTCCCAGCTCGTACCGTAGCAGGTGCATTCACATGTGCTGGAGTCTGGGCTTAATTTGTGTAGTGGCTTGGGGAGCAAGCCTACTAACAGCTTGTGGTCAGTAAGGATTACTGTGCCGTGACCGACAATGAAGTCATGAAACTTTCTGCATGCGTACAATATAGAGCACAGCTCCTTCTCTATAGTCGCGCTCGGCCACGTTCGCACGTCGTGATGCATATGCAACAGTTCTCTTGTCTTGCATTAGGACCGCTCCAAATGCGCTGTTGGAAGCGTCTGTGGCAACTGAAACAAGCGCATTCACATCGTAAAGTTTGAGCACTGCTGGCTTGAGTCCAGACATTCTTTTCTTTAGTTTTTTTCCTCTAAAACCATGTAAGGTCTGCTGTAAGACCCTGTTGTGACTAGCACAATGAATACACGTCCACCATCTTGTAAGAAAGATTTAATCTGAACAACCAGCGGAAACTTCTAGAAGGTCACCTGACCTCAATCACGAGGCGCTGGCATTTATCTATATTACTAAACGTAAGATCTTGACCGCTTTTGACTCACTGCGATGTGATTACCGAGAGAACGCCGCCACTTACGGCCGTCATTTTTGGCCACCTTGCTCAGACCGGACTGGACCAGATGATGTTTTCCATGGATGAAAAATCAGAGAGAAATTAATGTTTAAACAAAATTCGCCATTCTCTCTGCTGCCTCCGCTGGCGGCAGGGGGAGCGACTATCAAACCCGTAAGTGTCGTGGCTCAGTCAGTCTCTGCCAGATGGAGGAAGCGAGAGGGTCACGGCTCTCTGAGCTGCGAATAACACTGAACGAACGTCTACTCGACGATGTGGCTGTGAAGTGGCTGCTGCCAAATTGTTTGCCTTGCCTTTTAAAAAGTTTGTGTTCACAAAAAGATTGGTTGTAAAGTGGCTGCTGCCAAATTGTTCGCCTTGCCTTGGTTTTTAAAATGTTTGTGTTCACAAAATGGATGGTTGTAAAGTGGCTGCTGCCAAATTGTTTGCCTTGCCTTGGTTTTTAAAAAGTTTGTGTTCACAAAATGGAAAGGTTGTAAAGTGGCTGCTGCCAAATTGTTTGCCTTGCCTTGGTTTTTAAAAAGTTTGTGTTCACAAACTGGATTGGTGGTAAAGTGGCTGCTGCCAAATTGACTGAATGGTCTGCCACCACACCAGCACTGGAGTGACTGCACTGCCAGCCTGCCAGCCCACCCGCCCTGAGGAAGTGAACTGCCAGCCCACCAGCTGTAAGTGACTGAACTGCCAGCCCAGCAGCCGTGAGTGACTGCACTGCCAGCCCACCAGCCATGAGTGACTCAACTGCCACCAGCTGTAAGTGACTGAACTGCCAGCCCACCAGCCGCGAGTGACTGCACTGCCAGCCTGCAAGCCGTGAGTGACTGCACTGCCAGCCTGCCAGCCCACCAGCCCTGAGTGACTGAACTGCCAGCCATCTAGCCATGACTTACTGAACTGCCAGCCCAATAATCCATTCAGTCCACCCTTTCTCCTTTCTCTCTCTCTCACAGAGTCTGTCACCTGTTTTGGGCACAATTTCTGGCAGTTTCTCAGCTGCCAATCTGGCAGGTCCGAGTGATTGTACTGCCAGGCCTCAGTGACTGATCTGCCAGCCCAAGAATCCATTCGGCCCATAATGTCTCTCCTAGCCCTCTGGAAACCAGTACCTTCGGCCCACAACAACCATACTAGCGCAACAGAAAGCCCCCTCCCCTCCCCACTGGCGAGCAATATTGGAATTGGTGGAGAGGAATATTGCGTTGGGTGACCAGCCCTCCCCTGTGATGCTGGGACCCAACGGGTCCCACTTAGTCTAGTATTACATATACATCACAACCCGCTTCTCTTTGCTGGAAGTCAGTGTGCTCGTCACCTTTTGGCAAGTATGCTCTCATTTGATCTATATGACGACGCATGACGCTTCTCTCACTCAAATTTACATTATACATGACTTCACTGATGACTTCTGCTATCATTCCGTAAAGCCAAGTAGGACCTGATGTGAAGTTCTTGACCATGACATCATCATTCATCTCAAATACTCGTTCCCGGTACACTGAGAAGTTGAGGAGCGAGTTCTCAGCTAGTGACTCTTCTTCAGTTTGGAAGGGCTTGCAAGAAATTACCAGATACAAGAGGAAAGCCCCCTGCTCTTTGGACAATCGTCAGCTGACCAACGACCTGAATGAGTTTTACTACTGGCTAGAAAATCAGAAACATAACCCTGGTACCCCCTCCCCCCCTCTCCCCCATGTCCCCAACCAACACAGCCAGACCGCAGTCTACAGAGAATGAACCCTGCACCCTCTCCTTCCCATTCACCACTTCACACCTACTTAAGGTAAGACTCCAGTATGAAAAGAGTGGACTATTTCCCACCTCAAACAATACTTCATACCCACTCACTGCCTGAACTCATTCTGCAAAGAACTGGGCCCTTCTTCACCCACCCCCCCCCCCCTCCAATCACCACTTCACACTCATTCACCCACACCCTCCGAGCTGCACAACATCACTTCTCCATCATCAACAATAAAAATAGAGGAGGTGGAGAGGCTTTTCAGAGGACAAAAAAGCAAGAAATCTCCAGGACCTGACAATGTTTTCCCCACTACTCTCAAGCTCTGTGCCAAACAGCTGGCACTGATATATACAAACATTTTTAACCAGTCCCTGCAAACATGTACTGTCCCTGCCTGATTCAAAGTCTCCACTATTGTCCCTGGACCCAAAAAGGCAAGGATTACTTTTCTTAATGACTACAGGCCTGTTGTACTGACCTCTGTAGTCACGAAGACACTCGAAAGGCTTGTGCTGGCCAAGCTGAAAAATATCACAAACTCCCTGCTGGACCCTCTGCAGTTTGCATATCGGGCCAATAGATCTGTGGATGATGCAGTCAACCTGGGCCTGCACTTCATCCTACAGGGGACCTATGCGACTTTGAGTCTTTCAACTTTCAAGCGACTTTCAAGCGACTTTGAGTCCTGAAAAGCACTATATAAATAAAATCTATTATTATTATTATTATTATGCGAGGATCCTGTTTGTTGATTTTAGCTCTGCATTCAACACCATTGTACCAGAGCTACTACACTCCAAACTTTCCGAGTTGACTGTGCCTGAACCCCTCTGTCCGTGGATCACCAACTTCCTGAGAGACAGGAAGCAGCATGTGAGGCTGGAAAAGCACATCTTGGACGCACAAACGCTCAGCATATGAGCACCGCAAGGCTGCGTACTCTCTCCTCCCCTCTCTCTCCACCGACGACTGCACCTCCACAGACACCTCTGTCAAGCTTCTCAAGTTTGCGGACGACACAACCCTGATTGGACTGATCCAGGATGGGGAGGAATCTGCCTACAGACAGGAAGTGTAACAGCTGGCATCCTGGTGCCATCACAACAACCTAGAGCTCAATGCTCTTAAGACAGTGGAATTGATTGTAGACTTTAGGAGAGCTCCCCCTCCCCTCACCCCACTCACCATCAACAACACTATAGTCACATCTGTGGAGTCTTTTAAGTTCCTGGGAACCATCATCTCCAAGGACCTTATGTGGGGGGGGGGGGCTACCATCGACTCCACAGTCAAAAAGGCACAACAGAGAATGTACTTCCTACAGCAGCTGAGGTAGCACAATCTGCCACAGGCAATGATGGTCCAATTCTACACGGCCATCGTAGAGTCTGTTCTCACCTTCTCCATCATGGTCTGGTTTGGCTCAGCCAACAAGCACGACACCTGGAGGCTGCAGCGAATCGTCCGATCAGCAGAGAAGGATATTGGCTGCAACCTTTCCTCCAGTGATGAACTGTACACTGCAAGGGCCAGGAAGCGAGCGGCCAAGATCATCTCTGACCCCTCTCACCCTGGCCACAAACTCTTTGAATCACTTCCCTCTGGAAGGCGACTCCGGACTGTGAAAGCTGCCACAGCCAGACATAAAAACAGTTTTTATCCACGAGTAGTTGCTCTACTCAACAGCCAAAAATCTGTAGCCTCCCTTTGATCTGGTAGTTTGTTGGTTCACATGCTTGATCAATGGTGTTTTATCATTAATGTTTTATTATTATGAATGTTTAGTGTTTTCTGAGTCATTCATTACTGTCACTGTATGTCATGTTGTTACTTGTGGGCGGAGCACCAAGGCAAATTCCTTGTATGTGAATATTTGGCCAATAAACTTACTTACTTACTTCCTCGATCTGCTGCCTGTTTCATTGAAACTTGCTTCCTTCGGACACATTTGCTTAGATCGGGTCGCAGACTGTCAAGTTTAGTGTGGATCTTTCGTCTGAACATCAGTTCACTGGGTGACTTTCCAGTTGTTTCTTGAGGTGTGACTCTGTATGTCAGCAAGAACTTCTGGATCTTTAGTTCCAGGTCTGATCCTTTTCCTTTCTTCACACCTGCTTTCACCATCTGTACGCCTTTTTTGGCTAGTCCGTTGCTGGACGGGTGTTTGGGTGATGTTTGAATGCGGCAGATGTTGTTGCTGCTGAGGAACCTGGCAAATTCTTCAGACAGAAACTGCGTACTGTTGTCTGTGATCACAGATTCTGGTAACCCATGAGATGCAAACAACCGTCTCAGGGCAATCACTGTTGCTGCTGCTGTTGTGAGTCTCACCTGAATGGCTTCAATCCATTTGCTGTGAGCATCGACCACAATCAGCAAATTCTCATCATCGAGGCTGGCATAGTCACAGTGAATCCTACTCCACGGTCTCTCAGGAAACTCCCATGGATGGATCTGGGCTGCAACAGGACTATGTTGACTCTGCTGACAGCTTGGACAACTTCTTACTTGTTGTTCCAACTCTTTGTTGATTCCTGGCCACCAAACGTATGATCAGGCCAATGCCTTCATTTTCACGATGCCAGAGTGAGTGCTATGAAGTTCTTCAAGGATTCTAGTCCTCATCTCCCGATTATCTGGTATGACCACTCATGGTCCCCACAGGATTATGTCATCCTCAACTGACAGCTCTTCTTTCTTGCTGGAAAAGGGCTTTACTTCTTCTGGAAGATTCCTTGCACTTGGCCATCCTTCCATGATGTGGTTCTTCACCTTAGAAAGAACTATGTCCTTCTTGGTGGCTCTCTTCACTTCCGGTGCATCAACAGGGCATGTGTCTAGATCGGTGAGCAAGTTGATGCATGCCTCTGGTGCATCATCAAGCTCCACAAGCTCAGGTGATTCCATGAAGAGTCCTCTTCGTGGATCGGCAGGCGCGACAATGCATCTGCATTCTGGTGTTTCTTGCCTTCCCGATGGACAATCTTATAACTGTAGGCAGACAGGATCATATGCCATCTTGCTACACGAGCAGAGGCCATTGGGCTGGCCGGCTTGTGGTCTCCAAACAGTTCCATCAGAGACTTGTGATCAGTCACAATGGTGAAAGGCCTCCCATGTAACTGCTTGTGGAACTTCTTCAGTCCAAAAATTATGGATAAACCCTCCTTTTCATATTGTGAGTAGTTCACTTCGCTGGGCTTGAGAGTGCGTGAGGCAAAAGCTATCGACCGTTCTTGTCCATCTGAGTCCACATGGCTTATCACAGCACCTAAGCCATAGGGGCTTGCATCCATTTGGAGCAGGATTGTTTTGGCTGGATCGTAATGTGTCAGCACAGTATCACTCTGCAGGAGACGCTTGGATCGCTGGAATGCCTGCTCTTGTTCCTTTCCCCATTTGAACTTGGGATCAGGCTTGCTGCATCTCCTCCCACTCTTTGAATCTGCTGATCTGTACTCATCCTTCAGCATTAGAGTCAACGGTGCAATCTCCTGTGACAGGTTGGGTATAAACTTCCTGTAATACCCAAATAATCCTAGGTATGCCTGGAGGTGGCTTTGGTTCACAGGCCGTTTTGCTTCCCACACTGCATCAACTTTGTCTTGAAAAGGACGAAGACCATTCTTGTTCAGTCGATGTCCATGATAGTCAACTGACTCTTGCATCAGTGCACACTTCTCCTTCTTCAGACGTAACCCACTGGTTTCTAGTCTTGACAGGACCGCTTCCAGGTTCCTGAGGTGCTCTTTGTCAGTCCTTCCGCTGATGATGATATCATCCAGATACGGCTTGCACATGGGAATATCCGCTAGCAGGCTCTCCATTGTTCTCTGGAACATGGCTGGTGCGCTGGATATCCCAAAAGGTAACCTGGCATACTCGAAGAGACCTTTGTGCGTATTAATTGTGGTGAACTTACGAGCTTCAGGGTCTAACTGTATCTGATGATAGGCATGGGAGAGGTCTAATTTAGAGAACTTTTCTCCTCCTTCTAGTTCCTGCAGGAGATCCTCCAAAGTTGGAAGTGGATACTGTTCCACTTTCTGCACCTTATTTGCTGTGAGCTTGGAATTTCCACAGACTCTCATGTTCCCATTCGGTTTTGTAACAGCTATGGTCGGGCATGCAAAATCTGCTGTCTTCACCGGCTTGATAATGCCATCCTGCTGCGTCATCCAATGCGGCATCAATCTGCTTTCTCAGTTCCGTTCAGTTCAGTTTTATTTGTCATATGTAGGTTAACACAGGGTCAACGGTCCAATGAAATGTGTTTGACAAGACAACGGGTCACCTCAGCAATGATATTACAAGGATGAAATTAAGGTTTAAAAAAAAGATAAGAGTGACATTGGTATGTAAAAGACAATAATAAATAAAATAATCAACATATATGATGTGTTTATGAGTTCAGAAGCCTGATGGCATGATGATAAAAACTGTTCTTAAGCCTGGTGGTACGTGCAGCCATGCTCCTGTATTGTCTGCCTGACGGTAACAAGAACAGTCTGGGTGCTGGGTGGCTGTGGTCCTTGATGATGCTGTGTGCCTTCCGCAGGCACCGCCTGTGGGAAATGTCCTGAATGGCCAGGAGACAGTTGCCAGTGATGTGCTGTGCTGCCTTCACCACTCTCTGTAGTGATTTGCGGCTGTGGGCAGAACAGTTCACGTACCAGACTGTGATGCAGCCCGTCAGCAGGCTCTCGATGGTGCAACTGTAGAAGTTTGTGAGGATGCTGGCGTTCATGCCAAACTTCCTCAGTCTTCTCAGGAAAAAGAGCCGCTGGCGGGCTTTCTTAGATATTGTGTCCGTGTGCAGTGTCCAAGAGAGGTCCTCAGTGATGTGCACACCGAGGAACTTGAAGCTGCTGACCCTTTCAACCTCAGCATCACCAATGTGGATGGGGAGGTGTCCACTCCTCTGCTCTCTCCTGTAGTCCACGAACATCTCTTTAGTTTTGCTGACATTGAGAGAGAGGTTATTTTCCTGGCACCAGCTGTTTACTGCCTTTACCTCCTCTCTATAGACCTTCTCATTATTGTCTGTGATGAGGCCCAGGATGGTCGTGTCGTCAGCAAACTTTAAGATGATGTTGGAGCTGTGCTTAGCAGTACAGTCGTGTGTGAACAGGGAGTACAGGAGAGAACTGAGCACACAGCCCTGTGGTGCGCCTGTATTGAGGATCAGTGAGGAAGAGGTGTGGCTACCAATTCTCACCACCTAGTGTCTGCCCGTCAGGAAGTCGAATATCCAGCCGCAGATGGAGTTCTCCATTCCAAGATCAAGGAGCTTGGGGACGAGTTTTGAGGGAATGATAGTGTTGAATGCTGAGCTGTAGTCTCACATTCTCACATATGTATTCCCTTTGTCCAGGTGGGTGAGCGCAGTGTGAGTTGCCAGGGCGATGGCATCGTCTGTGGCCCTGTTTGGTCTATACGCAAACTGAAGAGGGTCCAAGGTGTCAGGGAGAGAGGAGCAGATGTGAGTTTTGACTAGCTGCTTCATGATGACTGATGTCAGTGCGACAGGACGGTTGTCATTTAAACAGGAGATTAATGGTTTCTTTGGAACAGGAACAATGATGGATGCTTTGAAGGGGGTGGGAACCACAGTGACTAAGGGAGAGGTTGAAGATGTTGGTGAACACCTCTGCCAGTTGATGAGCGCACGCCCTGAGAGCCCGCCCTGGAATACCATCTGGCCCTGGAGCTTTGTGGTCATTGACCTTTTTGAAGGACCGCCTCACGTCTGCCGTTTGTAGGGTCAGTGAGGTAGTTCCCCTGCACACCTGTGGACTCATGGTGGGTGCTGTGTTATCTGCAGCATATGAAGCAGGAGCTGCCTTGTTTTCATCTTGTGGACAATTTTGGTCGCCTAATTATAGGAAGGATGTCAACAAAATAGAGAGAGTACAGAGGAGATTTACTAGAACGTTGCCTGGGTTTCAGCAACTAAGTTACAGAGAAAGGTTGAACAAGTTAGGGCTTTATTCTTTGGAGCGCAGAAGGTTAAGGGGGGACTTGATAGAGGTCTTTAAAATGATGAGAGGGATAGACAGAGTTGACGTGGATAAGCTTTTCCCACTGAGAGTAGGGAAGATTCAAACAAGGGGACATGACTTGAGAATTAAGGGACAGATGTTTAGGGGTAACATGAGGGGGAACTTCTTTACTCAGAGAGTGGTGGCTGTGTGGAATGAGCTTCCAGTGAAGGTGGTGGAGGCAGGTTCGTTTTTATCATTTAAAAATAAATTGGATAGTTATATGGACGGGAAAGGAATGGAGGGTTATGGTCTGAGCGCAGGTATATGGGACTAGGGGAGAATACGTGTTCGGCACGGACTAGAAGGGTCGAGATGGCCTGTTTCTGCGCTGTAATTGTTATCTGGTTATATGGTTATATACTTTTGCTTGGTATCCATTCAGTACTCCATGGGTGCTATTATCAAACATTTTTGCGTGTTTGTGGAGTACTGTGTTCATGGCATCTTGCAAACTGTGTATAGACTTAGGCTTGGACCCGGCGTGTTCTGGCTGGCTAGATCTGACAGCAATCCAGGGTACTTCCTCAACCAGTCTCTTCCCAATACGCTTGCACCTTTCTTTACCACCACTAGGGTCAGGGTTTCTGGATCCCTGTGAGGTTCGAGCTGAAGAAGGGTTTCGGCCCGAAACGTTGCCTATTTCCTTCGCTCCATAGATGCTGCTGCACCCGCTGAGTTTCTCCAGCATTTTTGTGTACCTTCGATTTTCCAGCATCTGCAGTTCCTTCTTTAACACAGGTTTGAGCTGTACCTGCTTGTCCGTAGATGTCAACCTTCTCTCCTGTGTAGGATTTCAGCTTGAGGCTACAGGGATCTAGTCTGGGGTCCTGACCGAGTTTTCTGAAGACTTCTTCTGGTACGATAGTCCATGGACTTCCGGCGTCAACTTCTAGTTGTACCTCCCTACCGTTCACTATCAAAGTGGCTGTATACAGGTCAGAGTTCATCAACTTGTTGATCGATTCATCTTCCAAGTGGCTCAGCGGTGCCTCCAAGTGGTTTGCTTTTTTTCTGGGATTGACCCACGTCTGTTGGTAAGCTCTAACAGCATCACACTGGCTTTTGGTGTGACCCGTTCCCAAGCACCTGAAGCACCTACCATCTTGAAATTTACGCGTCGCTGGCTCATGGCTGCCTCCACATCTCCAGCACTTCTTGGAGTATTAGACCTTTTCTCTGGATGCCCTTGGTGGACTCCTTATCTTCTTTAGTCCAGACCTTCCTTTGCAGCTGATGGACAGGGGTAGCATCCTCTTGAGGCCTTCCGATCTTCTTGATCTGCTCTGCATCTTGTTTAGCAACTTCCATCGTTATCGCCATATTGACTGCGTTCTCGAAGGTTAATTTCAGTGTACCCAACAGTTTCCGTTAACATCTGCTCATCCTACCACCAACCATCCCTTAGCATATTTTCCAGTTCCTTAAAATTACATGCCTCACTTAAGTGTCGAAGCTTTGCTAGGAACTGAGGGACAGTTTCATTTGCTTGTGTGCATGTGTAGAATTGGTATCTTTGCACTATTTCTGTTGGTTTCGGCAAGAAATTAGTTATTAACGCCTCCTTACATTGCTCGTACATTTTACTAGCAGGTTTCTCTGGCTAGTAAAATGCCAGTGTGATAACCCTTGCTTCCTAAACCTATTGTTTGAAGTGAACCAAGCCTCTAAGACTTCGGTCCATTCCTCAAAAGTATAACCAGATTCTAAAAGGCCTGTCTCACGAGTCTGCGGTCATTGGCGGCGAAACAGGAAGAATCTACCGCTCCTGGGCCGCCATAGACCGTGCACTCGGTCAAACGCACAATTCCGGGGCCGTGCGGCGTTGTTCCCAACGGTGCTAAAATAAAACCAACACTGTTCAAAAAACTTTTCCTACCGCACAGCCTCCGCCAGTGAGGCACGAGTGCGGCACGGCCGCCGCCACAGCCGCCGCCAGTGTGGCACGAGCGCCGTGCTTCGAACTTGCAACGCCACAGCCTCCGCCAGTGAGGCACGACCGCCGCCACAGCCGCCGCCACAGCCTCCGCCAGTGAGGCACGTGTGCGGAACGGTCGCCGCCACAGCGCCACGATCAGCACGGCTGCCACCACAGCCCCGCAGATCCTAAATGACGTCATCGCAGTCGGCGTGCCCTTTTTTTTTAACTTACCGCAAGCTCGTGGGACCAGCCGTACTTAATCACTCGGCCCCCGCGCAGCATCCATGCGGCGCTCCCGTGGCATAGGCTCAGCGCTCTCGCCGTTGCCGTGCGGTCCCCTCTACCGGCGACGCCGCGCTTCACCGCCGATGACCGCAACACCGTGAGACAGAGCCTTAACTGGGGCACATTCCCAACCATTGAATTAGCCATGTTGCTACTCGGGTACACAAAATGCCTGTCCTCTTAAAGGCCTGTCTCACGAATCTGCGTACATTGGCGGTGATACAGGAAGTATCTACCGCTCGTGGACCGCCAGAGTCCGCGGGTTCGGTCAAACGCACACTGCCGAGGCCGTGCGGCGTTGGTCCCAACACCGCACGGTGCTCACAAAAAATCAACACTGTCTAAAAATAATTTCTTACCGCACAGCCGCCGCCAGTGAGGCATGAGTGCGGCACGGTCACCGCCACAGCCGCCGCCAGTGCGGGACAAGCGCCGTGAGTCGAACTCTCACCGCCACAGCCGCCGCCAGTGAGGCACGTGTGCGGCACGGCCGCTGCCCCGCGATCCGAAAGTCGTCATCGCGTAGCGCGTCGCGTTGTGTGATGACGTCATCATGTAGCGCGTCGCGTTGCGCAATGACGTCATCACCCGACGCCGCAAGCTCGTGGAACCAGCTGTACGGAGATCACTCGGCCCCCGCGCAGCATCCGTGCGGCGCTCTCATGGTTGCCGTGCGGTCCCCTCTTCCGGCGACGCCGCGCTTCACCGCCAATGACCGCAAACCCGTGGGACAGAGCCTTTATTTAGTCTTGAAGATGTGAATAAGAAGCCTTTACACAATTCTATTCCTGCTAATGGAATCCCATCCTCGTCGCCAAATTGTTATGTATTTGTGCTAGAAAGTGACTTAAAATAAGACTCGGAACATACAGGTACTTAACAAGTTTCTTGTATTGAATTCGCCTTCTAGAGTCTCTCTGAGCAAGCGTACAATTGTGCAAGATATAGAAACATAGAAAAGACTAGGCTGTTAGGAACTGACAAGGAACCGCTTGGACGTTAAATGCGTGGCTGAAGGACTGGTGCAGAGGGCAGGGATTCAAATATTTGGATCATTGGGACCTCTTTTGTGGAAGGTGCGACCTGTACAAAAAGGATGGGTTGCACTTGAACCTGAGGGGGACCAATATCCTGGCGGGGAGATTTGCAAAGGCTACTGGGGAGACTTTAAACTAGAACGGTTGGGGGGAGGGACTCAAATAGAGAAAGCTATTAGACAGTGTGTGAGGCAGGAGGCAGAGAAGGAAAGCACTCAGACCCAACATGTAGGGGGGAAAGAAGAAAACAATAATAAACAGAGAATAAGAGGTGTTGGGGTTCTTAAATGGGTGAGCAGACAAACAGAGGGGTGTAAAATGCGGGCGGAAGCAATAGGTAGCTAGGTGAAAAGTAAAAGCGGCAGGCAGACAAATCAAGGACAAAAATCAAAAAGGGACACTTTTCAACATAATTGTAAAAGGGGTAAGAGCGTTGTAAAAACAAGCCTGAAGGCTTTGTGTCTCAATGCAAGGAGCATTCGTAATAAGGTGGATGAGTTGAACGTGCAGATAGCTATTATTGATTATGATATAGTTGGGATCACGGAGACATGGCTCCAGGGTGACCAAGGCTGGGAGCTGAACATCCAGGGATATTCAATATTCAGGATGGATAGAGAGAAAGGAAAAGGAGGTGGGGTAGCATTGCTGGTTAGAGAGGAAATTAACGCAGTGGAAAGGAAGGACATTAGCTTGGAGGATGTGGAATCGGTATGGGTAGAGCTGCGAAACACTAAGGGGCAGAAAACGCTGGTGGGTGTTGTGTACAGGCCACCTAACAGTAGTAGTGAAGTTGGAGATGGCATCAAATAGGAAATTAGAAATGCGTGCAACAAAGGCAAAACAGTTATAATGGGTGACTTCAATCTACATATAGATTGGGTGAATCAAATTGGCAGGGGTGCTGAGGAAGAGGATTTCTTGGAATGTATGCGGGATAATTATCTAAACCAACATGTAGAGGAACCAACGAGAGAGCAGGCTATTCTACACTGGGTATCGAGTAATGAGGAAGGGTTAGTTAGCAGACTTGTTGTGCATGCCCCCTTGGGCAAGAGTGACCATAATATGGTTGAGTTCTTCATTAGGATGGAGAGTGACATTGCTAATTCAGAAACAATAGTTCTGAACTTAAAGAAAGGTAACTTTGAGGGTATGAGACGTGAATTGGCCAAGATTGACTGGCAATTAGTTCTAAAAGGGTTGACGGTGGATATGCAATGGAATGCATTTAAAGACTGCATGGATGAACTACAAAAATTGTTCATCCCAGTTTGGCAAAAGAATAAATCAGGGAAGGTAGTGCATCCGTGGATAACAAGGGAAATCAGGGATAGTATCAAAGCAAAAGATGATGCGTACAAATTAGCCAGAAAAAGCAGCATACCAGTGGACTGGGAGAAATTCAGAGACCAGCAGAGGAGGACAAAGGGCTTAATTAGGAAAGGGAAAATAGATTATGAAAGAAAACTGTCAGGGAACATAAAAACTGACTGCAAAAGTTTTTATAGATATGTGAAGAGAAAGAGATTAGTTAAAACAACTGTAGGTCCCTTGCAGTCAGAAACAGGTGAATTAATCATGGGGAACAAGGATATGGCGGACCAATTGAATAACTACTTTGGTTCCGTCTTCACTAAGACAGAAATAATCTGCCGGAAATAGCAGGGGACCGCGGGTTAAAGGAGATGGAGGAACTGAGTGAAATCCAGGTTAGTCGGGAAGTGGTGTTGGGTAAATTGAATGGATTAAAGGCCGATAAATCACCAGGGCCAGATAGGCTGCATCCCAGAGTACTTAAGGAAGTAGCTCCAGAAATAGTGGATGCATTAGTGATAATTTTTCAAAACTCTTTAGATTCTGGAGTAGTTCCTGAGGATTGTAGGGTAGCAAACGTAACCCCACTTTTTAAGAATAATAATAATGATAATAATGGATGGGATTTATATAGTGCCTTTCTAATACTCAACGCGCTTTACATCGCATTATTCATTCACTCCTCAGTCACACTCGGTGGTGGTGAGCTACTTTTGTAGCCACAGCTGCCCTGGGGCAGACTGACGGAAGCGTGGATGCTAATCTGCGCCTACGGCCCCTCCGACCACCACCAATCACTCACACACATTCACACACATTCACACGCAGGCAAAGGTGGGTGAAGTGTCTTGCCCAAGGACACAACGACAGTAAGAAGGGAGGGAGAGAGAAAACGGGGAATTACAGACCAGTTAGTCTAACATCGGTAGTGGGGAAACTGCTAGAGTCATTTATTAAAGATGGGATAGCAGCACATTTGGAAAGTGGTGAAATCATTGGACAAAGTCAGCATGGATTTACGAAAGGTAAATCATGTCTGACGAATCTTATAGAATTTTTCGAGGATGTAACTAGTAGAGTGGATAGGGGAGAACCAGTGGATGTGTTGTATCTGGACTTTCAGAAGGCTTTCGACAAGGTCCCACATAAGAGATTAATATACAAACTTAAAGCACACGGTATTGGGCGTTCAGTATTGATGTGGATAGAGAACTGGCTGGCAAACAGGAAGCAAAGAGTAGGAGTAAACGGGTTCTTTTCACAATGGCAGACAGTGACTAGTGGGGTACCACAAGGCTCAGTGCTGGGACCCCAGCTATTTACAATTTATATTAATAACCTGGATGAGGGAATTGAAGGCAACATCTCCAAGTTTGCAGATGACACTAAGCTGGGGGGCAGTGTTAGCTTTGAGGAGGATGCTAGGGGACTGCAAGGTGACTTGGATAGGCTGGGTGAGTGGGCAAATGTTTGGCAGATGCAGTAAAATGTGGATAAATGTGAGGTTATCCACTTTGTTGGCAAAAACAGGAAAGCAGACTATTATCTAAATGGTGGCCGATTAGGAAAAGGGGAGATGCAGCGAGACCTGGGTGTCATGGTACACCAGTCATTGAAAGTAGGCATGCAGGCGCAGCAGGCAGTGAAGAAAGCGAATGGTATGTTAGCTTTCATAGCAAAAGGATTTGAGTATAGGAGCAGGGAGGTTCTACTGCAGTTGTACAGGGTCTTGGTGAGACTACACCTGGAGTATTGTGTACAGTTTTGGTCTCCAAATCTGAGGAAGGACATTATAGCCATAGAGGGAGTGCAGAGAAGGTTCACCAGACTGATTCCTGGGATGTCAGGACTTTCATATGAAGAAAGACTGGATAGACTCGGCTTATACTCGCTAGAATTTAGGAGATTGAGAGGGATTCTTATAGAAACTTACAAGATTCTTATGGGGTTGGACAGGCTAGATGCAGGAAGATTGTTCCCGATGTTGGGGAAGTCCAGGACAAGGGGTCACAGCTTAAGGATAAGGGGGAAATCCTTTAAAACCGAGATGAGAAATAACTTTTTCACACAGAGAGTGGTGAATCTCTGGAACTCTCTGCCACAGAGGGTAGTTGAGGCCAGTTCATTGGCTATATTTAAGAGGGAGTTAGATGTGGCCCTTGTGGCTAAAGGGATCAGGGGTATGGAGAGAAGGCAGGTACGGGATACTGAGTTGGATGATCAGCCATGATCATATTGAATGGCGGTGCAGGCTCGAAGGGCCGAATGGCCTACTCCTGCACCTATTTTCTATGTAACTATGTATCTATAATATGATTAGTTTTAATCTGCAATTTGAGAAGGAGAAGTCAGTGATGCAGTTGAATAAAGGGGACGATGAAGGCATGAGAGAGGAGCTGGCCAAGGTAGACTGGAAAGGGATCCGAGCAGGAATGATGGTGGAACAGCAATAGCAGGAATTTCTGGGCATAATCCGGAAGAGGCAGGATCATTTCATTCCAAAAAGGAAGAAAGATTCTAAGGGGCGTAAGAGGCAACTGTGGCTGACAAGAGAAGTTAGGGATAGAATAAAACTAAAAGAAAAGATGTATAACACAGCAAAGAGTAGCCAGGAGCCAGAGGATTGGGAAACTTTCATAGGACAACAGAAGGAAACAAAACAGGCAATACGGGCTGAAAAGATGAAGTACGAAGGGAAGCTGGCCACGAATATAAAGGACAGTAAAAGCTTCTTTAGATATGTTATGGGAAAAAGAGTAGCAAAGTCAAATGTGGGTCCCTTGAAGGCAGACACGGGTGAAATTATTATGGTTAACAAGGAAATGGCAGAAGAGTTGAACAGGTACTTCGGATCTGTCTTCACTAAGGAAGACACAAGCAATCTCCCAGACGTACTTGAGGACAGAGGATCTAAGGGGGTAACATAGAAACATAGAAAGGTGCAGGAGGAGGCCAGTCGGCCCTTCGATCCCGCACCGCCATTCATTGTGAACATGGCTTATCGTCCCCAATCAATAACCCGTGCCTGCCTTCTACCCATATCCCTTGATTCCACTAACCCCTAGAGCTCTATCCAACTCTCTCTTAAATCCATTCAGTGACTTGGCCTCCACTATCCTCTGTGGCAGGGAATTCCACAAATTCACAACTCACTGGTTGAAAAAGGAATTTCTCACCTCAGTCTTAAATGGCTTCCCCTTTTATCTAAGACTGTGGCCCCTGGTTCTGGACTCACCCAACATTGGGAACATTGTCCTGCATCTAGCTTGTCCTGTCCGTTTATAATTGTATATGTTTCTATAAGAAACCCCCTCATCCTTCTAAACTCCAGTGAATACAAGCCCAGTCTTTTCAATCTTTCCTCATATGACAGTCCCGCCATCCCAGGGATCAATCTCGTGAACCTATGCTGCACAGCCTCAATCACAAGGATATCCTTCCTCAAATTAGGAGACCAAAACTGGACGCAATACTCCAGATATGATCTCACCAGAGCCCTGCACAACTGCAGAAGAACCGCTCTACTCCTATACTGAAATCCTCTTGTCATGAAGGCCAACATTCCATTAGCTTTCGTCACTGCCTGCTGTACCTGCACGCCAACTTTCAGTGACTGGTGTACAAGGACGCCCAGGTCTCGCTGAACCTCCCGCTTGCCTAACCTAACCCCATTGAGATAATAATCTGCCCCCTGTTTTTGCCGCCAAAGTGGATAACCTCATTTATCTATATTATACTGTATCTGCCACGCATCTGCCGACTCAGTCAACCTGTCCAGGTCACCCTGCAACCTCCTAACATCCTCTTCATAGTTCACACTGCCACCCAGCTTTGTGTAATCTGCAAACTTGCTAGTGTTGCTCCTAATTCCATCTTCCAAATCATTAATATATATGGTAAACAGTTGCAGCCCCAAAACCAAGCCTTGCGGCACTCCACTCGCCACTGCCTGCCATTCTGAAAAGGACCCGTTCACTCCTACTCTTTGCTTCCTGTCTGCCAACCAATTTTCTATCCATGACAACACCCTACCCCCAATACCATGTGCTCTAATTCTAGTCACCAGTGTCCCGTGCGGGACCTTATCAAAGGCTTTCTGAAAGTCTAGATACAGTACATCCACTGGCACCTCTTCATCCATTTTACTTGTCACATCCTCAAAAAATTCCAGAAGATTAGTCAAGAATGATTTTTCTTTCATAAATTCATGTTGACTTGGACTAATCCTTTTACTGCTAGCCAAATGCCCCATTATTACCTCTTTAATAATTGACTCCAGCATCTTTCCCACCACCGAAGTCAGGCTAACTGGTCTGTAAATTCCCCGTTTTCTATCTCGCTCCTTTCTTGAAAAGTGGGATAACGTTAGCTATCCTCCAATCCAAAGGAACTGATCCTGAATCGATCGAACATTGGAAAATAATCACTAATGCGTCCACTATTTCTAGAGCCACCTCCCTGAGCACCCAGGGATGCAGATCATCGGGCCCAGGGGATTTATCCTCCTTCAGCCCCATTAGCCTACCCAATACTATTTCTCGCCTAATGAAAATTTCTTTCAGTTCCTCTACCCCCTTAGATCCTCTGTCCTCCAGTACTTCTGGGAAATTGTTTGTGTCTTCCTTAGTGAAGACAGATCCGAAGTACCTGTTCAACTCTTCTGCCATTTTCTTTGTACCCCATAATAATTTCACCCGTGTCTGCCTTCAAGGGACCCACATTTGACTTTGCTCCACTTTTACCCTTAACATATCTAAAGAAGCTTTTACTGTCCTTCTTTATATTTCTGGCCAGCTTCTCTTCATACTTCATCTTTTCAGCTTGTATTGCCCATTTTGTTTCCTTCTGTTGTCCTATGAAAGTTTCTCAATCCTCTGGCTTCCAGCTACTCTTTGCTGTGTTATACATCTTTTCTTTTTGTTTTATTCTATCCCTAACTTCTCTTGTCAGCCACGGTTGCCTCCTACTCCCTTTAGAATTGTTCTTCCTTTTTGGAATGAAATGAACCTGCGTCTTCCGGATTATGCCCAGAAATTCCTGCCATTGTTTTCCACCATCATTCCTGCTAGTATCCCTTTCCAGTCTACCTAGGCCAGCTCCTCTCTCATGCCTTCATAGTCCCCTTTGTTCAACTGCATCACTGACATTTCCAATTTCACCTTCTCCTTCTCAAATTGCAGATTAAAACTAAACTGAGGAACTGAAGAAATTTTCATTAGGCGAGAAATAGTATTGGGTAGGCTAATGGGACTGAAGGATGATAAATCCCCTGGGCCTGATGGTCTGCATCCCAGGGTCCTCGGGGAGGTGGCTCTAGAAATAGTGGACATGTTGGTGATTATTTTCCAATGTTCGATCGATTCAGGATCAGTTCCTGTGGATTCCTCACGCCTCTCACCATTCACATCATTCCCTACTACAGTTGGCTATGCTCTCCTATCCCTTTGTGAGCTTTATTTCCCATTAATTCTGGGGTCATTAACTATCCCTTTACTCCCTTTCCCTTTAAGTCCCTTTCCCTTTACCTCCGTCCTTGACTATCCCATTTGACAACCCCTCCCCTATTTACTTTAAAACTACCTGTGTCGCAGTGGCAAACCTGCCTGCCAGAATGCCGGTCCCCCACCTGTTAAGGTACAATCCGTCCCTTTTGTACATCCCCCTTACTCCAAAACAGATCCCAGTGGTCTAAGAATAGCTTGGTTCATAACAAGAGGATTTCAGTGCAGGAGTTTCAAAACTAGAGGATTTCATTGTAGGAGTAGATAGGTTCTTCTGCAGTTGTATAGGGCTCTGGTAAGACCACATCTGGAGTATTGCGTACAGTTTTAGTCTCCTAATTTGAGGAAGAACATCCTTGTGATTGAGGCAGTGCAGCGTAGGTTCACAAGATTGATCCCTGGGATGGCGGGACTGTCATATGAGGAAAGATTGAAAAGACTAGGCTAGACTAGACTAGAGTTTAGAAGGATGAGGGGGAATCTTATAGAAACATATAAAATTATAAAAGGACTGGACAAGCTAGATGCAGGAAAAATGTTCCCAATGTTGGGCGAGTCCAGAACCAGGTGCCACAGTCTTAGAATAAAGGGGAGGCCATTTAAGATTGAGGTGAGAAAAAAAAATGTCACCCGGAGAGTTGTGAATTTGTGGAATTCCCTGCCACAGAGGGAAATGGAGGCCAAATCACTGGATGGATTTAAGAGAGAGTTAGATAGAGCTCTAGGGGCTAGTGGAATCAAGGGATTATGGGGAGAAGGCAGGCACGGGTTATTGATTGGGGACGATCAGCCATGATCGCAATGAATGGCGGTGCTGGCTCGAAGGGCCGACTGGCCTCCTCCTGCACCTATTTTCTATGTTTCTATGTATCTAAATCCCTGCCCCCCTGCACCAGTTCCCCAGCAACACATTCAGGTCATGTATCTCCCTGTTCCTGCTCTCACCAGCATGAGGAACTGGAAGCAAACCGGAGATAACCACCCTGGAGGTCCTGCTTTTCAGCACTATTCTAAGCTCTCCAAAGTCACGCTTCAGAATATTCATCCCCCTCTTTCCGACATCGTTTGTGCCAACATGCACTACAACTTCTGGCTGTTCACCTTCGCCCTTGAGGATTTTCTGCACTCGCTCCGTGACATCCTGGATCCGGGCACCCAGGAGGCAGCATACCATCCTCGAATCCCGTCTGTTCCCGCAGAAACACCTGTCCGTACCTCTCACAATGGAGTCTCCAACCAGAACTGCGTTGCCTGACATCGGCCTCCTTGGTTTTGGCTCAACAGCACTTTTTGCATCGCAAACCAGTGCCCTGCTCAGTGCGTCAACGTCTTCTGTCCCAACAGCTTTTAAGTGATTGAACCTGTTCACAAGAGGTACAACACCCAGGGACCTGTGCATTCCATGTTTACTTCCGTTTCTCACTGTCACCCACCTTTCCTCTTCCAGTACCTTCGGTGT
Source organism: Malacoraja senta (assembly GCA_038087875.1). Classification (NCBI taxonomy): domain Eukaryota; kingdom Metazoa; phylum Chordata; class Chondrichthyes; order Rajiformes; family Rajidae; genus Malacoraja; species Malacoraja senta. The sequence goes on from CM075977.1 coordinate 108,483,673, forward strand.
AACAATCTTGCTGTAGGACTCATCGAGGAACGACTCAGCCTCTCGGACGAACCCGAGGTCGTCCACGTGCTTCTCCAGTTCCCCAACACGGTCCTTCAGGAGCTGTACCTGGATGCACTTCTAACACTTGTTGCAGACAGAGGCACCAGCAGTGTCCTTGACCTCCCACATACTGCAAGCATCGCACTGAATCAGCTTGCCTGACATCTCCTTCTTTTGTCTCTCCCTCTCCAGTGTATTGCGTAGTCTCCTCCCCTCAGCCTCCTCGCCGAAAACTCTCGAGCCAAAGACTCACACTTCCCTCACAAGACCGCTCCCCTGGAGCAGCCTTGCTTGTATTCACTGATAAATTGCTTAATTTACCAATTTACAAACCAAATTTCTCAGTTTTAAACTGCTTGTCCCTTGTGACTTCCTCTCCTCCCCACGGGCTCCAGCCAATCAGTGCTTCTTCCTGCTTCTCCTTGTTGCTGCTTCTTCAAATTCAAACATTCAATATGCTAATCATATTTTCATACACAACACCGTCCCCCTCCCCTGGCTGCAGGATGCTCCCCGCCGGAAGCTGTCACCATCCCCTGATGCAGTACATTCGGCCCACAACACCCATACTAGCCCAATAAAATACACTCGGCCCACAATGCCCTACTAGCCCTCTGGAAACAAGTCCCTCTGGCCCACAACACCTGTACCAGCTCAAGAAAAGTCCTTAATACCAGTACTAGCCCTCTGGAAATCAATCCCCACCACCGCCTGAGGCCCTCCCCCTTCTCCGGCTGCAGGTCACACCATTCCCCAACTGGCCCCTGACAGCCCACATCTGATGCCGTCCCCCTCCACCGGCTGCAGGACGCTCCCCCCACCGGTCCCGGACTTCCCCCGCCTGAAACTGCCCCCCTCCCCCGACTACAGGATGCTCCCACCAGTCAACACCTGAAGCCGTCCCATCCCCAGCTGCAGGATGCTCCCCACCTTTCCGCCTGAAGCCGATGGGAGCGGCAGCAGTTGGCCATGGCACAGGTAGGCCATGGCAGCGAGAGGCCACGACAGCGATAGGCCACAGCATTGGTAGGCAGTGGTAGGCAGTGGCAATGTCAGGCCACAGCAGGGGCAGGCCACGGCAGGGGTAGGCCATGGCAGCTGCAGGCCACGGCAGGGGTAGGCCACGGCAGCGGTCCCCTACCCCAACGGCCCCTCACAGGCCCCGCCTGAAGCTGTCCACTTCACTGGCTGCAGGTCGCTCCCCGCCAGAAGCTCCACATTAGCCTTCTGGAAACCAGTCCCTTTGGACCACAACACCCGTACTGGCCCTCCAGAAAGCCCCCACCCCCCACTGCCTGAAGTCATCCCCCTCCACCAGCTGCAGGACACTCCCCCCCATCCCACCGGCACCTGACAGTCCCTGCCTGAAGCCGTCCCCTGCCCCGGCTGCAGGACACTCTTCTCCCCCTCCCCCCCACCGGCCCCCGACAGACCCTGCATGAAGCCGTTCCGCTCCCCCAGCTGTAGGATGCTTCCCCCGGCCCCTGACAGCCCTCTCCTGAAGCCGCCCCCCCTCCCCAGCTGCAGGATGCTCTCCCCCCCCCCCCACTGGCCCCGCCTGAATCTATCCTGTCCCCAGCTGCAGGATGTTTCCTACCAGTCCCCGCCTGAACCCGGTGGGCAGCGGCAGCGGTAAGCCATGACAGCGGTAGCTAACAGCAGTTGTAGGCCACAACTGCGATAGGCAGCGGCAGTGGTAGGCCACGGCAGTGGTAAGCCACATCCTGCAGCTGGGAATAGGGACGGTTAGGGGCTATAGGTGAGTGGTGGAATATTGTGTCGGGAATGGGTTGCGTTGGGGGAACGTGTGAGTGGTGGAATATTGCGTTGGGGAATGGGTTGCATTGAGGGACCAGGCTTCCCATGTGACTGGGACCCTACAGGTCCCACTTAGTCTAGTTTGTAAATTAAAAGCCAAGCTTGTACAGAATGTGTTCTACGGCTGGAATATTAAGTGATAAAAATGAAGTATAATAACATGAATAATTTTATCACTACCAGCTCTAGTTTAGCTTACAAGCTAGTTTACACCTTAACCTCCTTGTTATTAATCGAATCATGTCTGTTCTAGAAGTCATCAAACCTTTGATCCTGTTGACGATGAAAATAAAATGGGTTTCATAAGGGGACAACTGAATTGATTCCTAAATATTGGGTGAATGTAAAAGGACTAGCTTAATTTGTTAGATTTTACTCTGGAATCACAGTCTCCAAGAATTTATAGAATTAAAGAGGCATAGAGTCAAATAACATGGAAACAGGCCTTTCGACCCAACTTGCCCATTCTGATCAAGATCTAGACTAGTCCCACCTGCTCGTGTTTGGCACATATCCTTCAAAACTTTCAAATTTATTTTAATTTTTGTTGTGAAATTTCCCTGAGCTACCTGCACTCCACTGGCATTATTTCATTGGAAAGGCTGAGAAAATCCAATGTTAGTAGAGTTATCACTTCTTTCTGGTAACATTTGCTGAATGGGGATAGCTCCAGGTAATTTCCCTGCCTTGAAAAGTCCATTCTAGTTACTTATCTGGACATAGAAGTCAGAAATGGACAAAATATTCCTTGGTAACCTAAGATAGACAAAAATGCTGGAGAAACTCAGGCAGCATCTACGGAACGATGGAATAGGCGACGTTTTGGGTCAAGACCCTTCTTCAGACTGATGTGAGGGGGTGGGTCGAGAAAAAGAAAAGAAGAGGCACAGACAGTAGGCTGTGGGAGAGCTGGGAAGAGGAGGGCAAGGACTACCTGAAATTGGAGAAGTCAATGTTCATACCACTGGAGTGTAAACTACCCAAGCAAAATATGAGGTGCTGCTCCTCCAATTTGTGGTGGGACTCACTCTGGCCATGGAGGAGGCCGAGAACAGAAGGGTTGGATTCGGAATCATGGATCATGGAAACTTTATTGTCATTCAGACCTTTTGGTCTGAACGAAATTTCGTTGCCTTGCAGTCATACATATAATAAAATAACAAAACACACAATAAACACAGATTTAACATCCACCACAGTGAGTTCACCAGACACCTCCTCACTGTGATGGAAGGCAAAAATCTTAAGTCTTTGTCTCTTCCCTCCTTGTTCTCCCTCTGCGCGAACGTGATCCAGGCCTCCGATATTGTGACACCCACCGGGTGATGGTAAGTAAGTCCCGCGGCCCAACCATGCTCCGCGAACGGGCCGGTTCAATCTCCTAGGCCCGGGGTAGTCGAAGCTGCCGCCCTCCAGTCCAGCAGACGAAGCTGTTGCCGCGGGAGCTCTGGAAAAACAGATCACCAACCTGTGACCTGCGAGCTCCCGATGTTGTTGTCTACTGGGCCCGCAGCCGAACCTCCGAAGTCGGGTCGCCACCGCCGTAACACCACCTCAGCCCCAAGTCGGGCCGCTGCCGGAACGCCAGAACCTGCCACAGCCCCGACGTCGGCCAGCCTCGCGCTGGTAAATCCTGGCTGGCTCTGCCTCCGGAGCCTCGAGGTCGGTCACAGTTGGAGACCACCAGCTCCGCCATTAGGGCCTCAGCGCAGATGGAGAAGGAGACGGGGGATACGACAAGAAAAGTTGCATTCCCCCGAAGGAAGAGACTAAAATGCATTGCTCCCACCCCCCCACACATACACAACCTAATAACTCAAATTAACTAGCTAAAACAGGACAAGAAAACAACAAAAAGAAAAAACCAGACGGACTGCAGGCGAGCCGCAGCTGCCGAGGCAGTGCCGCCACTCCAATGGGAAGGGGAGCTGAAGTGCTGAGCCAGCGGGAGATCAGGGTTATTGCAAACTGAGCTGAGGTGTTTTTGGCGAAGCAATCGCCAAGCCTACGCTTGGTCTCACCTATGTAGAGCAGTTTACATCTGAATCAACGGATGCAATAGATGAGGTTGGAGGAGGTGCAGGTAACAACTGCTTTTAGATTTCCAGCAGTATTTATATGAGGCGATTATATTTATTGTAGAAGTTTTACTATCAAGCGTCATTTCAATCATTGATTGATTCAACCTGACATTTAACATTTAAGGAGGTTTTAGATGGGCAGACACAAAATGCGAGAGTAACACAGCGGGGCAGGCAGCGTCACTGGAGAGAAGGAATGGGTGACGTTTCGGGTCGAGATCCTTCTTCAGACTGACACATGCATTTGAAGGTGAATAGAGAGATATGGATTACTTGCAGGCAGATGAGATCAGTTCAGCAAGGCAGTGGCGGACCTACATTTTTGGGGCCCTGAAGCTTGAACTGTTATGGGGGCCCCTTCGCAACCAGCAACGAGGTCTGGGTAACCACTGTTATCTTCGTCAGTGGGGTTGTTCCACAACAGATCACCAAAAAAATTAATTTCTGTCATAAATGTTAATAGTTTTAAATTATTTATAATTATTATATTAAATATAATTTGAATGAAATCCTTAATTTGAACTTTTTTTGTTTATGGCTAGCCTACATGATACTTTAATATCCTTAAAATTTTTATTTTAACTATTATTTAGTATTGAATAACACTATATTATTAATATTATTCTTTTTATAAACCCCCTCTCATACTGTAGACCCAAATTTGTTTAGCAATGTGGACTAAGCATTATATTCACCTCCTTTCGGCTGATCATCCTCAATCAATACCCCATTCCTGCCTTCTCCCCATTATCCCTTGACTCAGCTATCTTTAAGAGCTCTACATATCTCTCTCTTGTAAACCTCCAGAGAATTGGCCTCCACTGCCTTCTGAGACAGAAACTTCCACAGATTCACTAGTGTGAAAAAATATTTCCTCATCGCCATTACAAATGGCACACTCCTTTTACTTAAGCCCCTGGTTCTGGACTCTCCCAGCATTGGAAACATGTTTCCTGCCTCTAGCATGTCCAAACCCTTAATAATCTTATATGTTTCAATAAATGGCCTCATACAGCTAAAAAAATCTTTACAAAAAACGTTAACTGAAATGTCTCTTTGTCTGGCACTGACATGAGAAAAATCTTTTTCACCCAAAGTTGGGAATTTGTGGAATTCTCTGCCACAGAAGGCAGTGGTCTCATCTCCTTCAGCAGCTCCTCAGTCTCCCTTCCTGAGCTCAGTGACCCACCCACTCACCCACCCACTCACCCACTCACACACCCACTCACACATGTGAATGCCCGAATCTATCTTACCTCTAATCTGATGCAGTAAAAGACTGAGTAGAACACTGAAGTCCAAACCCTTCTTTATTTGTACAAACTGCAGGGATGGTTGGAGATCCACTCACGCAAATGAACAATATCCTCTTTTTTTAAAATTTCAAAATAGACTTTATTCAGATAATAAATATATACAATAAATGAACCGTGCAAAATAAATTCATCCGGCATTTTCGGAGGCTATACAAACATTCAATACTGTTTACATACATTGCTCAAATTTCACAAATTTATCTCCCCCAGTCTTGCTACTCATGTGGCCCACTGGCGTGGAATCCCTTCCCTTATTTTGAGGGGCATCTCCACCACACCCTGCCCCCCCATGTCCAGCAGCGGAAGGACCCTAAACTGTGGTCGTCCCCCACCGAGCCTTTGCGTTGGCTTCACCGAGCTTCAGTGCGTCCCTCAGCACGTACTCCTGCAGTCTGCAGCGGGCCAGTCGGCAACATTCCCCAATGGACATCTCGGGGAAGGTCAACAAAGATCGGGCAGACTAAAGAGCGTCTTTAAACGAGTTGATGATCTTCCAGCAGAACTCGATGTCAGTCTCTGAATGTATACAATGTAAACAAAATACGTTTAACACCCATATACTAAGTGTAAACACAAAATCCTCTATCCAATCACAGGCTGAGGCTCAGCAGCTGTTTAGACTTGATCTCTTCAGAGAAGCCACAAACATAGAAACACCTGTTTTTTCTTGCACAGACCTAGTCTCAATGCAATCAAGGTGTCACAAAAAGCAGAGGTTACTTAGAGCTTCTCTAGAAATCCAGGCTCGAAGGCACCAGCTAGGTCACTTGGGCCTCTTGCACCTGGTGTATTATCATATTATCACTTCAGCAAAGCAGCTTGACCTCCACACAGACAATGTCAGCTCTTTTTAAAGCACCATCAGCTATTTCTCAAAGCTCTTAAAGAAAAATGTTTTAAAAAAAGGTTGGTGTGTAATTTTCATGCAGATAATTTTCGTATGTGAAAAAGCAAGGAAAAAGCCCAAAAGCCACATGAATTTTCTGACGCCAAATTGGAAAACAGCCAGATTTCTGGAATTTGGCGCTAAAAAAGCCAATTGCGGGGAGCGGCGCAGCCAGGCGCACTGCCCGTGAGAGCCGGTGGGAGGGGAGCTCACACCCCGCCCGTGGAGGCCGCAGCCCCTCCGTGCAGGAGCAGGAGAGAGGCGGTGAAACAAAAAAATCAGAGTTTCAATTTAAATCAGAAGAATATCTGAACTAAAGTCACTTCTGGGGCCCCTCGGGATTAGGGGCCCCGAAGCTTAAGCTTCATTAGTTTCACAGTAGTTCCGCCCCTGGTACCGACCCAGACGGATGCACTGACCCAGGACTCACCAGGAGGTCTGGGGAGGGGTCTGAATATGTTGTGCTGGGGAGGGGGGGGGGGTCCGGTCGGTGCCCTTGCTGGATCATGGTCTTAACTAGGCTTGCCTGCACCAGGACCTGATCGGGGTCATATGGGGGGGAGGGGGGACGTAAGTCTGTCGGTGGGGGAAGGTGCGGACCCTGATCCACTGCCTGTTTCCTGCTGTTGTTATCATACCAGTTGTCCCCATCCTCCCCTTTTATTATTAGTGAATGGACTTTAATCCGGTCAACTGGCTAGTCCGCGCGCCTAGCTGTCTCAGCTTGCTGGAGTCTGGCCAACTCACAAACAGGGTCCTCCACCCTGTCTTCCATCCCCCTGCCCATTTCTGATAGTCAGTGAGTGCTCCTTTAATTTATCATTTTCGTCCTTTAGATTTGGCATTTCTTATCAGAGCAGACTGTGCCATTGTCCCCTTCCTGAGCCAAACATAAGTCCCCTTGTCTGCAATGTTTCTGTGCTACTAGCGGCAGGGGGCGCGTGTTTCGGCCCAAAACTTTACCTATTTCCTTCGCTCCATAGATGCTGCCTCACCCGCTGAGTTACTCCAGCATTTTTGTCTACCTTTGATTTTCCAGTAGCTGCAGTTTCTTCTTAAACAACTATTGCTATTGCGTTTTGTTTGCCAACACAGCCTTTCCCATAGAATGGCCTGGGAAAGGCTATGTTCCCAGGCAATGATCACAGGTGCGAGGAGATAACGCGTCTGAAAACTTATTTTCGAGAATCTATGTAATGTAGGGCCGCTAACTTAGTTGATATCTCCATTTCACATTTTAGCTCAAATTATCAATTTAACCCTTTTACACTACACTGGCTGTCAAGTGTTTAGGAACATTTTGAGGTCACAAATGTCACAATTGAAATGAAATTTACTTTCTAAAAGGTTCCATTCGAAAAATAAGCGTACATTCTGAGGCCCAAGAGCCGTTGGAGAGGTCGCAGAGGGAGGAGCTACACCCAAGCGGTAGGACTTAAAAAGGAGCGCGGGGCATGTTGCTTACAGAGGCCCGAGAGCCGTTGGAGAGGTCGCAGAGGGAGGAGCTACACCCGAGCGGTAGGACTTAAAAAGGAGCGCGGGGCTTGTTGCTTACAGAGGCCCAAGAGCCGTTGGAGAGGTCGCAGAGGGAGGAGCTACACCCGAGCGGTATGACTTAAAAAGGAGAGCGGGGCTTGTTGCTTACAGAGGCCCGAGAGCCGTTGGAGAGGTCGCAGAGGGAGGAGCTACACCCGAGCGGTAGGACTTAAAAAGGAGCGCGGGGCTTGTTGCTTACAGAGGCCCGAGAGCCGTTGGAGAGGTCGCAGAGGGAGGAGCTACACCCGAGCGGTAGGACTTAAAAAGGAGCGCGGGGCTTGTTGCTTACAGAGGCCCGAGAGCCGTTGGAGAGGTCGTAGAGGGAGGAGCTACACCCGAGCGGTAGGACTTAAAAAGGAGCTCGGGGCTTGTTGCTTACAGAGGCCCAAGATCCGTTGGAGAGGTCGCAGAGGGAGGAGCTACACCCGAGCGGTAGGACTTAAAAAGGAGCGCGGGGCTTTTTGCTTACAGACGCCCAAGAGCCATTGGAGAGGTCACAGAGGGAGGAGCTACACCCGAGCGGTAGGACTTAAAAAGGAGCGCGGGACTTGTTGCTTACAGAGGCCCGAGAGCCGTTGGAGAGGTCGCAGAGGGAGGAGCTACACCCGAGCGGTTGGACTTAAAAAGGAGCGCGTGGCTTGTTGCTTACAGAGGCCCAAGAGCCGTTGGAGAGGTCGCAGAGGGAGGAGCTACACCCGAGCGGTAGGACTTAAAAAGGAGCGCGGGGCTAGTTGCTTACAGAGGCCCGAGAGCCGTTGGATAGGTCGCAGAGGGAGGAGCTACACCCGAGCGGTAGGACTTAAAAAGGAGCGCGGGGCTTGTTGCTTACAGAGGCCCGAGAGCTGTTGGAGAGGTCGCAGAGGGAGGAGCTACACCCGAGCGGTAGGACTTAAAAAGGAGCTCGGGGCTTGTTGCTTACAGAGGCCCAAGATCCGTTGGAGAGGTCACAGAGGGAGGAGCTACACCCGAGCGGTAGGACTTAAAAAGGAGCGCGGGGCTTGTTGCTTACAGACGCCCAAGAGCCATTGGAGAGGTCACAGAGGGAGGACCTACACCCGAGCGGTAGGACTTAAAAAGGAGCGCGGGACTTGTTGCTTACAGAGGCCCGAGAGCCGTTGGAGAGGTCGCAGAGGGAGGAGCTACACCCGAGCGGTAGGACTTAAAAAGGAGCGCGGGGCTTTTTGCTTACAGAGGCCCGAGAGCCGTTGGAGAGGTCGCAGAGGGAGGAGCTACACCCGAGCGGTAGGACTTAAAAAGGAGCGCGGGGCTTGTTGCTTACAGAGGCCCGAGAGCCGTTGGAGAGGTCGCAGAGGGAGGAGCTACACCCGAGCGGTAGGACTTAAAAAGGAGCGCGGGGCTTGTTGCTTACAGAGGCCCGAGAGCCGTTGGAGAGGTCGCAGAGGGAGGAGCTACACCCGAGCGGTAGGACTTAAAAAGGAGCGCGGGGCTTGTTGCTTACAGAGGCCCGAGAGCCGTTGGAGAGGTCGCAGAGGGAGGAGCTACACCCGAGCGGTAGGACTTAAAAAGGAGCGCGGGGCTTGTTGCTTACAGAGGCCCGAGAGCCGTTGGATAGGTCGCAGAGGGAGGAGCTACACCCGAGCGGTAGGACTTAAAAAGGAGCGCGGGGCTTGTTGCTTACAGAGGCCCGAGAGCCGTTGGAGAGGTCGCAGAGGGAGGAGCTACACCCGAGCGGTAGGACTTAAAAAGGAGCGCGGGGCTTGTTGCTTACAGAGGCCCGAGAGCCGTTGGAGAGGTCGCAGAGGGAGGAGCTACACCCGAGCGGTAGGACTTAAAAAGGAGCGCGGGGCTTGTTGCTTACAGAGGCCCGAGAGCCGTTGGAGAGGTCGCAGAGGGAGGAGCTACACCCGAGCGGTAGGACTTAAAAAGGAGCGCGGGGCTTGTTGCTTACAGAGGCCCGAGAGCCGTTGGAGAGGTCGCAGAGGGAGGAGCTACACCCGAGCGGTAGGACTTAAAAAGGAGCGCGGGGCTTGTTGTTTACAGAGACCCGAGAGCCGTTGGATAGGTCGCAGAGGGAGGAGCTACACCCGAGCGGTAGGACTTAAAAAGGAGCGCGGGGCTTGTTGCTTACAGAGGCCCGAGAGCCGTTGGAGAGGTCGCAGAGGAAGGAGCTACACCCGAGCGGTAGGACTTAAAAAGGAGCGCGGGGCTTGTTGCTTACAGAGGCCCGAGAGCCGTTGGAGAGGTCGCAGAGGGAGGAGCTACACCCGAGCGGGAGGACTTAAAAAGGAGCGCGGGGCTTGTTGGTTACAGAGGCCCGAGAGCCGTTGGATAGGTCGCAGAGGGAGGAGCTACACCCGAGCGGTAGGACTTAAAAAGGAGCGCGGGGCTTGTTGCTTACAGAGGCCCGAGAGCCGTTGGAGAGGTCGCAGAGGGAGGAGCTACACCCGAGTGGTAGGAGATAAAGAGGAGAGGAGGAACCCAAATCTGTAACGTTCCAAGTTCCACTTCAAAAACAAGTGGGTTTGAGGAAGCTGCTGATTGGTGGACGCAGACAAGAGGGAGCAGCTGATTGGGAGCCAGATCCCTGCTGATTGTACTGTATTGTATCAGTTTGTTTTGTATTGTAGCAGTTTGTTTTGTATTCAATCCAGGGTAAGGGGAGTATGAGGGCCAGGGCAGTTTACTGTTCTGGATGTCAGATGTGGGAAGTCATGGAGTCTGATAGCCCTCCAGACGTCCACATCTGCGCCAGGTGTATCGAGATGGGGCTCCTAATGGACCGTATTAGGAACCTGGAGCAGCAGCTCGATGACCTCCGTCTGGTCAGGGAGAGCGAGGAAGTCATTGAGAGGAGTTACAGGGATGTAACACCACAGGAGGCAGGCAAGTGGATCACTGTTGGGAGAGGCAAGGGGCACAGGCAGGGACTAGAGAGTACCCCGGTGGCTGTACACCTTGACAATAAGTACTCCTGTTTGAGCACTGTTGGGGTGGACAGCCTACCTGGGGGTAGCGACAGCAGCCGGGCCTCCGGTATAGAGACCGGTCCTGTTGCTCAGAAGGGTAAGGAAAAGAAGAGGAGGGCAATATTAATAGGGGACTCTATAGTTAGGGGGTCAGACAGGCGATTCTGTGGACGCAGTCGGGAGACCCGGATGGTAGTTTGCCTCCCTGGTGCCAGGGTCTGTGATGTCTCAACGTGTCCAAGACATCCTGAAAGGGCAGGGAGAGGAGCCCGAGGTTGTGATACATATAGGTGCCAATGACATAGGTAAAAAAAGAGAAGAGGTCCTGAAAGGAGAATTTAGGGAGTTAGGAGGGGAGTTAAAGAGAAGGACAGCAAAGGTAACAATCTCGGGATTACTGCCTGTGCCACGCGACAGTGAGAGTAGGAATGGAGCGAGGTGGAGGATAAATGCGTGGCTGAAGGTCTGGTGCAGAAGGCAGGGATTCACATTTCTGGATCATTGGGACCTCTTTTGTGGAAGGTTCGACCTGTACAAAAAGGATGGGTTGCACTTGAACCTGAGGGGGACCGATATCCTGGCAGGGAGATCTGCAATGGCTACTGGGGAGACTTTAAACTAGAATGGTTGGGGGGAGGGACTCAAATAGAGAATGCTATTAGACGGTGTGTGAGGCAGGAGGCAGAGAAGGAAAGCACTCAGACCCAACATGTAGGGAGGGAAGAAGAAAACAATAATAAACAGGGAATAAGAGGTGGTGGGGTTCTTAAATGGGTGAGCAGAGAAACAGGGGGGTGTAAAATGCGGGCGGAAGCAATATGTAGCAAGGTGAAAAGTAAAAGTGGCAGGCAGACAAATCCAGGGCAAAAATCAAAAAGAGCCACTTTTCAACATAATTGTATAAGGGGTAAGAGCGTTGTAAAAACAAGCCTGAAGGCTTTGTGTCTCAATGCAAGGGGCATTCGTAATAAGGTGGATGAGTTGAACGTGCAGATAGCAATTAATGATTATGATATAGTTGGGATCACGGAGACATGGCTCCAGGGTGACCAAGGCTGGGAGCTGAACATCCAGGGATATTCAATATTCAGGAGGGATAGAGAGAAAGGAAAAGGAGGTGGGGTAGCGTTCCTGGTTAGAGAGGAGATCAACGCAGTGGAAAGGAAGGACATTAGCTTGGAGGATGTGGAATCGGTATGGGTAGAGCTGCGAAAAACTAAGGGGCAGAAAACGCTGGTTGGTGTTGTGTACAGGCCACCTAGCAGTAGTAGTGAAGTTGGGGATGGCATCAAACAGGAAATTAGAAATGCGTGCAACAAAGGCAAAACAGTCATAATGGGTGACTTCAATCTACATATAGATTGGGTGAATCAAATTGGCAGGGGTGCTGAGGAAGAGGATTTCTTGGAATGTATGAAGGATAGTTATCTAAACCAACATGTAGAGGAACCAACGAGAGAGCAGGCTATTCTAGACTGGGTATTGAGTAATGAGGAAGGGTTAGTTAGCAGACTTGTTGTGCGTGCCCCCTTGGGCAAGAGTGACCATAATATGGTTGAGTTCTTCATTAGGATGGAGAGTGACATTGTTAATTCAGAAACAACGGTTCTGAACTTAAAGAAAGGTAACTTTGAGGGTATGAGACGTGAATTGGCCAAGATTGACTGGCAATTAGTTCTAAAAGGGTTGACGGTGGATATGCAATGGAAGGCATTTAAAGACTGCATGGATGAACTACAGAAATTGTTCATCCCAGTTTGGCAAAAGAATAAATCAGGGAAGGTAGTGCATCCGTGGATAACAAGGGAAATCAGGGATAGTATCAAAGCAAAAGATGATGCGTACAAATTAGCCAGAAAAAGCAGCATACCAGAGGACTGGGAGAAATTCAGAGACCAGCAGAGGAGGACAAAGGGCTTAATTAGGAAAGGGAAAATAGATTATGAAAGGAAACTGGCAGGCAACATAAAAACTGACTGCAAAAGTTTTTATAGATATGTGAAGAGAAAGAGATTAGTTAAAACAAATGTAGGTCCCTTGCAGTCAGAAACAGGTGAATTGATCATGGGGAACAAGGATATGGCGGACCAATTGAATAACTACTTTGGTTCCGTCTTCACTAAGGAAGACATAAATAATCTGCCGGAAATAGCAGGGGGCCGCGGGTCAAAGGAGATGGAGGAACTGAGTGAAATCCAGGTTAGTCGGGAAGTGGTGTTGGGTAAATTGAATGGATTAAAGGCCGATAAATCACCAGGGCCAGATAGGCTGCATCCCAGAGTACTTAAGGAAGTAGCTCCAGAAATAGTGGATGCATTAGTGATAATTTTTCAAAACTCTTTAGATTCTGGAGTAGTTCCTGAGGATTGGAGGGTAGCAAACGTAACCCCACTTTTTAAGAAGGGAGGGAGAGAGAAAATGGGGAATTACAGACCAGTTAGTCTAACATCGGTAGTGGGGAAACTGCTAGAGTCAGTTATTAAAGATGGGATAGCAGCACATTTGGAAAGTGGTGAAATCATTGGACAAAGTCAGCATGGATTTACGAAAGGTAAATCGTGTCTGACGAATCTTATAGAATTTTTCGAGGATGTAACTAGTAGAGTGGATAGGGGAGAACCAGTGGATGTGTTGTATCTGGACTTTCAGAAGGCTTTCGACAAGGTACCACATAAGAGATTAGGATACAAACTTAAATCACACGGTATTGGGGGTTCAGTATTGATGTGGATAGAGAACTGGCTGGCAAACAGGAAGCAAAGAGTAGGAGTAAACGGGTCCTTTTCACAATGGCAGGCAGTGACTAGTGGGGTACCGCAAGGCTCAGTGCTGGGACCCCAGCTATTTACAATTTATATTAATGATCTGGACGAGGGAATTGAAAGCAACATCTAAAAGTTTGCGGATGACACTAAGCTGGGGGGCAGTGTTAGCTGTGAGGAGGATGCTAGGAGACTGCAAGGTGACTTGGATAGGCTGGGTGAGTGGGCAAATGTTTGGCAGATGCAGTATAATGTGGATAAATGTGAGGTTATCCACTTTGGTGGCAAGAACGGGAAGGCAGACTATTATCTAAATGGTGGCCGATTAGGAAATGGGGAGATGCAGCGAGACCTGGGTGTCATGGTACACCAGTCATTGAAAGTAGGCATGCAGGTGCAGCAGGCAGTGAAGGATGCAAATGGTATGTTGGCCTTCATAGCAAGAGGATTTGAGTATAGGAGCAGGGAGGTTCTACTGCAGTTGTACAGGGTCTTGGTGAGACCACACCTGGAGTATTGCGTACAGTTTTGGTCTCCAAATCTGAGGAAGGACTTTACAGCCATAGAGGGAGTGCAGAGAAGGTTCACCAGACTGATTCCTGGGATGTCAGGACTTCCTTATGAAGAAAGACTGGATAGAGTTGGCTTATACTCGCTAGAATTTAGGAGATTGAGAGGGGATCTTATAGAAACGTACAAAATTCTGATGGGGTTGGACAGGCTAGATGCAGGAAGATTGTTCCCGATGTTGGGGAAGTCCAGGACAAGGGGTCACAGCTTAAGGATAAGGGGGAAATCCTTTAAGACCGAGATGAGGAAAAACATTTTCACACAGAGAGTGGTGAATCTCTGGAACTCTCTGCCACAGAGGGTAGTTGAGGCCAGTTCATTGGCTATATTTAAGAGGGAGTTAGATGTGGCCCTTGTGGCTAAGGGGATCAGGGGGTATGGAGAGAAGGCCGGTACGGGATACTGAGTTGGATGATCAGCCATTATCATATTGAATGGCGGTGCAGGCTCGAAGGGCCGAATGGCCTACTGCACCTATTTTCTATGTATCTATGTATTCTGAGTTACTCCAGCATTTTGAGCCTATCTTTGGTTTAAACCATCATCTGCAGTTCCTTCCTACTTATCTCTTTTGGCAGTTGTTCACTTTGCATAAGTCATCTTATGTTTGGACTTATGGTGATGTTCATCTTGTGAAACTAACAGAAAATTAATCTTTTGTCTCCCCTCCATCTGAAATGAAATTAATGCCACGTGGTCATTTCATTAAGACTTGGAACAGAGGAGCAGTAGAAATATCCTACACGGCTGTCAATTTAATTAGTAATTAAGATTTGAGACGTGTGTGCAATGCTTTCAAAGCAGTGATTCTTCTTTCCAAACGTCTATTCAGAAACACAACAGCTGTCATCTCAGTATTCTTCGCAATCACATTAATTTGCTCTGAGATCAACTAAATTAAACCTCTAGGATTCATATTGAATATTTGAGTGAGTATTATTTTTATTCCTTGGGTGATTACACCTACAATATGGCACTTACTTCCGCACTATAACTAACAGTCTAGGAGTAAGACTATTCTCTCACTGGAGGAAATAACTTATCTTTTTTATTGGAAGAGACCGTTATTTTTACCATAGTAAACTGGATTCTGCAACACACTTCTAATACATTATGTACATTTTCATACCGTTGACCAATCGAGAGGAATTTCCTAAATATATCTCCTAAATGAAAGAGTATTCAGGAGACATAAGCATCCAGAAATATTTGCTTCGTGCTTTAACAAGAATGCAAGTTTAATCAGTAAAACCACCATCCTATTTAGTCCAAACCACTGGAGATTACAGCATGGAACTTCTTTAGAGTTCCCAATTGCAGCAATTTCACCATGGTTACAGAAACTCATCTATATTACTAAAAGTCTGATCTTGACCGCTTTTGGCCCACTGTGCTGCGATTTCCGAGAAAACGCCGCCACCTACGGCCGTCATTTTTGGCCACCTCACTCAGTTCCACCCTCCGCCTTCCAGGACCAGAGGATTTTTCCCATCGATGAAAAATCAGAGAGATATTAATGGTTTCTTTTTTAATCGCCATTCTCTCTGCTGCTCCCGCTGGTGGCAGGTGGAGGGACTATTAAACCCAGAAGTGTAGTCCCTCTGCCAGATCCAGGAAGCGAGAGGGTCACGGCTCTCCAAGCTGCGTATAACACTGAACGCACATCTACTCCACGGTGAGTCCCCTCGATGCGGCTGTAAAGTGGCTGCTGCCCAATTGTTTGCCTCACCTTTTAAAAAAGTTTGTGTTCACAAAATGAATTTTGGTTGTCAGGTGGCTGCTGCCCAATTGTTTGCCTCGCCTTTTTAAAAAGTTTGTGTTCACAAAATGAATTTTGGTTGTCAGGTGGCTGCTGCCCAATTGTTTGCCTCGCCTTTTTAAAAAGTTTGTGTTCACATAATGAATTTTGGTTGTCAGGTGACTGCTGCGAAATTGTTTGCCTCGCCTTTTTAAAAAGTCTGTGTTCAGAAAATGAATTTTGGTTGTCAGGTGGCTGCTGCCCAATTGTTTGCCTCGCCTTTATAAAACATTTGTGTGCACAAAATGAATTTTGGTTGTCAGGTGGTTGCTGCCCAATTGTTTGCCTCGCCTTTTTTAAATGTTTCTGTTCACAAAATGAATTTTGGTTGTCAGGTGGCTGCTGCCCAATTGTTTGCCTCGCCTTTTTAAAACGTTTGTGTTCACAAAATGAATTTTGGTTGTCAGGTGGCTGCTGCCCTATTGTTTGCCTCGCCTTTTTAAAACGTTTGTGTTCATAAAATGAATTTTGGTTGTCAGGTGGCTGCTACCCAATTGTTTGCATCGCCTTTTTAAAAAGTTTGTGTTCACAAAATGAATTTTGGTTGTCAGGTGGCTGCAGCCAAATTGTTTGCCTCGCCATTTAAAAAGTTTGTGTTCACAAAATGAATTTTGGTTGTCAGGTGGTTGCAGCCAAATTATTTGCCTCACCTTTTAAAAAGTTTGTTTTCACAAAATGAATTTTGGTTGTCAGGTGGCGACAGCCACATTGTTTGCTTCGCCTTTTAAAATGTTTGTGTTCACAAAATGAATTTTGGTTGTCAGCTGGCTGCAGCCAAATTGTTTGCCTCGCCTTTTAAAAAGTGTTTTCACAAAATGAATATTGGTTGTCAGGTGGCTGCAGCCAAATTGTTTGCCTTGGCTTGGCTTTTAAAATCGTTGCAACAGTTGGCTGCCAGCCCAAGAATCCATTCGGCCCACAATGTCTATACTAGCGCTCTGGAAACCAGTACACTCGGCCCGCAACACCCACACTAGTGCAACAGAAAGCCTCCCCCCCCCCCCCACTGGCGAGCAATATTGGAATTGGTGTAGAGGTGGGATATTGCGTTGGTGACCAGCCCTCCCGTGTGATACTGGGACCCAACGGGTCCCACTTAGCCTAGTAATGAATATATTTGTTTATATATATATATATATATAAGAAACTAGAGAAATATGTGTGTTATATAATTATATACATCAACATCACATTTATATATGTGTGTGTATCATATATATAATATATGTGTGTTTATTATAGACAAATTTGCCTTTATGGCTTATGTACATCTTGAGAATGGCTCATGTACATCATGAGTTGCTTTAAATCAAAGTTGCTTCTGATCCATGAGGAACTTTGAAATATATTATCTCTATCTTGCCACTCACACACAGAAACACACACATACTGTTCCCCCACAACACCGATTAAACCAAAGACAATAGAATGCATATGGTCCAGAGGCCTTTCATTGCACATTGTTGCTCATTTTATATGCAGTTTCCCTTTTTAATTTAAAAAAAAAAGATGCACCTTATTTATTATAAACAAAGACAATAATGGTCTAACATAGAAGGCTAAGAGACCAAGATAAACTGTAAAGTTCAATGGTCTGACGTGGATTAAACTGCGAGAGGCATAACGGAGATCGGGGTCATATTCCTAAAATGGCGGGAGTGACGTTCCGCTGCGTACTCCACGTCAATCTATTGGATTTCGCAGGAGTGGTCTATCTTGCTCCTCTAGTATCTTTGGTCAAGACCCTTCTTCAGACTCTCTGGAATCTGAACAAGGGTTTCGAACCAAAACGTCACCAGTTCCTTTTCTCCTGAGATGCTATCTCAACAAACATCTTCTATACTGAATAAATGCAGCTGTTGTTTGCATAAGAAGCTAACTCAACATGTATAGTATATAAGCTGAATGGATTTAAAGTGATGCAATAGGCTGGGAAGATTAACATGAGAGTGATGGAGCTAATATGGATCTGATGCACAATATCTTTAAGGATACAATGTTTTAAATAAATGATGTTCGCACCAGAGGAATATTTTAATATCCACAAAATATAAGCCATATTCATTATGGAGTCTAGGCATAGACGTAATAAAATCAGAAGCTAGGGCATTTAATAGGGAAGTTAGGAAGCAATTCTCTTACTTCATTCCGTTAACTGAGAATTGAGTTGAAAGCAGACATTCGATTTATATATTAAACTAGACTAAGTGGGACCCGTTGGGTCCCAGAATCACACGGGAGGGCTGGTCACCAACGCAATAATCCACCTCTCCACCAATTCCAATATTGCTCGCCAGTGGG
The DNA here is from genome assembly GCA_038087875.1 of Malacoraja senta. Taxonomy (NCBI): domain Eukaryota; kingdom Metazoa; phylum Chordata; class Chondrichthyes; order Rajiformes; family Rajidae; genus Malacoraja; species Malacoraja senta. The sequence goes on from CM075977.1 coordinate 108,501,710, forward strand.
GAGGGGAGCTTTCTGTTGCGCTAGTATGGGTGTTGTGGGCCGAAGGTACTGGTTCCCAGAGGGCTAATATAGACATTGTGGGCCGAATGGATTCTTGGGCTGGCAGCCAACTGTTGCAACAATGTTAAAAGCAAAGGCAAATAATTTGGCTGCAGCCACTCGACAACCAAAATTCATTTTGTGAACACAAACTTTTTAAAAGGCGTGGCAAACAATTTGGCTGCAGCCACCTGACAACCAAAATTCATTTTGTGAACACAAACTTTTTAAAAGGTGAGGCAAACAATTTGGCTGCAGCCACTTGACAACCAAAATTCATTTTGTGAATACAATCTTTATAAAAGGCGAGGCAAACAATTTGGCTGCAGCCACCTGACAACCAAAATTCATTTTGTGAACACAAACTTTTTAAAAGGCGAGGCAAACAATTTGGCTGTAGCCACCTGACAATCAAAATTCATTTTGTGAACACAAACGTTTTAAAAGGCGAGGGAAACAATTTGGCTCCAGCCACCTGACAACCAAAATTCATTTTGAGAACACAAACTTTTTAAAAGGCGAGGCAAACAATATGGCTGCAGCCACCTGACAACCAAAATTCATTTTGTGAACACAAAGTTTTTAAAAGGCGAGGCAAACAATTGGGCAGCAGCCACCTGACAACCAAAATTCATTTTGTGAACACAAACTTTTTTAAAAGGCGAGGCAAATAATTGGGCAGCAGCCACCTGACAACCAGAATTCATTTTGTGAACACAAACTTTTTAAAAAGGCGAGGCAAACAATTGGGCAGCAGCCAGCCACCTGACAACCAAAATTCATTTTGTGAACACAAACTTTTTAAAAAGGCGAGGCAAACAATTGGGCAGCAGCCACCTGACAACCAAAATTCATTTTGTGAACACAAACTTTTTAAAAAGGCGACGCAAACAATTGGGCAGCAGCCACCTGATAACCAAAATTCATTTTGTGAACACAAACTTTTTAAAAAGGCGAGGCAAACAATTGGGCAGCAGCCACCTGACAACCAAAATTCATTTTCTGAACACAAACTTTTTAAAAAGGCGAGACAAACAATTGGGCAGCAGCCACCTGACAACTAAAATTCATTTTGTGAACACAAACTTTTTAAAAAGGCGAGGCAATCAATTGGGCAGCAGCCACTTTACAGCCACATCGAGGGGACTCACCGTGGAGTAGACGTGCGTTCAGTGTTATTCACAGCTCAGACAGCCGTGACCCTCTCGCTTCCTGGGGCTGGCAGAGACTGAGTGAGGGACTACACTTCCGGGTTTTATAGTCCCTCCCCCCTGCCGCCAGCATTTGATTTAGGGTTTGATCAAGGGTTTGATTTAGTCCAGGTGTCTGCAGCCTTGTTTGCATAGGAGCCAGGACCCTCCAGGACTAGCTGCAGTTCCCAGGTCACCTTCGAGCCCCGGGTCTAGCTGCGGTTCCGCTGTCCGGTCCCGGCGGCCGCTCGCAGCCACCCGAGCTACTGAGTGAGTTTTTAAATGTGAATATCTCATAACTAAACATTTGTGGGTTAGCAGTATATTGCATCAATCCACTCAATTTTAAATAAGTCTACAACAAAATTCATAAACAAGGATAACACTTTTTATTTCTGTCATTTATGGTAAGATTTACATAATTTATTGTTTTATGTGTGAGATATACAGGGTGTTCAGAACAAAGATGGCAGTTCTTTGACAAGTACTCCGTAGTTCACTATAGGAGATCTTATCAACGAGTATTCTGGATCCACTGTCAACATCTGAAATTACAGTAAAATATCATATAGAATTAACTTATAAGAACAAATCTGATTATAACTACATAACTGCAGAATGGATGTTATGTCACTTAAATGCAATTGTTTTCAGGGATGGAGAGACATAGTAAGATTAAACGAGAACTTACCAGTTTGAAGTTTGATCTTTATTTTATGAGGAGTTACATTGGTGATTACGTGAGAAGAAGAACCGCCAGGGCGCCTGCGCGTCAATCTTCAAAGCAGCGGTCTGAAATCACAAAACACCAATAACGAAGTAACATAGTAACATAGAAAAATGAGTAAATTTTAGAACTTCCAGCTGACCTTTATGAAAGAGGGTTGGGCGTGGTGGGCACGTAATCACCAACGTAACTCCTCATAAAATAAAGATCAAACTTCAAACTGGTAAGTTCTCGTTTAATCTTACTATTTTACTTCGGAGTCACGTGAGTGACTACGTGAAGACTTTAAAGCTTTGTGATTTCATGCCGCAGATTCAAATCCTGGCTTCTCACTGCATTGATTGACTCGGATCGAGCAATAATCAATAATGCATTAATGACATTTGCATGAAAAAATGCAGTAATTCATTTATTTGAATAATAGAATTAACAGTATGCCCTTTAACACAGGGGAATTTAAGCAGAACTTAATATAGTATCTGCAAACAGCCCCGTATTGGCAATAAGCCGATGGTTAAAGTGTTGAAACACCAACTTATTAGATCACCCGGCGACTGCGAGAATATGGTCGACGGGACGTCCTTCGCCCTGGCCGCCGATGTTGCTGCTAAATCGAATGGGATGTAAAAGCATCAATATTCACATGTGCAGCAACCAAGACTTGTTTTAACCATCTTGAAATAGTCTGAACTGACACTATCTTGTATGGTTTTTCGTGAATGATAAACAATCTTGTTTTCATATTTCATAAGACCTTTGTAGCCTCAATGTATTGCAACAATTATGTCTTAACACATAGACATGGATCCATGGAATATGCTAATAAAACACTCTTGAATCCTGTCACACCTGACCCTACTTCATTTGAGTAGGTCATAAATGTAAAACATAACATTATCCTGAGGTACTTCCATCCTGTGTATCTGTAACTTTTGTAATGTCTGCACTCTCTGTGCTTGTTACAAGTGCCATAAGCATGACTACCTTCATGCTGAATTTGGCCAAAATCAGAATCGTACCAAGAGTCCATTGATGAAGTAGCTTAAAACCACTCTATATTCCAGATTGCCATACCTAGGTTTAGAAGGTCTGGAATTAAAATTCCTTTCATTAATCTGGAAGCGAAAGAACGAGACTCAACAGGATGTCTTTCCGACCCCATCAATAAAAAAAAGAGGGCAATGTACTTCTGGCTGAATAAATTGCACTATAACTCAACCCCTCATAATAGAGTGTTGAGAAAACCTAAGACATTTGAGACATGTGCCGTACAACATTCAATATTCTTTTGTACACAGAAGATTTTCCCATTCTTTACATAATGGGAAAGCAGCATTTACAGAGTCACAACCTCAGATTCGCAAATGTACTGCTTTTGAGTGCTCTTCCGCCAGACTGCTGTAAGCATGTCCACAGTATGCCCAGACAATCCTCTTTTTAAAACCTGCAAATTAACAGATCCATACAGGCATATAACGGATGTTACTCTCCAATTAGAGATTAGAGATTAGAGATTCCTTTATTTGTCATTCAGACCTTTCGGTCTGAACAAAATTTCGTTGCCTGCAGTCATACATATAATAATAAATAACAAAACACACAATAAACACAAATTAACATCCACCACAGTGAGTTCACCAGGTACCTCCTCACTGTGATGGAGGCAAAAGTCTTAAAGTCTCTGTCTCTTCCCGCTTTCTTCTCCCTCTGCGCTGAGGCAATCCAGGCTTCTGATGCTGTGGCCCCGCCGGGCGACGGTAAGCCAGTCCAGCGGCCGAATCCGTGCTCCGCGACGGGCCGGTTCAAACTCCGCGGCCCGGGGTGGTCGAAGCTGCCGAAGCTGCCGCCCTCCAGTCCAGCGGAAGCAGCTGTAGTTGCGGGAGCCCCAGAAAAACAGGTCACCAACCTGTGACCTGCGCGCTCCCGACGATGTCGTCCACTGGGCCCGCGGCCGAGCCTCCGGATTCAGGTCGCCACCAGTGTCCTCGGTCGCCACCGCCAGAACGCCACCGCAGCTCCGAAGCCGGCCAGCCTCGCGCTCCCGAAGATGTCGTCCACCGGGCCCGCGGCCGAGCCTCCGGATTCAGGTCGCCACCAGTGTCCTCGGTCGCCACCGCCGGAACGCCACCGCCACCGCCGGAACGCCACCGCAGCCCCGAAGTTGGCCAGCCTCGCGCTGGTAAGTCCTGGCTCTGCCTCCAGAGCCTCGAGGTCGGTCGGTCGCTCGCAGTTGGAGTTGGAGGCCGGCAGCTCGCAGTTGGAGTTGGAGGCCGGCAGCTCCGCCATTTTGGCCTCAGCGCAGACGGAGGCAGAGAAGGGGGATACGACAAGAAAAAGTCGCATTCCCCCGAAGGAAGAGACAAAAGTCATGTTTCACCCCCCCACCCCACACATACACAACCCAATAAACTAAAATTTAACTGAAACAGGACAAAAGAAAACAACAAAAAAAGTAAAAACAGACGGACTGCAGGCGAGCCGCTGCTGTACGACAGCGCGGCCACTTCCGGATACAATTATCGGATACACCAGTAAATCCCTTCTTTTGGGAACCTTTATCAGAAACTGTGTCATTAATTCCAATATCAAAGGGAACCATGGCTGCGTAGACCAGTCCGGTACCACCAGTACCCCAAAGGCAGCATCCTGCTTCATTTTAAGCAGACACCGGTTTATGAGATAGAATGATGGAAAATGCATATAGAAACATACCACCCTAATGTAGCGAGAAAGCATCAATCGCTATTGTCTCCCGATGTAGTTACCATGACACATATCTCTGTAACTGGTGACTGAGTCTGGATGGAAACAAGTCGTATCTGGCTTCCCAAATCTGACTACTATATCATTAAAATCTTAAGATTCAACATTCATTCTTTGTTATCATGGACATTCCCGTAACCTGGTGTCTGCTACTATATTGAATCTACCTGGTAGATAAATAGCTGAAACCAAACATTTGTCAACACACCAAGTCCAGATTTGATTAGTCAATTTGTCACATGACACCGACTTAATTCCACCCATACGATTAATACATGCCATTGCTGTAGTATTGTTATTTGAAGCTGAACATGCAGATTTTACTTCGGAGTCACGTGAGTGACTACGTGAAGAAGACCCCGTCCTGCCGCACACGCGTCATTATCGATCAGATGCATAGCGTTCATGACCGTGTGTGGAGGAGCAGCAGCTCCTCCAGGCGGTGAGTAAAGCAAATTTAAAGTAAAAATTGGACAAGGTAAGTGGTTTTGTTTTTACTTACAGGGCGCTTTTCTTCCCGCTCAGACGTGTTGGCAGAGGTCCACACAAACTCAGAATGGAGAAAGGGCATAGGGGAAGGAGAGGCCAGGGACGCACCGCAGGTAAAACCCCCGATGCTAAGGGTAGCGGGCGTCAGGAAGAGGAGGCAGTGGCATCGAAGCCATCAACTCCCGTTACGGTCGAATGTGTCGTTAAACCGCTGGCGGCGGGGCGCAAGGCTGGACAAAAGTCGGCCCGACATGTAGACTCGGATGAGTCAGACCCAGAGGTATACCCTCCTGCAGCAGAAAACGTTATGACTGCAAGGGTCGCCAGTTTAGACCTCCTGATGGGGAATGATTTACAAAGAACCCCACAGGAGGAATCAGGTCGGTGTTGGCCAATGGAGGACAGCACAGGGTGTGCCTTGGTTGGGACAGGCACAAGGGTGGCCTTCAGGAGAGCCATCAGAAATGACTGTGCAAAGTTATTACAGTGGTTGGCCTACAGGAGAGCCAGTCCCAGAAATGCATGAAAAAAGGCAGTATATGTGCTGGCCTACTGAAGAGCCAGAACCAGAAATGTCTCAAAAAAGACAGTACAAACGTACTTATGTGCCAGCACCGAAAGTTCCTAAAAGGGAAAAATATGAAGCGTTGGCCTAGAGTTGAGCCAGCGCCAGCAGCACCTGAAACAAGGCTGCCTATCCGCGCAGGGGGAATCTGGCATAGACTTACCTGAAACAGGGGAGCCAGAATTTACCCAACCTGAAGAGGAACATCTAGATTCAGAAGATGAATTCTATGACGAGAGCCCATTGTCAGAGCTGAAAGTTCCTGGACTAGCACAAAAGTTTGCTGTTCCTAGAATAAAAGGGGAACCTTTGAGGGATGACTATAAATTATCTACTCTCCCATCAGCTCCAGGAAGTAACTATGGATGAGACTATGAGCCTCAGAGAATTGTGAATTGCTGACAGTTCCAGCAGTGAATAACTTGATATGGGGTTATTTGAGCATTGGTTTACGCTCACAAGAATTGAAATTGCAACATATATTGAAATTGCTGGGGTCAGGCATCACGGCATTTGCCAGAGGATTGGATGATGATTTTGTATCAGATTCACAACAAGATGCACTTTGAAATAAATTGTATTCGTAAAAATGCAATAAGACCAAATATTCATCCTAAGCATGCAGGGCTCTGCAAACCAACCAACATACAAATGCCTAAATCTGCTGTTTGGTATGATGATGCGACCACCAATGCTGAGCAGAGCAGTGCGAAGGCAGTATCCCAACAGGCGGAATGCTGGTGCTGGAGAAGGAACAAGTCGATCATTCTCGTATACACGTTGGCGTGCTGCACCGGGGATACGTGGAGGTTACAATATGCCTACCAGAAGGGGACAACAATGGCCGGTGGCAAACCCCGAGGTAGGGGTTCCTGGTCTGGTAAGGAAGACAAATGATTTATTTATTCTAAACAGCATTGTAGGATTCAAAATTGAGTTCTATCCACATTTGGATCCTCCAAGGCAAGAAAATTCAAACTGGTCACGAATTTTCTCAAAAGAAGAGAATAAGTTGATCAAAGGAGAATTAGAAACTTTAACCAAAAAGGGGATAATAGAGGTCAGTAGAACAACACCATCAGTTTGTATCAAATATTTTTCCAAGAACAAAAAAGGATGGTGGACGTAGAATCATATTGGATCTGACAAATCTTAACCTTTATGTACAATACAAACATTTCAAAATGGAAACATTTACTAATGCAATTCAGCTAATCACAGAAAATTGCTACATGGCAAGCATAGATCTGCAAGTTGCATATTATTCCGTGGCAATGCATGGTAATGATCAAAGATATTTGAAATTTAGATGGATGTCACTTATGGCAATTTAAAGCATTGCCCAATGGTCTGACCAGCACCAAGATTATTCACTAAATTGCTCAAACCAATTTTAGCTCTGTTAAGAGCTGAGGGCCATGTATTAATGGCTTATTTAGATGATATCCTCATTGTAGGGGACACTTTGGCTGCTGCAAAATTGTCAGTATCCAGAGTCAAATACATTTTGAGAAATTAGGTTTCATTATTCACCTACAAAAATCTAAATTGTTACCAAGCAAAAAGATTGATTACCTAGGGGTCACAATTAACTCCGAACACATGGTAATCACTTTGCCAAAAGATAAAAAGCTGCAGTTAATTGAAGGTTGCATAAAACTCATTAACGAGGACACCTTCAATTAGAGAAGTGGCAAGCTTGCTAGGCAAATTAATTGCAGGGTTTCCAGCAGTCACGTTTGGACCATTGCATTATCAATGTTTACAGAGAGCTAAGGTACAAGCGTTAAAAATGAATAGAGGGCATTTTGACAGGCCCATGAAATTAACAATTCAATCCATTACAGAAATAGAATGGTGGATTAACAATGTTTCTAATGCTTCCAGAAAGGTTCTGGTAGAAACACCTTCCGTCACTCTACAGACTGATGTAAGTGCGCTGAGTTGGGGCGCTACTAACATGATTTCCAGCTGTGGAGGTAGGTGGAATGTGAATGAAGTACCTTTGCTGGAAAATCTGGGAATCAATTACCTAGAGCTATTAGGCGCATTTTACGGCCTTAGAGCTTATTGCACTGATATGGGAAATGTGCATGTTCAGGTACAGGTTGACAATACTACAGCTGTAGCATACATAAATCACATGGGTGGTATAAAATCAGAATCATGAGATAAATTGGCAAATGAAATTTGGACCTGGGGTATTGCCAGAAAAATTTGGCTGTCAGCAATATATTTACCAGGTAAAAATTAATACAATTGCAGACAAAAGATCACGTAAATTTAATGATAATACAGAATGGATGTTAAATCGGAAAATATTCACACAAATTATCACACAATTTGGAATGCCAGAAATTGATCTGTTTGCATCAAGATTGAACCACCAGTTGCCTAAGTATGTGTCATGGGAACCTGATCCTGGAGCAGTAGCGGTGGATGCTTTCTCGCTACATTGGGGTGGTATGTTTCTGTATGCGTTTCCGCCATTTTGTTTAAACCACAGATGCATACAGAAAATTAAACAAGATTCAGCCTCAGGGATTTTGGTAGTACCAGATTGGCCTAAACAGCTATGGTACCCACTGGTGTTAAAAATAATCACACAAAAAAACCCTTATGGTTATTCCAAAGCAGATTAAACTGCTTGTACACCCTGTGACTGATGAACCACATCCTTTACATGATCGTATTGGTTTGTTGATTTGCAGATTCTAAGAAGGCCATATCTTGGAAAAGGATTATTAGACCGTACGGTGGATGTTATGACAGCAGCCTGGAGGAATAGTACCCAGAAGCAGTACATCTCCTATATAAAGAAATGGGAGGAGTTTTGTTCAGGGAAACATATTGCATATAACCCAGCAGAAATTTCAGATGTAATAGAGTTCCTTTCTACTCTATACTATGAATTAAAATTAAGTTATAGTGCAATTAATACTGCATGAAGTGCACTCTCTGCATATTTAAGCAGTGAATCAGAACAAACTCCAATAGCAGCACATCCTTGGGTCTGTAGGTTTATGAAAGGAATTTTCAACTCTTATCCTCCCAGACCTAGGTATACAGAAATTTGGAATGTAAAAGATGTACTGATGTTGCTAAGGAATTGGAATACAGTTGAAACTCTGTCATTATACAAAATCACCATGAGATTGGTTATGCTCATGGCATTAGTTTCAGCTTAGAGAGTTCAAACATTACAGAAACTCAGAATTGATAGAATGAAAGTTGGGCCAAATGCCGTGACATTCTATGTCTATGATTTACTGAAGCAAAGTAGACCAGGGTTCACAGGATGCAAGTTGGAATTTTTAGCATATCCTACAGATCCACGACTGTGTGTAGTAACATATGTGAAATGTTCCATAGAAAAAACAAAAGTTTTAAGAGGCACCGAATTGGCATTTTTTATTAGTCATAAAAAGCCTCATAAGAAAGTGTCAACACAAACAATTTCACGATGGTTGAAACAGGTGTTGAGATATTCAGGTATTGATACTGATAAAATTAAATCTCATTCCACCAGGGCGGCATCAACATCAGCGGCCAGGGATTCAGACGTGCAATAGACCCTATTCTCGCGGCCGCGGGATGGGCAAGTGAACAGATGTTTCACAAGTATTACCATAAGGAGATTAAAGATCTCAGAGGGTTTGGTGATGCCGTGCTGGATACAGTATTAAATCCCCCATTATAATAAATGGGCCTAATTTTGTTACTTTTATTAAAATAAATAAAACCATTAACTGATTACATTCAAATGTTGTGGTTATGCATTGTTGATTGTGCTTACTCAAATAGAGTCAATCGATGCAGTGAACACCTGGATTTGAATCCACGGTGTGAAATCACAGAGCTTTGAAATCTTCACGTAGTCACTCACGTGACTCCGAAGTAAAATAGTAAGATTAAACGAGAACTTACCAGTTTGAAGTTTGATCTTTATTTTATGAGGAGTAACGTTGAGGGATTACGTGTCCTCCGCTCCCACCCTCATAAAAGGATCAAGCTGGTAGTTCTAAGTCTTTATGCATCTTACTATCATACTTCAGTAATTATCGTTTGTGATTGTCACTCCACTGCTTTGAAAGATTGACGCGTGTGCGGCTGGACGGGGTCTTCTTCACGGAATCCCTCAACGTTACTCCTCATAAAATAAAGATCAAACTTCAAACTGGTAAGTTCTCGTTTAATCTTACTATTAGTTGTATTAACAACAAGCTTGGAGCTCATAAGCCTTCCAACAGCTGTAAAACGTTAATTCTCCATGTTTGCAAAAAATAATGCCTCTTCCATATTCCATCTGCCCACAGATGGATACCATTTCAGTGGCACCAATCCTAGTGCACTGACATCAGTCTGTAAGACCATGGAAGGCTGTTCAATCAGTATCTTGCTCGAACTACTGGAGACATGTTAAATCCACCACTGCAAATCAGAAGCATTTGTTGTTTAACTGCATGGCCTAATAAAATGGCCGCCATGCATCTTATTGCCTGTTCTTTTTGCCGTCTGTAGCTGCTGGTAGTGCAATGGCCCATATTGTATTGCTGGAAATAACACAAATTTTCCTAGCAAGCTGTCCACCTGTCTTAATTGAAGATTGTTGCTTTGTCAACAGCTTAATGCAACCATCAATCAGCTCTACCCTTTACCCTGGGTAAAATTACTACCATGTCAATTGAATGAATTGTGAAATTAAAATAATCAATTATTGTAAGTGGCATTAACCTTGATTTCTCTGGATGAATTAAACCCAAAAGTTTCAAAAGTGGATTGAACAATTGAGAGAGATAATTCTCTTGTTAGTTCTAATTAGGACATCATCCAGTTAAGCCATGAACATCTGTCCTTGGACTCTAATTACCCTAAAATTGGTTTTACCAATTTAGTGAAATTCTAGGAACTGAAGTTAACCCATTAGACAGAACTTTGAATTGCCATAATTGTTTCATTCAAATAAATTTCAAATATTTTTATCTTACAAATGAACAGACACTGAGTAATATACATCTTTCAGATCTATAGGTGCCATATAACATTTTTTGAAATAAGTTGTTTGGCAGTCTCAAAGTCTCCATTTTGAAGTGTCTATACTTCACAAAATTTTAAAGACTTGTCAGATCTAAAATACTCCTCACCTTTTTAGATCGAGAAAATTTAAACACAATTTGGTGGTTTTGATAAACCAACCTTTCAATTACTTGTTTAAAGACAAGTTTTCAAATTCAGCTTGAACCTCCATCACTTCTTTTAGTGAAATTGGAGTGTTCTGCTAGGAACATGCTGGATGGCAAATCACTATTTGGATCGAATCAATTTGAAACCTTTGAATAATACTCAGAATAACGAATCTGAAGTAACTTGCTTCCAATATTTGGCTGTTTTTGCCTTAATATGTTCCCATGAGAACCAGGTCCACCTACCTCCTTTGTCACCTGAGTGACCTGTGGACCCTGGCTCCTGGCAGGAAAACCCATGCTTTTTTGTGTTCCCGCTGCAGGACGCCAACTGCGCCCCTGCTTCAATGGTCGACTTGTTCCTGGTGTAGGCCCAGGATTCTGTATGATGTCTGAAAGGATACCTCCTCTTCACAGACTTGCCGACCATTGATGTTTTGATCAACCTTGCTGTTTTTGCCTCATCATCAACTCTTTCCCACGTTTCGTGGGGTTTTTCTCCGAAGAGTAAGTTGAGTGACTGCACATTGCTGGGCTTTACAGAGTTGCTGCAACTTGGGGTTGATGGTGGGCTGAATGGCATACTTCCTGAAACAATTAGTCTCGAAGTGGGCGCTACATGGCAACACTAGTGCCACTTGATGCATCTCCATCCCTGGCCTCCATCCATTGTTCTTGCAAAAATGCAGTTGTTCGTCAACCCAGCAGCATCAATATTCTCTACAGTTTTTATTTCTTAGGCTCACATGCCCTCACCCATCTGACCACTTATATCTTGGTTCACAGCTAGTACTTTCAGCAATACGCAGTTCCTTGGGGTCTCGTGCTTTTTGGCATTTTCATCCATCATAAGCTACTGGAGCTGATGGAAGACACAATAGTTGATCGTAGAGGCCACTTCTTCTCCCAGTGGCTCTCCTGACTCTGACGGAGCAGCGAATCATACTGCCAGGAGTAGAACATCTGGCAGCTGTCGTCTTTGCTTGTATCGGCCTCACCGTCAGACTCAGGGTCAGAACTCTCCCAGAGCAGCGAATCGTACTGCCAGAAATAGAACATCTGGCAGCTGCCGTCTTTGTTTGTATCGGAAAACACTGCTGACCCTGTGCACGCGCCTCATCAATGAGGGTGCTCTCAAACAGCCCTTTGCTAGGTGCTGCTGACCTGGCTTCTGGAGCCTGGCTTTGGGTACACTCTTCCCTGAGTGTGCTTTGCTCGAGTAACCTGTGTAACAGGCTCTCCATTTGAGAAATCCGCTCAAAAGCAGTATCCAGCCCTGGAGTCGAATCCTCCTGATCGGACTCCTCCTCCATGGGCCTGATGGACTTGACAGCCTTGCGCCCCACTGGCGCTGACTGTATTCTTTTAAGACCCAAGTCCACAGTCGCTATGCTCCCAGCCGGCGACTGTACAGGGGTCTGAAGCAGCTCTTCGCCGACCGCAATCTCATGACTTTCCACCGGCTTTGCCGCTCGCCTCTTCCCCTTGCCCGTTTTTTCCATGGTGCCTGGGGAAAAAATCCCCACAGACCCACAGCAAACAGACCTGGAAACTTCTGAAAAATGTTTTTCTTTCCTTGTAGTTCAAAACTACATTTCCACTAGAGGAGCGGCACGTCCATTCGCTTCTGACGTAATGACGCGCAAGCGCCCTGACGGGTCTCCTTCTCACGTAGTCACTCATGTGACTCCGAAGTAAAATGTATATTGAAGATGCATTTTTCCTCAGGTCAATTTATGCCTACTGAATAAATTCTGTATTCATGCCTACTATATTCTGTTGTGCTGAAGCAAAGCAAGAATTTCATTGTCCTGTCTGAGACACATGACAATAAACTCTCTTGACTTGACTTTACTTGATTTATCTTAAATGTAGAAGAGCTTACAATATCATGCATGCCTTACGACAAGAACAAACCCAAAAATGAACAGCAGTGTAAAAATTGATACCTTTATTATTGTTTAAGAAGGAACTGCAGATGCTGGAAAATTGAAGGTGGACAAAAATGCTGGAGAAATGCTCCAGTATTTTTGTCTACCGTTATTATTGTGCTAAGTCTAGATCTATAAAAGAAGACTTTATAATAAATTGCTCATGTACCAAAAAATGTCATATAATACATTGTCGGGATTATAAGAATAGAATTATATATGTTACATTCATCATACATTGGGAAGGAAATTAAGGCTTTAATGTGTGCTCCTCGTGGCATGTCGTTGTTCCCTATAACTCCATTTATCATGTATTTTAAACACCATTGATCCGTGTACATTGTGTATAATTAACACCATTTATCATGTATTTTAAACACCATTGATCCGTGTACATTGTGTATAATTAACACCATTTATCCTGTATTTTAAACAGTATTTCAAACAAGCCAATTCAGGATCTCCGCAGCTTGGAGGTCCCCAATCGGCCGCCTCCTATCGGAGACCGGGGCTTCATGATGTTATATCGGCCGGCGGTCGGAGCTTTTCTCCGGCGAGGAATCCCAGACTCCGCAAGGGAAACTGCACGCTGCCCGGCGAATAGAAGCTCCGCACACCGCGACTTCACGGTGTTATAGTCCAGATATCGGAGCACTTCTTCTGTCGACCCCAGCTCCGCGATCTGAGCTATAGGAATAGATCGGGCAGGCCACATGACAGAAAGTTATAATTTTATTCTTACCTTTCGTCTTTAGTCGGGAACCTGAAGAAAGACTGCTATAATGTGCTCGAATTCGGCGACATTGGCGATTCGAGCACTATAGCAGAACAGCTCGCTACGCTGGTAGATGTGGACGCCATGACAGAAGCCCATTAAAAAAAACCCTCATATATATGATTCTCAAAATGGCGCGAAAAAAAATACCCATGAGCCCATGACCGTACTACAGCTTTTTCGTCAAGTGGTCTATCTTGCTCCTCTAGTATCTTTGAAACATAGAAACATAGAAAATAGGTACAGGAGTAGGCCATTCGTCCCTTCGAGCCTGCACCGCCATTCAATATGATCATGGCTAATCATCTAACTCAGTATCCTATACCTGCCTTCTCTCCATACCCCCTGATCCCTTTAGCCACAAGGGCCACATCTAACTCCCTCTTAAATATAGCCAATGAACTGGCCTCAACTACCTCCTGTGGCAGAGAATTCCACAGATTCACCACTCTCTGTGTAAAAAATGATTTTCTCGTCTCGGTTCTAAAAGACTTCCCCTTATCCTTAAACTGTGACCCCTTGTTCTGGACTTCCCCATCATCGGGAATAATTTTCCTGTCCAACCCATTAAGAATTTTGTAAGTTTCTATTAGATCCCCCCTCAATCTTCTAAATTCTAGCGAGTACAAGCCGCGTCTATCCACTCTTTCTTCATATGAAAGTCCTGCCATCCCAGGAATCAGTCTGGTGAACCTTCTCTGTACTCCCTCAATGGCAAGAATGGCTTTCCTCAGATTAGGAGACCAAAACTGTACGCAATACTCCAGGTGTGGTCTCACCAAGACCCTGTACAACTGCAGTAGAACATCCCTGCTCTTATACTCAAATCCTTTTACTATGAATGCTAACATACCATTCGCTTTCTTCACTGCCTGCTGCACCTGCATGCCTACTTTCAATGAATGGTGTACCATGACACCCAGGTCTCTTTGAATCTCACATTTATCCACATTATACTGCATTTGCCATGCATTTGCCCACTCACCCAACCTATCCAAGTCACCTTGCAGCCTCCTAGCATCCTCGTCACAGCTAACACTGCCCCCCAGCTTCGTGTCATCCGCAAACTTGGAGATGTTGCATTCAATTCCCTCATCCAGATCATTAATATATATTGTAAATAGCTGGGGTCCCAGCACTGAGCCTTGCGGTACCACACTAGTCACTGCCTGCCATTCTGAAAAGGACCCGTTTACTCCTACTTTTAGCTTCCTGTTTGCCAGCCAGTTCTCTATCCACATCAATACTGAACCCCCAATACCGTGTGCTTTAAGTTTGCATACTAATCTTTCATGTGGGACCTTGTCGAAAGCCTTCTGAAAGTCCAGATATAACACATCCACTGGTTCTCACTTTTCCCCTACTAGTTACATCCAGTGGTTCTCCCTTATCCCCTACTAGTTACATCCTCGACAAATTCTATAAGATTCGTCAGACATGATTTACCTTTCATAAATCCATGCTGACTTTGTCCAATGATTTCACCACTTTCCAAATGTGCTGCTATCCCATCATTAATAACTGACTAGCATTTTCCCCACTACCGATGTTAGGCTAACTGGTCTGAAATGCCCCATTTTCTCTCTCACTTCCTTTTTAAAAAGTGGGGTTACATTAGCTACCCTCCAATCCTCAGGAACTACTCCAGAATCTAAAGAGTTTTGAAAAATTATCACTAATGCATCCACTATTTCTGGGGCTACTTCATTAAGTGCTCTGGGATGCAGCCTATCTGGCCCTGGGGATTTATCGGCCTTTAATCCATTCAATTTACGTAACACCACTTCCCGGCTAACCTGGATTTCACTCAGTTCCTCCATCTCATTTGACCACCTGCCCCCTGCTATTTCCGGCAGATTATTTATGTCTTCCTAAGTGAAGACAGAGCCAAAGTAGTTATTCAATTGGTCTGCCATGTCCTTGTTCCCCATGATCAATTAGCCTGTTTATGACTGCAAGGGACCTACATTTGTTTTAATTAATCTTTTTCACTTCACATATCTATAAAAACTTTTGCAGTCAGTTTTTATGTTCCCTGACAGTTTTTTTTCATAATCTTTTTTCCCTTTCCTAATTAAGCCCTTTGTCCTCCTCTCCTGGACTCTGAATTTCTCCCAGTCCTCTGGTAGGCTGCTTTTTCTGGCTAATTTGTATGCTTCATCTTTTGTTTTGATACAATCCCTGATTTCCCTTGTTATCCACAGATGCACTACCTTCCCTGATTTATTCTTTTGCCAAACTGGGATGAACAATTGTTGTAGTTCATCCATGCAGTCTTTAAATGCCTTCCATTGCACATCCACCGTCAACCCTTTAAGAATCAATTGCCAGTCCATCTTGGCCAATTCTCGTTTCATACCCTCAAAGTTACCTTTCTTTAAGTTCAGGACCCTTGTTTCTGAATTAACAATGTCACTCTCCATCCTAATGAAGAACAACCATATTATGGTCACTCTTGCCCAAGGGGCCACGCACAACAAGACTGCTAACTAACCCTTCCTCATTACTCAATACCCAGTCTAGAATAGCCTGCTCTCTCGTTGGTTCCTCTACATGTTGGTTTAGAAAACTATCCCGCATACATTCCAAGAAATCTTCTTCCTCAGCACCCCTGCCAATTTGATTCACCCAATCTATATGTAGATTGAAGTCACCCATTATAACTGTTTTACCTTTGTTGCTCGCATTTCTAATTTCCTGTTTGATTCCATTCCCAACTCCACTACTACTGTTAGGTGGCCTGTACACAACTCCCACTAGCGTTTTCTGCCCCTTAGTGTTTCGCAGCTCTACCCATATCGATTCCATATCCTCAAAGCTAATGTCCTTCCTTTCTATTGCGTTAATATCCTCTCTAACCAGCAACACTACCCAACCTCTTTTTCATTTCTGTCTATCCCTCCTGAATATTGAATATCCCTGGATGTTCAGCTCCCAGCCTTGGTCACCCTGGAGCCATGTCTCCGTGATCCCAACTATATCATATTCATTAATAACTATCTGCACATTCAACTCATCCACCTTATTACGAATGCTCCTTGCATTGAGACACAAAGCCTTCAGGCTTGTTTTTACAACACTCTTACCCCTTATACAATTATGTTGAAAAGTGGCCCTTTTTGATTTTTTCCCTGGATTTGTCTGCCTGCCACTTTTACTTTTCACCTTGCTACCTATTGCTTCTACCCTCATTTTAGACCCCTCTGTCTCTCCCCCTTGCACCATTTTTCAAGCCATGTATTCATCTGCAATATCCTCCTATTTCTACTCTGACTAGCCCGTGGCACTGGTAGTAATCCAGAGATTATTATCTTTGAGGTCCTACTTTTAAGTTTATCTCCTAGCTCCCTAAATTCACCTTGTAGGACCTCATCCTGCTTTTTACCTATATCGTTGGTGCCAATGTGCACCACAACAACTGGCTGTTCACCCTCCCTCTCCAGAATGTTCTGCAGCTGTTCAGTGACATCACTGACCCTTGCACCAGGGAGGCAACATACCATCCTGGAGTCTCGTTTGCGGCCGCAGAAATGACCATCTATTCCCCTTACAATTGAATCCCCTATTACTATAGCCCTTCCACTCTTTTTCCTCCCCTCCTGTGATGCAGAGCCACCCATGGTGCCATGAACTTGGCTGCTGCTGCCTTCCCCTGATGAGCCATCTCCCCCAACAGTATCCAAAATGGTATATCTGTTTAGGAGGAGGATGACCTCATGGGACTCCTGCACTACCTGCCTACTGCTACGCTGGCTAATGGCCACCCGTTCCCTTTCTGCCCGCTTAACTTTTACCTGTGGTGTGACCAACTCACTGTACATGCTATTCACGACATTCCCAGCATCATGGATGCTCCAGTATGAATCCAACCGCAGCTCCAATCGTTCAATGCGGTCTGCCAGGAGCTGCAGCTGGACACACTTCCTGCAAACTTATTCACCAGGGACACCGACCATAACCCTGATCTCCCACATGTTGCAGGATGAGCAAACCATGGGGCCGAACTCAACTGACATGGCTTACCCCCAAATTAAATCAAATCACTCCCACTATAACAATCTTAATCTTTTAAACTGTACCTTTATTAAAAAGCACTGTACCCTTAACTCACCCAACCCTTAAATCACTGTACCCTTAACTCACTGTACCCCTAGATCACTGTACCCTTAACCAGAAAGCAGAAATGCAAACCTGGGGTTGCTCCCAATCAGCTGCTCCCTCTAGTCTGCTTCCACCAATCAGCGGCTTCCACCAGACCACTTCCTTGGAAGTGTGATGGAACGTTGCAGATTGGGTCCTCCTCTCGCTCCAACGGCTCCTGGGCCTCTGTGAAAGCAAGCCCCGCGCTACGTTTTGAAACTCACCGCCCGGAAACTCCTCCTCTCGCTCCAACGTCTCCCGGGCCTCTGTGAAAGCAAGCCCCGCACTCCGTTTTGAAACTCACCGCCCGGAAACTCCTCCTTTGGTCTCGACACAAAACATCACCCATTCCTTTTCTAAGGGAGATGCTGTCTGACCCACTTTACTCCAGCTTTTTGTGTTTATCTTCAGTTTAAACCAGCATCTGCAGTTCCTTCCTGCATGTGTTTCTTTAGATTCTCACTTTTTCAAATAAAGGCTAAAATGTTGCTGAATTAAAGTTACATATTTCCCTTCATTAATTAGCTGCAGCCATTCCTAAATTAGAGCTTTTGTTTGCATTGAGCATTAGCTTCCTTTTAAAATCAAGGTTCCAACAGGCTACTTTGTTTAAAGAATGAGTGATTATGCAAAAATAATCATGTAAATGCCATCCCAGAGATGTATTTATTTCATTCAAAATAAATCAGCAATTCAAATCTCACAATGGTTTGGCTTGTGCGTTCTTTGTTCTTTTGTCCTGGGGACAGTGTGCTGTTCTTTCCCTCTGACATTTCAGTATTGCATCTAAATCAAAATGTCAGGAATCGTGTCAGGTCCTTTGAGTTCTTTAAACCTCTGAGGTGCATTGGACATTAGAATATAGTCAAAGAGCAGGAGGTTTAAAGAGCAGAAACCAGGGAATAGGATGCTCAAAGGACCTGATATAATTTCTGACATTTCCAATCTGATATATAGATTTTCAAATGTCATAGTCCCTGAAGGTATTCTCACTTTCAAAAATAAAATACAATGTGAAAAATTGGGTAATGACTACTTTTGAATTTGTCATTGTGTTGTAATACAAAGAAGACTTAGTTCATCTTTAAGTACTAGGTAAGCCCATTTGTTTCTTACAACCTCCTGGAATCAATACATTCAACATCTCAAAGGTCTTAACAATTGTCTGATCCATTATGTGAAAAGCAAAAACTCATAATCTTATGAAGAATACCCTAATCTCGTGAGTGTCTGCACACATAGAAAAATACCTTTTATTCATCTTATATATATATTTTCTTTTACTTGTCCAGTCTTGAAGAAACTATATTGAAATGAAAACAAAACAAATACTAAATTAAATTGAAAAAAATCTTATTTTAAATTGGAGGTTTTGTATCAAGCACATACACTTGTTCAAATGTAAAAACAAGGAACCACAGATGCTGGTTTACAAAAAATACCCACAAAATGCTGGAGTAACTTAGCGGGTCAAGCACCATCATTGAAAAGCATGGATGGGTGAAGTTTCAGATAGGAACCCTTCTTCAGACTATTCCCTTACTCTGAAGATAGACTCAAAATGCTGGAGTAACTCAGCAGGATAGGCAGCATCTCTGGAGGGAAGGAATGGGTGATGTTTCGGGCCGAGACTTTCTTCAGACTGAGATTCAGGGGATTTCGGGTCATGACCCTTCTTCAGACTGATTCTCTGGAGAGAAGCAAGGGTACCGTTTCTGGTTGAGACCCTTCTGCGGACTGAGAGCCAGTCTGAAGAATGGTCTTGACACAAAATCCCCTGATTGTCAGTCTGAAGAGGGGCTCGGCCTGAAACATCACCCATTCCTACTCTCCAGAGATGCTGCCAGTCCCGCTGAGTTATCCCAGCATTTTGTGTCTATATTTGCTGTAAACCAGCATCTGCAGTTCCTTCCTACACAATTAGATAGCCAACATGGCTATCTGAATATTGAAACTTGAAAATGTAAAGGCAAATAGACTACAGGTTGTGACAAAGTCTTGGAGTGTAAAACCAAAGATTTTAGGCCACTGAACATCAACAAGCATTAGGTACCGAGCATTGTTTGCAGTCAGTAGGATGGAAACATGCCAGTTTGTAGCATAGCATAAAACAGCAGTGCTGTTTCGTTAGCATATCTGTTTAGATTGCAAGGCAGCGAGACAAACACTACCCCTTGATCAGAATGAATATTTGGTAGTAAGAGAGTTGGATCAGGACTTATAGCATTAAGTAGTTTACAGCTGATTCATACTCATCACATGATTCCATGGCTAAACAGACATCAAACCAGTCTACAGGAAACCCCCGTGTAGTGAATTGGTTCTGCTTTTACGGGATGTCCATGTCTATATTTTCCACATCAGAAAATACACAAAAATCATTCAATGTGGTAACCTGCTGGACCCAAAATGCTGGAGTAATGTTCTCCAGAGATGCTGCCTGTCCAGCTAAGTTACTCCAACATTTTGTGCCTATCAATGGCTATCTGATTATTTAGTAAAAAACATTGTGGTTTAATTTCTTTGATAATTTACAAAGCTTTTAAAGGAGTGGCGCAGCGGTAAAATTGCTGCCTTACAGCACCAGAGACCCAGGTTCGATCCCGATCATGGGTGCTGTCTGTATGGAGAACATATGTTCTCCATATGAACATATGTTCTCCATGTGAGCACTTGAGGTTTCTCCGGGTGCTCCGGTTTCCTCCCACATTCCAAAGATATGCAGGTTTGTAGGTTAATTGACTTCTGTAAATTGCCCCTGGCATGAAGGACTTAGAATGGTCATGGCCATCCGAAGGGGGGGGGGTGTTGGGTGCGACCGCACCCCCCTTTCCCCCCCCCAGAGTAAGAAAAAATCGCGGGGTAAAAAAAATCAGGAAAAAAAATCAGAGATTCCACTTTGTTGGAAAAGCGGCCGGAATTCTGGTTCCGGCCGCTGGATGATTTGGGAGAAAAAAATGCGACCATCCGCGCCTGCGCAGTTGGGGAAGCGACGCAAAATGACACCGTCTCTCCGCGCGTGCGCAGTGGGCCCGGGCGGGATCAGACTGCCATTTGCACTCCACACATTGAGCTCGATGCCTCATGTCATCTACTCCAGGTAAGTTGTGCAATATTGCATTGCAGGAGGGGGAGTCTGTTATTTATCCTCGGTTCAAACTAGCCATGAGGGGGTCTAATCTGGCCCGCGGGATAAGGGCGTGCCCATTTCTCCGGGCCCGCGGCGGGGGGGTGCGGTGTCTGCCCACCCGGTCCAGCATCTCCATCCGCAGCGTAGGAGCCGAACCAACGGGAGACCGTTCTCCCATCGCCGGGCGGGAGTGGCTGAATCTGAAACCAGCGGCTGTAACACCAACACCAGACGCCGCTGCGGCACCTCCGCTGGACCCCCGCTGGGCCCACGCCACCCCCGCTGGGCCCACGCCACCCCCGCTAGGCCCACGCCACCCACGCTGACCCCCGCTGGGTCCACACCACCCTCGCTGGCCCACGCAACCCCGCTGGGCCCACGCCACCTTCATCGCCCCCCGCCCACTGGGCCCCTGCTGGGCCCGCGCCACCTTCATCTTCGCCCGCCAAATATGGGTCAAGCCGATAGCCTAATCGTTAAAGAGTTAAAAGATAGCCTAATCGATAAAGAGCTGAGAAGAGGAATTAGAGCTGCCAAGGAAAGGTACTCTGTGAAGTTGAGGAGCAAGTTCACAGCTAGTGACTCTTCATCAGTTTGGAAGGGCATGCAAGAAATCACCAGCTATAAGAGGAAAGCCCCCTGCTCTTTGGACAATTGTCAGCTGACGAACAACATGAATGAGTTTTACTGCAGGTTTGAAAATCAGAAACGTAACCCTGGTACCCCCTCCGTCCCTCCCCAACCAACACAGCCAGACCCCAGTCTGCAAAGAATGGACCCTGCACCCTCTCCTTCCCATTCACCACTTCACACCTACTTAAGGCAAGACTCCAGTATGAAAAGAGTGGACCCTTTCCCACCCCAAGCAACACTTCACACCAATTACTAATTTTTAACCAGTCCCTGCCTGCTTCAAAGTCTCCACTATTGTCCCTGTACCCAAAAAGGTAAGGATTACTGGTCTTGATGACTACAGGCTTGTCGCACTGACCTCTGTAGTCATGAAGACCGTTGAAAGGCTTGTGCTGACCAAGCTGAAAAATATCACAATCCCTCTGCTGGACCCTCTGCATTTTGCATATTGGGCCAATAGATCTGTGGATGATGCAGTCAATCTGGGCCTGCATTTCATCCTCCAGCACCTAGACCACCAGGATTGATGGTTGGCGTGGACTAGGTGGGCTGCAGGGCCTGTTTCCACATTATTTTTCATGATTATTTCCATATTATTTTTCAGATTATTTTTCATGATTGCTAAAATATCAAATTTCTGGATGTACGATAGTATTGCAAATCAATGTTAGGCATCGTTTCCTCTGGCATAAACACACAATATACTGCAGGTGAGCAGTCAAGGCAGAGCTAGAGGATACATTAATTATTAGCATCCATCAACAAAACTAATAATTCAAGAATACCATACCCCACAATGCTGCAAGGACGTACACAAAATATACACAAAATCATTTATTTTTCGCCTTTGCAAATAGAAATCTGGTTTGAAACCAAAATGAAAATTAATGCTTTATTGGCGCAGTGAATGCTTCTTTGCATAGATCACACATGCATGAGACCTCATATTTTTGCACCATTTGCAAAACATCCAAAGTCCAGTCCATACACATGATGGACAGGAGTGGCTCACGATCCAGGTAATCCCCATGCTGTCACTTAACATAGAAACATAGAAACATAGAAAATAGGTGCAGGAGGAGGCCATTCGGCCCTTCGAGCCAGCCCTTTCATTGTGATTATGGCTGATCATAGAAACATAGAAACATAGAAAATAGGTGCAGGAGTAGGCCATACGGCCCTTCGAGCCTGCACCGCCATTCAATATGATCATGGCTGATCATCCAACTCAGTATCCTGTACCTGTCTTCTCTCCATACCCCCTGATCCCTTTAGCCACAAGGGCCACATCTAACTCCCTCTTAAATATAGCCAATGAACTGGCCTCAACTACCTTCTGTGGCAGAGAATTCCACAGATTCACCACTCTCTGTGTGAAAAATGATTTTCTCATCTCGGTCATAAAAGACTTCCCCCTTATCCTTAAACTGTGACCCCTTGTTCTGGACTTCCCTAATATCGGGAACAATCTTCCTGCATCTAGCCTGTCCAACCCCTTAAGAATTTTGTAAGTTTCTATAAGATCCCCCCTCAATCTTCCAAATTCTAGCGAGTACAAGCCGAGTCTATCCAGTCTTTCTTCATATGAAAGTCCTGCCATCCCAGGAATCAGTCTGGTGAACCTTCTCTGTACTCCCTCTATGGCAAGAATGTCTTTCCTCAGATTAGGAGTCCAAAACTGTACACAATACTCCAGGTGTGGCCTCACCAAGACCCTGTACAACTGCAGTAGAACCTCCCTGCTCTTATACTCAAATCCTTTTGCTATGAATGCTAACATACCATTCGCTTTCTTCACTGCCTGCTGCACCTGCATGCCTACTTTCAATGACTGGTGTACCATGACACCCAGGTCTCGTTGCATCTCCCATTTTCCTAATCGGCCACCATTCAGATAATAGTCTACTTTCCTGTTTTTGCCACCAAAGTGAAAAACCTCACATTTATCCACATTATACTGCATCTGCCATGCATTTGCCCACTCACCCAACCTATCTAAGTCACCTTGCAGCCTCCTAGCATCCTTCTCACAGCTAACACTGCCCCCCAGCTTTGTGTCATCCGCAAACTTGGAGATGTTGCATTCAATTCCCTCATTCAGATCATTAATATATATTGTAAATAGCTGGGGTCCCAGCACTGAGCCTTGCGGTACCCCACTAGACACTGCCTGCCATTCTGAAAATGACCCATTTACTCCTACTCTTTGCTTCCTGTCTGCCAGCCAGTTCTCTATCCACATCAATACTGAACCCCTAATACCGTTTGCTTAATGTTTGCATACTAATCTCTTTTGTGGGACATTGTAGAAAGCCTTCTGAAAGTCCAGATATAACACATCCACTGGTTCACCCTTATTAGTTACATCCTCGAAAAAGTCTATAAGATTAAGGGACAGAAGTTTAGGGGGAACATTAGGGGGAACTTCTTTACTCAGAGAGTGGTAGCTGTGTGGAATGAGCTTCCAGTGGAAGTGGTGGAGGCAGGTTCGATGTTATCCTTTAAAAATAGATTGAATGGGTATATGGACGGGAAAGGAATGGAGGGTTATGGTCTGAGTGCAGGTAGATGGGACTAGGGGGAAGTATTTATTTTTAATTAAAAAAAATTTTTTTTTTAATGTTCGGCACGGACTTGAAGGGCCGAGATGGCCTGTTTCCGTGTTGTTATGGTTAAATGGTTATATGGTTATTCGTCAGACATGATTTACCTTTCATAAATCCATGCTGAATTTGTCCAATAATTTCACCACTTTCCAAAAGTGCTGCTATCCCATCTTTAATAACTGACTCTAGCATTTTCCCCACTACCGATGTTAGACTAACTGATCTGTAATTCCCTGTTTTCTCTCTCCCTCCCTTTTTAAAAAGTGGGGTAACATTAGCTACCCTCCAATCCTCAGGAACAACTCCAGAATCTAAAGAGTATTGATAAATTATCACTAATGCATCCACTATTTCTGGGGCTACTTCCTTAAGTACTCTGGGATGCAGCCTATCTGGTCCTGGGGATTTATCGGCCTTTAATCCATTCAATTTACCTAACACCACTTCCCGGCTAACCTGGATTTCACTCAGTTCCTCCATCTCATTTGACCCCCGGTCCCCTGCTATTTCCGGCAGATTATTTATGTCTTCCTCAGTGAAGACAGAACCAAAGTATTCAATAGTTATTCAATTGGTCTGCTATGTCCTTGTTCCCCATGATCAATTCACCAGTCCCCAATCAATAACCCATGCCCACCTTATCCCCATATCCCTTGATTCCACTAGCCCCAAGAGCTCTATCTAACTCTCTCTTAAATCCATCCAGTGATTTGGCCTCCACTGCCTTCTGTGGCAGGGAATTCCACAAATTCACAACTCTCTGGGTGAAAACGTGTTTTCTCACCTCAGTCTTAAATGGCCTCCCCTTTATTCTAAGACTGTGACCCCTGGTTCTGGACTCGCCCAACATTCATCCAGTGCTTCCAAGATGGTGTCCTTTACATAGGTGAGAGCAAGCTAGACCAGGAGACCATTTAGTTGAACATGTGCTCAGTTTGTCAAGGCCTGCTGGATCTCCAAGTTGCGAACTTCCCCATTCCCAGACTGACCTTTCTTGCTTGGACCCCCACCATTGTCAGAGTAAGGCCGCACACAAACTGGCTCTTCATATTCCTCATTTTCTACTTTGAATATTCGGAAATGTCCGCTTCCAAATGGCCTGTTTCCACAGTGTATCTCTAAACTTCAATCAAAACATCAGATCGGCACCAGTGAACCCTGCCCTCCTATATATTTCTGAGACCTGGACTACATAAAGCAGGCACCTCAAGGCACTAGAGAAATACAACCAAGGTCGGTATCCATTCTCAGGTCAACTTACTCAGCGTTATTTATTTTTAGACAGTTCCATTGAATGTACCATGCCATTCATATGTCAAATCAGACCCCTGAAACCGATTCTCACTCCCTAGCATTGTTATGCATTCTCCAAGTATACGGACGTCATTTACTATGAAAGGTTCCTTGCTGTGAAGAAATTACACTACTTTGAAACATTACCTTGGCTTTAAACTTGCAAGCTGAGAATGAATGCCCTTTTATTCTAACAGGAAAACATCTGCAGGTCCTGACAGGATATTACCTAGGACATTGAGGGAAGTTAGTGTAGAAATAGCAGGGGCTATGACAGAAATATTTCAAATGTCATTAGAAACGGGAATAGTGCTGGAGGATTGGTGTACTGTGCATGTTGTTCCGTTGTTTAAAAAGGGTTCTAAGAGTAAACCTAGCAATTATAGACCTGTTAGTTTGACGTCAGTGGTGGGCAAATTAATGGAAAGGATACTTAAAGATAATATATATAAGCATCTGGATAAGCAGGGTCTGATTAGGAACAGTCAACATGGACTAATGCTTGACTAATCTTCTTGAATTTTTCGAAGAGGTTACTAGGGAAATTGATGAGGGTAAAGCAGTGGATGTCGTTTATATGGACTTCAGTAAGGCCTTTGACAAGGTTCCTCATGGAAGGTTGGTTAAGAAGATTCAATTGTTGGGTATTAATGGTGGAGTAGCAAGATGGATTCAACAGTGGCTGAATGGGAGATGCCAGAGAGTAATGGTGGATGGCTGTTTGTCAGGTTGGAGGCTGGTGACTAGTGGGGTGCCTCAGGGGTCTGTGTTGGGTCCACTGTTGTTTGTCATGTACATCAATGATCTGGATGATGGTGTGGAAAATTGGATTAGTAAGTATGCAGCTGATACTAAGATAGGTGGTGTTGTGGATAATGAAGTAGAGTTTCAAAGTCTACAGAGAGATTTAGGCCATTTGGAAGAGTGGGCTGAAAGATGGCAGATGGAGTTTAATGCTGACAAATGTGAGGTGCTACATCTCGGCAGGAAAAATCAAAATAGGACGTACATGGTAAATGGTAGCGAATTGAGGAATGCAGTTGAACAGAGGGATCTAGGAATAACTGTGCATAGTTCCCTGAAGGTGGAATCTCATGTAGATAGGGTGGTAAAGAAAGCTTTTGGTGTTCTGGCCTTTATAAATCAGAGCATTGAATACAGAAGTTGGGATGTAATGTTCAAATTGTACAAGGCATTGGTGAGGCCAATTCTGGAGTATGGAGTACAATTTTGGTCGCCTAATTATAGGAAGGATGTCAACAAAATAGAGAGAGTACAGAGGAGATTTACTAGAATGTTGCCTGGGTTTCAGCAACTAAGTTACAGAGAAAGGTTGAACAAGTTAAGGCTCTGTCCCACGGGTTTGCGGTCGTTGGCGGTGAAGCACGGCGTCGCCGGTAGAGAGGACCGCACGGCAACCACGAGAGCGCCGCACGGATGCTGCGCGGGGGGCCAAGTACGGCCGGTTCCACGAGCTTGCTGTTTCGGCTTTCAGATCACGGGGCTGTGGCTGCGGCCATGCCGCACACTTGCCTCACTGGCGGCGGCTGTGGCGGTGCAAGTTCGACGCACGGCGCTCGTGCCGCACTGGCGGCGGCTGTGGCGGCGGCCGTGCCGCACTCGTGCCTCACTGGCGGCGGCTGTGTGGTGGGAACATATTTTTGAACAGTGTTGGTTTTATTTTAGCACCGTGGGAACAACGCCGCACGGCTCCGGCGGTGGGCGTTTGACCGAGTGCACGGTCTATGGCGGCCCAGGAGCGGTAGATTCTTCCTGTTTCGCCGCCAATGACCGCAGACTCGTAAGACAGGCCTTTTAGGTCTTTATTCTTTGGAGCGCAGAAGGTTAAGAGGGGACTTGATAGAGGTCTTTAAAATTATGAGCGGGTTAGACAGAGTTTCCCATTGAGAGTAGGGAAGATTCAAACAAGGAGACATGACTTGAGAATTAAGGGACAGAAGAGTTTAGGGGTAACATTAGGGGGAACTTCTTTACTCAGAGAGTGGTAGCTGTGTGGAATGAGCTTCCAGTGGAAGTGGTGGAGGCAGGTTCGATGTTATCCTTTAAAAATAGATTGGATGGGTATATGGACGGGAAAGGAATGGAGGGTTATGGTCTGAGTGCAGGTAGATGGGACTAGGGGGAAGTTATGGTTATATGGTTATATGGTTATCTGTTGACATGCACACGAAGGATGATCATGCTTCACATTATCAGATCGTTTTCATATTCAACCTCTCAGAAGGGTTTCTGAATATCTTTGGTTTCCAGAAAAGAACTTATGTTGGTGGCATTGTATGTCCTTATGCTAGAGAATGGACTAGTTTAGTTTAGTTTTGAGATGCAGGGCGGAAACAAGCACTTTGATCCACCTATGACTGCGTCAACCAGTGATCTCAGCACACTAACGCTATCCTACACACACTCTAGGAACAATTTACAATTTTATCAAGCCAATTAGCCTACAAACCTGTATGTCTTTGGAGTGTAGGAGGAAACTAGAGTTCCCAGGGAAAACCCATGCAGTTCACAGGGAGAACGTACAAACTCTGTACCGATAACACCTGTAGTCAGCATCGAACCCTGGTCTCGGGTGCTATAAGCACTATAAGGGACTTACTACTGGTACAGGATTCCCAAGAGGTTAATTTCCAAGTTGAATTGGTGGTAAGGAAGGCAAATACAATGTTAGCATTTATTTTGAGAGGACCAGAGGAGGTTTACGAGAATGATTGGGTTAACGTATGATGAGCGCTTGCGCCATTGGGCCTGTACTTGCTGGAGTTTGGAAGGATGAGGGGACACATCATTGAAACTTACCTAATAACAATAGGCCTGGATAGAGTGGATATGAAGTGGATGTTTCCATTAGTGGGAGAGTCTAGAACCAGGGCACAGCCTCAGAATAAGGTGATGTACTTTTAGAATGGAGTTGAAGAACTATTTCTTTAACCAGAAGGTGGTGAATCTGTGGAATTCATTGTCACAGATGGTTGTCGAGGCCAAGGCATTGGATACTTTTGAGGCGGGGGTTGATAGGTTCTTGATTTTAAGGGTGTCAAAGGTTACGGGGAAAAGGCAAGAGAATGCGGTTGAGTGGGAAAAGTTATCTTCCTGCCCAAATTATATCTTGATTGTTCAGAGCTGTGACCTGAAAGTTCTTTTTTCAGTACGTTTAGCTATTGGTACATCATCTGGACAGTAAAGGTAAAAATCAAAGCCTTGCAAGATCTTGTCTATCACAACTTGAACGATTTTCAGTGATTATTTCACATCATTCACATGAATAAATCATTAATCATCCAAATCGCAGCTTTTTTTATCCACATTGAAATATGCATATGCAGGAGACATCAAGCTAGTTTGGTGAAAACATTGGCTCCTACTAATTCTGCATATGTATCCTGTGAAGAAGCAAATGGATACTATTCATTGACAACTGCTTGATCCAACGTCACCTTGCAATCACCACATATTCAAATACACTTGACTATTTGAGGTGCCACAGGTAAAGCTGCTGATATCGACATTGAACAGTAATGGGCCTGTCCCACGGGCGATTTTTTTCGGCGACTGTCATAGTCGTAGCGGGGCGCCGAAAACCGTCAACCCGACACCCCTATGACAATGTCTACAACAACCTACTACCCAGTCGACGTCAAGCTGCGGCAAGCTACCGACAACCGACGACCCATTAGGATGTCCACCTATGACCACACCTCCCACAACCTATGTCCACCCGCGACAAGCTACGACAAGGTAAGACGATTCAGTCGCTAGTACCTGGTTGATAAAGGTTGACGTAGGTAGTCGCCAAAGGAATTCACTGGTCAGCACTAGCTACAATCTACGTCATCCTGGCGACAACCTATGTCATCCTGGTGACAACCTATGACAGCACCTACGTCATGAGAAGTCAAGCTGCGCTCATTGGCGTCAAGCCAACTGTCGCTGACTTTCGCCGAAAAGTTTTGAACATTTCAAAATCCGGCGGCGACCATGCTATGATTCTTTGGACGACTGAGGAGACTACTCACGACCATATAGGCAACACCCCGGTGACCATGTGGCAACAGCCTAGTTGCCCGTAGTCGCCTAAAAAATTGCCTAAGTGGGACAGGGGCATAAGAGTTCACAGCCTGCCTCTAAGCTCAATGGCAAGTGTACTTCGGCTTTCTCCCCTGATAGGCATCCAGGTTATCACATTTTCCCCAGAGATGCAGGCAGCAAACATTGCTGAGAATGGTGTGCTGCAACTCGGAAGGGCATACCAGGAATACAATAACCCACCGGGTGTGCAGACAACAGAGTCCTGGGCATGGACGCTGCAACCGATTATTTACGGAACAACACAGGCACAGCAACACCATTTGCTTGTCAGGTCCGCAACTTAACCCAACAAATGATGAGAGTAAAATATGATATCATTATACCAATTGTCTCACGACAACAAAGAGCACAAATCCATTAGAGTGGACATGAAACAACACTTAATTTCACCCTTTTGGTACAACTTAACATCCCAATAAGATCAAGACCACAGACACCTGCTTCCACTTGGTCGAACAATACGGTGTCCAGACCCAACGGGTCTGCACTTGAACATGCGTTTTGGGGGGGGGGCTGTGGCGTCACACTAACCACCCCCTTTCCTCCAAAGCACGGTTGCGGGGTGAGAATCTGGCACCCACAAACACACACACTCATCACACCCCTTGATATTATCTTAAATTTTTAATTTGCTTCTTTTATCCCATCTCCACCCTATTCACTGACAAATAGCCCTCACCTCTCAGATGCGTCTAGAGGGGTTGGGGCAGAGTGAAAATTGAAGAGGGGGAGGAGGGAGGGTGGAGAGGGAGAGAGGAGAGGGGTGGAGAGATGAAAGAGAGGATGTGGGAGAGAGGTGAAGGGGGGGAGGGTTGGAGCGGGCGTGCATGAGTCGAGCCGCGGGCTGTGAAGAGAGAAGGGCAGAGAGAGAGAGACTGGTACACAAAAAAAAGCTGGAGAAACACAGCGGGTGCAGCAGCATCTATGGAGGGGGGAGGGGATGTTAGAGGTGGAGAGAGGGCATGTGGGGAAGGGGAGAGGAGTAGGTGGAAGAGAAGGAGGGAGGGAGGGGGGAGGGAGAGAGGTGGGGGAGGGAGAGGGGAAGAGTTGGGAGTGAGGGGTTGCGGGAAGGGGTGCAAGAGAGAGGGGAAGGGGTGGGGGGAGATGGGGGTGAAGAGCGGTGGTGGAGGGGTAAGAGAGGGGGTGCGAGGGGAGGGAGGGAGGGGGAGAGGAGAGAGGGGGAGAGTGGGGAGGGAGAGTGGAAGTAGGAGGGGTAGGGACAGTCGGGGTGGGGAGAGAAGAGGGGAGAGGGAGACGGGGTGGGGAGAGAAGAGGAGAGGGGGAGAGGGGGAGGAGGAAAGGGGAGAGATTGGTGAGTGAGAAGAGAGCAGGGTGGGGAAAGGGAGGGGGAGGAGAGTGGGGAGTGGTAGGAGAGTGGGGAGGGCAGGAAGAGAGGAGTGGGGGGAGTGGATGTTAGAGGTGATGTTAGGGGATGAGTGGAATGGGAGAGGAGTAGGGGGAAGAGAGGGAGAGGAGGGAGGGGGAGAGGAGAGAGGTTGGGGAGGGAGAGTGGAAGTAGGAGGGGTAGGGACAGTCCATCTGTTCCCCATTCCCTATCACCCTCTTTCTCTATTCCCACACACGTGACGACGCCCTTCGACACAGGCTGCGGGGAGGGGGGAGGGGCTGGGGCTGTGGCTGCTGCAAAGGCATATGTAAATGGATCCATTCCGATTGGACATCTGTGAGCATTGGGCATTGTGACATCACACAACGGAATCTTTACTAACATTCTATGGCTGAGCTGTTTTTTTAATCATTTTGAAATGTTTTGGGGGGGGGAGAAGTATTTTATTTTTAAAAGTGTACATAAAAACAACCAAATTTAATCAGGAGCGACTATTCATAAATATAAATGTCATCTCTTTGGAAATGGTAAAAAATATGGGCCTTTCCGCGCGCTGTGTGGACCAGGGGCGGTATCAAAGGTGAATTTTGACGCCGGACGGACGGGCAGACGGGCAGACGGATGGCAGCCACAGAGTTTTATATAATAGACTAGACCAAGTGCAGACCCGTTGGGTCTGGACACCGAACATGCTTAAGACCCCGGGGTGTGAAATCCCGAATGTGCTTCAGACCCCGGGGTAAAAATCCAGAACGTGCTTCAGACCCCTGGACACTGAACGTGCTTCAGAACCCGAGGTTTTAGAGTCCGAACGTGATTCATACAAGGGGGTGAAAATCGCTAGCGAAAAAAAGATGGCGTCGTTTTCGGAGCAGAGGCAGTCGACAGCAGCCGTTATCGTGGCTGACCAGCAGGAGGAGACAAAATGAGTGAGTGGGGGGGGGGGGTTGAAGGATTTTATTTAAAAAAGTGTACACAAACACGACCAAATTTAATCAGGAGTGTCTATTCGTAAAGATAAATGTAATCCCTTTAGAAATGGTAAAAAATATCGGCGTTTCCGCATGCTGTGTGGGCCTAGGGCGGTATCAAAGGGGATTTGTGACACAAGTCAGGCGGATGGCAGCCAGAAGTCAGGCGGATGGCAGCCAGAGAGTTTTAATATAATACTAGGCCAAGTGCAGACCCGTTGGGTCTGGACACTGAACGTGCATTTGCGGGGGGGGGGGAGGCTGTGGCGTCACAATAATCACCCCCTTTCCACCAAAGCACGGAATCTGGCACCCACAAACACACACACTCATCACACCCCTTGAAGGGGGGGGGATTGGAGCGGGCGTGCATGAGTCGAGCCGCGGGATGTGAAGAGAGAAGGGCAGAGAGAGAGAGAGAGAGGGGAGAGACAGAGAGACTGGTACACAAAAAAAAGCTGGAGAAACACAGCGGGTGCAGCAGCATCTATGGAGCCAAGGAAATAGGCAACGCTTTGGGCCGAAGCACATCCTCAGACGGGTTTTCTACCGAAACGTTGCCTATTTCCTTCGATCCATAGATGCTGCTGCACCCGGTGAGGATATACAGGTTTTTTTTGTGTACCTTCGATTTTCCAGCATCTGCAGTTTCGTCTTAAAGACAGAGAGACTGTTGGCGGGCTGTTTTCCCAATGCGCGTTTGTGGGAGGGGGTGGGCTGCGGCATCACACTCACACTAACCACCCCCCAAACTCACACTAACCACCCTCAAACACACTCGGGGGGAGGGGGGAGCGGAAGATGGGGTGGGGAGAGAAGAGGGGAGAGGGAGATGGGGTGGGGAGAGAAGAGGAGAGGGGGAGGGAGGGGAGAGGGGGAGGAGGAAAGGGGAGAGATTGGTGAGGGTGAAGAGAGCAGGGTGGGGGAGAGTGAGGGGGAGGAGAGTGGGGAGTGGGAGGAGAGCGGGGAGGGCAGGAAGGGGGGAGAGGGGGGGAGTGGATGTTAGAGGTGGAGAGGGGGGATGAGGGGAAGGGGAGAGGAGTAGGGGAAGAGAGGGAGGGGGTGGGAGAGGGGAAGAGTGGGGAGTGAGGGACAGCGGGGAGTGGTGCAAGAGAGAGGGGAAGGGGGTGGGGGGGAGATGGGGGTGAAGAGGGGTGGTGGAGGGGGAAGAGAGGGGGTGGGGGGGAGGGAGGGGGAGAGGAGAGAGGGGAAGTGTGGTGAGGGTGAGTTGAAGTAGGAGGGGTAGGGACAGTCCATCTGTTCCCCATTCCCTATCACCCCCAATCCTCTTTCTCTATTCTCACACACGTGACGACGCCCTTCGACACAGGCTGCGGGGGTGGGGGGGAGGGGCTGGGGCTGTGGCTGCTGCAAAGGCATATGTAAATGGATCCATTCCGATTGGACATGTGTGAGGATCGGGCATTGTGACATCACACAATTGAAACTTTATGAACATTCTATGGCTGAGAGCTGTTTGTTTAACATTTTGAAATGTTTGGGGGTGGGGGGGGAGAAGTAGTATTTTATTTTATAAAGTGTACACAAACACGACCAAATTTAATCAGGAATGTCTATTCGCAAAGATAAATGTAATTTCTTTAGAAATGTTTAAAAATATCAGCCTTTCCGCGTGCTGTGTGGGCCTAGGGCGGTATCAAAGCGGATTTGGTGGAAGTCAGGCGGACACAAGTCAGGCGGACACGTCAGGCAGCCACAGAGTTTTATATAATATAGATAGATTATAAGATCCCCTCTCATTCTTCTAAATTCCAGTGAATACAAGCCCAGTCGACCCATGCTTTCACCGTATGTCAGTCCTGCCATCCCGGGAATTAAACTGGTGAACCTACGCTGCACTCCCTCAATATCAAGAATGTCCTTCCTCAAATTAGGAGATCAAAATTGCACACAATACTCCAGGTGCGGTCTTACCAGGGCCCTGTACAACTGCAGTAGTACCTCCTTGTTCCTAAACTCAAATCCTCTCGCAATGAAGGTCAACGTGCCATTTGCTTTCTTCACTGCCTGCTGTACCTGCTTTGCTTACTTTCAGTGACTGATGTATAAGGTGTACAAGCACACCTTTTATTTTTCTCCACCTTTGTGCACAAGTTAACTTTGACAGTGGATTGGTTTTAAACCTAGATTGACACAAGTATGGACATAATAACCTGTACTCGCTGGATGGAATATCCAGGCACATTGCTGCATATTTTCTTACAGCAATGCAAAGAGAAATGGGAGCTGGGGAGTTTAAAGGCAGTGCCGGAAACAAAGTCTAAACAATTTGAATACTGAATTAATTGGAGTTTTACTATACTTCATTAAATTAAATATGTTCTACTTTTTACTATTACTGTAAAAAATTTGTTGACAGACCCAGAGATTCTGAACTTCTGTAAGTGTACAAAAGAGCTGATCTGCACTCCCATGTAACATTATTTTGTGCATCTGTTTTCTCATTATTACATGCAATTCCCAGTGTGTTACATTCTCCAGAAATCATTTCCCTCTTTTCTTCTCTCCGGAGATGCTGCCTGTCCCTCTGAGTTACTCCAGCATTTTGTGTTCCTCTTTTCTATGTATATTAAAAGGTTCATTGTAACAAGCTTCAGTCTGAGCATCCAAACTATCTGATCCTAGCTCAGAGTGCCTGGATCTACCTGATCTCCCAGTTACCAAACATTTTAATTCCCCTTCCGATTTCCAAACTGATCTTTCTGTCCTGGGCCTCCTCCATTGTCAGAGTGAGGCCAAATGCAAATTGGTGGAACAGCACCTCATATTTTGCTTGGACAGCTTACAACCCGGCAGTAATAATATTGATTTGTGAAACTTCAAGTACCCCTGTAATCCCTCTCTCTCCGTCCCTCCCCCCAACAAAGTCATACTAGTTTAACAGTTGTCTTGTT
This sequence comes from Malacoraja senta, assembly GCA_038087875.1. Classification (NCBI taxonomy): domain Eukaryota; kingdom Metazoa; phylum Chordata; class Chondrichthyes; order Rajiformes; family Rajidae; genus Malacoraja; species Malacoraja senta. The sequence goes on from CM075977.1 coordinate 108,536,518, forward strand.
GAGTCTCATTGTCTGTAACAAATTTTCACCTAGCCCACAGCTAACAATGACCAGTTTCCTTTATCATCGTTACTTTTTGCATATCTTTCATCCCTTTGATCTTTATCTCTGTATATCACCATCTATATATCTTGTTTCCTTTTCCCCTGGCTCTCAGTCTGAAAAAAGGTCTCGACCCAAATCATCACCCATTTATTTTCTCCAGAGAGGCGGTCTGACCTACAGCGTTTTTAGTTATTTTGTTTTAGAGATACAATGCGGAAACAGGCCCTTCGGCCCATCAGGTCCGCTCCGAACAGCGATCCCGGCATATTAACTCTATCCTGCACACACTAGGAACAATTTTTACATTTGCCAAGCCAATTAACCTACAAACCTGTACTTCTTTGGATTGTGGGAGACAATATAGACAATATACAATAGGTGCAGGAGTATGCCATTTGGCCCTTCGAGCCAGCACCGCCATTCAGTGTGATCATGGCTGATCATCCACAATCAATACCCCGTGCATGCATCTGCCCACTCCCCCGTTCCTGCCTTCTCCCCATATCCCCTGACTCCGCTATCTTTAAGAGCTCTATCTAACTACCTCTTGAAAGCATCTAGAGAATTGGCCTCCACTGCCTTCTGAGGCAGAGAATTCCACAGATTCACAACCCTCTGTGTGAAAAACTTTTTCCTCATCTCCGTTCTAATAGGCTTACCCCTTATTCTTAATCTGTAGCCCCTGGTTCTGGACTCCCTCAACATTGGGAATAAGTTTCCTGCCTCTAGCATTTCCAAGCCCTTAATAGTCTTATATGTTCAATAAGATTCCCTCTCATCCTTTTAATTTCCAGAGTATACAAGCCCAGCAGCTCCATTCTATCAACATATGACAGTCCCACCATCCCGGGAATTAACCTCGTGAACCAACTCTACACTCCCTCAATAGCAAGAATGTCCTTCCTCAAATTTGGAGACCAAATATGCACAGAATACTTCAGGTGTGGTCTGACTCGGGCCCTGTCCAACTGCAGAAGGACGTATTTGCTCCTATTCTCACTCCTCTTGTTATGAAGGCCAACATGCCATTAGCTTTCTTCACTGCCTGTTTTACCTGCATGCTTACTTTCAGTGACTGATGTACAAGGACACCCAGGTCTCATTGTAATTCCCCTTTTCCCAACTTGACACCATTCAGATAATAATCTGCCTTCCTCTTTTTGCCACCAAGGTGGACAACCTCACATTTATCCACATTAAACTGCATCTGCCATGCATCTGCCCACTCCCCCAACCTGTCCAAGTCACCCTGCATCCTCATAGGATCCTCTTCACAGTTCACATTGCCACCCAGCTTATTGTCATCTGCAAATTTGCTAATGTTACTTTTAATCCAGTCATCTAAATCATGAATGTATCTTGCAAATTTGCGTTACCTTGCGGTACCCCACTAGTCACTGCCTGCCATTCTGAAAGGGGCCTGTTAATCCCTACTCTTTGTTTACTGTCTGCCAACCAATTTTCTATCCATGTCAGTATCCTTCCCCCAATACCATGTGCTCTAATTTTGCCCACCTATGTGGGACCTTAACAAATGCTTTTCTGAAATTCCAGGTACACTACATCCACTGGCTCTCCCTTGTCCATTTTCCTAGTTATATCCACAAAAAATTCCAGAAGATTAGTCAAGAATGATTTCCCCTTCGTAAATCCATGCTGTTACTGCTAACCAAATGTGCCACAATTTTATCTTTTATAGCATCTTCCCCACCACCGATGTCAGGCTAACTGGTCTATTATTCCCTGTTTCCTCTCTCCCGCATTTCTGAAAATGGGTGATAATATTAGCTACCCGCCAATCAACAGGAACTGATTCTGAATCTATAGGACATTGTAAAATGATCACCAATGCATCCACAATTTCTATAGCCACTTCCTTAAGTACCCTGGGATGCAGACCATCAGGCCCTGGATGCAGCCTTCAGTCCCATCAGTCTACGCATCACCATTTCTTGACTAATATGAATTTCCTTCAGTTCTTCCTTCACCCTAGATCTTCTGGCCACTAGTACATCAGGGTGATTGTTTGTGTCTTCCTCATGGAAGACCTGTTCAACTCGTCTGCCATAATAAATTTACCCGTTTCAGTCTTCAAGGGTCCAAAGTTGGTCTTAACTAATTTTTTCCTCTTCACATACCTAAAGAAGCTTTTACTATCCTCCTTTATATTCTTGGCTAGCTTACCTTCGTACCTCATCTTTTCTCCCCCTGTTGCCTTTATAGTTATTTTTCTGCTGCTCTTTAAAAGTTTCCCAATCGTCTGGCTTCGCACTCATCTTAGCTATGTTATACTTCTCTTTTATTTTAATACTATCCCTGACTTCCCTTGTCAGCCACAGTTGCCCCTTACTCACCTTGGAATCTTTCGTCCTCTTTGGAATGAACTGATCCTGCACCTTCTGAATTGTTCCCAGAAATACCTGCCATTGTTGTTTCATTGTCATCCCTGCTAGGGTATCTTTCCTGTCAACTTTGGCCAGCTCCTCTCTCATGGCTCCATAGTCCCCTTTGTTTAATTGTAATATTGACACATCTGATTTTCCATTCTTCCTCTCAAATTGTAGAGTAAAACATATCATATTATGGTCACCACCTCCGAATGGCTCTATCTCAAGTTCCCTTTATCAAATCAGGTACATTACACAACACTAAATCCAGAATTGCCTTCTCCCTGGTAGGCTCCAGTACAAGCTGCACTCAGAATCCATCTCAGAGGCACTCCACAAACTCCCTTTCTTGGGGTCCAGTACTAACCTGATTTTCCCCTTCTACCTGGCATGTTGAAATCTCCCAAAACAACCGTAGCATTACCTTTGTGACATGCCAATTTTAACTCTCGATTCAACTTGCACCCCATATCCAGGCTATTGTTTGGGGCCTCTAGATAACTCTTTAAGTTATAAGAATAAATGGTGTCTCATAATTCCTCAGTTCGATCCATATTGACTCTACATCTCCTGATTCTGTCACCCCTCGCAAGGGACTGAATTGAATTCCTCACTAACAGAACTAACCCACCCTCTCTGCCCACCTGTCTGTCTTTTTGATAGGACGTATACCCATGAATATTAATTTTACTTCGGAGTCACGTGAGTGACTACGTGAAGAAGACCCGTCAGGGCGCATGCGCATCATTACGTCTGACGCATTGGCGCCCGGCAGCAGGAAGACGGAGCTGATCCTGCAGATGAGTAGTTACAGCTCCACCAAAGTCGGGGAGACTTTGGAGGAGTTAGAAAAAAGTAGAAGTTTGTTGCTGTATTTTTCCCCAACGATGCAGGAACAAGTAAAAATCATGAAAGTGCAGGCCTGCTACGGACAAGGAGAGAGAGAGAGATGCGGGAGCGCAGTCTCTGAAAGGCAGCCTGTCACCTCTGGGGAGTCGCAAGCCGGTAGCGGTGCGGGGACAGACTTGGCAAAGTGCCCAGCCGGGTACACAGCCAACGCCAGTCGGGTGGTAGGCATAAGCCAAGTCTGTCAGGGCCATTGGCTCCGCAGAGTCGGGCCAGGAGAGTCCCGTCGGGGCCAGGATACTGTGCCCCAGCGGTTATCCAAAAGGAGCAGCTCATACAGGGCTGCTCCACCAAAGCCACACTCCAGGAGGAGTTGTGCAGGCGGGAGGCCGTAGGGAAGGCTCCGCCGACAGTGCCTAGTAGAGGCCTGCTTCACAAAGCCACACTCCAGGAGGAGTTGTGCAGGCGGGAGGCCGTAGGGAAGGCTCCGCTGGCAGTGCCTAGTAGAGGCCTGCTTGAAAGCACCCTCTTTGCAAGAGGTGAGTGCAGAAGGGCAGATACGCTCTGACCCTGAGTCCGACGACGACTTCCAAAGGGAGGACAGGCAGCTGCCAGAGCTGACACCGTATGCAGCATGGTTTGCCATGTCGTCGGACGCTGGTAAGCCTCTGGGTGAGGAACTTGCCACCAGCATAAATTACCAAGTCTCACATCAGCTACAGGAGCTGACAATGGATGAGACAGTAAGGAAGCATGAAGCCCCAATCAACTGTGGCCTGTTAAAAGTTCCTGTTGGTAACAGGAAGAATTGGGGCAAGATGGGCATACAAATGGAGAGCCCAGGAGGAGGGTGAAGCTCCAGCATATTTTTAAAGTTGCTGGCATCTGGCATAACGAGCTTTGCCAGGATGGTGGATGGAGAGGCCATGACCAAATTACAACAAAAGGTGTGGCGCTATTGTGCAGTGCCACTTTGAGAGCAACTGCCTCCACAAGACTGCGTTTAGACCAACCATCAACCCTAAATATGCTTCACTCGGCCAGCCTGGCACAGTGCAACCAGCAAATCTACTGTTTGGTGAGGATTTCGCAAAGCAGGTGAAGGAGCTGGAGGAGGAGGCCAAGACGGTGGGCTTGATTAAGCAGCCAGCAGCCACATATCCACCAAAGAGTATCTCTATAAGCGAGGAGACTGGTCCGGGCAAGGGACGAGTCCAGCTACGATGCAGCTCAGTTGGCGTTCGGCTGTAGCAGCGCCAGGGAAGGTGAGATATCCAGCTCGAGGCCGGGGAAGAATGCCAGGTGGTAAGGACGTAAGTGGGTCTGGTTCTCATGTAGACAGATCTAATGTGATACAATTTAATGTTTAACCTCAGATATGTTTATACTGAAGGTTATTGAAGGGTATCGAATAAAGCTTAATGCAAATTCTGATTTACCCATGCAAACATGTTCCAAAAAGGAGTTGACTTCAGTATCACTGAACAATTGGAAGTTCAGGTGGAATTTGCAAGCTTATGTAATAAAGGTGTAATTGCTAACGCAGTTTACCAAAGCCATCAGTTTGTGTCCAATATCTTTCCCAGACCAAAAAGGATGGGTGATGCAGAATTATACTGGACCTGAATAGTCTTAAACCTTTTTGTATGGTATAGACATTTTAAGATGGAAACGTTTTAGGAGATCTTAAAGGTCCGGATTCAGTGTCTGTTCATTTGCAGGATAGAAGATTTAAAATTCAGCTGGATGGGGCAATTATGGCAATACAATGCACTGTCTAATCATTTGTCTTCAGCTCCTAGCATAATTACAAAGTTGTTAAAACCTATTCTAGGCATGATGAGAAGTCAAAGCATGTGCTCATGGCTTATCGAGATAATATCTTGATTGTAGGACAATCAAAGGAAACAGCTGAAGCATCAGTGGCAGTTGGTAAAAAACATGTTGTTTTATTGGGCTTCATAAGCTATCCAGAGAAATCTTAATTAATACCTGTGACACAAATTGACTAGTTGGGTTCACAATAGACTTAATCAACATGATTGTGACCTTGCCCAGGCAAAAAAGGGTAGAGCTAATTAAGAGCTGTATCAAGTTAATTGCTGACAAACTGCCTTCAATTAGCCAGGTGACGAGTTGCTGGGGAAATTGCTGGCAGCAGTTCAATAGTGGTCACTTTATTATCTACAAATTACAAAGGTCAAAGGAACAAGCACTGAGGATACATTGGGGTCATTATAATAGACCTATGCTTCTATCAATAGAGGCTGTTGCTGATGTACAATGGTGGATTCAGCATGTGTCCACTAGTAGTTCCAAAGTGTTATTGGGACCAAGCTTACATGATTTTGCAGACAGATGTCAGAGCACTTGGGTAGGGTGCTACTGATACAAGATCCAGCTGTGGAGAAGATGGACATTGCTTCTGCAAACATGGGGAATTAACCAAGAGTATTTTATGGACTCAAGGCTTATGGCACTAACTAAACTAGTTTGCATGTGCAGTGCAAAATAGACAACACTACAGCAGTTGCTGATATGAATCACATGGGTGGAATCAAATCGTTATCATGTGACAGGTTGGCAATAAAATTGAACCTGGAGTATGGATAGAGATATTTGGATTGAGCTATCTATCTGCCAGGGAAACGTAATGTAGTACCAGATGGCAGCTCACGAAAATTCCGTCATAATACAGAGTGGATGTGGAACCAGGATGTGTTCAAGAACATAGTACTTCTATATGGAAGGCCAAAATATGTTTCATGGGCACCAGATCCAGGGCAGTGGCAATTGATGCTTTTTCACTAAATTGGGATGATATGTTGTGTACATTTTTCACCATTCTGCCTCATAGGTCGGTGTTTGAGAAAATCAAGCAGGATGCCGCTTCAGGGGTTTTGGTGATACTTTAAGAATGCCTTACTTTGGTCGAGGACTTTCTAGGCCAACGGTGGATATACTCACTGCAGCCTGGAGAAAGAGTACTCAAAAGCAGTACATGACTTATGTAAAAAAATGGTAACAATATTGTGTTCAAAAGAATATTCAATATGATACTGTAGTTATTGAAAATGTGTTAGAGTTTTATCTACACTTTATTATGATGAGGGTCTTAGCTATAGTGCTATCAATACAGCTAGAAGTGCTTTGTCAGCATATCTTGTAATAGGTACACGGACACAAAGTATAGGTTCTCACCCTCTCATATCTAGGTTGATGAAAGAAATCTTTAATTCCAAAACGCCTAAGCCTAGGTATATGGTAATCTGCGATGTAAGCGTTGTTCTTAACATGCTTCGTCATTGGGTCCCTGTCACGTCTATAACTTTGCTGAATTGGCTATGCTAATGGCATTGGTGTCAGTACAGAGAGTGCAGACTTTGCAAAAACTTCAGTTCGAGAGAATGGAAGTGACTACAGAGAATGTTCTGTTTTATATTTCTGACCTGCTCAAACAAAGCTGGCCAGGTGTGACAGGATTTAAGATTGTGTTCTCAGCATATCCTACAGCTCCATGTTTATGTGTAAGGACACATTTTTTACATTACATTGAAGCCACAAGGGCTTTAAGACAAGAAGAAACAGGATTATTTGTCAGTTACAAGAAGCCAACATAAAAGAGTGGCAGTTCAGACTATCTCAACGTGGTTAAAGCAAGAGTTGGTTCAGGCAGGAATGAACATTTATGTGTTTACATCTCATTCCACTAGCGCAGTAGCAACATCCGCGGTCAGGGTGATGGACGTTCCCATCGACCATATATTAAAAGACGCAGGTTGGAAAAATGAACTTGTGTTTCAGCAATACTACCATCGGCCAATTGCCGATGGAGGGCTGTTTGCCAACTCAATATTGAGTGCTATTGCTATTGTTTAAAGTCTGTTTTCAATATTGTTTAATTCTGTTTCGTTTGTTGCCCCTACATTAAGAGGGTTTATTGGTTGTTTTATGACCAAAAATAAAACTGTTTTGTTTTTGCATGATATGCAATGTCATGTTTACAGCATTATTGATGATACTCAGTCAATCGATGCAGTGAGAAGCCGGGATTTTGATCTGCGGCATAAAAATCACAGAACTTTAAAATCTTCACGTAGTCACTCATGTGACTCCGAAGTAAAATAGTAAGATTAAATGAGAACTTACCAGTTTGAAGTTTGATCTTTATTTTATGAGGAGTTACGTTGGTGATTACGTGCCCGCCACGCCCAACCCTCTCTCATAGAAAAAAGGTCATAATGGTAGTTCTCATGTTGATCATCTTAATATGTTACTTCAATTATGGTGTTGTCTGTGATTTCATAACGCTGCTTTGAAGATTGATGCGCATGTGCCCTGACGGGTCTTCTTCACGTAATCACCAACGTAACTCCTCATAAAATAAAGATCAAACTTCAAACTGGTAAGTTCTCGTTTAATCTTACTAGTTCCCAGCCCTGGTCCTCTTGCAGCCATGTCTCTTTAATTCCCACAACATGTTATGTGCCAATTTCTAACTGAGCCTCAAGTTCATCCACTTTATTTCTTATACTTCGCGCATTCATATATAACACTTTGACTTTGGTATTCACCTCCCCTCTCACTCCGGTCACTATTGGCCCTGACGTTACTCTCTTATCCCTTCTCGAACTTTCCTTCCCATAAATTCGGGAGTCTTTTGTATCTTTTCCAGTAGCCACTTCCCCTTCAACTCCATCTTTATACTCCCAGTTTGTCAACCCCTCTCCCCCACTATTTAGTTTAAACCCACACGTGTAGCACTAGAAAAACTGCCTGCCAGAACGTTGGTCCCCCTCCAGTTAAGGTGTACCCGTCCCTTTTGTACAGGTCGCCCCTACTCCAGAAGAGATCCAAGTGGTTTATAAATCTAAATTCTTGCTCCCTGTACCAGCCCCTCAGCAACACATTCAGATCCCCTATCTCTCTGTTCCTGCCCACACTAGCACGAGGTACTGGAAGCAAACCAGAGATAACCACCCTAGAAGTCCTGCTTTTCATTTTTCTTCCTAACTCTCTAAACCCCCATTGCAGAACCTCCTTCCACTTCTTCCCGACGTCGTTTGTGCCCACATGCACAATTACTTCCAGCTGTTCACCTTCCCTCTCGAAGATGTTCTGAAGTTGGTTCTGAGGAAACCGAAGATCTCGGAGAAAACCCATGCAGGTCACGGGGAGAACCTACAAACTCCGTACAGACAGCACCCATATTCGGGATCGAACCCGGGTCTCCGGCACTGCATTCGCTGAAAGGCACCAACTCTACCACTGCGCCACCGTTCTGCCCTAACAGTTACTGTAGCTTTTTGTGTCTATCTTTGGAGAAACTTGATTGGGCGGGAGGGTGGGATCCAAAGAGTTGTGAGGCAATTGAGATGCTGGACGTCAATACAGATATCAATGACAGCAAGTTCAGCAGACAAAATAGGCAGGAGCACAGCAGGGATTAAAGGTAGACTGGTAGATTAACTTGCATTTATTTCATTACAAGAGGCTTGACAGGATGAATTCAGGACATGTGTAGATACATGGGACTGGAATATTATAACCAATACAGAAACATGGCAAAGAAGGGGCAGGACTGGTTGCTTAATGTTCCAGGGTTCGGGACTGCAGGTAGGGTGGAGAAAAGAGAGGAGGGGAATTGCATTTTGGATATGGATCAAATGCAGCCAAATTGGACTAGTTTAGATGGGCATCTTAATCAGCATGGGCAAGTAGGGATTTAGACTTTAGACTTCAGAGATACAACACAGAAACAGGCCATTTAACCTACAAACCTGTATGTCTTTGGAGTATGGGAGGAAACTGGAGCATTCAGAAAAAAACACACATTCAGAGTAAGAACGTAAGATTATGTATTGATACCATCGGTATTCAAGATTCAACCCGGATCTCTGGTGCTGTATGGCAGCAACTTTACCTTGGCCTGAAGGGCCCGTGTCTGTGCTATATGAATCTATGACTGCTCTTTCCAGTTTTCTACCTTTGTTAGAGATGAATTAAAACAATATGGTGTGGCGGTTCCTGGGAAGTAGGCTACTCCCTGGTTCACCCCCCTCGGCACTTAATGAACTGGTCCGGGGGTGGGGCCCAGCTACGAGTATAAGAGGAGTGGTAGTTGGAGTGGCAGTTGGTCTTCAGTCTCCCACTGAAACAGAGAGCAATAACCATATAACCATAACAGCACGGAAACAGGGTTTTTTTTTTTTTTTTTTTTTAATTAAAAATAAATACTTCCCCCTAGTCCCATCTACCTGCACTCAGACCATAACCCTCCATTCCTTTCCCGTCCATATACCCATCCAATCTATTTTTAAAGGATAACATCGAACCTGCCTCCACCACTTCCACTGGAAGCTCATTCCACACAGCTACCACTCTCTGAGTAAAGAAGTTCCCCCTATAATGTGCTGTACTAATTAAAGCCTTTACAGAATTCACCTGGCTCCTCGCCTTCATTCCGGGCTTTCCACGCACTCGCTGCACTGGTGACCCTCGACACTTCGTCGCAAGTCGCGATGGACCCGAATATGCTTCAGGACGCACAACCCGGTCAACCACCCTTGGCCCAGGCCGATCTCCACGCCGTCGCGCTGAAGCTGCCTACCCTGTGGACCGACGAGCCTGAAATATGGATTTGAACAGGCCGAGGCGCAGTATGCACTGCAGGGCGTGACGGCAGACATCACTAAGTATTATTATATTATCAGCGCCCTCGACCAGGCCTCTGCACGATGGGTTAAGTCTTTTCTCCGCGCCCCTCCTGTGGCTAACAAGTATGAGGCCCTTAATGCCCTACTCGTTCATACGTTCGCCGAGCGGGCGACCCAAATCCTGTGGATGACCGGCCTGGGTGACCGCAGGCCCTCAGCTCTGCTGGGCGATATGCTGGCCCTTATGGGCAACCACGAGCCCTGTTTTCTTTTTAAGCATGCCTACCTGCAGCAGTTCCCGTCGAACATCCGCCTGCAGCTTACCAGCCATCCCTTCACCAACATGCAGTCGATGGGTGAGTGTGCCGATCAACTTTTGATGGCCCTTCAGCAGGCCCTGGATGCATTGGAGATCCCCCCCATCAGCGCAGGGGGCCACACAGCAGGTCAGGGCTTCAATCGACCGCGTCTCTGCCGCACTTAAACGCCATCCGCAGCGGTATCCGGCCGCCATTGCGCACCCGTGTGCCGGCATGTCGTCCTAGCATGGCCTGCCATCAATTCCTTTGAACGCCACCAGAGGTCACTGGTGGTCGGATCAGCCCTCACCTCCACCTGTTTCTTCAGACGCCAGCAGGGGGAGCTGGTGCTACTATCACCGCTGCTGGGGGGCTGCATCTCATCAGTGTCGGCAGCCCTGTACGTTACCGGGAAACAGATGGGCCAGCCGTCAGTGATTGCATCGGCGGGTGGCCAGATTCATCGCGTGTTTGCGTGGGATCGCCGCACTGGGGCTCATTTCCTCATCGACACCGGGGCGGAGATAAGTGTACTGCCCACTTCTAATGGTGACGTCTGCACCAGTAAACGTGGGCCCCTCCTCACCGTGGCAAATAGGAGCCCAATCCGCACATACGGGGTGTGCACGTTCTCCCTCAACTTCGGGGATGGCCGCGTTTCATGGCCATTCATCATTGCTGACATTTCCCAGCCGTTGCTTGGGGTGGACTTCCTGCATGCTCATTCCCTGCTGGTGGATGTCAAGCAGCAGCGTCTGGTGCACTCTATAACATTGGAGCCTGTTTCCCTCCACGTGGGTGATCCGGTCGTGGGGCCTGATGGGCCCCTGTCGTCCATGGATGCAACATTCTCGCGGATACTGGCCGACTTCCCTGAAATCCTCGCCCGGCAGTTCCGCTACTCTGCCCTGAAACACGGGGTGGAGCATCACATTCCCACTACTGGCCCGCCCCTGCACTCTCGGGTGCGGCGTCTTGCACCGGACAAACTCCGTCTAGGTCTGGAGGAGTTCCGCCTTATGGAGTCGCTGCGTATCGTGCGCTGCTCAGACAGCCTGTGGGCGTACCCACTCCATATGGTCCCCAAGGCGGACGGTGGCTGGCGCCCTTAATTCAAGATTTCAATGCGCAACTTGCCGGGGCTGCGGTGTTCTCCAAGGTCGACCTGGTGCGTGGATACAATCAAATTCCCGTCCACCATGATGACGTGCTCAAGACAGCCATCATAACGCCATTCAGCCTTTTTGAGTTCCTGCGCATGCCCTTCGGGCTTAAGAACGCTGTGCAGGCCTTTCAGCGGCTTATGGACTGCGTGTGCCGTGGCCTGGACTTTATGTTTGCGTACCTCGATGACATTTTGGTGGCAAGCCACTCACGGCAAGAGCATTGTACCCATCTCCGCCAGCTATGCCAGCGTCTCAGCGATCATGGGCTGGCCATCAATGTAGGCAAATGCCATTTCGGGGTGACGTCAATTGATTTCCTGGGCCAACACATAACTCCGCAGGGTGCAGTGCCACTCCCGGCCAAGGTAGACGCTGTGCGCCAGTTTCCACAACCGGCCACCGTGAGGGGCCTCCAGGTATTCATCGGGATGGTGGCCTTCTACCACCGTTTTGTACCGTCCACGGCCAGGATCATGCGCCCGCTGTTTCACCTCCTGGCGGGCAAATGCAAGTGGCTAGGGCCACGATGCTCGTGCACCCACGGACGGATGCACCAATTTGGCTGATGGTCGACGCATCCAAGGTAGTGGTTGATGCGGTGCTAGAGCAGCTGATAGGCGGGCGTTGACGGCCTCTGGCTTTCTTCAGCAGGCACCTCAGCGGCACACAGCGGCACTACAGTGCCTTCGACCGCGAGCTCTTCGCCCTTTACCTCAGTGTGCACCACTTCCATTATTTTTTGGAGGGGTGGACATTTACAGCTTACATGGACCACAAGCCCCTCACCAAGGTTTCAGACCCGTGGTCCGCTCGTCAGCAGTTGCCGTTCGTCTCGCAATACACTACCTCCATTTGATTCATCGAGGGCAAAGACAACAGAGTAGCTGACACCTTATCTCGTCCCGCTGTCAATGCCGTTTTGCAGGTGTCCGATGGCATTGACGACTCTGCCCTGGCTGCTGCCCAGCTGACGGATGATGAGATGTCCGCGTATCGTACCACAGTTTCGGGCCTGCGGTTGGTGGACGTTCCATGTGGCCCCAGGGGTGCGAGGCTGCTGTGCGACATCTTGACTGGTCAGCCGCGGCCCATCGTCCCCGTCGCCTCACGGTGCAGAGTGTTCAAGGTGCTCCACGGGCTGGCCCACCCTTCCATTCGGGTGACGACGTCCCTTGTGGCTTCCCGTTTCATATGGCATGGGTTGCGCAAGCAGGTTGGACCCTTCCACCTGCATCCCGTGCCAAACTGCCAAGGTAATAATAATAATAATAATACATTTATTTTGTATAGCGCATTTCAAGGACTCAAAGTCGCTTTACATGGAGAGTCAAGAACAAAACAAAATAGAGCAGTAAGACAGAGACGCAAAGGGGAGGGGGACATGGGACTAAGGGTATGCAGAGGTGAAGAGATGGGTCTTGAGGCGGGACTGGAGGATGGTGAGGGACTCAGAATTTTGGATCAATTGTGGGAGGGAGTTCCAGAGCCTGGGAGCTGCCCTGGAGAAGGCTCTGTCTCCAAAAGTGCAGAGGTTGGATTTCAGAATGGAGAGGAGACCGGCTGATGTGGATCTGAGGGACCGTGAGGATTGGTAGGGGGAGAGGAGGTCAGTGCGATAAGGGGGGGCCAAATGGTTGAGGGCTTTGTAGGTGAGGACCAGGATTTTGTAGATGATCCAGTGGGAAATGGGAAGCCAGTGAAGTTCTTTGAGAACTGGGGTGATGTGGTGCCAGGATTTGGAGTAGGTGATGAGTCGGGCGGCTGCATTCTGGACCAGTTGGAGTCGGTTGATGTTGCTGGAATTAATGCCAAAGAGAAGAGAGTTACAGTAGTCCAGTCGGAAGGAGATGAAGGCATGGATGAGTCTTTCAGCAGCGGGGGGTGTGAGAGAGGGTCTGATTTTGGCAATGTTGCGGAGGTGAAAAAATGATGTTTTGACACCATGGCAGATGTGAGGCTCAAGGGAGAGGGTTGAGTCAAAGATCACGTCAAGGTTGCGGGCCTGAGGAGATGGAGAGACAGTGGTGCCGTCAATAGTGAGAGTTGGGTTCTTAATTTTGGTAAGTGTTGATTTGGAGCCAATGAGGAGAAATTCTGTTTTGTTACTGTTTAATTTAAGGAAGTTGAGTTGCATCCAAGATTTGATGGCTGACAGGCAGGAGTTAATATTGGAGAGAGGGGGGTGGTGGGGGGACTTGGTGCTGAGATAGATCTGGGTGTCATCAGCATAGCAATGGAAGTCCAGGTTGAAGTGACGGAGTATATGACCAAGGGGGAGGATGTAGATGATGAAGAGGAGGGGACCGAGAACGGAGCCTTGGGGAATGCCTTGAGTGACAATGGCTGTGGCAGAGGTGTGGTTATGGAGAGAGATGAAGTGGGATCGGTTGGAAAGGTAGGAATGGAGCCAGCTGAGTGCAGAACCTTCAATGCCAAGGTCTTTAAATCTGGTAAGCAGGATGTTATGGTTCATAGATACATAAATACATAGAAAATAGGTGCAGGAGTAGGCCATTCGGCCCTTCGAGCCTGCACCGCCATTCAATATGATCATGGCTGATCATCCAACTCAGTATCCCGTACCTGCCTTCTCTCCATACCCCCTGATCCCCTTAGCCACAAGGGCCACATCTAACTCCCTCTTAAATATAGCCAATGAACTGGCCTCAACTACCCTCTGTGGCAGAGAGTTCCAGAGATTCACCACTCTCTGTGTGAAAAAGTTTTTCCTCATCTCGGTCTTAAAGGATTTCCCCCTTATCCTTAAGCTGTGACCCCTTGTCCTGGACTTCCCCAACATCGGGAACAATCTTCCTGCATCTAGCCTGTCCAACCCCATAAGAATTTTGTACGTTTCTATAAGATCCCCTCTCAACCTCCTAAATTCTAGCAAGTATAAGCCAAGTCTATCCAGTCTTTCTTCATATGAAAGTCCTGACATCCCAGGAATCAGTCTGGTGAACCTTCTCTGCACTCCCTCTATGGCTATAATGTCCTTCCTCAGATTTGGAGACCAAAACTGTACGCAATACTCCAGGTGTGGTCTCACCAAGACCCTGTACAACTGCAGTAGAACCTCCCTGCTCCTATACTCAAATCCTTTTGCTATGAAAGCTAACATACCATTCGCTTTCTTCACTGCCTGCTGCACCTGCATGCCTACTGTCAATGACTGGTTACCATGACACCTAGGTCTCGCTGCATCTCCCCATTTCCTAATCAATGGTATCGAAGGCTGCACTCAGGTCGAGGAGGATGAGGATGTTGAGGGAACCAGTGTCAGCAGAGGTGAGGAGGTCATTGAGGACTTTGAGGAGAGCAGTTTCTGTGCTATGGAGGGGGCGAAAGCTAGATTGGAGGGGTTCGAATAGGTTATACGCGAGGAGGTGGGAATGAAGTTGTGATGCAACGAGACGCTCCAGGGTTTTTGAAAGAAAGGGGAGGTTTGAGATAGGGCGGTAGTTAATGAGAGAGGAGGGATCAAGACCAGGTTTCTTTAAGATTGATGTGACAGCAGCAGTTTTGAAAGCAGAGGGGACAATTCTTTGGGACAATGAGGAGTTGAAGAGATTAGTGAGGTAGGGGCAGAGAGCGGGGAGGCAGGACTTCAGCAGGGGAGTGGGGAGAGGGTTGAGGGAGCAGGTAATGGGTTTGGAAGAGCTGATAAGTTTGGAGATTTCAGTAGGGGTGACCGGGTCAAACTGGGAGAGGAAGCAGTGTGGAGGAGGGGTAAGGAGGTCAGTGGAGATGTTGAAAGGAGGAGCCTTGGTAGGTGGTGGAGTAGATGCTGGGGAGTCGGGTACAGGGGATAAAGATTGATAGATGGTGCTGATTTTGTCAGCGAAAAAGTGGAGGAATGAGTTGCAGAGATCCAGAGTGGAGGTAGGGAGAGTGTTGGCTCGAGGCTTGAGGAGGTTGCACACCGTGGAGAAGAGGGTTCTGTGGCTTAGGCAGGGGTCGGTGAGTATGGAGAAGAGGTAGGCAGATTTAGCAGCAATGAGGGCATCTTTGTAGGCAGTGAGGTGGAGTTTGTAAGCTTCATGGTGGACTGTGAGAGATGATTTCTTTATGAGTCGTTCAAGTCAGCGACCAGTCTGTTTCAGCTTACGAGGTGCTGGTGTGTACCAGGGTGAAGATTTATTAAAAGTTACGGTTCTTGTTTTGAGGGGGGCCAGAGTGTTAAGGCAGGTAGACAAGGTGGAATTGAGATGGTTTGTGGGATCATCAGGTGAGATGTGGTTTGAGTCCAGGGGGAGAGTGGTGGAGAGCAGGTCAGAGAGATGGTGGGGGTCGATGGATTTTAGATTACGGAAGGTAATTTCTCGGAGGAAGCGGGGGCGAGGTGTCGGAGAAGGGATGGTGAACCGTATAAGCTTATGATCAGAGTGGGGGAAGAGGCATGGATGGAGGTCGAGTACCGGTTGATTTGTGGAGCAGACCAGGTCAAGGATGTGACCTTTGTCATGAGTGGGAAAGGTGACGTGCTGAGTGAGAGAGAAGTTGTCAAGTAAAAAAGCTAATTCAGATGCGAGCTTGCAGGTGGGGGAGTCCATATGAATATTTAAGTCACCAAGTAGCAGCAGACGTGGGGAGAGAGATGAGGCAAGTGTGAGGAGTTCAGTGAAGTCAGATAGGAAGGAGGGGCTGGTAAATGAGGATGACTGTCAGGGAGGAAAGGGCTTTGAAGGCAAGGAATTCAAATGATGCTACTGGGGGGAGGGGGAGTTCAGCGATCGGAAAGTTCTGGTTGAAAATAACAGCGAGGCCACCTCCATGGCGGGAGGGGCGGGGTTTGGAGATATAATATAAGGTACAACGGCATGTGTGGGCACTGGTCCAGGAGTTATGCGTCCCACGCCAGCAGTTTGACCATATCCACGTGGACATCGTGGGGCCGCTGCTGCCTTCTCAGGGCTTCACCCGCCTCCTGACCATGGTCGACCGTTTCACACGGTGGCCAGAAGCGGTTCCATTGTCAGACATCTCTGCGGCCACTTGTGCCTGTGCTTTGCCACTGGATTGCCCGATTCAGAGTGCCGCTGGACATTACGTCCAACCGGGGGCCTCAGTTCACACCATGGCCCGCCTTCTCAGAGTTAACCTGCACCGCACCATGGCGTATCATCCGCAGGCGAACGGCCTGGTGGAGCGTTTCCACTGCCAGCTCAAGTGGTGTTGGGTAAATTGAATGAATTAAAGGCCGATAAATCATCAGGGCCAGATAGGCTGCATCCCAGAGTACTTAAGGAAGTAGCTCCAGAAATAGTGGATGCATTAGTGATAATTTTTCAAAACTCTTTAGATTCTGGAGTAGTTCCTGAGGATTGGAGGGTCGCAAACGTAACCCCACTTTTTAAGAAGGGAGGGAGAGAGAAAACGGGGAATTACAGACCAGTTAGTCTAACATCGGTAGTGGGGAAACTGCTAGAGTCAGTTATTAAAGATGGATTTACAAAAGGTAAATCGTGTCTGATGAATCTTATAGAATTTTTCGAGGATGTAACTAGTAGAGTGGATAGGGGAGAACCAGTGGATGTGTTGTATCTGGACTTTCAGAAGGCTTTCGACAAGGTACCACATAAGAGATTAGGATACAAACTTAAATCACACGGTATTGGGGGTTCAGTATTGATGTGGATAGAGAACTGGCTGGCAAACAGGAAGCAAAGAGTAGGAGTAAACGGGTCCTTTTCACAAGTGGGTGGGGTACCGCAAGGCTCAGTGCTGGGACCCCAGCTATTTACAATTTATATTAATGACCTGGATGAGGGAATTGAAAGCAACATCTCCAAGTTGCGGATGACACTAAGCTGGGGGGCAGTGTTAGCTGTGAGGAGGATGCTAGGAGACTGCAAGGTGACTTGGATAGGCTGGGTGAGTGGGCAAATGTTTGGCAGATGCAGTATAATGTGGATAAATGTGAGGTTATCCACTTTGGTGGCAAAAACGGGAAGGCAGACTATTATCTAAATGGTGGCCGATTAGGAAATGGGGAGATGCAGCGAGACCTGGGTGTCATGGTACACCAGTCATTGAAAGTAGGCATGCAGGTGCAGCAGGCAGTGAAGAAAGCGAATGGTATGTTGGCCTTCATAGCAAGAGGATTTGAGTATAGGAGCAGGGAGGTTCTACTGCAGTTGTACAGGGTCTTGGTGAGACCACACCTGGAGTATTGCGTACAGTTTTGGTCTCCAAATCTGAGGAAGGACATTATTGCCATAGAGGGAGTGCAGAGAAGGTTCACCAGACTGATTCCTGGGATGTCAGGACTTTCATATGAAGAAAGACTGGATAGACTTGGCTTATACTTGCTAGAATTTAGAAGGGGATCTTATAGAAACGTACAAAATTCTTATGGGGTTGGACAGGCTAGATGCAGGAAGATTGTTCCCGATGTTGGGGAAGTCCAGGACAAGGGGTCACAGCTTAAGGATAAGGGGGAAATCCTTTAAGACCGAGATGAGGAAAAAGTGTTTCACACAGAGTGGTGAATCTCTGGAACTCTCTGCCACAGAGGGTAGTTGAGGCCAGTTCATTGGCTATATTTAAGAGGGAGTTAGATGTGGCCCTTGTGGCTAAAGGGATCAGGGGGTATGGAGAGAAGGCAGGTACGGGATACTGAGTTGGATGATCAGCCATGATCATATTGAATGGCGGTGCAGGCTCGAAGGGCCGAATGGCCTACTCCTGCACCTATTTTCTATGTATCTATGTATCTATGCCCTGAAGGCTCGGCTCAAGGACCCGGACTGGGTCGACGCATTGCCGTAGGTTTTGCTGGGTGTCCGCACCGCGCCCAAAGAGGACTTAGCCGTCTCCTCAGCTGAGTTGGTGTATGGGGCCCCGCTGACAGTGCCCGGTGAGTTCACAGCATCAGCACAGGGCCAGGCGGAACAGCCATCAACCGCCCTGCAACGGTAAGACACCGTGGGCAAGCTGGCACCTGTGCCGACGTCTCGCCACGGTTCGTGTAGGCCGCACGTTACCTCTGCTCTCCAGGACTACCTGTTTGATTTCCTGCATCGGGACGCGCACCGGACGCCTCTTCAGCAGCTGTACGAAGGACCATTCAAGGTCCTCGAGCGTGGCCCTTCCAGATTCGTTTTGCACATGCGGGGTCGTCGTGAGACGGTCTCCGTTGCACATGTGGACTTCAGCCAGCCGGTGCTACTTGCGCGGCCACGCCCTCGGGGTCGCCCTCCATTCCGGCCCCTTCCACAAGCGCGTTCACCTGGCAATGTATCTCCTGTTCCTGTGCCTGCCATGGTGCGCATACGGGCTGGTCGTATCGTACGTTCCCTGTCCGTTTCGTGCCTCTGGGTCTTGGGTGGGAGGTCCTGTGGCGGTTCCTGGGAAGTAGGCTACTCTCTGATTCACCCCCCTCGGCACTTAATGGACTGGTCCAGGGGTGGGGCCCAGCTACGAGTATAAGCGAGGCGGTAGTTGGAGTGGCAGTTGGTCTTCAGTCCCCAACTGAAGCAGAGAGTAGTGTGCTGTATTAATTAAAGCCTTTACAGAATTCACCTGGCTCCTCGCCTTCATTCCGGGCTTTCCACACACCCGCTACAATGGGAAGTATTGGAGGGTTGGAACCTAAGGAACACCCACATATATGGAGGTGTGCTGAGAGCAAATTAGTAAATAATGTTTCTTGGTTATTCAGAGCTAGGAAGCAATTCACTCCAATGTACAGGTTTTCTGCAGCTTGCAAGTGCCCAACATGTACAGCCCATACACATGTGCAAGTGTTTGCAGGACTAGCAAGATGGATAATCCAACTGCTGTGGGACTGTGGGCATCTTCTGCCATGTGTGAACATGGTTCCTGACTCCATTTCTGACTTGAGAACAGTTCGGTTTATGAACAATCCCCAGGAACAGGACACTGCCACAACCTGGAGGAGACGTGGTGACTTGCTTCATGAATACACGACTCTCTTAAAAGGATTTAAAATAATTCACACTTAAATAGATTAATGCACGTATGTGTTGAATCCCAATATTTTTTCTAATGTTCGTAGATATAACAGTGAGCCAAGCTGAATTACGCAAAAACTTAAAACTGTGAGAAGTTGAACTGACTCTACATCGAACATATTCTCAGGCTGTACAAATACATAGATCATTCAGTTTAATCCAAGATTTATTTTAACAATTAAGCAACAGATACAAAACTCTTGGCTCATCTAAACATTATGATTGCTTTAACATCTACAGCTGACTCACTGCAGCTAACCAAATGTATGGGAAAGAATTGTGTTGAAAATACATTAAAATCAGTCTGAAGATGGGTCTATTCCTTCGCTCCATAGATGCTGCCTCGCCCATTTCTCCAGGATTTTTGTCTACCTTCGATATTTCCAGCATCTGCAGTTCTTTCTTAAAACAGTAAGAAATATTCTGAAGCTTTTTTATGACTTTCCTCTCACTTTATTCCCAATGTGCTTTCATTGTGCTGCTTGGCTGGCTTGGATTCTTCAAATTGAAACCTGAATCATGAGTTCAACAGGCTGTGCAGCCTCTCTGGTTCAATGTTCACACATGCACACAAAGTTGGCAAAAACATACTGGAATCTTGGCTAGATTTTCCTTCCCTTAATTTCGGCTTTTAAAAGTGAGACTAGACTAAGTGGGACCCATTGGGTCCCATTGTCACACGGGAGGCTGGCCCCCAACGCAATATTCCACCACTCACCCATAGCCCCCAACTGCGCAGGTGCAGCTGACAGGTTCCCGTTGTGATGCCCCTGATCCCCCCTCCTCCCTGCACTGACCCTACTCCACCACTTGCCCTCCCCCCACGCACTCACTCCTTCCCCCCCCCCCCATCCATTGTTAGTGGCTCTCTCCGGCGGTGCAGCCATTCCCACCCATTGGGTTCCCATTGTCAAGAGTCAAGAGTATTTGATTGTCATATGTCCCAGATATAACAATGAAATTCTTGCTTGCTGCAGCACAACAGAATATATAATCATAATATATAATATAACAAAAACTCAGAAAATAGAACAAACAATAACAGGGCAATAATAATAATAGTCCATTGTAGTTCAGAGCTTATTAGGTTATAGTGTTTAATAGCCTGATGGCTGTAGGTAAGAAGCTGTTCCTGAACCTGAACGTTACAGTTCTCAGGCTCCTGTGCCTTCTTCCAGATGGCAATGAATGTGTGGCCAGGATGGTGTGGGTCTTTGATGATTTTTGCTGCCTTTTGGAGGCAGAGACTATGATGAATCTCTTCGACAGTGGGGAGGTCAGAGCCGGTGATGGCCTGGGCAGAGTTTACAACTTTTTGCAGTTTTTCCTGCTCCTGTAGAAGTTCAAGAGAATCCTCTTTGACATACCAAATCTCCATAATCTTCTCAGGCAGTAGAGGCGTTGATGTGCTTGCTTTATGATTGCATCAGTGTGATGGGTCCAGGAAAGATCGTCGGAAATTGGTCGCCCAGGAATTTGAAGTTTCCATCGTCCATCGTCCCATTCATGTAAACAGGATTGTGAGTCCTCAACCTTCCTCTTCCATAGTCCAGAATCAGTTCTTTGGTTTTGTTAATATGGAGAGCCAGGTTGTTGTGCACACCAAGTCGAGTGCAGGCAGAAAATCCAACATCACAGCACTCCAAGCAGAGTGCAGGCTGCAAGTGCAACCTCACAGCACTCGAAGTAGAGTGCAGGCAGCAAGTCCAACCTCACAGCACTCCAAGCAGAGTGCAAGCCAGCAAATCAAATTCCATACCATTTCAACAAGAGTGCACACACATACACTCACACACACATACACTCACACACACAAACACTCACACTCACACACAGACACACACACACCAAGCAGAGTGCAGGCAGCAAGTCCAACCTCACAGCACTCCAAGCAGAGTGCAGGCAGCAAGTCCAACCTCACAGCACTCCAAGCAGTTTGCATGCAGAAAGTCCAACCTCACAGCACTCAAAGCAGAGTTCAGGTAGCAAGTCCAACATCACAGAACTCCATCCAGAGTGCAGGCACCAAGTCCAAACTCACAGCACTCCAAGCACAGTTCAGGCAGCAAGTCCAACCTCACAGCCCTCCAAGCAGCATGCAGGCAGCAAGTCCAACCTCACAGCCCTCCAAGCAGCATGCAGGCAGCAAGTCCAACCTCACAGCACTCCAAGCAGCATGCAGGCAGCAAGTCAAGGACAAAGGACAAAGGACATTTATTGTCACATACACCAATTGTTGTAGTGAAATTTGACTTGCCATGCAGCACACAGATAAAGATAACATTAAAGAATTTAACAATAAACATAAAAACATCCCCCCACAAAGGTTCCCACTGTGGGGGAAGGAAGCAAAGTCCAGTCCCATCCCCAATTCACCCATAGTCGGGGCCTATTGAGGCCTCTGCAGTCGCCGATACGGCAGCCCGATGCTTCAGGCCCTCTCGCCGGATGATGAAATTCTGGCGTCGGGTGAACACTCTCAACGGCCCGGAGTGTCTGGAGTGGCCGCTACCTCCCAGGAGACCACGGTTCCCGAAGTCCACGAGCCGCGCTGGTCGATGCTCCGACTCTGGCTACCTCATCGTGAGATCCCAGGCTCCGCGGTGTTTAAAGCTCAGCGTCGCCCGCGGCTGGAAGCTCCACAGACCGCAGACCACAGACCGCAGCTCCACGATGTTGGAGCCGGCGGTCACAGCACTCCGGAGCTTACTGCCCGCTCCGTGATGGTGCTTCAGCGCTGTGCCGCCGCCGAAGCTGAAGTCCTGGCCGGTCCTGATAGGAAAACGCCGCTCCCGTCTGCCCGTAGGCCGTGAAGAAGGGGCGAAGATACGGCTCGGAGAAAAGCCGCAACTCCGACCAGGTAGGTACTGAGAAAATAGTTTCCCCCTTTCCCCCCCCCCACATAAAAAGACTAAAAGACCTCCAAAACAAACACTTTTAACTAATTAAAAATAAAAAAGGGTGAAAAGACTAACAGCTGCTGGCAGGGCATCCATACTCGACGGCGCCCCAGTCAAGTTCAAGTTCTTTTTTATTTTTATTTTTATTTTTATTTTTTATAATTTTTTATTTATTAGAAGTACATTACATTACAACCACATACATTAGTACTCGTCACTTATATCTTCTTACAATTAATGTACTCCGTTTGTTTTTTAGAAGGAAAGGATGAGATTGTAAGAAAGAAGAAAGTGAAGGAAAAAGTGAGAGTGTAGAAAATGTGACAACAAGAAAGAACGAAGACCCTATAAGAACAAAATTAAAAACAAAAGAAAAAGAGTTAAGAGATAGACCCTAGAAAAGAAGGAGAAAGAGAAAGAGGAAAAAGAGAGAAACAAATAGTTTTTATGAGCATTACGCAAATGGGACATACCAACTCTCCAACTATCATCCCCCATTACCTGACCTCAATTTTTTTTAAGGTACCTTTGCACCCTATATTTGTAATAATTCTATAAATGCAGACCACGTCAGGTGGAAGTGATCTGGTTTACCTGCCAAGAGGAGTCTTATCTCTTCTAGGTGTAATGTTTCGAACATATTTGAAATCCACATGTTTATAGTTGGTATTGGAGCCTTTTTCCAAAATTTTAGGATTAGCTTTTTTCCAGTTATTAACCCATAGTCTATTAGTTTCTTTTGAAACACATTTAGTTCTGGACCATCTTCCATTATTCTGAAGATAATCCATTCTGCTTTGGGTATCAGTTTTATTTTAAATCATTTTGTAAAGATTTCGAAAATTTTATTCCAAAATTTTTGAATTTTTGTACGGAAAACAAATGAGTGCGCTATAGTAGCTTCTTGGGATTGACATTTATCACAAATGGATGATACATTTGGGAAAATTTTATGGATTTTCATTTTGGAATAATATAATCTATGTAAAATTTTAAATTGTATTAAAGTGTGTCTTACATTAATCGAACATTTATGCACGTTTAATAAGTGTTCATTCCAACTTTCCTTTGAAATTTGAAGCTAACTCTTGTTCCCAGTCTCTTCTGATACCCTCCGTAGATGGAATTTCTACATTTAAGATAATATTACACAAATATGATATTAAGTTTGCTGATTCAGCTTTTATCTGCATTGCCTCATCCAATACATCTGCTGGGTTATTATAATGATCTTTTGTATAT
This sequence comes from Malacoraja senta, assembly GCA_038087875.1. Taxonomy (NCBI): domain Eukaryota; kingdom Metazoa; phylum Chordata; class Chondrichthyes; order Rajiformes; family Rajidae; genus Malacoraja; species Malacoraja senta. The sequence goes on from CM075977.1 coordinate 108,560,035, forward strand.
TTTTTCAAATAGTCGCATATTTGAAAATATTTAAAATATTGATTATTTCCGAGTTTATATTTTATTTGTAATTGTTGAAATGAAAGTAATTTTCCAGTTTCATACAAGTCACCGAACATTTTAATTCCTAGTCTATCCCAATGTGTAAAAGCTTTATCTATAATAGAGGGATTAAACGAAGGGTTATTAACTATGGGTGATAAAAGTGATAAATGTCTTAATTTTAAATTTTGTTTTATTTGTTTCCAAATTCGGATTGTGCTATGAATAATTGGGTTCTTATTATAATTTATAATATTCAGTTTCATTGGTGAGAGGAGGATCGCTCCAATGTTTCCAGAGGAGCAATCCTCTATCTCCATTACAATCCAGTCCACTTGCTGGGCGGAGTTATCCATCAGTTGAATCATATTTTTAATATTTACTGACCAATAATAATACATAAAATTAGGTAGTGCTAAACCCCCTAATACTTTAGGTTTATTCAAGTGAGTTTTTCCCATATAAAATTAGTGATATCTGAGTCCAGTTTTAAAAAAAAGTATATAGGAATCGATTGAAATAGGTATAAAATTTGTGGTAGAAAGATCATTTTTATTGCATTTATTTGGCCTATTAAAGACATCGGGAGCGTTTTCCAGAATTTAATTAGTGTGTTTAATTTATTAAGTAGGGGATCAAAATTTGCCTTAAACATACCTTGATATGTTCTAGTAGTTTCGATTCCCAAGTATTTAATTTTTTCTGTAGCTATTTTAAAAGGGAATTTTAAAAGATGTGTTGAATCTTTCGGTTTTATTGACATAATTTCACTTTTATTCCAAGTTATTCTATATCCAGAAAAAGATCCAGAGTCTTCAATTAAATTTAATATATTTGGTATAGTGATTTGAGGTTTTATAATGTACAGTAATATATCATCCGCGTATAAAGATATTTTATTATATGAATCTTTAGTATTATAACCATGGATATCAGGGTGTATTCTAATTTTTTCTGCTAGCGGTTCAATAATGAGAGCAAACAACTGTGGTGATAATGAGCATCCTTGTCTATTCCCCCTTGATAGTTGGAATTTCGAGGATAATATGTTATAGTTAATATTCTAGCTGTAGGTTTATTATATAATAATTTGATCCATAGAATAAAATTCTCTCCCAGTTGGAATTTTTGTAATACTTTATCCATATAATTCCATTCTACTTGGTCAAATGCTTTTTCAGCATCCAGCGAAATAATTGATAATTCTTGATCTTCAGATTTGTGTGAGTGCATTATGTTGAGTAAACGTCTCATATTGTTAGATGAGTATCTCTTGGGGATAAACCCCGTCTGATCTGGGTTTATTAATTTACTAATGTATTTACTTAATCTTCTAGCTAATGTTTTCGCTAATATTTTTTGATCTGTGTTTAACAATGCTATAGCTCTCTATGAACCCGGTTCTTCTAAATATTTGTCTTTCTTAAGTATTAGTGTAATCGTTGATTCCGCTAATGTATCAGGTAGTATTTGTTTTTAAAAAGCATATTGGTACATTTTTTGTAATCTTGGTATTATTTTATCATAAAAGCTTTTATAAAATTCATTAGTAAATCCATCAGGACCCGGTGTTTTTCCATTCTTTAATGAGTTTATTGTATCTTCTAATTCCTTAATTGAAATTTGTGCACCCAATTCCTCTTGTTCCTTCAGCTCTAACTTTGGAAGATTAAGTTCAAGTTCAAGTGAGTTTATTGTCATGTGTCCCTGATAGGTCAATGAAATTCTTGCTTTGCTTCAGCACAGCAGAACATAGTATGCATTGACTACAAAACAGATCAGTGTGTCCATAAACCATTATATAAACATATACACACATGAATAAATAAACTGATAAAGTGCTCCAAGCAATGTGCAGGCAGCAAGTCCAACCTCACAGCACTCCAAGCAGAGTGCAGGCCAGCAAATCTAATTTCATACCATTTCAACCAGAGCGCACACACTTACTCTCACACACACAGACACTCACACACACAAACACTCACACACAGACACAGACACACAGAGACACATGCAGACACACACACACACACAGCAAGCAGAGTGCAGGCAGCAAGTGCAAGCTCACAGCACTCCAAGCAGAGTGCAGGCAGCAAGTCCAACCTCACAGCGCTCCAAGCAGTGTGCAGGTCAGCAAATCCAATTTCATACCATTTCAGCCAGAGTGCACACACTTACACCACACACACAGACACTCACACACACAAACACTCACACTCACACACAGACACAGACACAGACACACAGAGACGCACACAGACACACAAACAGCAAGCAGAGTGCAGGCAGCAAGTGCAACCTCACCACACTCCAAGCAGAGTGCAGGCAGGAAGTCCAGCCTCACCACACTCCAAGCAGAGTGCAGGCCGCAAGTGCAAGCTCACAGCACTCCAAGCAGAGTGCAGGCAGCAAGTCCAACCTCACAGCACTCCAAGCAGAGTGCAGGCAGCAAGTACAACTTCACAGCACTCCAAGCAGAGTGCAGGCAGCAATGCCAACCTCACAGCACTCCAAGCAGAGTGCAGGCAGCAAGTACAACTTCACAGCACTCCAAGCAGAGTGCAGGCAGCAAGTCCAACCTCACCACACTCCAAGCAGAGTGCAGGCAGCAAGTCCAACCTCACCACACTCCAAGCAGAGTGCAGGCCGCAAGTGCAAGCTCACAGCACTCCAAGCAGAGTGCAGGCAGCAAGTACAACCTCACAGCACTCCAAGCAGAGTGCAGGCAGCAAGTACAACTTCACAGCACTCCAAGCAGTGTGCAGGCAGCAAGTCCAACCTCACAGCACTCACAGCAGTGTGCAGGCCAGCAAATCAAATTTCATACCATTTCATCCAGTGTGCACACACTTACACTCACACACACAGACACTCACACACACACACACAGACACAGGCACACAGAGACACAGACACACACACACCAAGCAGAGTGCAGGCAGCAAGTCCAACCTCACAGCACTCCAAGTAGTGTGCAGGCCAGCAAATCCAATTTTACTTCAGAGTCACGTTAGTGACTACGTGAAGAAGCCCGCCAGCCCGCATGCGCATCAATTACGTCTAAAGCATTGTGCAATGACTGGCTGGCAGGCGCGTCGTTCCTCCAGCGGTAGGTTAAAAAAAACTCAGGTAAGTGTTTAAAACCTTTTCTGAGGTCGTCTTCTTTTTGGTTCGGTAATTCTTGATTACAGAAACTTCAAGTACGAACTGCTATGGAGAAAATGTCCAAGGTGAGGTCCAGACGGGCCACAGGGAAAGCAGCTACGGAAGATCATGGCAGTGCAGGTAGTGGGCGGCCGTCGATTTTGCCTTCCGAGTCGCTGGCGGTGCGGCCAGCAGCTTCATACTTGGTGCCAGTAGAGAGCACCTTGGCAACCCCGCTAGGAGGGAAAGCCACAAAAAAGTTTGTTACGCCCATTGACTCGGATGAGTCGGGCCAGGAGGTTTCCCCTCCTACTATGGATAGCGTCTTCGGATGTTTATCCCAGATGGAACACCTGATGGAGAGGATGCTCCATCATGATATTCTCAAACGAACGGAGTTATATCAGCGCGGGTCTCCTCGGGGCCCGCGGCAGCGGCACCTGTTTTAGGGCTGCACAATGTCTCCCTCTCTGAGGAGGGGAGCATTCGGGGTCAGTTTTGGCCTGACTCGGAGTTCGGAGGTATAGCCGGGGAGCATACCATGAGGCACGAAGGGCGTGAAGCAGATGTGCCTGCTATGGCATCGAAATTTGCAATTCCATCGCAAACAGGGGAACCGTTGGATGAGGACTTGGCTACGAGCATCATTTATCTGGCCTCACACCAGCTCCAAGAACAGGTAATGGCAGAAACTTCTATGAAGTATCACACACCTGCTAACTGTGTTTCGTTAAACGTGCCAGCTGTTAACCATTCCATCTGGGGTTACATCAGAGGGGGCATCAGATCCCAGGAGGTGAAGCTCCAGAAAATACTAAAGTTGCTGGCCTCAGGCATTACGGCTTTTGCCAGGTCCCCTGGGATGAGGGTCCCCTGTCTGATGTGCAACAGGATGCCCTGGCATTAATGTGCAACGCACATTTTGAAATCAACTATTTACACAAAAATGCCATCTGTCCTACCCTGAACCCCAAATTCGCGGTACTGTGCAAGGCCAGCAACGTACGACCACCAATTTTTTTGTTCGGATAAGATCTGCTCTGCCGAAGCAGGTCAGGGAGCTGGATGACGAAGCGAAAATGGTCGGCTAATGAAAGTCCCATCAACTAGCAAAGCTTCATCATTCCGGCGGCAGCACCCCTACGCTCGCTTCAACAACAAACGGTTCGCTGAAACTGGTGGGAAGGCCGAACACTCTGGGCAGAGGTCTTTTATAGGCCAAGGCCCAAGCCGGCCCTCCTCAAAGATGCGCAGTTGGCGCACTCCATCATTCCTACCCCCCAAACCTCGGGGGCGGAAATAAACACCATTCTGCTCTATTTTTTTATTTAAAAAAATTTACTCTCAATCTAAAGCGACTTTGAGTCCCTGAAAAGCGCTATATAAATAAAATGTATTATTATTATTATTATTATTATTATTATTCATCCACTGGTAACCATGGAGGTAGGTGGGTCTGGTTCTTTCCGGAACATATTGTGTCTGGATCAGTTACAAGTTGGTGGGAGATTGCACTTGTTTTTGAATGAATGGCATTGGATAACATCAGATCCGTTTATACAGCACAGTATACAAGGGTTCCAAATTGAATTCCTTATCAATTCATTTCCACCCACACAGCATACACCGAACCGGACATTTGTTGTTTCACAACAGGAATGTTTGGATGTACAAGCTGAAATTGAAGTATTATACAAAAAAGGGGTAATTGAGAAGTCATGTTATGAACTTCACCAATTTCTGTCTAATATATTTACAAGGCAAAAGAAGGATGGAGGATGCCGAAACATCCTTGATTTGACTCGACTTAAAAGGCCTGTCTCACGAGTCTGCGGTCATTGACGGCGAAACGGGAAGAATCTGCCACCATAGACCGCGCACTCGTGAGAACGTACAATTCCGGGGCCGTGCGGCGGTGTTCCCAACACCGCACGGTGCTAAAATAAAACCGACAATGTTGAAAACTATATACTCACCGCACAACCTCCACCAGTGATGCACGAGTGCGGCACGGCCGCCCGCACGGGCCGCCGCCAGTGTGGCTCGAGCGCCGTGCGTCAAACCTCCACTGCCACAGCCTCCGCCAGTGAGGCACGTGCCTCCGCCAGTGAGGCACGTGTGCGGCACAGCCGCAGGCACAGCCACCGCTACAGCGCCGCGATCAGGACGGCCGCCACCACAGCCCCCGCTTGTGTGTCACGTGCGGCGGGCCGACGTCATCGCAGTCGGGCCGCCCTTTTTTTAACTTACCGCAAGCACGTAGGACCGCCGTGTTTGAATTACTCGGCCCCCACGCAGCATCCGTGCGGCGCTCCGGTGGATAGGCTCGCCGCTCTCGCCATTGCCGCGCGGTCCCCGCTACCGGCGACGCCGCGCTTCACCGCCGGTGAAGAATTACCGAACCAAACAGGTAAGACAGAGCCTTCTCTCCTTTGTGCAGTATGAACATTTTTAATTTATTTATTTATTTATTTTTTTAAATTATTTTTATTAGAAGTACGGTAAATTACAGTAATACACAACACTTATATCTTAATACATTTTTTATACCGCTTCATTTTTTTGTGCTTTAAGAGAAAGATAGAAGTAAGAAAAGTAAAGAAAGTGCGCAAGAGTCGTGAAGTGCAAGAGAGTGTTGGGAAAAGAAAGCCCCTTAGAAAAGAAGTTAGCGAAGGAAGTAAAGTAAGAAAGTAGGCCCTAGAAAAGAAAGAAAAAGAAAGTAGGAACAATTGCAGAAAGGGGACTACCAACCAAGTCTGTTTTTGTTGTTTTACCTCCCATTACCAGGTCCTGATACCATTTCTTTATTTATTTATTTTTTAAATTACTATTGCACCTCATGCTTGTAATAGGTCCAGAAACGTAGACCACGTCTTTTGGAATTGGTCTGCTTCACCTGCTAAGAGGAATCTCATCTCTTCCAGATGTAATGTTTCAAACATATTTGATGTCCACATTTTTATTGTTGGTGTGGGTGCATTTTTCCAGAATTTAAGTATGAGCTTTTTTCCCATTATTAGCCCGTAATTGAATAAATTCTTCTGATACACGTTTAATTCAGGGATACCTTCCGATATTCCAAAAATGATCCATTCTGGTTTTGGTACCAGTTTTATTTTAATAAATTTTGAAAAAATATCAAATATTTCATACCAGAATTTTTGGATTTTTGTACAAAAAATAAAAGAATGCGCTATGGTAGCTTCTTGACATAGACATTTATCACAGATTGGTGAAACATTAGGAAAGATTTCATTTAATTTAGTTTTTGAATAATATAGTCTATGTAATGTTTTGATTGTCGTACGTTGATCGAAAATTTATGCACCTGTAGTAAATGGTTATCCCAGCTCTCTTTTGAAATCTTTATAGCTAATTCTTGTTCCCAGTCTCTTCTAATTCCATCTGTTGTGGGTATTTCTATGTTTAAAATGATATTATATAAGTACGATATTAGATTAGCTGATTCCGCCTTTGTCTTCATTGCTTCATCTAATAAGTCGGAAGGCATATTATGATAGTCTTTTGTGTATTTTTTCAGATAATCACGAATTTGTAGATATTTAAAATATTGGTTATTTTTCAAATTATATTTCAGTTGTAGTTGTTGAAATGATAGTAATTTTCCCAATTCATACAGATCTTCGAGCGTTTTGATTCCCATTCTTTCCCATTGTATAAATGATTTGTCTATGGTTGAAGGTTTAAACGATGGGTTATTAACTATTGGTATTGAGAGAGATAGGTTTCTTAATTTTAGATTCTGTTTTATTTGTTTCCATGTTCTAATTGTGCTATATATAATTGGATTTTTATTATAATTTTTATTATTCAAATTTATTGGAGAGAGAATAATCGCTCCTATATTACTCGGGGAGCAGTCCCCTTTTTCCATTACAATCCAGTCTGCCTGCTGGGCAGAATTGTCCAGCAGGTGAATCATATTTTTAATATTTACTGCCCAATTATAATACATAAAGTTAGGGAGCGCTAGACCCCCCAACTCTTTTCGTTTATTAAGGTGTGCGCTTTGTATTCTATGGGATTTATAATCCCATATAAAATTTGTAATGGCTGAGTCCAATTTTTTGAAAAACTTTTTTGGGAGATATATAGGTATTGATTGAAATAGGTATAGGATTTGTGGTAAGAAAATCATTTTTATAGCATTTATTCTGCCTATTAAGGACATCGGAAGTGTTTTCCAGAATTTAATCATATTATTTAATTTCTTAAGTAAGGGATTATAATTGGCTTTAAACATATCCTGGTAATTTCTAGTAATTTCAATTCCCAAATATTTGAATTTTTCTGTAGCTATTTTAAAGGGGAATTTCCTGAGGTGTGTTGAGTCTTTTGGTTTTATCGACATAATTTCACTTTTGTTCCAATTTATTCTATATCCTGAGAAGGATCCAAAGTCCTCAATTAAATTTAATATATTTGGTATACTAATTTGTGGTTTTGTGATGTACAGTAGTACATCATCGGCATATAGGGATATTTTGTTATTTGAATATTTTGTATTATAACCGTAAATATCCATGTGTGTTCTTATTTTTTCAGCAAGGGGTTCAATTACTAAAGCAAATAACAGCGGTGATAATGAACATCCTTGTCTATTGCCCCTTGATAGTTCAAATTTCGAGGATAATATATTATTAGTTAGTATTCTAGCCGTAGGTTTGTTATATAATAGTTTTATCCATGCAATGAAGTTCTCTCCCAATTGGAATTTTTGCAATACTTTAATCATATAGTCCCATTCTACTTGATCAAATGCTTTTTCTGCGTCCAGTGAGATGATAGATAACTCTTGGTCATGAGATTTATGTGAGTGCATTATGTTAAGCAAACGTCTCAAATTATTGAATGAATGTCTCTTAGGTATAAATCCTGTTTGATCCTCATTTATTAGTCTATTAACATACCTGCTTAGTCTACTGGCTATTGTTTTCGCTATTATTTTTTGATCCGTATTTAACAAAGCAATAGCTCTATATGATCCTGGTTCTTCTATATTTTTATCTTTTTTAAGTATTAATATGATCGTTGATTCTGCTACTGTTTCAGGTAAGTTTTGCTCTTTAAAAGCATATGTATACATTTTCTGTAATCGTGGCGTAACTATGTCATAAAAAGATTTATAAAATTCATTACTGAATCCATCTGGTCCTGGTGTTTTTCCATTCTTTAGTGTTTTTATTGTGTCTTCTATCTCCTTAGAAGTAATTTGTGCTCCCAGTTCCTCTTGTTCCCTCAGTTCTAATTGTGGTAGGTTACAGTTATCTAAAAATTCTGAGATTTTATTATTGTCTATTAACGTTTTAGATGTGTATAGATTCTGGTAAAATTGAGCAAATCTTTTATTGATATCCTTGGGTAATGTTAATAAGTCCCCTCTGTCTGATTTAATCTTTAATATTGCATTCTCTTTTTCCCGTTTTTTCAGTGGGCGTGCTAGAAGTTTGTGGGGTTTGTCCCCGAATTCGAAGTGTTCTTGTTTTGTGATTTGAAATAATGTTATAACTTTCTCTGACAGTAATTTATTTAGCTTGAATTTCAATAGTAGGATTTTATTATGTTGATCCATAGTTGGATCTTTAGCATTATCTGTATCTAATTGTTTTATTTGTTCTTCTAAATGTCTTTGTTCATTCTTATTCTTTTTATTTTGATAAGCTTGGAATGAAATAATAACTCCTCTGAATAAATGCTTTGAAGGATTCCCATAATAGCATGGGGGAAATATCTGGTGTATCATTTATCTCAAAAAATAGATCCATCTGTTTTTTTAGATATATACTCCCTTGTGGGTCTTTTAAAATTTGCGAGTTAAACCTCCAGAACGATTTATTCATAGACATTCCTTCTAGTTTTAAAACAAAAGTTAACGGAGAGTGGTCTGAGATCGCATTAGTGTGGTATTTAGGGTTCATAGTGTGCGGAATTAATTTTGTATCCACAAGAAAATAGTCTATCCGTGAGTATGTTTTATGCACCGTTGAATAAAACTAATAATCCCTTCCCGTCGGGTTTGCAATCCTCCACACATCTGCTATATTTGTGTTTTCCATATATGTATGTAAAAGTTCACTGGTTTTAGATTTCATATTACCTTTTTGTTTTTGCATCGATTTATCTAGATAAGGGTCTAAAACACAGTTAAAGTCTCCTCCAATTATAACATTTTGATAATTAAATTCTGCAATTATATTCAGAATTTTATTAAAAAATTGAGGGTTATCAAAATTGGGCGCGTATATGTTTACCAGCGTAATTGGCGTATTATTGATCTGCTACTATAAGGTATCTCCCTTCCTTATCTAAAATAGTATTCTTTGATTTAAATGGAATTCCTTTACGAATGATGATTGCAGTACCTCTAGATTTGGAGGTGAATGAAGAGTGAAATGTTTGTCCTATCCAGTTCGCCCTCAGTCTCGTCTGATCTTGATGTTTAAGATGCGTTTCCTGTAGAAACGAAATGTCCGTGTTGTATGATTTCAACTGAGCTAGTATCTTGCCCCTTTTAATAGGTTCATTAATACCCCTTATATTCCAACTACATAGTGTGATTCCTCCCATTTTCTTTTGATTATCGTCATACATTTTTACCAATTTTGATGATCTTATTTATTATGGTGCATTCATACCTCAGGACTCTGGTTATTTTGGGGGCATTTCTATTATAGACTTCCTTGGTAGTTCTCCTCTGCGATTGTCCTTGAAAAAAAACCACATAGATGTGATGCATTGTGATAAAAAAAAAAAGTATATCAAATAAGTTTACGGTGTCTGTGTTTCCAACACCGTAGTGAGTGTCCCACTCGTCTGTGGGGTACGACATCGATATCGCTTCTGGCGTAGATGTTATGACGTTAGCCCCGCTGCCTTTATTACCCAAAACCTAGGGGGTCGGTACCGTTTCCAAATCAGTTCTATTTCACCCAGTTGCAGTATATATATATGTTTCATTCCGACTTCAAATTTATGCAGTTACATATATTCCTCACTCTTTATCTCTTAACTATTTTGAATTGGTTTTAGTATTGTTAAAAGTGAGCTGTTCGCTGAAAGGGTTAACCGGAGTCAGGCTCCTGGAATTATGCCAGGTGCCTAGTCTCCTCCCCTCCCCACTCGAGCTGCGGAACATATGTAATTACTGTTGTCTGCGTTATAAAGCAGGCAACACATTTTATCAGTTTCAATTGCTATTTCTATATTAGTATTGTTAATTATTAATTATTATTGATTCTCAATATTTTGTAAAACTATATAAGCCATGTGATGTTTTTCGTTCTCAGCACATCAGATCGTCACTCCCATGTTATCAGTCTTGATGATGTTGATGATGTGCAAGAAGAATTAACGGGGAAAATTAATAAGATGGCAGAAGAGACCACAAAGATGTTTGAGGCTGTGCATGAAACTGTTTCTGCAAATGTAACTGCAGTGAAAGATATGGAAGCTGTTGTGGAAGAGATGACCGGAGAGATGCAGACGATGAAGTTAGAAATAGACAGCCTCAAGAGCCGACTTACAAAAGTTTCTGATAAATATGTTGACCTAGAAGCTCGCTCAAGACGTCAAAATATACGTATACGTGGAGTAAAAGAGGGAGCTGAGGTGGACAATGCTTGTGAGTTCACTGCCAATCTAATTAAACACGTACTCAAACTACCTGAGGCACCTGTAATTGAAGTAGCACATCGACTACCCAGATTTAAACCAAGATCTCAAGGAGAACATGCCTACCCACGACAGATCATAGTTAAACTTCGGGATATCCCAACAATGGAAGCGCTGATGAAAAAAATCAAATACGGAGAGGAGATGATGTACAGAAATGATTCTATTAAACTCCTACGCGACTACCCTTACGAGATTGTGCAAAAGAGAAGAAAGTTCTCACAGACCAGAGAAGCTCTTTACGGTGTCAAGGGTGTCATATGTGGAGTGTATTATCCGGCCAGGATGCGTATTACTTTCATGGGAAAGTCAAAAACATTCATTAACTCGGTAGAATCTCTTAAATACGCTCAAGAAATCGTGGCCAAGGCAGCAACAAGTGAAGATTGATCACCAAGACATCATGAACAAATTAATTTGCTTATTCCCCCAACAAGAATATCACAAGAAAAGTGAAATAACTGAACATCAATCTTTTAAAATTATTACACGCAACAGATTTTCCATGAGACGTGTCTAGACATTATTATCTCCCCTTGAACATTGCGGCATCTAACTCAAGGACACTCTGTGCTCAAACGAGGTATGAACATTTCAAAATGGAAAACATTGTTACTGCCAAACAACTGGTTTCCAAGGGATGTTATATGGCATGCATCGATCTTAAAGATGCATATTAATCGGTACCCATTCATTGGGATCACCGGAGATATTTGAAGTTTAGCTGGATGGGGCAACTGTGGCAGTTTAAAGCATTGCCTAATGGGTTAACTTCAGCCCCCAGATTATTTACAAAATTATTGAAACCGGTGCTGGGGCTACTCCGGGCTCAGAATCATATTGTGATGGCTTACTTGGATGATATTCTTATCATAGGGGAAACTCTGAAATTAGCTAAATTATCTGTTTCAGCTACTAAACTCATGTTTGAGAGATTGGCGTTTCTCACCCATCCAGTTAAATCCAAGTTGATACCATCTAGAGTTATTGATTATTTGGGATTTACCATTAACTCAATTGACATGTCTGTGACTCTGCCTTGGGGCAAGAGATTAGAATTAATAGAAGCCTGTAACAATCTCATTGTTAAGGAGCAACCTTCTATTCGACATGTAGCTAGTATAATTGGCAAATTAGTGGCTGTTTTTCCAGCTGCATAGTTTGGGCCTTTGCTTTATCAAAATTTACAACGTGCAAAGGAGCAGGCACTCAAATTCCATGCAGGTCACTTCAGTAGACCCATGTGGTTGCCAGCTGAAGCCATTGCTGAGTTACAATGGTGGATGACGAATATTCGGCATTGCTCCAGTAAAATTTTGGTCGATAAACCTTCAGTTATATTACAAACTGATGCTAGTGCTCTAGGATGGGGAGCTACTAATACCATCTCTAGCTGCGGTGGCAGATGGAATGTGCATGTCATTAATTCGTCAGTCACATGGTATTAACTACTTAGAGTTGTTGGGAGCACTCTATGGGCTGAAGGCTTTTTGTGGCAATATGCATAATTTGCATGTTCAACTTCAGATTGACAACACTACAGCGGTGGCATACGTTAATCACATGGGTGGAATCAAGTCAGTATCCTGTGATAAATTGGCTAACCTTATTTGGCACTGGTGTATTACAAGAAACATTTTGGGTTTCAGCAATCTACCTGCCAGGTAGATTCAACACAGTGATGGACACCAGGTCACGTAAATTCAATGACAACACAGAATGGATGTTGAATCATAGCGTATTTAAGGACATTATTTCTAGGTACGGAACACCGGATATGGATTTGTTCGCTTCAAGGTTAAACCATCAGTTACCTAAATATGTTTCGTGGGAACCAGACCCAGAGGCTGTAGCTGTAGACACGTTCTCGCTACATTGGGGTAGAATGTTTTTCTACGCATTCCCCCCATTCTGCCTCATCACTCACTGTCTGGAATAGATTCAGCAGGACTCTGCCTTTGGCATTCTGGTAGTCCCTGACTGGCCCACTCAGCCATGGTACCCACTTGTTCTCGGCATGGTGGTACAACCAGTTTGGAGGATACCCAAACACAAGTCGTTGTTGACTAACCCCAGTTCGGGTGAAGTGCATCCTCTGCATGATCGGCTGAATTTGTTAATTTGCAGGTTTTGAGACGACCTTTCCTTGGACTGGGACTAGCTGATCGTACAGTGGATGTTTTAACTGCGGCATGGAGAAGCAGTACGCAGAAACAATATGCATTGTATATCAGGAAATGGGAATTGTTCTGTGCACAGTACAATATACTGTATGACGAAGTGCACATCACACATGTTCTGGAGTTTCTCTCACAATTATATCATGATGAGAGATTAAGTTATAGTGCAATAAATAGTGCCAGGAGTGCGCGTTTGTCATATTTACATTCAGGTTCAGAACACCTGTCTGTGGGCTCTCATCCTTTAGTTTCTAAGTTCATGAAGGGAGTTTTCAATTCTAACCTTCCCAGGCCCAGATACACAGAAATGTGGGATGTAGGGATGGTTCTAAACTCACTACGTTCATGGGCTCCACCATCTTCCCTGTCTCTACTCCGGCTGACGCACAAGGTGGTCATGCTGATGGCTTTAGTGTCAGCTCAGAGAGTCCAATCCTTGCAAAAGTTACGGTTGGATAGTATGCTCACTTCTGACAGTGGGTTCACCTTTTCATTTACGACAACATCAAACAAAGTAGACCAGGGTCCTCGGGACTTAAATTACAGTTCATGGCATATCCTTTGGATCCCGAGTTGTGTGTAGTTCGTTACCTCAGGCAATATATGAAAGTTACCAAAGGGCTTAGAGGTTCGGAGTTAGCACTACTAATCAGCCATAAGAAGCGACACAAGAGTGTCTCTACCCAGACCATTTCCATGTGGATTAAACTAGTTCTAGCCCATTCAGGTGTCGATACTAAATGTTCAAATCTCATTCCACCAGGGCTGCAGCTACATCCGCAGCAAGAAGCATGGACGTTCCACTGGACCAGATTCTGTCGGTCGCAGGGTGGTCCTCAGCACGTATGTTCCAGATGTTTTATAACAAACCATTAGCAAGAACGAGCGTGTTTGCTAACTCAGTTTTAAGTTCTGTTGCATAGTCCCTCCCGGGTAGAGAGGTGACCACTGTTGTATTGTTTGTTTTCCATTAAATTGTTACTGTTCGAATGCCATGACTGAACAGTTTCCATTATTCGTTTGTCAACTATACAGTGTGTGATGCATGGATTCGTTCCACGGCATGGAGTCACAGAGCTTTAAAATCTTCACGTAGTCACTCACGTGACTCCGAAGTAAAATAGTAAGATTAAACGAGAACTTACCAGTTTGAAGTTTGATCTTTATTTTATGAGGAGTTACGATGAGGGATTACGTGCCCTCCCAATCCTTCCTCATAAAGCTAACTGGTATTTCTAGTGTCTTGCATCTTACTATTCTCAGGTCAATCGGTTCCTGTCTGTGACTCCACACCGCTGCTTTGAAGGTTGATGCGCATGCGTGCTGACGGGCTCTTCACGTAGTCACTCACGTGACTCCGAAGTAAAACAGTAAGATTAAACGAGAACTTACCAGTTTGAAGTTTGATCTTTATTTTATGAGGAGTTACGATGAGGGATTACGTGAAAAGCCCGTCAGCACACATGCACATCAACCTTCAAAGCAGCGGTGTGGAGCCCATGAACGTAGAAAAACATTCCTCCCCAATGTAGCGAGAATTTGTCTACAGCTACAGCCCCTGGGTCTGGTTCCCACGAAACATATTTATGTAACTGATGGTTTAACCTTGAAGCGAACAAATCCATATTCGGTGTTCCGTACCTAGAAATAATGTCCTTAAATACTCTATGATTCAACATCCATTCTGTGTTATTGAATTTACGTGACCTTGTGTCCGCCACTGTGTTGAATCTACCTGGTAGGTAGATTGCTGAAACCCAAATATTCCGAATAATGCACCAGTGCCAAATGAGGTTAGCCAATTTATCACAGGATACTGACTTGATACCACCCATGTGATTTCTGTAAGCTACTGCAGTAGTATTATCTATCTGTAACTGAACATGCAGCTGCTGCATGTGTGCACAATAAGCTTTCAGACCATATAAGGCTGCGAGCAACTCCAAATAGTTAACCCCATGCACCTGTAGAAAAGATAGTTCGTGCACAGTCCATCTGCCACCTCAGCTAGAAAGGGTGTCAGTGGCTCCCCAACCTAAAGCACTTGCATCAGTATGTAATACCATTGAATGGCTTTCAATTGAAATATTGCCAGAACAATGGTCAAGATTGAATATCCACCACTGGAGCTCATCAATTGCCTCAACCGATATTTGCATAGCCCTGTCAAAATGGCCCAAATTATTTTTAAATGCTTGCACCTTGGATCTTTGCAATTGCTGATAATGAAGAGGTCCAAATTTAGCTGCTGGCAATGCAGCAACCAATTTTCCAATTAGACTTGCCACTTGTCGAATTGAACGCAGCTGCTGTGCAATCATATTGCTGCAGGACTCTATTAACTTCAATCTCTTGCCCTCGGGCAAAGTCACAACCAGGTGATTGGAGTTAATAGTAAATCCCAAATAATCCATGATAGTGGATGGAGTCAACCTGGATTTTACTGGATGAATTAGGAAACTCAACTTTTCAAACACAAATTTAGTGGCTGAAACTGCCGAAATAGCTAAGTCCATAGTTTTGCCTATGATGAGGATGTCATCTAGGTAAGCCATCACTATGTGACCCTGTGCTTGTAAAAGAGCCAGGGCAGGTTTTAGTATTTTAGTGAACAGCCTAGGAGCTGAGGTCAACCCATTAGGCAGGGCTTTAAATTGCCATAACTGCCCCATCCAGCTAAATTTCAGGTACTTTCTGTTCCTTGTGAATAGGGACCAAATAATAAGCATCCTTAAGATCAATACATGCCATATAACAACCCCTGAAAATTAAACGTTTAGCCGTAACAAAGCTTTCCATTTTGAAATGTTTGTACTGCACAAAAGTGTTTAATTGGGTTAAATCCAATATGATGCGGCACCCCCCCCCCATCCTTCTTTTCTCTGGTGAAAATACTGGACACAAATTGGTGTGGCTCATGCCTGTTTTTTTCAATTACCCTTTTTTCACACAGAGTTTCAATTTCAGCCTGGACTTCCAAGTCATTCTTTTTTAACGCAAAAAGGTACGGCCTCGAGCATGCGGCGTGGGTGGCAACGCGCCCGTAAACTCTATTTTAAACCCTTCAACACTATGCAGTATGAACAAATCAGAAGTAATCCAATGCTACTCATGCAAAAAGAAACGTAACCTACCACCAACATGCAATAACTCTACACTCGGTATGTTACCATGTGAACCAGACCCACCTACCTCCGTGCTAGATGGATTCTGGCCAGTTATTTCCTTCCCCGATGTTTGGGGTTTTGGGGTGCTTGTGGACGGTAGCTGCGCATCTTCGTGGTGGATCGACTCAGTCCTTGTCCTAAAAAAGACTTCCGTCCGGTTCTTCCCGACCTCATTGGTTGCGCAGCCGGTCTTGTGCTGGATGCAGGATAAGGCTGGAAACGGCGGAATGACGAAAATGACGACGGTTTGTTCACTGGTGGAGCCCGAAGAAGCCGCACAACCTTTGACTCCTCATCGAGGTCTTTCACCTGCCTGGACAGGTCTTCCCTGTCCAGGCAGGTGAAACTTGGGGTTAAGAACGGGACGAATGGCATTCTTGCGAAAGCAATTGATTTCAAAGTGTGCATTGCACAACATTGCCATTGCGTCCCACTGCGCATCCGATAATGTGGAGCCGTCCACCGGCCTGGCGGAAACTGTCAGACCTGACCCCAGCAGGTTCAGAATTCTCTGCAGCTTCAGTTCTTGGGTCTTTATACCGCCCCCAATGTGGTTCCATATGGAACTATTTACCACCGGTACCTTCAGGGACACACAGTTGCTGGGTGCGTGATACCGCATGGTTGTCTCCATAATGACCTGCTCCTGCAGCTGGTGGGAGACCAGATATTTGATGCTTGCCACCAGCTCTTCTTCCAGCGGCTCTCCAACGAGCGACGGCACCGCAAATTTTGAAATCATTCCTGGTACCTCCGCATCGAGCGGTCGTCCCCACCGGACTCGTCTCCACTCCCATCTTCGGATGGGGAGAGGTAATGCAGCCCTCCAAGAGGCGCTGCTGCGGGTCCCCGCAGTGATACGACTCCCGACCACGGAGCGTATTTTGTTGGAGCATCTTCTCCATGAGATGCTCTACTAGGGAAAGGCGTCCAGCCAACCTTCCCACTCTGGGAGGCGAATCCTCCCGGCCAGACTCCTCAGAGTCTACAGGCCTGTTGGACTTGTACTTTGCTTTCCCCCGCGGGGTATGCAAAGTGCTGTCCATGGGCACCGAGCCCGAAGTCACTGGCTGTGCAGCTGGCAGCGACCGCAATGGTGAAACTGACTGCCGACCGTTGACCGTACTCCCACGGTCCTCCAAAGCGGTTCTCCCTGCAGTCTTACGAGCCTTCAACCTCGCGTTGTCCATGCTGTAACGAAAATAAAACAATTTTCACTGCAGCTAAGTTTTCATACTCACCTGAGGTCTTTTAAAAGGACCGCTGCTGGAGCTGCGCGCCAGCCAGCCAGTTAGCGCACCATGCGTTAGACGTAATGATGCACATGCGTGCTGATGGGCTCTTCATGTAGTCACTCACGTGACTCCGAAGTAAAATAAACTATATGTTGAGAAAAACTTCAACTACTTTATTCTATTGACCAGTCTGATAACCTCTCATAGATGATAAAGCAGTGCTTCTCTGGTCACTATGACTCGTATGGCCAGCCAGTTTCATGATGGGCTACACCGATCCAGGGTAACCAAACTGTTCCTGCTTGGAACTTACAGAGGTTACTGAGTAAGGCACCTTGCCAATGTCTCTACATCAACCTGATCTTATCCCAGAGACAGTGAAAACGACTAGTCAGCCCATGCTGGCAGTAAACCCAAGCTGGGCTGACAAACTGCTTCATTTCGGAGTTTACGGAGGTTAATAACGAGATCTTACTTACCAGCGTCTTGAACCCCAGGTTGATTTCCTTTGTTGGAGCTTCAGCGAACTTCCATTTGCAGACTCTGTCCATCATGCTTGTCATTTCTGTTAGATAGCTGATGCTGCTGGCCAACTTCTCTTGTAGTGGCTTGTCTGTCCCCGAGGGAGCAGCAATTTTAGAGGCAAGAGCACACAGCATTTCCTCATGCGATTGTCGTACATCTTGCATTACAGCATGGGATCCCGGCACATAGTCATGTTCGGGGTCATGTTTGGAGTCAGATCGTACTGATCTCTGACACTCTTTTAGAGTGGGAGAAAAATTGCACCCTGAACCAGACACCTCAGGCATGTGTGCTTAACTTTGGCACCATCTCCATGACTCCATTCATCCGAATGGGAGGACTTATGCAACCATGAACCAGGAGGTACCTCAGGCATGTGTGCATATACTTTGGCACCATCTCCATCACTACATTCATACGAGTGAGAGGAATATTGCAACCCTGAACCAGGAGCTGCTTCAGGCGATGTGCGTATACTTTGGCACAATCTCCACCACTCTTTTCATACGAGTGGGAGGAATATTGCAACCCTGAACCAGGAGCTGCTGCCTGACATGCCTTGATATCACGGAGCATTTCTTGTGCCACCATCTGATTCATCGTCCATTGATCAACGTCCAATCACATCTGCCATAGATGTCCCAAATCAAATCATCTGACAAGACTTATCCCATAGACTTGGCTTTGACTATGCCCTGACTTGCGGTTGTCAGGCTGCTTCCTTCAGCAGTCGACCAGGATTAGCTGTGCAGATAGGTGCTCTGTTGGCATAATCTTTAACTTACCAGACAGGTTGCACCTGCTAGTGACTCTGAGTCCTTATTCCCTTCTGGAGCTCCAACGGAGTATTACAGAGAAGGACTGGAGCGCCTCTGGCTCCCATATTACTCAGATGAGCCGGCGTTATAATTGGAGTCACCTCTTCCAGATAGACCGCTAGACAGAGTGGGAGAAATATTGCAACCCTGCCAGGTGTTGCCATAGACAATTACGT
Source organism: Malacoraja senta (assembly GCA_038087875.1). NCBI lineage: Eukaryota > Metazoa > Chordata > Chondrichthyes > Rajiformes > Rajidae > Malacoraja > Malacoraja senta. The sequence goes on from CM075977.1 coordinate 108,579,014, forward strand.
TCATATGATTAAAAGAAGCATATCGCCATTAAATCAGACATTCAACTGCTTATCGTTATGCAGATAGTTGAAATCTTTTATAAAGAATCTCCAACAGTCCCCTCCAGTTAGCGGAAATTACTAGGTGTAGCTCCCACTGGTGTCTGATAGGCTTCTTAAGCCAGGAGCTTTGGACTTGCAATGGCAAGACCAATTTCTGTGCACCATTGGTATACATGATAAAAAATGTCTTGTGTAATTATCATTTTAATGTAAACTTTATTGGTATAAGATATATTGTTATATTCCCAAAATAAAAATACATTATATGCTGCTACAGCATAGCTGTCGGTGCTGCGGCAGCTAAGTTTACCTGCGGCTATTTTTAACTTACCTCCTGCCGCAATTATGAATCCTAGCTCCTTACGGAGCCCCACGCTCCTATAGAGCCACACACCGCCACCAATTTCGGCTGCCTGCTCTCCTTCAGAGCTCGAGTGGCAGCTGCCGCAAATCCAGCGTCTATGGAGTCCCACAGCGGTTTGAAAAATTCGGCCGCTTGCTCCCGTGTGGGGCTCAAGCGGCAGTTGGAGCTTGAATGGCAAACGCCACAAACCTAGCTCCTACGGAGCTCCACAGCGGCCTGCAAATATGGCCGCTTACTCCCGTGCGGAGCTCGACGGCTCCGCAAATAGTACTCTAGCTCCTTATGGAGCTTTCACGGCGGCCCAAACCCCGGCCGCCTCCATAGCTACTTTGGGCTTGCTATCGGAGCGGCCCGCTGGAAAGAAATTGACTTACCGGCTAGAGCAGCTTAACAGCTCCCGCACAGCGCGCAATGCGTTAGACGTATTGGCACGCATGCGGGCTGGCGGGCTTCTTCACGTTGTCACTCACATGACTTCGAAATAAAATGTGCCTCTCGAGTCAGTGCTTGGTCCACTACTGTTTATCATCTATATCTACAATGTTGATAGAGTCAAGAGTCAAGTCATGAGAGTATATTGTCATATATCTCAGAACAGAACAATAGAATTCTTACTTGCAGCAGCACAACAGATATGTAAACACAGTACTCTGCAAACAGCATAAAAACAACATTCAATGGCATATTTTATAGACTGTGGGATAATATTTGAATTAATAATTCAAGCACAATTGTTTTTGGGAAGATGGTTTTTGGGAAGAAGTTGCTCCTGAACCTGGACATTACAGTTTTCAAGTTCCCACTTCCTCTTCTTAATGGCAGGAATAAAATGTGAGCATGGTCATGGTGGTGTGAGTCTCTGATGATGTTGGCTGCCTTTTTAGTGTCAGTGACTACTGTGGATCCCTTTGATGGTAGGGAGGTCAATACCCATAATGTATAGGGCTTGCACCACAATTTGCAATCTTCGTCATTCCTGGGCGTTCGAGTTGTCAAATCAGGCTATGGTGCATGCAGTCAACATGCTCTCAACCTGCAGAAGCTCAGGAAAGATTTTGTCAACATATATAATTTCCTCAATCTTCCAAGGAAGTAGAGGCATTGACAGGCTTTCTTTATGATTACATCGATATGTTGGGTCCAGGACAGATCTTCAGATATATGCACACCCAGGAATTTGAAGGTTCTGGCAAGGCATGGTAAGTTTGTAAATGACACAATAATAGGTGGTATCGCAAACCATGATGAAAGTTATGAAGAATTTCATTGGGATCTATATCAGCTGGGTAAGTGGACTGAGGAATGGCAAATGGAATTTAATTCAGATAGGTGTGAGTTTTCGGAAGTCAACCCAGGGTAGGAATTGTTGATTACCAACAATTAAAAACAAAACTAGGACCTATCCAGGTTAACCTAGCTTCACACCACAGTAAGGCACTGGGCATTGCATGGACAGGAGCATCAAAGGGAATGTGTAGCTTGCGGAATGTGTAGGAAGGAACAGCAGATGTTGGTTTACACTGAAGATAGACACAAAAAGCTGGAGTAACTCAGCAGGACAGGCTGCATCTCTGGATATAAGGAATGGGTGACGTTTTGGGTCAAGTCCCTTCTTCAGACTGAGAGTCAGGGGAGAGGGAGACAGAGATAAGGAAGGGTAGGGTGTCAAACATCAAATAGACATCAAAGGAAATGTAGATCAAGGAAAATGTAGAATAGATAATTGTGTTAGCGAGGAGAAGGTGACAGCGAAGTATACAGAGATAACATTTAATTGGGGGTCAGTCAGACTGGTCGGAGAACTAGGAAGGGCGAGGGATGGAGAGAGAGAGAAAGCAAGGATTACTTAAAGTTAGAGAAGTCAATGTTCATACCGCTGGGCCACAATCTGACAATGGAGGAGGCCCAGGACAGAAAGGTCAGCGTGGGAATGGGAGGGAGAGTTAAAGTGTTTATCAACCATGAGCAGGTAAGTTTAGGCGCACTGTAGCTCAATGTCACTAATAGATAAATGTAATGCTGTCCGCTGATAGTGGGCCAGCTTCCTGCAGTTTCCCTGCTGTTATGCTGGAAATCTAGGTGATGAAGCTGGTTATGTGGCTTCATTCATTTAGGAATAGCTCCAATGAAATAGGTGTTGGATTATTCAAATTACCTTCAAGAGTCAAGATTCAAGAGTGGTTTATACTCATGTGCCCCATAAAGGAACAAGGGAATTCTTACCTGCAACAGCACAACAGATTTGTAAACATGTTACTGAATAGACAGCACAACAAATAAAGAAAAATCAAGAACCAGAGGGCATAGATTTGAGGTGAGAAGATACTTTTAATAGGAGCCTGAAGGGCAAAATTTCACACAAAGATGGTAGATTTAAGTATACATATATGGAATAAAGTGCCAGATGAAGTAGTTGAAGTAGGTACAATAACAACATGAGAGTGGTGCCATGGTAGTTTGGGTCCTTGATGATGCTGGCTGCCTTTTTGAGACAGCGCTTCTTCCCTTCAATGGTGAAGAACTCAGTACCTGTAATGGACTAAACAATGTATCATTAAATATAAATGCATCATAACCAAATCTAATTGTTTTACCTTTATTTAAATTGATAGTAATTTGCTTTTACAATAGTATTTATTATTTTTAATAATTTTTGCATTATAGTAAACTGTGACAATCTGATTGTTAGGAAATCCGAATGAATCGGCATCCAGCTAACTAAGTGCTGGTTCCCTCCACTCCCTTTAACATGCCAGCACCCTGGTTTCCACACTCCTTTTAATGCAATCAGGCCCAGATTCCTGCACTTCACTTCACACAAATGTTATCTCTGTATACTTTGCTGTCACCTTCTCCTTGCTAACAATGTCCCAGTAACCACACTCCCGTTAACACACATATCTAGTTTCCCCAGTCTCTTAAACACGCAAGGGTCCTGCTTTCTGTGTTCCCTTTAAAGGACCTGTCCCACTAGGCAATTTTTTCGGCGACTGCCGTCATCATTGACTGATGTATCAGGTCACCAAAAATTTGCGGCGTGTTGACGTATATTGACGTGCAGTGTTTTTTCAAGTGTCACAACATTTTTTTTGTCGCTGCTGGATTTTGAAATGTTCGCCGAAAAAATCGCCAAGTGGGACAGGCCCTTAACACACCTGGGCCCGTTGAAGCTCACTGGTCCCCAGTTCCAACAATCCTAGTAACGAAGCAAAATCCTAGTTCCCACGCTCCTTTTAAAATCCCAGAGTCCCATTTGCCATACTCCATTTAAACCCACAAGGTTGTGCTTCTTATGCTCCCTTGAATCATACCAGAGTCCCTGAACATTATATTTTACTTCGGAATCATGTGAGTGATTCCATGAAGAACCCTGCCAGTCCGCATGCGTGTCATTACGTCTGACGCATGGCGCAGCAACCGGCTGGGAGGAGCATCGTTCCTCCAGCGGTAAGTCTTTAAAATCTTCAAGTTAGTGTAAAACTTAGTCGGAGGTTGTTTTCTGCGCTTGCTAATTCTTGTTTCAGGAGCAAGTTCGAGTAAGGAGAAAGTGTCGAGGGTGAAGTCAAGGCGAGCCGCCGGGAGAGTAGCTATGGAAGACCGCGGGAGTGCGGGTAGCGGGCGGCCGCCTAGCTCACCTACCGAGTCGCTAGCGGTACGACCAGCGACTGCGGACTTGGTGTCTGAGAGCACTGTGGCTGCACCTTTGGGGCACAAAGCCACTAAAAAGTCTGCACGGCCAGTGGACTCTGAGGAGTCGGGCCGGGAGGGTTCCCCTCCAGTAATGGATAACATATTTGGACGGTTGTCCAGGATGGAGCTCCTAATGGAGAGGATGCTCCACCAAGATACACTCCAACAGGAGGAGTTGTGTCAGCGCCAGCCTCTTCGAGAGCCTGCGCCAGCGGCACCTGTTTCAGGGCTGATTAATGTCTCCCTCTTGGAGGAGGAGAGCATGCGGGGTCAGTATTATTCTGACGCCGAGTCTGTGGGTTTAGCCGTGGAGCATACACCAAGGGATGTAGGGCACGAGGCAGAGGTACCATTCCTGGCAGCAAGGTTTGCCATCCCAAAAGAATCAGGAGAACCGTTGGGTGAAGAGTTGACCGCAAGTATTAATTACTTGGCTTCACACCAGCTTCAAGAGCTTATTATGGATGAAACGGCCAAAAAGTACGAGACCCCGGCTAATTGTGTCCGGCTGTGAACCACGCATCTGGGGTCATATGGGCATAGGCATCAGAGCTCAAGAAATGAGGCTACAGATGGTGCTGAAGTTGCTCGCCTCGGGTAATACAGCGTCCGCTAGGTCGGTGTGATGTACAGCAGGATGCCCTGGCCCTCATGTGCAATGCACATTCGAGATAAATTGTCTGAGAAAGAGCGCCATCTGCCCTACCATCAACCCGAAGTTCGCCGCTCTGTGCAAACCCAGCAATATCCAGCCACCGAATCTGCTGTTTGGTGAAGACCACGCAAAAAGAGTCAAGGAGCTGGACGATGAGGCAAGAATGGTCGGACTCATCAAGGCACCGATGACCAGCAGAACGCTTCGGCGGCAGTATCCCTGCAAACCGTTTGCTGAAACCGGGTTCCGTCAAGGACCAAGCCGGCCATTCACAAATATGCACAGCTGGCGCACTCCAACAGGGGCACGGGCAAACATGTCCTTTCCCACCAGAAACAGGGGACAGAAAATTCCACCGGTAACCATGGAGGTAGGTGGGTCTGGTTCTTGTCGGAACATATTGAGTGGGAATCACCTACAAGTTGGGGGGAGATTACACTTGTTTCTGAAGGAATGGTATGGGATAATATCAGATTTGTTTATACTGAGCAGTATACAAGGGTTTCGAATTGAATTCCTTCCAAATTTGCGTCCACCCACACAGCATACACCAAGTCGGGCACTCATTTTCTCACAAAAAGAGAATTTGGAGGTTCAAGCCGAAATTGAAAAGTTATATAAAAAAGGGGTAATTGAGAAAGCGGTTTATCAACCTCACCAATTTGTGTCTAATATTTTTCCTAGGTCAAAGAAGGATGGGGGGTGTCGAATCATCCTTGACTTGACAAGCCTTAATCCTTTTGTGCAGTATAAACATTTCAAAATGGAAACATTTGTTACTGCCAAACAACAGATTTCCAGAGGATGTTATATGGCATGTATAGATCTTAAGGATGCATATTACTCAGTGCCTGTTCACAGGGATCATCGGATATATTTGAAAGTTAGCTGGATGAGACAATTATGGCTATTTAAAGCACTGCCTAATGGGTTAACCTCGGCCCCTAGATTATTTACAAAACTGTTAAAACCAGTACCGGGGCTACTCCGGACTCAGGGTCATATTGTAATGGCTTAATGCTGATAAGTGTGAGGTGCTACATCTTGGCAGGACAAATCAAAATAGGACGTACATGGTAAATGGTAGGGAATTGAAGAATGCAGGTGAACAGAGGGATCTTGGAATAACTGTGCACAGTTCCCTGAAAGTGGAATCTCATGTAGATAGGGTGGTAAAGAAAGCTTTTGGTGTGCTCGCTTTTATAAATCAGAGCATTGAGTGTAGAAGTTGGGATGTAATGTCAAAAATTGTACAAGGCATTGGTGAGGCCAATTCTGGAGTATGGTGTACATTTTGGTCGCCTAATTATAGGAAGGATGTCAACAAAATAGAGAGAGTACAGAGGAGATTTACTAGAATGTTGCCTGGGTTTCAACAACTAAGTTACAGAGAAAGGTTGAACAAGTTAGGGCTTTATTCTTTGGAGCGCAGAAGGTTAAGGGGGGACTTGATAGAGGTCTTTAAAATGATGAGAGGGTTCGACAGAGTTGACGTGGATAAGCTTTTCCCATTGAGAGTAGGGAAGATTCAAACAAGGGGACATGACTTGAGAATTAAGGGACAGATGTTTAGGGGTAACATGAGGGGGAACTTCTTTACTCAGAGAGTGGTGGCTGTGTGGAATGAGCTTCCAGTGAAGGTGGTGGAGGCAGGTTCGATGTTATCCTTTAAAAATAGATTGGATGGGTATATGGACGGGAAAGGAATGGAGGGTTATGGTCTGAGTGCAGGTAGATGGGACTAGGGGGAAGTATTTATTTTTAATTTAAAAAAAAAATGTTTTAAAAAATGTTCGGCACGGACTTGAAGGGCCGAGATGGCCTGTTTCCGTGCTGTTATGGTTATATGGTTATATGGTTATATGGCCTGCGGACTTTGGGAGCCGCGGACTCCGGTAGGAGGTGGCCGACTCTGATGTCCAGGCCGCTGAGGTCCCCCAGCCCCGACGTCGGACTTACATCACCCCGGCGAGCAGGCCTGAACATCGGGCCGCCCGTAGCGGCGACTGCGGTGGGCTTGGGGAGGCCCCGACCATGGGTGAACATTGGGGAACATTAGAGGAAGATGACTGACTTTGGTACCTTCCCTCACAGTGGCTAACTTTGATTCTGCTGCGTGGGGATGTTTTATGTTGAACTCTATCATGTGTTGTGTTCTTTATTTTTATTGTATGGCTGTATGGTGACCACACATTTCACTGTGCCAACTGGCACATGTGACAATAAATGTATCTTGTATCTTGTATCTTGTATCTTGTATTTGGATGATATCTTAATCATAGGGAAGACTGGGGAAGCAGCTGAATTATCTGTTTCAGTTGTTAAACGCATGTTTGAGAGATTGGGGTTTCTCATTCAACCAGTTAAATCCAAATTGATACCAGTTAGAGTTATTGATTATTTGTGATTCACTATTAACTCAACTCATATGTCAGTGACTCTGCACAGGGGCAAGAGATTAGATTTAATTGAAGGCTGTAACAAGCTCATGGTGGAGCAACAACCTTCAATTAGACATGTGGCCAGCTTGATTGGCAAATTAGTGGCTGCCTTTCCAGCTGCACAGTTTGGAGCTTTGCATTACCAAAATTTACAACGTACAAAGGAGCAGGCACTCAGGATACATGCAGGTCATTTCGACAGGCCCATGCAATTACCAGCTGAAGCCATTGCTGAAGTGCAGTGGTGGATAATGAACATCTCAAGTTGCTCCAGCAAAATTCTGGTTAAGGAAACTTTAGTTGTCTTACAGACTGATGTTAGTGCCCTAGGTTGGGGTGCTACTGATACCATATCCAGCTGTGGAGGCAGATGGAATATGCATGAGGCATTTATTCTTCAATCACATGGGATTAACTATTTAGAGCTATTGGGAGCATTTTATGGGCTTAAGGCTTATTGTACTACTAAACGTCACTTGCATGTTCAGCTTCAGATTGACAACACTACGGCAGTGGCGTATGTTAATCACATGGGTGGAATCAAGTTGGAATCTTGTGATAGATTGGCTAATCTTATTTGGCACTGGTGTATTACAAGAAGCATTTGGGTTTCAGCTATCTACCTACCAGGTAGATTCAATATGGAGGCAGACACCAGGTCACGCAAATTCAATGACAACACAGAATATATGTTGAATCATGATGTATTTAATGATATTGTTGTTCGGTATGGGATGCCAGATATCGATTTGTTTGCATCCAGACTCAATCACCAGTTACCTAAGTATGTTTCATGGGAACCAGACCCAGGAGCAGTAGCGGTAGATGCATTCTCGCATGTAATATAATGTTTTTATATGCATTTCCACCATTTTACCTCATCAGTCGGTGCTTGCTCAAGATCAAGCAGGACTCCGCCTCAGGAGTTTTGGTGGTACCTGACTGGCCTACACAGCCATGGTTCCCTCTCGTTTTGGAGATAATAACACAGCCTCTTATGGCTGTCCCAAAACGTAGTGACCTACTGGTGCACCCTGTAAATGGGGATCAACATCCATTACATGACCATATTGATCTGTTAATTTGCAGATTCTGAGGAAGCCATACCTGGGGCTTGGACTATCCAATCGTACCATGGATGTGATCACTGCGGCCTGGAGGGATAGTACCAAAAAACAGTACATCTCTCATGTCAGGAAATGGGAGGTGTTCTGCTTGCGGGGGAACATTACATATCACACGGCCTGCATCTCAGATGTGCTAGAATTTCTGTCAATGCTATATTTTGATGAAGGGTTGAGCTATAGTGCCATCAATAGTGCCAAGAGTGCTCTGTCATCATACTTATGGCTGGGGTCGGAACAACATTCTGTTGGATCTCACCCTTTAATATCCCGGTTTATGATGGGTATTTTTAATTCCAATCCCCCCAGGCCCAGGTATTCTGAAATCTGGGATGTGATCGTGGTACTCAAGCTGCTTTGCCAGTGGGCTCCAGCCACATCCCTGTCTTTGCCCAAAATCACCCTTAAGGTGGTCATGCTCATGGCGCTGGTTTCAGCGCAATGGGTCCAGACATTGCAGAAGCTGCGAATGGACAGGATGGTATCATCTGGAAATAACATTACGTTTTACATTTATGATTTAATTAAGCAGAGCAGACCAGGGGTGTCAGGGTTCAAACTTTTTTTTCCGCATACCCCACGGATTTACGAGTGTGTAGTGTCGCACTTGCAATATTATATCAAGGTCACCAAGAGCCTCAGAGGTTCGGAATCAGCATTCTTTATTAGCCACCAAAAGCCCCATATGAAAGTGTCGGTTCAGACCATTTCAAGGTGGCTAAAACAGGTTCTGGTTTGTGCAGGAGTAGACACTGGCAATTTTAAATCTAACTCCACCAGGGTGGCATCAACATCAGCAGCGAGGGCAATGGACGTCCCTCTCGACCATATCCTCGCGGCCGCAGGATGGTCAAATGAACTGACTTTTCAAAGGTTCTATAACAAACCGCTTACCGAACCGGGTGTATCTGCCCATTCTATTTTAAGTTCTGTTTCATAGCTTCCCCCTGGGAGAAAAGGGTCACTATTGTTTTTCTTTGTTAAATAAACCATTAACAGATTCAAAGCAATGCCATGGTTCAATGAATTGTTTATTATTCACTCATCCTGAGTCAATTAATGCAGTGAGATGCCTGGATTCGTATCTACGGCATGAAATCACAGAGCTTTGAAATCTTCACAGAATCACTCACGTGACTCCGAAGTAAAATAGTAAGATTAAACGAGAACTCACCAGTTTGAAGTTTGATCTTTATTTTATGAGGAGTTACGATGAGCGATTACGTGCCCACCGCTCCCAACCATCATATCACAAAGGTCATCTGGTAGTTCTAGGTTTCTAATCTTACTATGTTACTTCAATTACTGTTATCTGTGATTTCAGACTGCTGCTTTGAAGAAACATAGAAACATAGAAAATAGGTGCAGGAGGAGGCCATTCGGCCCTTCGAGCCAGCACCGCCATTCATTGTGATCATGGCTGATTGTCCCCTATCAATAACCCGTGCCTGCCTTCTTCCCATATCCCTTGACTCCACTAGCCCCTAGAGCTCTATCTAACTTTCTCTTAAATCCATCCAGTGATTTGGCCTCCACTGTGGCACGGAATTCCATAAATTCACAACTCTCTGGGTGAAAACGTTTTTTCTCACCTCAGTCTTAAATGACCTCCTCTTTATTCTAAGACTGTTGCCCCTGGTTCTGGACTCGCCTAACATTGGGAATACGATTCCTGCATCTAGCTTGTCCAGTCCTTTTATAATTTAAAATGTTTCTATAAGAATCCCCCTCATCCTTCTAAACTCCAGTGAATACAAGCCTAGTCTTTTAAATCTTTCCTCATATGACGGTCCCGCCATCCCAGGGATCAATCTCGTGAACCTACGCTGCACTGCCTCAATCACAAGGATGTCCTTCCTCAAATTAGGAGACCAAAACTGTACACGCATGCGGACTGGCGGGGTTCTTCACGTAATCGCTCATCGTAACTCCTCATAAAATAAAGATCAAACTTCAAACTGGTAAGTTCTCATTTAATCTTACTATTATTCCATTATACTCTGCAACATCTAAAAAAAATCAATTACAATTGTGCTTGAAGTATTAATTCAAATAATATCCCACACTGTAGAATATGCCATTCTGGCATCACTAAAGTCCTGCGCATTTCAGATTAACACATTTTCCTTGGAGGCATTAAAAAGTTTGGATGCTGGAATGTTGAGCACATATCAAAGTATTGGAGCGACTCAATGGGTCAGGCAGCATCTATGGAGGGAATGGACAGATGATGTTTCCAGTCAGGACCTTTCTTCAGGTGGATGAAATAAGGGGGAGAAAGCTGAAAAAGAGAGGTGGTAATGGAGCAAAGCTTGGCATGTGTCAGACGACGTATAGCTCACTGTTGGCTTCTGTCCTGGGGTGGGAGATTGCAACCTTCACGTGGTCCTCCCTGCTTCAACTAATGCAATCAACCTGGCGTGCACGATCAAATAAGATCAAATAGAACAAGTTGTCCCACAACTTTAGCATGCCATACGCAAGAAGAAGAAGGCTTCTGTCGTCGTCCAATATGTTGACAGAATTGGTCGCCCGACACGTCAGAGTGCATCATGTTGTCATTTCCGGGGATCGCCACAAGGAGGCATCTATCATGATCCTCGCCTGGCAAATAATAGGTAGATAGAGTTGAGGGAGCTGATTGCAGATGGGGGAGTTAGTGACAAAGGCTAGAGGTCGAAAACAGGCAATAGGTGTCAGATAAGGAAAGAAGAGAAGGAATGGAATGTAAAGCTGGAGGGAAAGGTATAGCGTCAAAGTGTCATAGAGTGACACAGTGTGGAAACAGGCCCTTCAGTCCAACTTGCCCACACCAGCCAACATGTCCCAGCTACACTAGTCCCACCTGCCTGCGCTTGGTCCATATCCCTCCAAACTCCAAATGAGTAGAAGGGGACAGAGGAGAGGAGAAAGAGAGGGAATAAAATGGAAATGGGTGGCTCGGAGATGGAAGGGGTGGAAGTTGAATGTAAGGAGGAGGGGAAAGGAACAGGGAATGGAGGTGATGGATGATGGGAGAAATGTGTGCACATCAGGTGATGGAGGCTAGTGGAGGAGAAGAGAAGGGGATAGGGTTAGGGGGGTAATACCTGAATTTGGAAAATTCAATGTTCACACGGTTGAGTTATAAGCAGCTCGTGGAATATGATATGCTATTCTTTCAGTTGTCGAATGGCCTCACTTGTCCATTGGAGGAGGCTAAGGACAGAAAGATTGGTATGGGAATTGGAGGGGAGTTAAAATTATTAGCAAATGGAAATTGTAGCAAGCCTTGTCATAGAGCGCAAATGTTCAGCAAAAAGGTGGCAAATCTCTGTTTGGTCTCGCCAATATAGAGGAGGTCATGCCAGAAGCACTAAATTGAATAGGAGGCTGGAAGAGATGCAAATGTTCTTTTGACTCATCTGGGAGGGCTGTTGGGGTTGTTTAATAGAAGTGAGAGTGGAGGTGAGACAGGGGTAACATCTCCTATGTTGAGCAAGGGATGAGTGAACCAAGGAGGTGCTGAGGAACTGGTGGTCAGATCACATTGAAGGTGGCAGAAACATCAGAGAATGATGTGTTGAATGCAAAGACTAGTGGAGTGAATGGTGAGCATTAGGGGAACTCTGTCCTTGTTCCATCTGAGAAGCAGGTGATGTTATAACAGAACTGCAAGAAACAAACTGCTGTTGTGGGTGAGAAATCCACCCACAATAGCAGTTTAATGAAAATAGAGGACATCTCAGATGTTCTCGAGTGGAAAGCTTCATCTTGGGAGCAGATTTTGTGGAGATGAAAACATTGAAAGTAAGGGATGGCATCTTTGCAAGGGGCAGGGTAAGAGGAGGTGTGGTCCAGATATCTGTGGGAGCCAATGGGTTTGTAATAGTCATCAGTCGACAATCTGTCCTCCATGATGAAAACAGTGAGATAAAGAAAGTGGAGAAAGGTGGCAGAAATGGTCCAATTAAATTTGATTGCAGATCGTACTGCAGTACAGGAGACAGCTCCAGAATATGTTTGGAACATAACCAACAAAAGGACAGGCATGGCTTGAGCCCATGTCAGTGCCCATGGTTACAGAGTGGAGTCAAAAGAAAAGTTGTTAATAATGAAATCAAGTTCAGCCAGGTGAAGGAGAGCATTAGTTAGGAGATTGGGTCGCTGTTCAAGGAAGAAGCACAAGGGCCTGAGGCTGTCCTGACAGGGAATGGAAGTGAGAAGTAGGCAAAGATAAGGCAAGGAGAGTCAAGAAATTTGGAAGTTCAATGCTTCAATGGTTCTTTATTGTCACAGGTGTCGAGGTACAGAGAAATTCTGTTTTTTGCATACGAAGGTATGTTACAAAACATACCTTCAGCGGCGCTGCAGTTCTGTCACTGGCCGTGTGCACGACTTTGGCGTGCTTGAGGGGGGGGGGCAGGGTTAAAATGCAGTTTTCTCCTGGCTGCCGGAGTTTTATTTTCTCGGGCTGCAGCTTATGCTGAAGAATTGTTCCGACTGCTGGTCTGTGAATTTTTTTTTTAAACTGCGGGACAATTTCAGCGCTGGAGTAAAATAAAAATCAGCTTCTAATGCCGCAAACGCCGATAACCGGGACGGATTTCACGTACGGGACAGCTAAAGGTAAGCCGTATATTTTACATATAAACGTGCTTCTCAGGATGACCTTAATCCAAGTTTTACATTGCGAAAATGTGATTATGTAAATATACGAACCGGCAGTGTTTTTCCTGCCGATATAGGGTTTAAATTCACCGCAAATGCAACGTTCCACTCGATCGCGTTCCACAAAATCCCACTCGCAAGATGATTAAAATGGCCAATAATTTACGGGAATTAAACACTAAATTCCTTCCATTTGGCCTATGAATTCATGACAATGAGATTTAAAAATCATGTTCTATTGTGAATTCTTGTGTGAATGTTATTTGGACACTTAGGCTATTTAAAAATGTTAATCTTTTCTTAAGAAATGGATAGATGTTTAGATCTAGTAATTGAATTTTGCAATTAGCTACAATTAGGTAACTAACTAATTATATGCTTTAATTTCAGGTCATCCAAGTAAGATTGTTTCATATTTGTTTCAGAATGCTTCAATCTATAATAACTGAAAATTTATTTCTGTTCTCTTAATTTTTAAGAAAGTTATGGGCTTTTGACTGTCCTCGATCACAGCTTTTGTGTTAAGTCAATGGAAAAGCAATAGGGAACAAGCTGCTAATTTCCAAGTATGAAAATGGCCATAACTTTTTTAATAGTGAAGATATGAAAGTGAATTAGGTGTCAAATTAAACTTCTTTTATGCTTTATGTGATGGGATAAATTGCAGACTTGATTTTTAAAATCTCAAAATGTTGTAACATTGCTACATACAGTTCAGTAAAGTATTACTGTACATAAGCACAATCTTGGATTAAGTACAAAGTGTATAAAAATAGTCCACTGACACAATATACAAGAGTCGCCAGGTTTGCCGCTATTTTCAAAGTTATTGAAATGGTTAGAAACATAGAAATATAGAAACATAGAAAATAGGTGCAGGAGTAGGCCGTTCGGCCCTTCGAGCCTGCACCGCCATTCAATATGATCATGGCTGATCATCCAACTCCGTATCCTGTACCTGCCTTCTCTCCATACCCCCTGATACCTTTAGCCACAAGGGCCACATCTAACTCCCTCTTAAATATAGCCAATGAACTGGCCTCAACTACCTTCTGTGGCAGAGAATTCCAGAGATTCACCACTCTCTGTGTGAAAAATGTTTTTCTCATCTCGGTCCTAAAATATTTCCCCCTTATCCTTAAACTGTGACCCCTTGTTCTGGACTTCCCCAACATCGGGAACAATCTTCCTGCATCTAGCCTGTCCAACCCATTAAGAGTTTTGTAAGTTTCTATAAGATCCCCCCTCAATCTTCTAAATTCTAGTGAGTACAAGCCAATTCTATCCAGCCTTTCTTCATATGAAAGTCCTGACATCCCAGGAATCAGTCTGGTGAACCTTCTCTGTACTCCCTCTATGGCAAGAATGTCTTTCCTCAGATTAGGAGACCAAAACTGTACGCAATACTCCAGGTGTGGTCTCACCAAGACCCTGTACAACTGCAGTAGAACCTCCCTGCTCCTATACTCAAATCCTTTTGCTATGAATGCTAACATACCATTTGCTTTCTTCACTGCCTGCTGCACCTGCATGCCTACTTTCAATGACTGGTGTACCATGACACCCAGGTCTCATTGCATCTCCCCTTTTCCTAATCGGCCACCATTCAGATAATAGTCTACTTTCCTGTGTTGCCACCAAAGTGGATACCCTCACATTTATCCACATTATACTGCATCTGCCATGCATTTGCCCACTCACCCAGCCTATCCAAGTCACCTTGCAGCCTCCTAGCATCCTCCTCACAGCTAAAACTGCCCCCCAGCTTCGTGTCATCCGCAAACTTGGAGATGTTGCATTAAATTCCCTCATCCAAATCATTAATATATATTGTAAATAGCTGGTGTCCCAGCACTGGGGCTTACGGTACCCCACTAGTCACTGCCTGTCATTCTAAAAAGGACCCGTTTACTCCTACACTTTGCTTCCTGTCTGCCAGCCAGTTCTCTATCCACATCAATACTGAACCCCCAATACCATGTGCTTTAAGTTTGTATACTAATCTCATATGTGGGACCTTGTCAAAAGCCTTCTGAAAGTCCAGATATAACACATCCATTGGTTCTCACATCCACTTTACTAGTTACATCCTCAAAAAATTCGTCAGACATGATTTACCTTTCGTAAATCCATGCTGACTTTGTCCCCTGATTTCACCACTTTCCAAATGTGCTGCTATCCCATCTTTAATAACTGACTCTAGCAGTTTCCCCACTATCGATGTTAGACTAACTGGTCTGTAATTCCCCGTTTTCTCTCTCCCTCCCTTTTAAAAAGGTCGCACTCAGTCCGGAAGTTGCGCTCAGTCCAGAAGTTGGACCAGAGTCCAAGGCCTCGCTCAGTCCAGAAGTCGGACCGGAGTCCAAGGCCGCGCTCAGTCCAGAAGTCGGGCGTGAGTATAGTCAAGAGAGTTTTACTGTCATATATGTCCCGGATGTGTGTGTGTGATGGAGTGTGTGTGTGTATGTGTGTATGTATGAGATGGAGGGTGTGTGTGTGTGTGAAATGGAGTTAGTGTGTGTGAGATGGAGAATGTGTGTGAGTGTGTGAGTGTGTGAGTGTGTGAGTGTGTGAGTGTGTGAGTGTGTGAGTGTGTGAGTGTGTGAGTGTGTGAGTGTGTGTGTGTGTGTGAGTGTGTGTGTGAATAAGATGGAGGGTGTGTGTGTGATGAAGGGTGTGTGTGTGCTGGAGGGGGTGTGTTTGTGATGGAGGGTATGTGTATGATGCAGGGTGTGTGCGTGATGGAGGGTGTGTGTGTGTGATGGAGGGTGTGTGTGATAGAGGGTGTGTGTGTGATGGAACGTTTGTGTATATGTGTGATGAAGGGTGTGCATGTGTGTGTGATGGAGCATGTGTGTGTGTGATGGAGCATGTGTGTGTGTGATGGAGGGTGTGTGTGCGTCTGATGGAAGGTGTGGGTGTGTGTGTGTGATGGAGGGTGTGGGTGTGTGTGTGTGATGGAGGGTGTGGGTGTGTGTGTGTGATGGAGGGTGTGTGTGTGTGTTGGAGGGTGTGCGTGTGTGTGTGATGGAGGGTGTGTGTGTGTGGTGGAGGGTGTGGGTGTGTGTGTGTGATGGAGGGTGTGTGTGTGTGTTGGAGGGTGTGCGTGTGTGTGTGATGGAGGGTGTGTGTGTGTGGTGGAGGGTGTGGGTGTGTGTGTGTGATGGAGGGTGTGTGTGTGCGATGGAGGGTGTGGGTGTGTGTGTGTGATGGATGGTGTGTGTGTGTGATGGAGGGTGTGGGTGTTTGTGTGTGATGGAGGGTGTGTGTGTGTGATGGAGGGTGTGTGTGTGTGTGATGGAGGGTGTGTGTGTGATGAAGGGTGTGCATGTGTGTGTGATGGAGGGTGTGTGTGTGTGGTGGAGGGTGTGGGTGTGTGTGTGTGATGGAGGGTGTGTGTGTGTGATGGAGGGTGTGGGTGTGTGTGTGTGATGGAGGGTGTGTGTGTGTGATGGAGGGTGTGGGTGTGTGTGTGTGATGGAGGGTGTGTGTGTGTGATGGAGGGTGTGTGTGTGTACGATGGAGGGTGTGTGCGATGGAGGGTATGTGTGATGGAGGATGTGTGTGTGTATTGGAGGGTGTGTGTGTGTGATGGAGGCTGTGTGTGTGTTATGGAGGCTCGGTGTGTCTCTGTGATGGAGGGTGTGTGTGTGGGTGTGATGGATGAGTCCACCATCCGTGAGTGAGTGAACTGTGAATCCACCAGCCGTGAGTAAGTTAACTGTGAGTCCACCAGCCTTGAGTGACGGAACTGTGAGTCCAGCAGCTGTGAGTGAGTGGACTGTGAGTCCACCAGCCATGAGTGAGTGGACTGTGAGTCCAGCAGCCATGAGTGAGTGGACTGTGAGTCCAGCAGCCGTGAGTGAGTGGACAGTCTGTCCAGCAGCCATGAGTGAGTGAACTGTGAGTCCAGCAGCCATGAGTGAATGGACTGTGAGTCCAGCAGCCGTGAGTGAGTGAACTGTGAGTGTAGCAGCCGAGAGTGAGTGAACTGTGAGTGTAGCAGCCGTGAGTGAGTGAACTGTGAGTCCTCCAGCCGTGTGAGTGAACTGTGAGTCCACCAGCCTTGAGTGAGTGAACTGTGAGTCAAAGAATCCTTTCGGCCCATAATGTCCATACCAGCCCCCTGGAAACCAGTCCCTTCAGCCCACAACACCCATACTGGCCCTCCAGCAATCCCCCACCCCTCACTGGCCACTGCCTGAAGCCGTCCCCTTCCCCCGGCTGCAGGATGCTCCCCCTTCCCTCTCTGCCTCCCGACAGCCCCGCTGGTAGCCATGCCCCTCCCCGGCTGCAGGACGCTCCTCCCACAAGCCCCCGACAGCCGCTGCCTGAATCCGACCCCTCCCCTGGCTGCTGCACGCAACAAGAGATGCAACAAGAAAGAATGGACAGAATAAATCACATCTTTAATGTTTAAATTATTGTTATATTTTAAGTGCTATTCATATTTTATGCTTTAATAAATCCCCTTTCCACTTGCCGTGCCCGTCAGCTACACCTGCGCAGTAATGCCTGCGTGTTCTACATCACATTGGGAACCCAATAGGAGGGAATTGCTGCACTGCCAGATTGCTGTTAAGAGTGGATGGTGGGAGGGGTTTGAGGGGAGATGGAGTGAGTGTGTGAGGGGGAAGGGCAAAGGGCGGATCAGGGGGTGAGGGGAGGAGGGGGGATCAGGGGCGTCACAACGGGGCTTGCACCTGCGCCTGCGCAGTTGGGGACTATGCACGAGTGGTGGAATTTTGGAATTGGTGGAAAGGTGGAATATTGCGTTGGGGGATCAGTCCTCCTGTGTGAGAATGGGACCCAACGAGTCCCACTTAGTCTAGTGTTTCTATAAGATCCTCTCTCATCCTTCTAAATTCCAGTGAATACAAGCCCAGTCACTCCATTCTTTTATCATATGACAGTCCAGCCATCCTGGGAATTAACCTCGTGAACCTACGCTACACTCCCTCCACAGTAAGGATGTCCTTCCTCAAATTATGAGACCAAAACAGCAGACAATACCTCAGGTATGGTCTCACTAGGGCCCTGTACAACTGCAGAAGGACCTCTTTGCTCCTATACTTAACTCCTCTTGTTATGAAGGCCAACATGCCATTACCTTTCCTCACTGCCTACAAACGTTGATGCCATTTTCAAGTCCTAGTTGTAAGTGCAGATAATCTTAAACTGACCATGAAGGCCCAATGTCCCAGCACATTGCGTGGTCAGCCTGGCCAATAGTTTTTGTTTTTGGCCTTCACTGTTTCTCCATCATTCTGTGCAGCAGCTGGTTGCATCTGGTCCATACATTTGGTCTCTTGCAGTCTTGCTTCAGCCTACTGCAGGTCCTCCAGCTGCCCACATTGACTCCCGCAGCTGGTCCGCTGACCAGCCCTCTGTTCCGCCGTCGACTCCTTCCTCTCCGGTCCTCGAAATGAGTCGAGGCTGGGTTTGGCAGCTTCCCTCTCGGCCAGGTTCCCAGTTCTGTGGTGGGAGACCCTGGCCTGATGTTGGGGTATGGTTACAACTCACCAGGATCCTTTCATTGTTGAATAGGAAGTTAGAGCATTTAAACCCAGCAGTGATGAAGGATCAGCAATATATTTTCAATCAGTATGGCTTGTAACTTGGAAAGAAAACTGCACATGGTGGTGCCTGCTGCCTCTTTAATCCTTAGGGGTAGAAGTAATAGTTTTAGAAGATGTTAGAATAGCCTGGATGGCGCCATGTTAGATTAACAGATATGCACCTAGCTCCACTCTCGAAAATTTCGCGATTTTTCGTGTAAAAACGGGTCCATAAGTCGGGACTGGGTTAAAAACCTTACCGGAGCTTCTGGTCGCCGGGCTGATGACGTCATCAGTAAGCGCGATGTTTTAAACGGTGGCTTAAAGACTTTTAAATGAGAAAACTGTCTCGAGCCAAGAGCCCTCAGAGATCAGTGAAAAAGCTGCTGAAAAACCATAAGAAGCCTGAAGGAGAAGTTACCTCTGAAGCTTTTGAAGTGGCTGCAGAAATCGATACAAGATCTAAGACAGAGTTGGGTAAGGACAAAGAATTTGATGATTTGAAGAAATCAGTGAAAGATATGAAAGATGAAATTTTGGATGAAATTAAACTCTGATGGGAAAAATGATGGAAAAATTGAACAGATGATGAAGGATTCGAACGCTGGTAATCAGAAGGTGGCTGATTCACTGGACACTATAAATAAACGAATTGATGATGTGAAAGATGGACTATCGGGGAGAATGGACAAGATGGATGAAACTACTACGGACAGGTTCACAGCTGTGCTTGAAACAGTAGCTGCAAGTATGGCCACAATTACGGAATTGGAGAAAAATATGGCTCGAGTGGTTGAAGACATGGAGAAAATGAGGCAAGAACATGATCAAAGGAAGCAAGAATATGAGCAAACTTCAGTACAGATGATGACTCAATTGGGGAAAGTCTCAGACAAATGCTTGGACCTGGAAGCTCGCTCTAGACGCCAGAATTTGAGAATTCTTGGAGTCTCAGAGGGAGTCGAGGGGAAGGACGTTCGTGAGTTTGCCATGGACTTACTTAAACAACTGCTTAATCTTTCCAAAGAACCGAAAATTGAAGCGGCTCATCGTGTTCCAAGATTTAAACAGAGATCTGATGCTGGAAAAAACCATCCACGACATATTATTGTGAAATTTCGGGACATTTTAGAACTGGAAGATGTCATGAGCAAAATCAAATACGGAGTGCAGCTGCGGTTGGACAATGACATTATCAAAATATTCAGAGACTATCCGTATGAAATTGTGCAAAAGAGAAATCAATTCGGGAAGGCTAAAGAGCTTTTAAGAGGGAAACAAGGAGTCAGAGATGGTGTTTTTTATCCAGCTAAAATGCGTATTTCTTTTAAGGGTTCTGAAAAGTCATTTGTAAAACCTGAAGATGCGTACAAATATGCCCAGAGCATCGTTGAAAAATAGAAATTAATAGTATGAATTTAATTCTAAAACACTAGAATTCCACGGTTAATGGAGGTTTGGCAGATTAGAACCATTCCAAGCTGTGTTTTGTTTGGGATGGCTAGACTGTTATCTATGGAATTTTGAATCAAGGACACTCTGTTCAAAACGAGTAAACAGCTGAACTGAAGTGAATGGTATATACCAGAAGCATTATCTGTTTAATAGACTACAATATTAAATCCAATTGTAAGAATTGATCCTAATAATAACCTAATAAGTTATCTATGTTAGATTAGAATAGCTACGGACGCTAATAAAAATTAAAAATAACGTACTAACAATACTAATATGAACTTTTAATAAATTCAAACCTTATCTATAACTGGGAGGAGGGGATGAGAAACGAGCACCTGGCTTAGGCCAGGCACACGTCTCGTTAACCCCTTCAACCAACAGTTGACTATTATTGAAGCCAAAATCATTTGTTTAATAATTAGTAGCTAAAATTGCGATATGTACATGATATGTTATAATGAAATATATACGGTAAAACTGTATTATATATCTGAATGTGAGACCCCGTTCTAATATGTTATGATTAACCAAGAGAGCGAAGCTATTTGTTCAACATCAACAATGGAAGTCGAAACAAGGTTTTCTCCCACCTACAGGTGGGCCACTTGTTACAGTGTCGACTATTTTAGACACTGTATTTTCACTTTTTATTGAAGCCAATAAAAAGTTTTTTTTTAATTATCACATAAACTCACATGTTTGTGTTTTGTGTTTAGTGACAAGTGTAAAAGGGATATACCAACAAAACTTAGAAATTCAAAAGTTCCCCCATACCTAAAGACCTGGGATATGGATGCACCACAAGATTTAAAGGTACTATAATTATTCAAAATGCAAGATGCTAAGCAAAAGAACCTAGGAGGAGTCTCATTCTGTAGTTGGAATATAAGAGGTATTAACAAACCTATTAAAAGGGGTAAGATACTAGCTCAGCTGAAACTATACAATTCTGACCATCTTCTTACAAGAAACTCAAATAAAATCTCATGATCAAGCTAGGTTGAGGGCGAAATGGATAGGTCAAACATACCATTCCTCATTTACTTCGAAATCTAGAGGTACGTCAATCATTATAAGAAAAGGTATACCATTTAAAGCAAAGAATATCATAACAGACATCGAATGGAGATACTTAATAGTTAATGGAGAAATTCATGATACTCCAATTACCTTGGTAAATATATATGTGCCTAACTTTGACAACCCTCATTTTTTCAATAAAATTCTGAACATAATTGCAGAGTCTAACTATCAAAATGTTATAATAGGAGGAGACTTTAACTGTGTTTTAGATCCGTATTTAGATAAATCAAGCCAAAAACAGAGAGGGAATATGAAATCTAAAACCGGTGAACTTTTAAATACTTATATAAACAATACTAATATAGCAGATGTTTGGAGAATTGTTAATCCAACTGGCAGGGAATACTCGTTTTATTCAATGGTACACAAAACATACTCACGTATAGATTATTTCCTGGTGGACACAAAATTAATCCCTCATACTTTTAACCCAACATACCATACAAACTCGATTTCAGACCATTCACCACTAACTTTCTTTTTTAAACTGGAAGGAATGTCTAAGAATAAACCGTTTTGGAGATTTAATTCCCACATTTTAAAAGATCCACAAGCGAGTATATATTTAAAAGAACAAATGGATACCTTTTTTGAAATAATTGACACTCCAGATATATCGTCTACTGTATTATGGGAATTTTTTAAAGCATACATTAGAGGTATTATAATTTCATATCAAGCTTTTCAAAGTAAAAAGAATAATAATGAACAAAGACAGTTAGAGGAACTTATTAGACAAATGGATATAGATAATGCTAAAGATCCATCAATAGATAAACATAATAAAATAATAATTTTGAAATTTAAATTAAATAAACTATTATCAGCCAAACTTATAAGACTTTTTTAAATTACAAAACAAGAGCACTTTGAATTTGGGGATAAACCGCATAACCTTTTGGCTCGCCAGCTAAAAAAATGAGAAAAAGAACATACGATCCCAAAGATTACATCAGATAGATGGGAATTATTAACCATACCGAAGGATATTAATAAAAGATTTGCGCATTTTTATGAGAATTTCTATACATCTACAACGACAACTGACTCCTATAAAATTACAGAGTTTTTGGATAATTGTAATCTTCCAAAGTTATACCATGAAAGAAGAATTTAGGGAGTTAGGTAGAGAGTTAAGGAGAAGGACTGCAAAGGTAACAATCTCAGGATTACTGCCTGTGCCACGCGACAGTGAGAGTAGGAATGGAGCGAGGTGGAGGATAAATGAGTGGATGAGGGACTGGTGCAGTGGGTATGGATTCAAGTTTCTGGATCATTGGGACCTCTTTTGGGATAGGTGCGACCTGTACAGAAAGGATGGGTTGCACTTGAACTCGAGGGGAACCAATATCCTGGCGGGTAGATTTGCAAAGGCTACTGGGGAGACTTTAAACTAGTATGGTTGGGGGGAGGGACTCTAATTGGGAAAGCTAGCAGTCAGTGTGTGAGGCAGGAGGCAGAGAATGGAAGCACTCCGACCCAAAATGTAGGGGAGAGAGAAGAAAAAGACAATAAACAGAGAATAAGAGAGGGTGGGTTTCTTAAATGTGTATATTTTAATGCTAGGAGCATTGTAAGAAAGGTGGATGAACTTAAAGCCTGGATTGACACCTGGAAGTATGATGTTGTGGTGATCAGTGAAACATGGTTGCAGGAGGGCTGTGATTGGAAACTAAATATTCCCGGATTTCGTTGCTTCAGGTGTGATAGAATTGGAGGGTCAAGAGGTGGAGGTGTTGCATTGTTTATCAGGGAAGATATTACAGCAGTGCTTTGGCAGGATAGATTAGAGGGGTCTTCTAGGGAGGCTATTTGGGTGGAACTCAGAAATGGGAAAGGGGTAGCAACACTCATAGGGGTGTATTATAGACTGCCAAATGGGTAGCGAGAATTGGAAGAGCAAATAAGTAAGGAGATTGCAGATATTAGTAGTAAGCACAAGGTAGTGATTGTGGGAGATTTCAATTTTCCACACATAGACTGGGAAACACATTCTGTAAATGGGCTGGATGGGTTGGAGTTTGTAAAATGTGTGCAGGATAGTTTTCTGCAGCAATACATAGAAGTAACTACTAGAGATGGGGCGGTGCTGGACCTCCTGTTAGGAAATGAGATGGGTCAGGTGGCAGAGGTATGCGTTGGGGAACAGTTCGGGACCAGTGATCACAATACCATTAGTTTCAATATAATTATGGAGAGGGTCAGAACTGGACCTAGGGTTGAGATTTTTGATTGGAGAAAGGCTAACTTTGAGGAGATGTGAAAGGATTTAAAAGGAGTAAATTGGGACAGTTTGTTTTATGGGAAAGATGTGGAAGAGAAATGGAGGACATTTAAAGGTGAAATTTTAAGAGTACAGAATCTTTATGTCCCTGTTCGGTTGAAAGGAAATAGTAAAAATTGGAAAGAGCCATGGTTTTCAAGGGAAATTGGACACTTAGTTCGGAAAAAGAGAGAGATCTACAATAATCATAGGCAGCATGGAGTAAATGAGGTGCTTGAGGAGTATAAAAAATGTAAAAAGTGTCTTAAGAAAGAAATTAGAAAAGCTAAAAGAAGATATGAGGTTGCTTTGGCAAGTAAGGTGAAAGTAAATCCAAAGGGTTTCTACAGCTATATTAATAGCAAAAGGATAACGAGGGATAAAATTGATCCATTATAGAGTCAGAGTGGACAGCTATCTGCAGAGCCAAAAGAGATGGTGGAGATATTGAACAATTTCTTTTCTTCGGTATTCACCAAGGAGAAGGATATTGAATTATGTGAGGTAAGGGAAACAAGTAGAGTAGCTATGGAAACTATGAGATTCAAAGAAGAGGAAATACTGACACTTTTGAGAAATATAAAAGTGGATAAGTCTCCAGGTCCGGACAGGATATTCCCTAGGACATTGAGGGAAGTTAGTGTAGAAATAGCAGGGGCTATGACAGAAATATTTCAAATGTCATTGGAAACGGCAATAGTGCCGGAGAATTGGCGTACTGCGCATGTTGTTCCATTGTTTAAAAAAGGGGTCTAAGAGTAAACCTAGCAATTATAGACCTGTTAGTTTGACATCAGTGGTGGGGAAATTAATGGAAAGGATACTTAGAGATAATATATATAAGCATCTGGATAAACAGGGGCTGATTAGGAACAGTCAACATGGATTTCTGCCTGGAAGGTCATGTTTGACTAATCTTCTTGAATTTTTTGAAGCGGTTACTCGGGAAATTGATGAGGGTAAAGCCGTGGATGTTGTATATATGGACTTCAGTAAGGCCTTTGAAAAGGTTCCTCACGGAAGGTTGGTTAAGAAGGTTCAATGGTTGGGTATTAATGGTGGAGTAGCAAGATGGATTCAACAGTGGCTGAATGGGAGATGCCAGAGAGTAATGGTGGATGGTTGTTTTACAGGTTGGAGGCTAGTGACTAGTGGGGTGCCACAGGGATCTGTGTTGGGTCCACTGTTGTTTGTCATGTACATCAATGATCTGGATGATGGTCTCGTAAATTGGATTAGTAAGTATGCAGATGATACTAAGATAGGTGGGGCTGTGGATAATGAAGTAGATTTTCAAAGTCTACAGAGAGATTTATGCCGGTTGGAAGAGTGGGCTGATAGATGGCAGATGGAGTTTAATGCTGATAAGTGTGACGTGCTACATCTTGCAGGACAAATCAAAATAGGAAGTACATGGTAAATGGTAGGGAATTGAAGAATGCAGGTGAACAGAGGGATCTTGGAATAACTGTGCACAGTTCCCTGAAAGTGGAATCTCATGTAGATAGGGTGGTAAAGAAAGCTTTTGGTGTGCTGGCTTTTATAAATCAGAGCATTGAGTATAGAAGTTGGGATGTAATGTTAAAATTGTACAAGGCATTGGTGAGGCCAATTCTGGAGTATGGTGTACAATTTTGGTCGCCTAATTATAGGAAGGATGTCAACAAAATAGAG
Source organism: Malacoraja senta (assembly GCA_038087875.1). NCBI lineage: Eukaryota > Metazoa > Chordata > Chondrichthyes > Rajiformes > Rajidae > Malacoraja > Malacoraja senta. Next base: position 108,604,016 of record CM075977.1, read on the forward strand.
AGAGTACAGAGGAGATTTACTAGAATGCTGCCTGGGTTGCAGCAACTAAGTTACAGAGAAAGGTTGAACAAGTTAGGGCTTTATTCTTTGGAGCGCAGAAGGTTAAGGGGGGACTTGATAGATGTCTTTAAAATGATGAGAGGGATAGACAGAGTTGACGTGGATAAGCTTTTCCCACTGAGAGTAGGGAAGATTCAAACAAGGGGACATGACTTGAGAATTAAGGGACAGACGTTTAGGGGTAACATGAGGGGGAACTTCTTTACTCAGAGAGTGGTGGCTGTGTGGAATGAGCTTCCAGTGAAGGTGGTGGAGGCAGGTTCGTTTTTATCATTTAAAAATAAATTGGATAGTTATATGGACGGGAAAGGAATGGAGGGTTATGGTCTGAGCGCAGGTATATGGGACTAGGGGAGAATACGTGTTCGGCACGGACTAGAAGGGTCGAGATGACCTGTTTCCGTGCTGTAATTGTTATATGGTAATATATGGTTATATAGGTGGGGCTGTGGATAATGAAGTAGATTTTCAAAGTCTACAGAGAGATTTATGCCGGTTGGAAGAGTGGGCAGAAAGATGGCAGATGGAATTTAATGCTGATAAGTGTGAGGTGCTACATCTTGGCAGGACAAATCAAAATAGGACGTACATGGTAAATGGTAGGGAATTGAAGAATGCAGGCGAACAGAGGGATCTTGGAATAACTGTGCACAGTTCCCTGAAAGTGGAATCTCATGTAGATAGGGTGGTAAAGAAAGCTTTTGGTGTGCTGGCTTTTATAAATCTGAGCATTGAGTATAGAAGTTGGGATGTAATGTTAAAATTGTACAAGGCATTGGTGAGGCCAATTCTGGAGTATGGTGTACAATTTTGGTCGCCTAATTATAGGAAGGATGTCAACAAAATAGAGAGAGTACAGAGGAGATTTACTAGAATGTTGCCTGGGTTTCAGCAACTAAGTTACAGAGAAAGGTTGAACAAGTTAGGGCTTTATTCTTTGGAGTGCAGAAGGTTAAGGGGGGACTTGATAGAGGTCTTTAAAATGATGAGAGGGATAGACAGAGTTGACGTGGATAAGCTTTTCCCACTGAGAGTAAGGAAGATTCAAACAAGGGGACATGACTTGAGAATTAAGGGACAGAAGTTTAGGGGTAACATGAGGGGGAACTTCTTTACTCAGAGAGTGGTGGCTGTGTGGAATGAGCTTCCAGTGAAGGTGGTGGAGGCAGGTTCGTTTTTATCATTTAAAAATAAATTGGATAGTTATATGGACGGGAAAGGAATGGAGGGTTATGGTCTGAGCGCAGGTATATGGGACTAGGGCAGAATACGTGTTCGGCACGGACTAGAAGGGTCGAGATGGCCTGTTTCCGTGCTGTAATTGTTATATGGTTATATGGTTATATGGTTAGAGTTGAAGGAACAAGAGGAATTGGGAGCACAAATCTCAATTAAGGAATTAGAAGATACAATAAACTCATTAAAGAATGGAAAAACACCAGGTCCTGATGGATTTACTAACAAATTTTATAAAAGCTTCTACGACAAAATTATACCACGATTACAAAAAATGTACCAATATGCTTTTAAAAAACAAATATTACCTGACACATTAGCTGAATCAACGATCACACTAATACTTAAAAAAGATAAAGATATAGAAGAACCGGGTTCATATAGAGCTATAGCATTGTTAAACACAGATCAAAGATCCAGATCAGACGGGGTTTATCCCTAAAAGATATTCATCTAATAATATGAGACGTCTACTCAATATAATGCATTCACATAAATCTGAAGAACAAGAATTATCAATCATTTCCTTGGACACTGAAAAAGCATTTGACCAAGTAGAATGGAATTATATGGATAAAGTATTACAAAAATTCCAACTGGGAGAGAATTTTATTTTATGGATTAAACTATTATATAATAAACCTACAGCTAGAATATTAACTAATAACATATTATCCTCAAAATTTCAACAATCAAGGGGAAACAGACAAGGATGCTCATTATCAGCACAGTTGTTCACTCTCATAATTGAACCGTTAGCAGAAAAAATTAGAACACATCCAGATATCCATGGGTATAACACTAAATATTCAAATAATAAAATATCTTTATACGCGGATGATATATTATTGTACATTACAAAACCTCAAATCACTATACCAAATATATTAAACATAATCGAGGATTTTGGATCCTTTTCTGGATATAGTTGGAATAAAAGTGAAATTATGTCAATAAAACCGAAAGACTCAACACATCTTTTAAAATTCCCTTTTAAAATAGCTACAGAAAAATTTAAATACTTGGGAATCGAAATCACCAGAACATATTAAGGCATGTTTAAAGCAAATTTTGATCCTTTACTTAATAAATTAAATACACTAATTAAATTTTGGAAAACGCTCCCGATGTCTTTAATAGGCCGAATAAACGCAATAAAGATGATTTTCTTACCACAAATTTTATACCTATTTCAATCAATTCCTATATACCTACCAAAGAAGTTTAAAAAAAAACTGGATTTAGACATTACGAATTTTATATGGGACTATAAATCACATAGAATACAAAGAACACACTTGAACAAAGTTAAAGTATTAGGGGGTTTAACACTCCCTAATTTCATGTATTACTATTGGTCAGTAAATATTAAAAATATGATTCAACTGATGGACAACTCTGCCCAGCAAGTGGACTGGATTGTAATGGAGAGAGAGGACTGCTCCACTGGAAACATTGGAGCGATCCTTCTCTCACCAATGAAACTGAATAACATATATTATAACAAAAACCCAATTATACATAGCACAATTAGAACTTGGAAACAAATAAAACAAAATTTAAAATTAAGAAATTTATCACTTTTATCTCCCATAATTAATCACCCTTCATTCAATCCCTCTATTACAGACAAATCTTTCATACAATGGGATAGACTAGGAAATAAAACATTTGGTGACTTGTACGAAACTGGAAAATTACTATCATTCCAACAACTACAAATAAAATATAAACTCGGAAATAATCAATATTTTAAATATTTTCAAATACGTGACTATTTGAAAAAATATACAAAAGATCATCATAATACCTCAACAGATGTATTGGATGAAGCAATGCAGATAAAAGCTGAATCAGCAAACTTAATATCATATTTGTATAATATTATTTTAAATGTAGAAATACCATCTACGGAAGGTATTAGAAGAGATTGGGAACAAGAATTAGCTATTAAAATTTCAAAGGAAAGGTGGAATGAATATTTATTAAACGTGCATAAATGTTCGATTAATGTAAGACACACTTTAATACAATTTACAATTTTAAATAGATTATATTATTCTAAAACTAAAATCAATAAAATATTCCCAAATGTATCATCAATTTGTGATAAATGTCAATCTCAAGAAGCTACTATAGCGCACTCATTTGTTTTCTGTACAAAAATTCAAAAATTTTGGATTGAAATTTTTGACATTTTTACAAAATTATTTAAAATTAAATTGATACCCAAAGCAGAATGGATTATCTTCGGAACAACGGAAGATGGTCCAGAACTAAATGTGTTCCAAAAGAAATTAATAGACTATGGGTTAATAACTGGAAAAAAGTTCATCCTAAAATTGTGGAAAAACGCTCCAATACCAACTACCAACTGAAGAAGGGTTTCGGCCCGAAACGTTACCTATTTCCTTCGCTCCATAGATGCTGCTGCACCCGCTGAGTTTCTCCAGCATTTTTGTGTACCAACTATAAACATGTGGATTTCAAATATGTTCAAAACTTTACACCTAGAAGAGATAAGACTCCTCCTGGCAGGTAAACCAGATCACTCCCACCTGACGTGGTCTGTATTTATAGAATTATTACAAGTATAGGGTGCAAAGGTAAAAAAAAACAGAGGTCAGGTAAGGGGGGATGAAAGCTGGAGAGTTGGTATGTCCCATTTGCGTGATGCTTACAAAAAAAATATCTGTTTTTTTCTTTTCCCTCTTTCTCTTTTTTCTTCTCTTTTAGGGTCTATTTCTTAACTCTTTTCTTTTGTGTTTAATTTCTTTCTTATAGGGTCTTTGTCTTTTGTTTTTGTTTTTTTTGTTGTCATGTTCTTTACACCCTCACTTTTTTCCTTCACTTTCTTCTTTTTCTCAATCTTATCCTTTCCCTTTATTAGTGTAGAAAAGAAATGGAGTACATTATTTGTAATAAGATATATGTGATGAGTATTAGTGTAATTGGTTGTAATGTAATGTACTTCTAATAAATAAAAAATATATTTTTTTAAATTTAAAAAAAAAGAATAGCCTGGGTGAGTAACTGGAGTGTATCTTGTACACTTGGGTTGTGCCTTGTGAACTGTAGCAAGGTCATGGAGAGTCAAAATGTGTGCTTTGTGCTGCATGATTACCAGCCTCTGACCTGCTCTTTTTACTGCAATAGTTATTTGGCTGGTAAAATTGAGCTTCAGGTCAATTGTGACCCTCAGCATGTTAAATGGTGAGGCATTCAGTGATGGCATTATCATTGAATGTTAAGGTAAGATAGTTTATTCTCTTGTTGACTATTGTCAGGTATTTTAGTTGCATGGATGTCATTTGCCACTGATCAGCCCATGCCTGAATGCAGTCTGGGCCTTGCTGCATGTAGTCCATTCACTGAGGAGTTGCAGATGAAATCCAACATCGTGCAATAATGAATAAACATTGCTACTTCTGGCCTTATAATAGAAGGAAGGTTATTAATAAAGCATAGGTACACAAAAATGCTGGAGAAACTCAGCGGGTGCAGGAGCATCTATGGAGCGAAGGAAATAGGCAACGTTTTCGGGCCGAAATCCTAAGCATAGTTGGGCTGAGGATATTGCCCCAAGACATCTTGCAAAATGTCCAGCACTGGACAATGCATCTCCAACCATTTCATCCGTCTCCGTTTGTGCAAGCAATGACTTCATACAGTGGGGTGTTTCCTCTTTCATGTTGATAATCAGTTTCATCTGGGTCCTTGATAGCACAGTCAGGCAAAAGATGTCAAAGACAGTCTCTTAGCTCTGGAATTCAGCTTTTTCAACCTGATATATGGTGAACTCTGGAACCAAATGGTCCCGGTGAAGATTCATGCCTCCAGCATGTATTATTAAAGAATATTTTTGAAAAATATTTTGATTTGGTATTTCACACATTCTTGGATTGTTTATTTTACATTTTAATTTTACTTTCTGCACAATAATTTATATATGATTTATGTTATGTTTTTTAATTTCTTGTACCATTAGTGAGGATTTTTTATTCTACATGGCTGATTATACTGCCTGCTCTCTGGCCTATTGCAGGACTATACTTTTCATTTGCAGATGGAAATTACTTATTGATATATGAAAAGCCAAAGTACGTTCTCAAAGGCTTGTTAAATGTACATTAAAGTATCCTAAAAGGAGTGTAGATATGTAGCTATTAATTTATTTTGTTTTAAATATATTGATTAGACTTTCCAATTCTGCTGGCAAGTTAGGAATGTTACAATAGTTACTAAAGGTTGTAATTTATATGTTGCTAATTATAGCAGTAAACAAATACTATTCAGTATTTTGCAATTTAATTTAATTTGCTCTCTTTAAATTCACAGCACTGAATTCTTAAAACTATTTATATTCCTCTTTATAAGTGAAAGCGCACTAAGAACAGTCTTTACAGGTGAAAATACTGATGAAGTTCTTTATGTCATACATTTTGAGTTACAACTTGGAAACTGGTGAAATTTTTTACGGGAACCTTTGATCGCTTTGTTGATGGAGAATTCTGCGAAATCATAACATTGACACTTTAGGAACATTTATCACCGACTCACTTCCAAGAAACACCTCTACCACTCGCCAAGTTGAAAATCCAGTCCCATATGTTTTTCATTGTTTACTGCGGAGCTTTGACTGACAATGGAGCTGAAGTCTCATGTTAACAATATAATATTCACTGGGTCCAGGAATTACAATATTTTCATGAGTTTCTGTTTAGTATCAGTTACTCAGCCTATGTACTTTTCACTCATAGTAAAATATATAATATGTCCTATTATTTTATTTTAACATCTTTAAAACATTCCTTTTTATTAATTCTTTATTAGTCTCGTGTTTATATCAGTCATTTCATTTGTGGATTAAATGATCTGGATTCTGATTTTTACAAGCAAAATTCTTTTTCTGTTTTGTCTCCTAACTAAATCATCTTGGTCTGATTATAAACCAAGTTTTCAAGATTCCTTCATGTTCATATCAAACTTTAAAGCATTTTCTAAAGAAACAATGAATTTTCCTGAAAACGGTTTAGAGATAGGCACATTGTTAACTTCCAAACTAATTACATTTTGAAAATGTAAAATATGAAAAAAGTTTCTCATCATAGAATTATTATACATTAGCATTTAGGTTTATTGAAAATTATAGTGTTGAACCAGAGGTTTACAGAGCTTTTTAGTGTTGAACCAAGGAACTGCAGATACTGGTTTACAAAATAGGTCACAAAGTACTGGAGTAACTCAACGGGTCAAGCAAGGAGAACATGGATAGTTGATGTTTTGGGTCGGGACCCTTCTTCAGACTGATTGTAAGGGTGGTAGAGGGAAGAGAAAGCTAGAAGAGAGGAGGGTGAGGACAAGCAAGTAACAAGGTTTAGTTTAGTTTAGTTTAGGGATACAGTACCGAAACAGGCCCTTCAGCCCACCGTGTCCGCACCGACTAGCGAACCCCATTCACTAACACTACCATACACACACTAGGGACAATTTATAATTTTACCAAACGAATTAACCTACAAACCTGTACATCTTTGGAGTGCGGGAGGAAACCCAAGCACCCAGAGAAATCCCACATAGGTCACGGGGAGATCGTACAAACTCCATACAGACATGACTATGGTCAGCATCGAACTCGGGTCAGAACCACTGCGCCACTGCATGCCCTCAGCTAGCATTTTATCTTTACCTTATAGTTTTCCAAAATACTAGCTCATCAGAAGACTCATAATTTAATATCATGAGTGACTGGGAGAGGATTCAACTGAGAAGGTGAAGATACCAGAGAGAAGAAAAATAATGCTAATTTATACGTGTTTTATTGGTCATCCGATGAAAAAGAACAGACAAGCAAAGTTTATATTTTGGAACATTCTAAAAATAGACATTGAGAGTTAGGTAAAATTGACAGTAATGTAGGGGGATGGGCCAGTTTCCTTCATATAAACTGAGAATCAAGGGATTTGGAAATAGTTCAGAGAAATGTTCAGAGGGAGATAGCCATGATCTAAATGGATGGCTGTGCAGGCTTGAAGGGCCAGCTGACTATTCCTGTGTTTTTTTTCTCCACGTCCCTGTTTCTAGAGAAGAACCAAATTACTGCAGATGGACAAAACCTAAAAGACAGAAACTCAACATCTGTGAAGAGAAAATCTGCATCAATAGAATAGATACTGATGAATTTTTTTTTGAAAAGTCATAAGGATCAAGATCCAAAATATTTTTTTTTCATTAGGTTCTCTAGCCAGTATGTAAGGATTTAATGATTGCACAAAGATTCAATATTGAACCATGCAATTTAGCCATAATCATTTCTGTTTACATTTGTTAAAAGAATTGAATTAAACAAATAAATCAATCAATGAGGATAGGAGATAAATCATCCGCTATGATAATCCTCAACACTCGTGCCCAAAAAGATGTGTTCACAGCCTTTTATATTCCTTATACACTCGTGACTGTGCCAACTTGCAACCTTGTAACCTGGTACCAAGACGAATTCTCCCTCAATATCTTCAAGAAAGAGGAGATTGTGACTGACTTCAGGAAGTGAAGCAATACTCCCGTCCTGATATATACACAGATACATTGTGCCGAAGTAGAGATGGTCGATCGCTTTAAGGTGTTAGGAATAAATATCATCAGCAATTTGTCCTGGACCAGCCACATCAAAGCGATGGCCAAGAAAGCACATCAAGCCTCTACTTCCTTAGAAGGCTTAGAAAGTTTGGCAGGTCCCCAGAAACGCTCAACAATGTCGACAGATACACCGTAGGAAGTATTTTATCAGTATGCATCACAGCATGGGAATAACTGCATCCAAGACAGCAAGAATTTGCAGCGAATTGTGGATGCAGTCCGGACGATCACACGAACCAACATCACTTCCATTGACTCCATCTACACCACGCTGCCTCAGCAAGACCACCAACATAATCGAGAATGAGTCTCACCTCTCCTCCTCCCCTCACCTCCCCTCCTCCCCTCCTCCCCACTCCCATCAGGCAAGAGGTACAGAACTTGAAGAACGCATACCTCCAGATTCAGTGATAGTTTCTTCCCAAATGTTATCAGGCAACTGAACCATCTTCTCACCAGCCACAATGTGATGCTGACCTCTCATCTACCTGATGGGAGACCTTTGAACTATCTTTAATCAGACTTACCAGGCTTTATCTTGCACTAAATGTTGCACCCTTTAGTCTTTAACTGTACACTGTGGATGGCTTGATTTTAATCATGTATACTCTTTTCTTTGACTATAATATTGTGATAACACACAATAAAAGGCTTGTCATTGTACCTTGTGACAATAATCGTCAACTAAACTAAAGACTTTGTTTTCACCTTAAAGTACATGGTGCACCATTTTATATGTAGGTATGTTACAATACTTACCTTCAGTCGCGCTGTAATTCTGCCACTGGCCGTGTGCGCGATTTTGGCGCCTTTAAGGGGGGGGTGGGGTTAAAACGCGGTTTCTCCTCCCTTGTCCTGAATTATATTTCGTTGGAGTACAACCTTTTGCTGAAAAATCGTTCCTAGTGGCGTTTTGTGAATTTTTTATTTTTATTAAATCGTCAATGTCAGCGCTGGAGTAATTTTAAAAGCAGCTCCTGAAGCGTCAACGCCGATAACGGGGACGGATTTCACACACGGGACAGTTAAACAAAAGTGGTTTCTTTAAATGTATAAAAGTGCTTCTTAAGAAGCCTTTAATTCACATTTTTTCATGTGAAACGGTGATTTTATTCCCCGAACTAACGGCAGTATTTTTCATGCCAATACGGGGTTAAATTCACCGCAAATGAACGTTCCAAAAGATCGCGTTCCAGAAATCCTCACTCACAAGATGATTTAAATGCCCATTAATTTACAGGTATTAAACATTCAATTCCTTCCATTTGGCCTGTAAATGCATGAAAATGAGATTTTAAAATTATGTTATATTGTGAATTCTTGTGTGAATGTTATTTGGACACTTAGGCTATTTAAAAATGTTAATCTATTCTTAAGAAATTGATAGATGTTTAGATCTAGTAATTGAATTTTGTAATTAGCTACAATTAGGTAACTAACTAATTATATGCTTTACTTTCATGTCTTCTAAGTAAGATTGTTTCATATTTGTTTCAGAATGCTTCAATCTATAATAACTGAAAATTTATTTCAGTTATCTTAATTTTTAAGAAAGTTATGGGCTTTTAACTGTCCTCGATCACAGCTTTTGTGTTAAGTCAATGGAAAAGCAATAGGGAACAAGATGCTAATTTCCGAGTATGAAAATGGCCATAACTTCTTTAATACTGAAGATATGAAAGTGAATTAGGTGTCAAATTAAACTTATTTTTATGCTTTATCTGATGGGATAAATTGCAGACTTTATTTTTAAAATCTCAAAATTTTGTAACATTGCTATTATATGATAATTGACAGCTTTATTTATTGGCATACTTCATTAGATAGATTCCAGCTTTTTATTTTGTGCACTGAAGTCAAATTTACAAAGAGACAAGACTTAACTTGACACACACGGGATTAAAAATTCAGTAACTGGCCCACGACAATAATTCATGGGCATTTTTGAAGAAAAACCAAGCAGTCATAAATGGTGCTCAATGTGAAAAAGTGCAGAATCTTTAACAGAGTTGGAGTGTTTGACAGCTACTATGTGAGAAAAACGAACAGGCTTCCAAGGCCAAATTATGTAAATGGGAATAAAGTCCATGGCATGGGAATCAAACCTATTAAAGAAAAATATATATGCACCTAACTTTAAATATAGGTAGACGTTGCAGCTTTCAAACTAGTCAGATTTTTTGTAAGTCAGACATACTGAAGGCACATTTACAACTTCATGTTATCGTTAAAACATTTCTGAAATGCTTTTTAAAAATTTTCTTCTGTAAAATAAAAGACTGGAAAACAGCATAACCAGTTAAAATAAATGATTAGAAGTTTAAGGAATTTCAGGCTTCATGATAGGGTCAGAATACCAATACCATAAATAAAGCATTACAATACAATTTATTTGTCTTTTGGACAAATTTGTCATTTGGACCCCGTTGAGGTCCAAACGAAATGTCTTTTCTGCAGCCATACATTACAAAATGAAGAAGACCCGAGCCACAACACAATTTACACATACATCCATCACAGCGCTGTGATGGAAGGCAAAAAAACGTATCTCTCCATTGCAACCCCCCCCCACCCCGATGTCAGAGTCAAAGTCAAAGCCCCCGGCGGGCGATGGTGATTATCCCGCGGCCATTAAAGCCACGCCGGTTAATGCAAGGTCGCGCACCGGGTCTTGGTGTTAGAGCCCCGGCGCGCGCTCGCAAAGTCCGGCGGCCATTCCAAGCCGCGCGGGGCGACGATGTAAAGCCCCGCTCCAGGTGCTCTTCAACCCCGCAACTCGGGCGGGAGAAGTCACCGCTGCGGAAGCCCCGAAAAGCGGTCTCCCACCAGGGGACCCGCGGGCTTCCGGTGTTGCCGTCCGCCAGACCCGCGGTTGTAGCCTCTGAATCTCCGGGGGTCGGGTAGCAGCAGCGATTGTCTCCACCACAGCTCCACCCGCTCCGGACTCGGCCAGCCCCGCGACGGTGAGTAGTCCGCAGCTCCGCAACTGGAGCCCCAGGTCGTTCCTGCTGGAGGCCGCTCCACGTTGCCCAGCCCCAACGACAACGGACCCGACAAAGAAAAGGTCAGGCTCCCGTGCAGGGGAAATATTTTAAAGTCCCCCCCCCACCCCCACCCCCCCACATACATACCCCGACAAAAAAAAATACAATAAACTACATAAAAACAAGACAAAAATAATAAAAAGACAGATGGACTGCAGAGGCCGCTGCAAATGAGTCACGCCGCCCATTAGATGTGTGGTTGGCAGTTCTACTGACCACATGTATTGCTCTTGTCACCACATTATGTTCATCCATGCCTGCACACTGCAATGCAGAGGGCAGAATATGTGGGAGGTTAGATCCAGATACATCTGACTTCTTGCTCTGTCTCTGGATTACCACTGAGTCCAGTGGATATACATGACATAATGAGCCGTAGGATCAGATGTACTTTGCATTTGGCTCCTCAGTTTTAAGACAATCCTGATAAGTGCCAGGTTACTTCAAGCAACCAAAGTGGTACACCATTCCAATACAATTTACATTCTCAGCCATTTGAATGGGCTCACCAATCTATATAACTAAAAGCCTCATCTTGACCACTTGCTTTGATTTTAGAAAAAACGCTACCACGTACGGCTGTGATTTTTAGGCCATCCTACTCAGAGTCCCCCTCCGCTCATCAGCCTCATAAATCAAAAGCCTCATAAATCTTTTTTCTACTTGCCGTGTCCGTCAGCTGCGCCTGCGCAGATTACTGTGCATAATTGTGTGCGTGTTCTATGTCACAATGGGAACCCAATGGGCGGGAATGGCTGCGCCGCCGGAGAGCCGCTAAGAGTGGATGGGGGGGGGGTTGAGTGGGGATGGAATGAGTGCATGGGAGGGGGGTGAAGGGCAAGGAGCGGTGAGGGGATGAGGGGGGATTACGGGCATCACAACAGGAACCCATCAGCCGCACCTGCGCAGTTGGGGCTATGCCTGAGTGGTGGAATATTGCGATGGGGGACCAGGCCTCCTGTGTTACAATGGGACCCACTGGGTCCCACTTGGTCTAGTGCCCATTAAATTCTCCCTCCCCTGATACCTCTGCCACCATTATAACATCTAGATGAATTCACAGTGCTAAATTAATCTAAAAACCAGCACGTCTTTAGGACGTGGGGGAAAATCAGAGACTGCAGGGAAAACCCACAGTCACTGAGAGAACATGCAGACTCCACACAGACAGCACTGAAGGATCGAATTGGAACCCAGTAACTGGAGCTATGAGACAGCTGCATCATGTGGCAACATGAGAACAAGTAAGGATTAATGAGAACCAGCAGGTGAAAGATCTTTAGCCATCTGCTCTTCCCAAGCTGAAAGAGAGAAGGGGCAGGATAAAGCCTGGCTTTATCCTGGATACAAGTGGATACAAGTCCAGGTGGGGCACAGGGAAGAGACAGAGAGATGAAGTGGTGTCTGGGGGAGGGGGAGGGAAAAAGGAGGGGCCCCACAGTGTACCAACATTTCAATATTTTGTAAAATAAATCATCAATCTATTTACATCATACAACTAATCTCTGCTATGGCCAATGTGTAATTATTGAAAGTAAATATTCATAATAAGATTAGTTATTGTGCCTATATGGTTAGTTACAAACAGTAAAATAAAAAAAGAGCCTGCTGGACAATTCTGCCCAGCAGGCGGACTGGATTGTAATGGAAAAAGGGGACTGCTCCCCGAGTAATATAGGAGCGATTATCCTCTCTCCAATAAATTTGAATAATAAAAATTATAATAAAAATCCAATTATATATATAGCACAATTATAACATGGAAACAAATAAAACAGAATCTAAAATTAAGAAACCTATCTCTCTCAATACCAATAGTCAATAACCCATCGTTTAAACCTACAATCATAGACACTTCATTTATACAATGGGAAAGAATGGGAATCAAAACGCTCGAAGATCTGTATGAATTGGGAAAATTACTATCATTTCAACAACTACAACTGAAATATAATTTGAAAAATAACCAATATTTTAATTATCTTCAAATTCGTGATTATCTGAAAAAATACACAAAAGACTATCATAATATGCCTTCCGACTTACTAGATGAAGCAATGAAGACAAAGGCGGAATCAGCTAATCTAATATCGTACTTATATAATATCATTTTAAACATAGAAATACCCAACAACAGATGGAATTAGAAGAGACTGGGAACAAGAATTAGCTATAAAAATTTCAAAAGAGAGCTGGGATAATCATTTACTACAGGTGCATAAATGTTCGATCAACATACGACATACGCTCATCCAATTCAAAACATTACATAGACTATATTATTCAAAAACTAAATTAAATAAAATCTTTCCTAATGTTTCACCAATCTGTGATAAATGTCTGTGTCAAGAAGCTACCATAGCGCATTCTTTTGTTTTTTGTACAAAAATCCAAAAATTCTGGTATGAAATATTTGATATTTTTTCAAAATTAATTAAAATAAAACTGGTACCAAAACCAGAATGGATCATTTTTGGAATATCGGAAGGTATCCCTGAATTAAACGTGTATCAGAAGAATTTATTCAATTACGGGCTAATAATGGGAAAAAAGCTCATACTTAAATTCTGGAAAAATGCGCCCACACCAACAATAAAAATGTGGACATCAAATATGTTTGAAACATTACATCTGGAAGAGATGAGATTCCTCTTAGCAAGTAAAGCAGACCAATTCCAAAAGACGTGGTCTACGTTTCTGGACCTATTACAAGCATGAGGTGCAATAGTAATTTAAAAAATAAATAAATAAAGAAATGGTATCAGGACCTGGTAATGGGAGGTAAAACAACAAAAACAGACTTGGTTGGTAGTCCCCTTTCTGCGGAGTATAATGTCATAATAGAGCGATTGTTCCTACTTTCTTTTTCTTTCCTTTCTAGGGTCTACTTTCTTACTTTACTTCCTTCTCTAACTTCTTTTCTAAGGGGCTTTCTTTTCCCAACACTCTCTTGCACTTCACGACTCTTGCGCACTTTCTTTACTTTCCTTACTTCTATCTCTTTCTTAAAGCTCAAAAAAATGAAGCGGTACAAAAAATGTATTAAGATATATGTGTTGTGTATTATTGTAATTTACCGTACTTCTAATAAAAATAATTTAAAAAAAATAAATTAAAAAAGAGTAAAAAACAATGATGATTTTGTTCCAATTGCTTTTTCTTTAAAGCAGTATTAAAGCAGTATTACTTTTCAAATGAGTAATTTCAAAATTAACCATCTGGTAATAGATATGATAAATCACGTAAGATAGTTGCATCTTCTAAATCAATAAAGCAAATCCATAAGTCCAAGCAAAAGGATTATGTTAAAAAGTGAAATGAGACCTTAATGGAAAATTGATCAATTTATTTTTAAGACATAAAAATGCAAGGCCGCTGCCTCTGCAACCCATAGTTCACTCAATCCTTCCCACCGAAACCACCTCCTCCCCAGGGTAAGTTCATAAGTTCATAGGTGATAGGAGCAGAATTAAGCCATTTGGCCCATCAAATCTACACCAGTCAACCATGGCTGATCTATCCTTCCCTCTTAACCCCATTCTTCTGCCTTCTCCCCATAACCCCTGACACCCGTACTAATCAATAATCTATCTACCTCTGCCTTAAAAATATCCACTGCCGACCTCCACAGCCTTCTGTGCCAATGAATTCCACAGAAATTACTCTTTACCTCCTTCCCAAAGGAACGTCCTTTAATTCTGAGGCTAGGACTTCTGGTCCTGGACTCTCCAACTTGTGGAAACATCCTCTCCACATCCACTCTATCAGGCCTATCACTATTCGGTAAGTTTCAATGAGGTCCCCCCTCATTCTTCTAGGCTCCAGTGAGTGGAGACTCAGTGTTGTCAAATGCTCATCATCATAACCCATTCATTCCTGGGATCATTCTCATAAACCTCCTCTAGACCATCTTCAGCTCCAGCACATCCTTCCTCAGATATGGGGCCTAAAATTGTTCACAATACTCCACATGCAGTCTGACCAGCACCTTATAGAGCCTCAGCATTACGTCCCTGTATTTTTTTAATTCTAGTCCTCTCAAAATAAATGCTAGCATTGGGTTGCTTTCCGTACTACTGATTGGACTTGCAAACTTCCCCAGCAACTGCAGGAGATGTCATACCTACCCCAATATCACCGCCCTCACATCCATCCAGTGACCCCAGCTGAGTTAGCGGTTCATGTGCACCTCCTCTAACCTCATCTACTGCATCTGGTGATCCAAAAGTGGCCTCTCGTGCATCATCAAGACCAAGCACAGACTGGGCATCCATTTCGCCGAACACTTGCACTCGGACCGTCAAAGCGTACCAGATCATCTGGTTGTTAACCATTTTAACTCGTCTTCCCATTCGCATATTGACCTTTCTGACCTGGGCCTCCTCCATTGCCAGTGTAAGGCCACACGCAAACTGGAGGATCGGCACCATATATTCTGCTTGAGTAACTTACAATTCAACAGTATGAACATTGAATTCTTCACTTTAGGTCAACTCTAACAACTTCCCTCCCGCCCTCCCCTTTCTCCCCCACATTCCATTTTCTACCCCTCCCCTCCACTGTGCCCCAACTGGATGCACCAATTTAACCCCCTCCCTCTCCTCCTTCCTTTCTCTGGCTTTACACCTGTCTTTTTCTCTCTGGCCTTTGTTCCAGCCACAGATAGACACTAAATGCTGGAAGCTCAGCGGGTCAGGCAGCATTTCTGGAGAAAAGGAATAGGTGACATTTTGGGTCGAAACACTTCTGCAGACCCACTATATGGCTATCAACCCCCATCCCTCCCCCCTTGCCAGTGTTCACCTATTACCTGCTACACTTTGTCCTGTCCTTCCTCTCTTTCAGCTTTTCTTCCCCCCCCCCCATGTATATTCAGTCTGAAGTAAGGTCACAGCCAAAAAACGTTATCCATCCATATTCTCCAGAGATACTGCCTGACCTGCTGAGTAACTTTGTGTCTTATTTTGCTAACCAGCATCTGCAGTCCCTTGTTTCTTCAAGTTTGAGATGAGTCAACCATTCTAAGGGTGAAATTGGTATTACTTTAGGGAAATAAATAGTGCAATCAGAAAGTGAAATGCTTTGCTAATAATTTTTCAACTTTTCTTGATGGACTCTGGAGCAACCTCCGGAAATTCAGCTGCCACAAAAGTTTGGATCTAGCTTATGTTGACTTAGTGATCACATGATCCCAACCAAAGGGTCTACAACAGAGCCAATGTCTATGAAGAAGTTTGTCAAACAAGGCAATGTCCCTTTTTCCAATCTTTCCCACTTCAATGCCTCATCTCATTTTCTACCAAAGTGAGAGTGGAGCAAATTAAAACTAATAGAAACTGCTCAGCCAGTAGAGACTGCACTCCAGAACTAAGGTAATCTCAACCTCAGCAGATGAGCTACAGTCCACTCAAATCCCTCATTGATTTGTTCAATGAAGCATACGTGAAAATGAGTCATGCACTCAACATCCACAAGACAACGTCTTCTACCAATTCCACTGTACAACGCTGCTGCCCAACAATAAAAGCTAACAGCAAGAGCATGGAAACGTTGAGCATTTCTTATGTCTTGAAAGTCATCTCGCAATGAAGCAGGCATCAATGGTAAAGTTCAACATCACCTTCAAAGCCCTTTGGTCAATCGAGTAAAATGGATTATAAAAATTAAGAGCTGAAAATTTGTACAAAATTCATGATCTACTGAGCACCAGAAATTCCTGCCCTGTAATATTCTTCTGAGACCTGGACTACCTACAGCAAATTCCTCAAGGCACCAGCATGTTGTTTCAGCAAATCCCTCCATACCTACTATAAGGATAAGTGAATCAATGTGAATGTCCTGACCTAGGCCAACACAGTGCATTGATTTCCTATTAATGCTCACAGCTCTGGTTCAAAGATGCTCACACCATACTCCTTCTGTTCAAAGCTCCATCACATGAATAATAATAATAATGGATTGGATTTATATAGCGCCTTTCTAATACTCAAGGCGCTTTACATCGCATTATTCATTCACTCCTCAGTCACACTCGGTGGTGGTGAGCTACTTCTGTAGCCACAGCTGCCCTGGGGCAGACTGACGGAAGCGCGGCTGCTAATCTGCGCCTACGGCCCCTCCGACCACCACCAATCACTCACACACATTCACACACATTCACACGCAGGCAAAGGTGGGTGAAGTGTCTTGCCCAAGGACACAACGACAGTATGCACTCCAAGCGGGATTCGAACCGGCTACCTTCCGGTTGCCAGCCGAACACTTAGCCCATTGCGCCACCTGTCGTCATGAAGAGGCTACCAGGGGTGCATGAAGGAAAAAAAATATCAAGGAACGTTTAAAACTTCTTTGAAAACATCAACATCCTCACCAATTCCAGGAATCCCTGGTCCCTCAAGGTGGCGAAGGAGCTGTCAAGATGGAATTGAATACCTTATGTCGTTGCATCATGAGCACACCAAAGCCTGTGTAAACAACAGCCTGATCTGTGCCAGTGCAGGATTGAGTTGTGCTGTTCGATAGGGCGCAGAGTGCTGGTTTAATATAATGGACGGGGAAATATACTAAACCATATCACACCGGAGAGGCAATGAGATGAGGGAGTTAAATGCTTAAGAGGTCAAATTGGAAATGTTCCAACAATTGCAGGGACCATATTGTGGAAACTAGCAACAGCAACGGTGGAGATGCTGAATAAAATGTACAATAACGTGAAAATTCAGAGCTTCATGAACCATTGAATTTATGATATCACTGCATAAGCAGAGAAATAGACTAAGAGCAGATAAACATTTGTATTTTATTTTCTCCTAAGTATTCTGAGATGGAAAGGGATAATTATGAGTTTATAGATTAAATTCTAAATGGAAAGGATATATTAGATGATTCCTGGTCAGAGAGCTTGACATTAGGAACCATTAGGGATTGTTACATTGCTGGGCACTGTTTATCAAATTCCAAATTGCAATAAGGAGAAATTCTAGCTCTACTTTCCTCCAAAAACTGATGTAAAGGCATCGAAAGTGGAATAGGAGATTACAAAGATCCTGCTAGGGATCAGACACTTAAATTAGAAGGGGAGTTTGGACTATTTTCTTATGTTGAATGCTAAGAGCTGACAAGAAGTTTTTAAAGAAGATGAGAGATTTTGCAGGAATTTATGAGAATTTTTTTGTTTTGTTTATTCGTCTATAACCAATGTTTAGAAATTTAAAATAAAGGGTAAAAGTTCAGGAAAGAAGAAAAAAAATTAGAAGAAAGCACCATAAAAGGGATGGGTTACTTCTTTCCTTCTCTCCAGAGATGCTGCCTGACCTGCTGAGTTACTCCAGCACTTTGTATTTAAATTTAAACCAGCTTCTGCAGTTCTTTCCCTCCAGTAAAAGGGTTTACGTCCTCGTTATATTGGTGGAAGAGTTTGGAAGTAGAACTATTGGTCAGCATTGAAAAACATGAAAAGTGGTTCCAATAAAGAAAGAACAGTCTTTTTGGAAAAATTCCTTGCCTTTTTTATTCATGTATGAACTTGAAATTTGAAACGTATGATTGTGACCACCACTGTCTGAAGAAGGGTTTCGGCCCGAAACGTTACCTATTTCCTTCGCTCCATAGATGCTGCTGCACCCGCTGAGTTTCTCCAGCATTTTGTGTACCAGGATACTAGACATTGACTTGCGTGACACGTTTCATATGGTGGACCTTTTGGCTGTGACTCTTCTCAGAGTTATTATACAATGGATTCACAAAATGCAATACAAATCCTATACTTTAGATAATGCAAAATCTTTAAAATGTGTTCTCGCTCAACCCATGCTCAGGCAAGAAAGAATGAAATATGGTCAGCTCCCTTTCAATAGAGAGCATTAATAATGTTTCAATACCTGAGGGCCTTTAGCTGTAGGGGGAGGTTGGCAGGGCTTGAGGTTCTGAGCTATAGGGAGCTGTTGAGCAGTCTAGGACTCTATTCCTGGGGGTACAGGAGGATGAGGTATGATCTTACAGAGGTGTACAAAATCATGAGAGGAATAGATTGGGTAAAGGCACAGAGATTTTCCCACAGTTGGGGAATCTAGAACCAAAGCACATCAAGTCAAGTCAAGTCACGTCAAGTCAAGTTTATTCGTCACATACACATACGAGATGTGCAGTGAAATGAAAAGTGGCTATGCTCGCAAATTGTGCAAAAAAACCAAACAAACTACAAACAGAATGGAACAGAATCACATATTCTCATATTACGTATTTGTGGGAGGGAAGAAAAAGGAAAAAACAGCAATTTTAAAAAGACACCACACAACAGTAAAATTGTACAGTAAAGTTAGTCCCTGGAGAGATAGGAGTTTACAGTCCTAATGGCCTCTGGGAAGAAACTCCTTCTCATCCTCTCCGTTCTCACAGCATGGCAACGGAGGCGTTTGCCTGACCGTAGCAGCTGGAACAGTCCGTTGCAGCGGGTGGAAGGGGTCACCCATGATCTTGTTGGCTCTGGAGTTCCACCTTCTGATGTATAGTTCCTGCAGGGGGGCGAGTGTAGTTACATAGATACATAGATACATAGATACATAGAAAATAGGTGCAGGAGTAGGCCATTCGGCCCTTCGAGCCTGCACCGCCATTCAATATGATCATGGCTGATCATCCAACTCAGTATCCCGTACCTGCCTTCTCTCCATACCCCCTGATCCCTTTAGCCACAAGGGCCACATCTAACTCCCTCTTAAATATAGACAATGAACTGGCCTCAACTACCCTCTGTGGCAGAGAGTTCCAGAGATTCACCACTCTCTGTGTGAAAACGTTTTTCCTCATCTCGGTCTTAAAGGATTTCCCCCATCCTTAAGCTGTGACCCCTTGTCCTGGACTTCCCCAACATCGGGAACAATCTTCCTGCATCTAGCCTGTCCAACCCCATAAGAATTTTGTACATTTCTATAAGATCCCCTCTCAATCTCCTAAATTCTAGCGAGTATAAGCCAAGTCTATCCAGTCTTTCTTCATATGAAAGTCCTGACATCCCAGGAATCATTCTGGTGAACCTTCTCTGCACTCCCTCTATGGCTATAATGTCCTTCCTCAGATTTGGAGACCAAAACTGTACGCAATACTCCAGGTGTGGTCTCACCAAGACCCTGTACAACTGCAGTAGAACCTCCCTGCTCCTATACTCAAATCCTTTTGCTATGAAAGCTAACATACCATTCGCTTTCTTCACTGCCTGCTGCACCTGCATGCCTACTTTCAATGACTGGTGTACCATGACACCCAGGTCTCGCTGCATCTCCCCATTTCCTAATCGGCCACCATTTAGATAATAGTCTGCTTTCCTGTTTTTGCCACCAAAGTGGATAACCTCACATTTATGCACATTATACTGCATCTGCCAAACATTTGCCCACTCACCCAGCCTATCCAAGTCACCTTGCAGTCTCCTAGCATCCTCCTCACAGCTAACACTGCCCCCCAGCTTAGTGTCATCCGTAAACTTGGAGATGTTGCCTTCAATTCCCTCATCCAGCTCATTAATATAAATTGTAAATAGCTGGGGTCCCAGCACTGAGCCTTGCGGTACCCCACTAGTCACTGCCTGCCATTGTGAAAAGGACCCATTTACTCCTACTCTTTGCTTCCTATTTGCCAGCCAGTTCTCTATCCACATCAATACTGAACCCCCAATACCGTGTGCTTTAAGTTTGTATACTAATCTCTTATGTGGTACCTTGTCGAAAGCCTTCTGAAAGTCCAGATACAACACATCCACTGGTTCTCCCCTATCCACTCTACTAGTTACATCCTCGAAAAATTCTATAAGATTCGTCAGACACGATTTACCTTTCGTAAATCCATGCTGACTTTGTCCAATGATTTCACCACTTTCCAAATGTGCTGCTTTCCCATCTTTAATAACTGACTCTAGCAGTTTCCCCATAGTGCGTTCGGCCAAATGCACTACTCTCTGCAGAGCCTTCTTGTCCTCGGCAGAGCAGTTCCCAAACCAAATCGTGATATTTCCGGACAAGATGCTTTCCACAACCGCTGGAGGATCCTTAGAGACACTCTGAATTTCCTCAATTTGCCTGAGGTGGTAAAGGCACTGCCTTGCCTTACTCATGAGTGCTGCAGCGTGTGATGTCCATGTCATATCCTCAGAGATGTGGACTCCCAGGTATTTAAAGCAGCTCACCCTATCCACAGTATCCCCATTTATCCTCAGTGGTGTGTACATCCTCGGATGATGTGCCCTCCTAAAGTCCACGAGCAGCTCCTTAGTTTTTTTTATATTCAAGAGGAGGCTGTTGTCCTGTCACCAGAGCTGTAGGCCTCGTCGTTATCTGAGATCAGGCCCACCACCACAGTGTCATCAGCAAACTTGATTATCGAGTTGGAGCTGAACCTGGCCACACAGTCATGTGTGTACAGGGGGTACAGTAGGGGGCTGAGGACGCAACCTTGGGGGGATCCTGTGCTCAGGGTGAGGGACTTCGATGTATTTCCCCCCATCTTGACTACCTGGGGCCTGGCGGTGAGAAAGCCCAGGACCCAGGCACACAGGGGGGTGTTGAGCCCCAATTCCAGCAGCTTCTCAGCAAGTCTGGTGGGGACTATCGTGTTGAAGGCTGAACTGAAGTCTATGAACAGCATCATCACATAGCCCCCCTTCTGGGCTATGTGAGGTGTGAGAGCGGTGTGCAGAACCTGGGAGACCGCATCATCCGTGGATCTGTTCGGACGGTATGCGAATTTTAGCGGGTCCATGTTGCGAGGGAGGAAGGCACAGATGTGTTTCTTGACCAGCCTCTCAAAGCATTTCATGACTACCGAGGTGAGGGCCACCGGACGGTAGTCATTCAGACAGGCTGGGGAGGCATTTTTAGGTACCGGTACAATGATGGATCTTTTGAAGCAGGCAGGGACCGCGGAATTGGCCAGGGAGAGGTTGAATATTGTAGTGTAGCTGCGTAGCACAGGACTTAAGTACTCACCCTGAGATGCCATCTGGGCCTACAGCTTTCCTCGTTGTAGATTGATGATGCATGTGAACCAATCTCACTTAGCCAGCATCACTAACTCCACCCCATTATAACACTTATACTAACGCCCATTCCCAGCACCGTCAGTCGAAGCAGCTAGGATGAACTGACAACACCTTGTCTTGTAATGCTGCCAAGTTACAGTGCTGATTAAAAATGTGTGTAAATCTTATACTGTCTCAAGTGATGATTTACATGGCGTCAGAAATGGTCTTATCCACTCCTCCTGTATAACGGTTTTTATTTTATCTTTTGTGAGTTTTGCTTTCTTTATGATGGCTTCTTCTTGTCGAAAGCCTGACCCTCTTGTCTTTGATGCGGACATCAGCGAACGCTGGGCCACGTTTGAAATTGATTACCAGCACTACATGAACATTGTACACCGAAATGAACCAGATGCTGTCAAGGCCTCGCTCCTGCTCAACCTTGCGGGCCCAGGTGCCCTTCGTCGATCCAGAACATTCCGTTATGCTCCGGTTATCCGTGATGCCAATGACCAGGTAATTACACCGGCGGAATCTCCTACTGACCCTAATGTCTTGCTGCGTAAACTTGGCCAGCTCTGTGACCTGCCCTCAAATCACATTTTGGACAGGGCAAGGTTTTTCTCTCGTCATCAGCTTCCCGGGGAACGAGTTGACTCATTTCTTTCATCTTTCATCTTTAATGTATTTAGCCCAACGTTGACGATTCCAGGATATGCCGGTTGATCAGTTGACTGATCAGTTAACGAGGGACATTTTAGTGAATGGTATCACCGATCAAAAGCTCAGATCAGAGCTCCTGAGACGGCCAGATTTATCGCTCGATGAATCTGGCCATGCATGTAGAACCGCCGAACTTGTCGATCCGTTAGACATTTCGCATGAAAGCAATACCATCAATCTGACGGGCCTCACTAGGCAGCGGACCTACACAGATAACAGCCGATTTATGACCCAAGCTAGCCAGGCAGTTCTCAGCGGTCCTCCGAAGAAATGTTCTAACTGCGGCTATCTACACAACAGACAATCAATCAATCAATCAATCAACCTTTATTGTCATCTTGCAAGCAACAGTTGTACAGTGCAAAATGAAAAGACGTTTCCCTGGGAATACCGGAGCATCGCACATGAAATTTAAAACATTTCACACATAATAACACTAAAAACAATCCAATCCCTGATGGAACAGTATAAATAGTTAAAAAGTAGGTAAAAACAACGTTAAAATACAGTAAAACCAATCATAAACATGTCCGGGGCAGCTGATTTGAGTGGCCAGTGCCAGTTATTGAAGTGGCCAGTGCAAGTTATTAAAGTGTACGTGCCAAGCCGCAGAATTAGGTGACTGTGAGTACAGAGTGGCTGTTTAGCAGCCTCACAGCATATGGCAGGAAGCTGTTTAGCAGTCTTGTAGTCCGGGCTTTGATGCTGCGATATCTCTTGCGTGATGGCAGGAGATCCAGGTGTATGTGGAGGGGGTGCAGTTTGTCCTTAGCAATTCTCTGAGCTTTTTTTAGACAGCGGCTCTGGACAGCGGCAATCCACCTGCCCCGCCCTCGGGAAAGCTTGTAATTACTGCAAAAAAGCTAAATCACTTTGCCTCAGTCTGTCAGGCTGCAATCAGGGTCCGAGGAAGGAATGCGCCCAGTCCCAAGTCTAATCTCAATTTTTTGCAACGAGACAGCAACATACTGCCTCCCCATTTCCGGCTTGAAACTGCCCCCGAATACAGCCCAATTAACTCGCAAGACGACCCGACTGTTTACACGTTACAGCATTCTGCTGCCAAGAATTCTGATCCTACAGTGACGATATCTGTAAACAATGTTGTTTTTTATGCGAAATTGGATACTGGGGTGAAGGCCAACACTATGTCAATCAACCTCTTTAACAAGATTAGAGCTAGCGAACCAACTTGAAATGTGTACTGAAGAAAACAACGAGGGAATTGACCTTCTACGTGTTGAACTTTAATTCAGTTACTCTGCTTGGCAATCGTACCTGTCAGGAACTGGAGCTAATTTCCTTTGATTAAACTGTTCACAAACTGCAAGTTTCTTTTGATCCACTGAATGAATTCCCTGGTCTCTTCGACAACAACCTAGGCAAGTTGCCTGTGTCCTACAGGATTATTACTGACCCCGATGTGACACCCGTGATCCGACCCCCGCACCGATTGTCATTTGCCATGACTGACAGGGTTCACTCTATGCTGAAGGACATGGTCTCCAAAGGCGTAATTGAAGCAGTCAGTGACCCCACCGACTGGGTCTCAACCATGATTGCCACAGTCAAGAAGGGAAAGGATGAAATCCGCTTGTGCATTAATCCCAAAGACCTGAACACTGCCATTAAGCGCCCACACCATCCTATGAAGACAGTAGAGGATGTTGCGGCAAAGATCGGAATGGCCACCCTATTTTCTGTCCTAGATGCAAAGAACTCATTCTGGCAGATACCGCTGGACAAGAAATCATCTAACCTCACCACATTTGCCACCCCATTCGGCAGATATAAGTTTCTGAGAATGCCATTCGGGATCAACTCTGCCAGTGAAGTCTTCCAAAGAACTATGGAGCAATTATTCGAGGATCTGCCTTGTGCCATTATTGGGGGACATGTGTCGACGATATCCTTGTCTACGGGAAAGACGCAGCTGAACACGACCACAATCGCAGGCTCATCTTGGAGTGTGCTGTCAAGATCAACCTCAAGCTCAATCCTGACAAGTGCAAGTTCAGGGTTCCAGTGGTCTCCTATGTTGGGCACATCTTCACCCCTGATGGCCTCAAACCCGATCCGAAGAAAACTACTGCCATCACAGAAATGCCTGCACCCACTGACGTGAAAGGCCTGCAACGTTTCCTGGGCATGGTAAACTATCTCGGAAAGTTCATACCGAACCTCAGTGAACTAAGCTCCACACTGCAGCAGCTGACCAAAAAGGACACTGCATGGTCATGGTTCCAGCAGCACCAGGATGCCTTTGATGTTCTAAAATCCAAACTGACCAGTGCACCGACCCTGACTTTTTTCGACCTGAAACGTCTGGTGGCGATCACCTGCGATGCCTCAAAATTCGGGCACGGCGCAGCCTGCTTGCAAACCGTCTGACGATGGCACCCTACTACCTGTCGCGTATGCCTCTCACACTATGACCGACACGGGGCAGCACTACGCGCAAATCGAAAAGGAAGTGCTGGCTGTCGTCTTTGCCTGCTCCAAATTCCATGACTTCACCTTTGGCAACACGTTCACGGTTTGAGACGGACCACCAACCACTGGTGACAATCCTGAACAAGCCTATCCATGCCGCTCCAGCTCGCGCTTGCAGCGCATGATGATGCAGCTGCAGCGGTACGACTTCTCTATTACCTACACAAAGGGTAAGGACATGCATGTCGCTGACACACTCTCTCGTGCACCTCGATCATCTTGCGAACAACACCCCCATGAACGGGAGAATTTCACGGTTCTCGGTGTCGATCTCATCTCCAGTAAGCAACTGCGCATTCTGGCCGCGCAGACTGCTAATGATGATACGCTTCAGCCCTCTCATCCATCATCAAAACAGGCTGGCCAGACAAACAATCCAACACGCCCACAGAGGTGCAGTCGTACTTCTTGGTCCGTGATGGTGTATCGTTCAGGATGGTGTGGTCGTTAAGAGTCACAAGGTGGTGGTACCTTCATCGCTACAAGACGAGTACTTCAAAGAGGTACACAGCGGTCACCCAGGAGCCGACTCCACACTGGTACGCGCCTGGGATCTGTTCTACTGCCCCAGAATGGCCATGTACATCGGGGACCGCGTAGCCTCCTGCCTCACTTGCAACAATCTTGCGCCTCATCAGCAGCGGCAACCCCTTCTGCAACAACCTCCACCAGCACTGTCTTGGTCGTCGCTGGCTGCGGACATTTTCGAATGGTGCGGTAAGCACTACCTCGTTCTGGTAGACTTTTTTTCCAACTGGTTTGAACTTGACCAACTGACCTCCCTCACGTCTGAGATGGTCATCAAGAAGCTGAAAAGACACTTCTCAGCCTATGGCGCTCCTGTCATCCTGAGAACCGACAATGGTCGACAGTTCACCAGCCACTTGTTCAAGCTTTTCGCAGACCGATGGAACTTCCAGCACGTCACAAGCAGTCCCGAGTATCCACAGAGTAATGGACTCGCTGAATGCGCTGTCAGAAGCGCCAAGCACTTGCAGGAGGGAGCGCGCATTTCAAAGTCAGACGTCTATCTCAATCTCCTGAATCTCAGAAACATCGCCAGAGACGGAACCTTGGGGTCACCAGCACAGCGGGCTGCTGTCGAGAGTGACGAGGTCTCCGGTCCCCATCACACAACAGCAGCTGGTCCCTCAGGTGCTGATGCCGGCCACTATCCAGCAACGTCTCCAAGAGAAGCACGACATCCAGAAACGGTCATACGACAGTTCCAGCCGACCACTCATGCCTCTACTGCCGGGCCAGGTCGTTCGTCTACGAACTTCAAATGGACATTCTCGTCTGGGCATTGTTGTACGCCCGACTGATGAGCCACGATCGGACCTTGTGGACTGTGAGGGGGCGGTATACCGGAGAAGTCGACAACACCTGCTTGCTGTGAAGGAGCCCCGACCACCGCCTGCTGATCCATAAGCTCCAGTTCCAGCCGCCTTTTGCAGTGTCTTCCGCCCATCCCCGCATGCCTTGCACCCGCCCACGTCTCTCGATCTCCACTAACCACGGGGTTACACCTACCGCATGTTTTCCCCTCTCGGTCACGACAAGTCTCTCCCGTGTGATTTTCACCTTCAGCCTCTCCGCCTAATCCTTCAGTGGAGGGAGGGGATGGTTGGGTCCGCACGCGCTCGGGCCATGTTACTAGACCACCAGACAAGTATGGCGAGTATGTTTCATACACTTCCTTTCCACATTTAATCTTCATGGGGAAGGATGTAGTTTGATGATGCATGTGAACCAATCACACTTAGCCAGCATCACTAACTCCACCCCATTATAACACTTATACTAACGCCCATTCCCAGCACCGTCAGTCGAAGCAGTTAGGAGGAACTGACAACACCTTGTCTTGTAATGCTGCCAAGTTAAACCCCTGTCTCACGGTGCGAGCTGACCCACGAGGTACCCCGAGCATAAAACAAATTTAACTCGTGGTAATCACGTACGATTAACGTAGCGGGAACGTCGGAACTTGTGGACGCAACTTAGGGACTCTTGCCGCTAACGGCAGGTACCCGTGAAACTTGTTAACTCTTGGAAAAATTCAAACATGTTTAAACTTTTCCACGAGTAAAATGTACTCTTGAGGTTAAAATTTGAAACATTTAAACACGTTGTAAGAACGCAATGGCCCGTGCGTTTACCTTAGTGACTCGTGAGTCTACCGTGGGCACTCTTTAACTCAGCGGGACAGGCAGCATCTCTGGAGAGAAGGAATGGGTGACGGGATGACTTTTCCAAATTTCTGCTGTGTCTTTGTGTAACTCCAGCACCGTGTGTTCACTTTTTGTCAACCAGCATCTGCCCTTTCTTGTGTATGACATTATTTGTATCCGTGGCAGTTGATTGTCGCTCCCTTCAGTTTCCCAGATGGTCGGGACGGGACTGGAGTTGGGAGGGAATGGTGTGGGGGGGGGGGGAGAGGAGGGGAGGGAATGGAAGAGGGAAGGGGGGGGATTGGGGTGACTCAGTACGGGAGACAAGTGTACTGACTGTGTGGGCAGACACTTTGGTAGTGATTGCCCATGGGGTTCACTGTCGAGGACTTCATAATGCAGGAAGCATTATAAACAGTGGAGCGATTAACCCTGGAAAGGGGGGAGACTTCTCTCTGAGTTGGACCCATTTGCAGGAATTTTCTTGAGGTTATTAACGACAGATAAATGGATGGGAAGGGTTTAGAGGGCTATGGGCCACATGCAGGCAAATAGGACTACTCCAAGACGCTAACTTGGACGGCACGGCCTATCTGGGCCGAAGGACCTGTTTCCGTGTGGTACAGCACCATGACTAATGCCTATCCAGTGGGATTGACATGTTTTGTATTTTTCCTTTCTAAAGATGCAGTGTATTTTGGTGACTATTACACACTGCAGACCAGCAGCACTTTCAATACCCAGAGAGAAGGGATGGGCAGGTTAGGTGAGCAGGAGAGTGGGGTTGTTTGCAGTTGCAGAGGGTGGGGGAAAGGGCGGTACAGTTCCCAGTCTCAGCTCCTGTTCTACCGAGCGTGTGGACGTGAACGGGTGGCTTGGTTGGCGGCGGCCCATGGTGTGGCAGAGCCGGCGTGCCCACTGACTCCCATCCCTTCCCCCCCCCCCCGGTCCGGGGCCACGCTGGGAGAGAGCCTCCGAGCTCCTGCCCCGGGGCGACTGGCACTGACCTGCTGGCATCGCCGACGTGAAGACAGTGCAAAGCCCCCGCGCCCGGTGCAATGGGCGGGGATCTGGAGAGGGGAGGGAAGGGGTCACACACATGGCCGGGAAGCAGAGGGGTGGGGGTGGGGGTGGCGACAGACAGGGCCAACAATGAGATGGAGAAAGACAGAAACACCGACGTGTAAAGGAGACCTACAATAGCTCATCATCTCTCTCGCGTTATGGCGGGTGATTGTCGCCTGCCCGCTGTTTCTGACCCTAAAGCCTTGGGATCGTTGCCCTTCGTGTTGGCGTGGAGGGGGAGGGGGGTATTGTGCTGTTTGATCGCCCCCTGCTATCCCAGGGACAGGGAGACACAGCGGCTTTTGAGACTGGTGGGCAATCACTACCAAAGTGTCTGCCCACACAGTCAGTACACCTCTCCTACATTTGTCTCCCGCACTAAGATCATCCCGCAGAGAATGATCCCAGCCTAACCCAAGAGCCTTGTCACCCCAGACAGATTAATGACGCCCTTCCTCTACCTCAACTCACATCTGGGCACCAAAGCAGCTCAGGAGGCGAACCCTGAGCTCCGTCTCCCAACAATCTGATGTGCAACTGATGTGAAAGAACAGCGGCTGCGGCCGGCCGGCACCCGGCATGGACTTCTCACACCATCACACACGAAAAGTGTGTGAGAATAAACAAAAACAAGGAACAAAACCAAAGCCCGGCTTGAAAGGCATCTAAAAATATATTCCGCTTAGAACGAGCAGGTGCGGAGACATCCGTCCACATTCAAAGATTTCATCTCCAGTCTCCCCGCAGTGTGTTGACCTGGCAGTAAATTCAATTAAAATATAGCAAACCTCCGCTCGCTGGTCTTCTAACTATGTGATGTGTGTTTCAAACAAATCATCAGTATAACTGC
Source organism: Malacoraja senta (assembly GCA_038087875.1). Classification (NCBI taxonomy): domain Eukaryota; kingdom Metazoa; phylum Chordata; class Chondrichthyes; order Rajiformes; family Rajidae; genus Malacoraja; species Malacoraja senta. The sequence continues at coordinate 108,633,308 of CM075977.1, forward strand.
TCTGGCACTGGACGGTGCGCATTTTCCCTTTGTAGGTCAAATCAATAGATGCGGCCGCGCTGAATTCTATCTTTAACTCAAAGCCGCAGGATGGAGATGTCTTCTTTAACACTGTTAAACCCCTGTTACACTGTGCGAGCTGACCCACGAGGTGCCCCAAGTTTAAAACAAATTTAACTCGTGGTAATCACGTACAATTAACATAGCGGGAACGTCGGAACTCGTGGACGCAACTTAGCGACTCGTGGCTAACGGCAGGTACCCGTGAAACTTGTTAACTCTTGAAAAAGTTCAAACATGCTTGAACTTTTCCACGAGTAAAATGTACTCGTGAGGTTAAAATTTGAAAGATTTCAACTCATTGTAAGAACGTAGTGGCCCGTGCGTTTACCTTTGTGACTCGTGATTCTACCGTGGGAACTTTTTTTAGAAACAATAATCAGGGACAGAAATATCAGTTACTTAGACTTTTTAAAGACAAATTCTGCTTAACAAAGTAAACGTTATTGATAAGGTGACAGAGTGGGTTGAAAAGAAAAAATTGCTTGAAGTTTATATATAGATTTTGTGTATTTGGGACTGAGCTCACAACCTTAAGACAAACCAGTATTGAGGAACAGCGCGAGAACATTTTATGACACTTCATGGCAGCCTAATCTGAGGTTTGCCAGTCACGTCCAGAAGCCATCTCTACCAGTGCTGTTGAAGAAGCCAGGGTTGTGTTCACCTCTCCTGCACCCCTGTTCCGTAGGACAACACCAACTCTTTCATTATGCGGATGTTAAAGGCAGGGTTTTATTCTCAAGCCACGATGCCAGATTCCCGATCTCTTTACTGAAATTTACTGAATCAAAGGGTTCTATAGGAGGTGCTGCCTCAAAAAGGCAGCCAGCATTGTCATGGACCCACACTACCCTGGCCATGCTCTAATTTCATTCCTGCTGAGCAGAAGGTATAAGAATCTGAAAACCATGACCTCCAGGTTCAAGAACAGCTTCTTCCCAACAACCATCGGGCTCTTGAACGCTACAAATGCTAACTAAACTATGAACTACAAACTGCCTTGGTTGCACTAAGGACTTTGGGATTTTTGCAATAATACTGGATTTTTTAATATATATTTTCTTTGTTTAGTATATTATCTATGAGTATTGTGTTTACTGGCCTGTTATGCTGCTGCAAGTGGGAACTCTTTAACAGCGGGCAGGCAGCATCTCTAGAGAGAAGGAATGGGTGATGGGATGACATTTCCAAATTGGGGGGGGGGGTGAAGGGGGGGGGTGGAGGAGAGAGGGTGGAGAGAGGAGGGGGAGACAGATGGGGGTGTCTTCATTCACTGGCTGCGGGTGCCTGTCACTGAAACAGGTAGGTGAGATTTCACATCCACCTTGTTATTCTTCAGCTCATTAAAGAGCTCAGGTGAAATTCTGATGACATTTTTAAATGCAGATTTATCCTCTTCGCACAGCACATTAAGCAGCTTTTCATACTGTCCAAAGAGAGATCTCCTTTGAAACAGGGGCTTCACCCACTGAGACCTCTTCTTAATTGTCCTCTTTACTCTCTCTCTTCTGCCTTCATTACACAAGCGTCCTTGCATCACATTAAGGGCTGCAGCATACAGCACTTGAACAAAAAACATCACCATTCTGGACTCCAATAGGTAGGACTCTACCTTGCAGACATTTTCTCCAAATGAGCCAATTTAAACAAGGCAGGCTTTTTATAGTATGTAAAAAAAAAGCATGACATCATTTTTTTAACGTGATGATTTTTCAACACGTCGATATACATTGTTGCCTCAAGATTAACGGGAGAGGAACTTGGTACACTCGGGAGACGAACTTGGAACATCGCAGAAATGAGAAGTAAACGGCAAACTTAGACATACCCGTGGGAACTCAGTTAAACTCGGGATCATAAACTTGTAGTCTCGTACGCAACCATGAGTCTTTCACTCGGGGTCACTCGTGGGTCAACTCGCACAGTGTAACAGGCCTATTACTTATTAAAACAGACCTTCATTCATGGTTGGCTCAAGAGTAACTTGGGAGAGGAACTTGGTAACTCGGGAGACGAACTTGGAACATCGCAGAAATGACAAGTAAACGGCAAACGTAGTCATACCTGTGGGAACTCGGTTAAACTCTTGATCATAAACTTGGAGTCTCGTACGCAACCACGAGTCTTTCACTCTGGGTCACTCGTGGGTCAACTCGCACAGTGAGACAGGGCTTTTACAGTGCTGATTAAAGATGTGTGTAAATCTTATACTGTCTCAAGTGATGATTTACACTCGTGTTCACCCGTCAGAGCCCTCCTCACGTCGTGCTCGGACAATGAGAATGTGTGCACATTCCTCCCTTCAGCTTCGATAGCCAGCCCGCTGACAGTATTGTCGTTATTCGGCAGACCTGGGGTGATGTTGTCCGTCTCGAAACGATCGTAAAAGGAGTTCAGGTCATCAGCTAGGGAGGTGCCGGCACTTCCAGTTGAGGGGGGCTGCTCTGGCAATTGGTTACTGTCTGTAGCCCCTGCCACAGGCGTCTGGTGTCCTGCTGCTCCATCTGTGACTCCATCTTGTCTCTGTACCTCCTTTTTGCATCCTTCACCACCCTTCGCAGTCGGTAGGACTCTACCTTGTAGAAGTCCATGCTTCTGGATGCCAGGCCCAAGTTGTAGGCAACGGTGCGAGCATTCAAGGCAACACGAACGGACCTGTCCACCCAGGGTTTTTGATTTGGAAAGATGCTTACCCTTACCGTGGGGATGATCTTGTCGGTTATTGTTGCGATGAAGTCCGTGACTGCTTCCGCGAACACACTGATGTCACTGGAACTTGATTGGAACATATTCCAGTCGACATCTGTCAGTGCATCTTGCAGCATGGCCTCTGACTGGTCGGACCACCACTTTACGTCCCTCGTCACTGCCGCGTCACGAGCTATCCTCTGTTTATACTCCGGCAGCAGGAAAATGGCAGCATGGTCAGATTTTCCTAAGGGAGGGAGTGAAACAGCCTTGTAGCCCTTCCGGAACTGCGTATAGCAGTGGTCCAATGTTCTTTCCCCCCTGGTGGCACACGTGATGTGTTGGTAGAAGTTCGGCATGACCTTCTTGAGATTTGATTTATTAAAATCTCCAACCACTACCATAGCCGCATCCAGGTTCTTGTTTTGATGCCGACATAGCACATCGTGTAGGGCCTATAGTGCCACGTCGGTGTCCGCATGCGGTGGAATGTAGACGGCTGTGACGATCACTGAGCCGAACTCCCGGGGAAGGTAGAATGGGCGGCATGAGTTCGTCAGGTGCTCCAGATCTGGCGAGCAGGAACGGGAAAGCATCGTGATATTTCCAGGGTTGCACCAGTTGTTATTGGTCATGAAGCAGACTCCTCCACCCTTGGATTTCCCAGATGCTTCTGTTCTGTCAGCATGATGGATAGTGAACATAGATACATAGATACATAGAAAATAGGTGCAGGAGTAGGCCATTCGGCCCTTCGAGCCTGCACCGCCATTCAATACGATCATGGCTGATCATCCAACTCAGTATCCCGTACCTGCCTTCTCTCCATACCCCCTGATCCCTTTAGCCACAAGGGCCACATCTAATTCCCTCTTAAATATAGCCAATGAACTGGCCTCAACTACCCTCTGTGGCAGAGAGTTCCAGAGATTCACCACTCTCTGTGTGAAAAAGTTTTTCCTCGGACTCGGTTGGGCAGATTACCTGATCCGGAATCAGCGAGGTCAGCCATGTTTCGGTCAGGCAGAGGATGTTGCAGCCCCTTATGTCCCGCTGGAATCTGGCCCTGAGGTCATCCAGCTGAGAATCGCCCTGAGGTCATCCAGCTTGTTTTCCAGGGACTGGACTTTCGCCAGAAGAATGCTGGGCAGAGGAGGACGAAAGGCTTGGGCTCTCAGCCTATTCCGAATCCTCCCCACTTACCTCGATGTTTTCTCCGGGTTTTCCTTGTAGCCGAGCTCCCATTGTTGTTGCCGCAACCTCTGTTGATCTCTGCTGGCCACGCTGGATTGGTAAGTACAGCGTTTAAAAAGTCTCCATTTACGCTTAGATTTAAGAGGGTTTCCCTGCCATATTTGTTAGTACTAGGGAGTTGGAACTTAGAAATAAGTTAAAAAGGAACATGAAAGTTAAAAATATGCAGTTTTCGCGGAGCAGCCACGACGGCGACTGGACAGGGCAGCGCCATCTTTTTATTTTTTTATTTTTTATTTTTTTATTTTTTTTACCCCTTCACCTTAAAACATAAGTTTAAGGTGAAGGGGTAAAGATTTAATAGGAACCTGAGGGGTAACTTTTTTACACAAAGGTTGGTGGGTGTATGGAAAGAGTTGCCAGAGAAGATACTGTAGTTGAGGCAGGTACTGTCACAATGTTGAAGAAACATTTAAACAGGTACATGGATAGGATAGGTTTAAAGGTATATGGGCCAAATGATGGCAGGTGGGACTAGTATAAATGGGATATGTTGGCCGGTGTGGGCAAGTTGGGCTGAAGGGCTTGTTCCCAAGCCTAATGACCCAATGACTTTGTGACTCTAAAACATGAAATATGAATTCATGCCAAATATGAATTAGTTGAATGAAGGCTGATTTCATTGTTTACCATTTCTACCTACATTTAGTAAATTAGAGCCATGTAAGTGATAATGGCATCACCCTCCCCACAATTGTGCACCCATGCATTAGCATCTGGAAACTTGCATTCAAAAATGTGATATGATAAGACAAATGTTACAAATTTACAAATTCCAAAGAGAGTAATTAGTTGCGTGTTTTTACATTATCATACAAGACTGCCGACATTACTTTGTCAATTTAGAATTATTTTAAACATCCTCCTTTGAAGATTTTAAAAATGCATATTACGAGGGAAATTATTTGATCATCTCTAAATTCAGTCCTTTTTTGTCAAGGCACAGAATATGTAACCCTGTTTGCCTTTATTGATGTGAAGGGCAACACTGTGGTGCTTCTGGTAGAATTGCTACCAGAGACCTCCATTCGAGCTCGTCCATGTGGAGTTCACATGATCTTCCTGTGACCACATGGGTTTCTTCGGGGTGCTTCAGCCAGGACTGTTTTTTTTCTCTTCCTACACTGTTCTTGGATGTATCTGAGCAGGCCCAAGAGATTTATCTAACTTCATACGTCTTTGGACATCAGCACCTCCTTGACTGTTATACTGACTGTCCTCAAAACATCACCATTATCTGTCCCAAATTCCATAGTCTTCATGTCTTTTCCCAAGGTAAAAACAGAGGAGAAATATCATTGAGGACCTTGCCCAGCTCTTGTGGCTCCACATAGATGACCACTGAGTGTCCCTAATCTCTCTCTAGTTAACCTTTTCTCTTAATATATTTATCAAATCTCTTTGGAACCTCCTGAATCTTATCTGCCAGTGCTCTCAATTCCCCTGTTTGGCCTCATGGTTTCCTTCTTAACTGTGGTCCTCAATGCACTATACTCCTCCAGGGAAGCTCTTGATCGCAGTTGTCTGTATCTGACCCATGCCTCTTTCTTTTTCTCAATGTCGTTGTTATCCATTATTTATTACTACTACCTGTCTTGCAGTTCACTCTAATAGGAATAGGTCTACCTTGAATTCTCATTATTACATTTTTAGAAACATCTTACCTTCCAGACATCCCTATGCCCATAAACAACTTATTCAAATCAGTTTTTGTAACGGTAGTAAGTGCACGTTTTACATTTTGCTTCTTTGTAAATGGTTTAGAAAGTAATCTGGTTTATATTCCTTTTGAATTTGTAAAAACAATCCTGGAAAGTGACATTTGTTTCCAATTGGAATTAATTCAGGTTCAATCAGAGGTTAAGGATGCAACTTCATGTTTTAATATCGTGCGTATAATGGAGAATAATGTTCATCATCATCATCTTTATCATCGTGGAAAACGTCAATGGGCACGATGCCTTAAAATGCTATGTATGATAGTGATTTCTACTTCAGTAATAAATTTGCAGCCCACATCCTACCTCCTTTGGTAGATATTAAGCAACTGATATACTACTACGCCCTATTATCTGAGATAGCAAATCAATGTAACTCCCTGGATGGTTATTTACCCAGTTTTCCCTTCACTTTTTAAACATTCTTTCATTGATGATGAGTTAATGGTTTCACTAATGACAAAGTCATCCCAATATCTCATTGACATATTGAACAATATGGCAATAGCTGGTGGCAAACAGGCGGTGGGGGGAGGAGTTGATGGGGACACAAGGGAAAACATGGGACTCGTATAGTGGGTGCCTGATGGTTGATGTGGACGGAATGGGCGAAATAGCTTATTTTCATGACAATATGACTCTGCGATAATATCATTAACGCTTCCTGGGTTTGCTGGAAGGAATGCTGTCCAATTCATGACTTCATGATGGACAATTTGGCAACACAAAAGTGATTGTAAATTAATGAGAAGCAGATGGAAAATAAAATTCAGGACCATCAACTAAAATGCAGAAGATAACAGATAATGTGAGTCATTTCAATGCAAAGTTTCATGTTAAATTAATTGGAATATGTCTGTGTTATAAAAGGGATACGTACTTAGGTTCCTGAAAGTGGTGACACAAATAAACAGAGAGTTAAATAAGTCACAAAGTGCTGGAGTATCTCAACAGGTCAGGCAAAATCCTGGACAAAATGGATAGGTGTTGACTCAGGACAGGACCTTTCTTCAGACTGGTGAGGAGTGGTAGGGAAGAAAGCTGGAAGAGAGGATGGGGCAGGACAAAGCATGGATTCAGGTGGGGGGGGGGGGGGGGGGTAAAGACAGATGTTTTAATAAAGGCCAGAGATGAATAAACAGAAAGTGTAAGACAAAAGGATTGAAGTTGCAAATTGTGAAACCAGAAAAAGGATTGTAGGTGGAGGGGGAGGATGAATGGAGAAATAGTTGTGAATCTAGGTGTGGTACAGGGGATGAGGGAGGGAGCGGGGAAGAGGTTTGTTAGAGGTTGCCTAAAATTGGAGAATTCAATGTTCTTACCATTTGGTTGTACACTAGAGCCCACCAGCCTCCATATCCAACACATCATCCTCCTCCTCCAGCGTTTCTGTCATCTCTAACATGATCCCACCACCAGTCACGTCTTCCCATCTCCACCTTTGCCCACCTTCTACAGAGACACTCCCTCCACAACTCCCTGGTTCACATTTCCTTTCCCACCCAAAACACGTCCTCCCCAGGTACATTCTCCTGCATCTACAGGAGTTATAACACTTGTCCCTATGCCTCCTCCCTCATCTGCATCCAGGGACCCCAGCAGTCATTCCAGCTGATACAGAGGCTCACATGTACCTCCTCTAACCTCATCAAATGTGTTCCCGGTAGCCTCCTGTATATCGGTAAGGTCAAGCATAGACTTGACGATTGTTTTGCCAAACACTTGCGCTCGACCCGCCAAGGCCTAGTAGATTTCCCAATTGCTCATCATTTCAACTCCCCATCCCATTCCCACACTGACTTTCCTGTCCTGGGACTCCTCCATTGCCAGAGTGGTCACGCACAGACTGGAGGAACAGCACCACATATTCCACTTGGGTAGCTTAGAAACCAAAGGTATCAACATTGAAATGTCTCCAATTTCATGTAGCAAAACCCCCCATCCCCTCTCCCCACACCCCCTTTCTTCCCACCCTCTCCCTGTACCCTATCTGAACTTGCACCTATTCTTCCCCTCTCCCCTCCCCTCCCCTTCCTCCTCCACCTCCATTCTTTTCTCTGGCTTTAACAATTCACAACTCTTCGATCTTTTTGTCTCACCTCTTCTGCTTTTTCATCTCTGACCTTTGTTTAACCATATGCCTATTAAAAGCCCCACTCACCTGTGTTCACCTATTACCTGACAACCTTTGTCCAGCCCCCCCCTCTCTTCCAGATTTCTTGTAGGGGGCTCCCCCTACAGTCAGTCTGAAGAAGGGCCCTGATCGGAAACGTCCCCTATCCATGTTCTCCAAAGTCCTGCCTGACCCACGGAGTCACCCTTCAGCATTTTGTGTCTATATTTGTAAACTAGCATCTGTAGTTTGTTGTTTCTCTTTTTTTAAATATACTCTTTTATTGGCATTCCACAACAAACACATTTCCATAAAACGAGTTTCAGGTATAATGCTATATGTATACATCATCCACTTATGTTTGTCTTGAATTGCCTCTTTTTGAGATTTGTACAAAACAAATATATAAACAAGAACACAGTAAAAACTACAAACACTTAGGGAGTGATCCTTTTATAATCAAAATTTTGTAAAAATAACGTCTGGCCTATGAGGCGTTACATAGTTAACCCAATTTTCCCAGCATGACACAAATAAATCCAGTTTAAAGTTAACATATGCTGTTATTTTCTTCATTTTATAAATATCCATTGTGATGTCCATCCATGCATTCAGAGTTGGGCTCTCCTGTGATAACCATTTCCTTGTGAGAGCATTTTTACCAGCTACCATCAATATATTCAGTAAGTTTTGTCTTTTTTCTGCCAGTCTTCAGGTACAAGTCAAAAAAACATGGCCTTAATCTCCAGAGGCACATGACATCTAAAAATGTCATGTAAAGCATCATGTAACTCTCGCCAAAAATCTTTAATTACAGGGCAATCCCAGAGAACATGATCTCATGAACAATGATCTGCCTTTAAATTTCCACATTTTCTCCAACAAACTGGAGAGTTCCCACCGTAATGGGATTTCTGAGAGGGCGTATAAAATACCGTATCAGGCGTTTCCAACTAAACTCTCTCCAGTTTTGTGAGCTGGTACAATTCCATTGATACCTCCATATTGCTGTCCATTCTTCCTCGGATATGATTATCCCTCCTTCCTTCTCCCATTTAATTTTAATATATAAGGTTGAGTGTGATTTAAGATTCAGTAACCCTTTATACATGCATGAAATAATGTTACTACCAGTATTTGAGTTATACACTTTCCTAAATAATCCCATCAAACCTATACTCGACTCCGTTTTATTTTTAACATTTTTATTAACATAGGTCCGCATCTGTAAGTATCGATAGAAGTCTTGTTTTTCTAACAGGAATTTTTCTTTAAGCATTTCAAAACTTAACAGTGTTCCTTCTTTCATTATGTTACAAAGAGCAGTTATGCCTTTAACTGTCCACTCTTTAAACCTACTATCTAATTTACTAGGAGTAAAGTCTGTGTCATATGCGCACCATTTAAGAATTGTAATGTCTTCCTCTAAATTATACTCTGTTATAACTGTTTTCCATATTTTAAGAGTCAATTGTACCCAAGGATTTTCAATAGCATTTATATAGTCTTGTAGGTTGCTGCCAGCTATGATCGCTTGTACAGGAATGTTGAGTCTTCTCTCTTCAATATTTTTCCATTGGGCATCATATGATGGGCTGCACCAGCATATCATAGGTCTTAACTGTGCTGCCTGATAATAGTCTTTGAGAGAGGGTAGACCCCATCCCCCCTTTTCTTTTGTTAGTTGTAAAGTTTTGAGACGGATCCTAGGTCTTTTACCTTGCCATATATATCTTAACAATATTTTGTCCCATTCATTAAGTAGTTTTTGTTTAAACTCTATTTGTAGGGTCTGAAATAAATATAACAGACTTGGCAAAATGTTCATTTTAATAGATTCAATTCTTGAGCTGAGACTTCAGAAAGGAATTAGGTTCCATCTACCTATATCCTCCTTAATTTTTTGGTGTATAGGTGAATAATTGCATTCTGATAATTCTGTAAGATTCCTTGGTATAATGATGCCCAAATATTTGAGATGTTCTGCTTGCCATGCCAAAGGGTACCTACTTCTGACTTCTCCTGATGGGCTGTAGTTGTATGTAAGCAGTTGTGTTTTACCTATATTAATAGTAAGATTAAACGAGAACTTACCAAGTTTGAAGTTTGATCTTTATTTTATGAGGAGTTACGATGAGGGATTACGTGAAGAAGCCCGCCAGCCCGCATGCGCGTCAATCTTCAAAGCAGCGGTGTGAAATCACAGATAACAGTAGTTGAACTGAACATAGTAAGATTGGAGAGAACTAGAACTACCAGATGACCTTTATGATAAGAGGGTTGGGAGCGGAGGGCACATAATCCCTCGTCGTAACTCCTCATAAAATAAAGATCAAACTTCAAACTTGGTAAGTTCTCGTTTAATCTTACTATTTTACTTCGGAGTTACGTGAGTGACTACGTGAAGATTTCAAAGCTCTGTGATTTGACTTCCGGTGGCGCTAATGGTGGAGTAGAGGTGTGCGCTAGCTAGCTCCACGCAAATCCGAGAAAAATCGGGAGAAAAATAACAGACTGACCTGCAGAGATCGCACCGGCAGCCTGAGTGACGTCATCAGACCTGCGACTCCGGAGATATAATGTCGGTAAAACACTCCCCCACAAAGGGAGCAGCTAAAAAACCTGGAAAGGCCAAACCTCCGGTGGAAGAAGTAGGCCCGACTGAAGCCTCGGGCTCAGTTTCAACGTCGTCCCAGGAGGACGTTTCAAAGGTCCAGAAGCCAAAGACAAAGAAAAGTGAAATGGAGGAACTTCGCATCCTTATCGCTAAGGAAATTCCAAGTATCACTAAGGAAACTGCAAGTATGAAAGAAGAATTGATAAACTTTTTAAAAGAAATGAACATTAAAAAAATACTGAGAGATTTAAAAAATGAAATTAAAGAAGACCTCTCAGATTTTGAAGATAAAATCACTGAGTTTGTCCGTGCAGAACTGGTTACCATGAAGGAGAAAATATCTGCAAACCTCGATTTACAAATTAATGAAGTAAATGAGAAAGTTAAGTTGATTGAATCCAACCTAAATGCTAAGCTGGATCCTGTCTTCATCACAATAAATAAACAAACTTATGCCATAACTCATTTGGAGTCAATTGCTGAAATGAGCTCTCAAACTACAGAAACACTTCTTGCCGAGAACAAGCGTTTATCAGATTTACTGCATACAGTAACTGAAAAATGTATTGACTTGGAGGGACGCCAGAGACGTCAGAACTTAAGAATTGTTGGTGTCCTAGAGGGTAAAGAAGGAACTAAAGATCTCCATGACTATGCTGCAGCCTTATTGAAAAAAGTCTTGAATTTGGATCAAAATACTTTATTAGGCCGGGCACACAGGGCTATGGGACGTCGCTCGGGCGACGGTAGTGAAGGTGCAATATGACCACGTCTTGGATGATATCATGAAAAAAATTGCTGGCACCAGAAATCTTCTGTTCGAGGGAGAGAAAATCAGCATTTTCAGAGACTATCCTGCGGAGGTGGTCAAAATGAGAGCGTTATTTACCGACACAAGAGGGATTCTTAAGAAGATAGACAACTTGAGATATGGACTGCTGTACCCTGCAAGATTGAGAGTCACCTATAACCAGAAGGAACAGATTTTTCTGATCACAAGAAAGCATTGGCGTTCGCCCAGAAGATCGGCCAGAAGATCGTGGGCTCGAGTGCTGATTGAATAACATTCATATGATATCTTCATCTTGCGGAGAATAAATGGAACTTTAAACTGCTTTACTCAAGGACTAATGAAAGCTGATAACAACAACTGAACAAACCTTCTTGATATTCACATATTATTTTAATATTTTAGTACTAATTATTACTAACAAATACTAATTATTAAGACTACTTATTATTATTAGAATAATTAGTTAAAAATATGAATTGTAAACAAGGTATAACGTAGGTATTTTATTAATTAAAATTTGCTGTTTATCCTTTTTTTTACATCAGACTAACATTTGACTAATACTTAGCCAAGAGAGTAATAGTCTCTCATTACTTGATTACTAATCTTTTGGACCAAAATAGTTCTAACATTAATCCCGTAAATCACTTTTATTGAGTTTTTTTTTTAAATTTAGCGTGGAGCTAGTAATAATTTTTTCTAAGGCTACGGAAGTCTTTAGATGGCCAGCCACGCTAGTGTGGCTAACACTAACTACACTATTTGTAGATGTAGTTTCTTTTATTTCTTGCACTTTATTAACTTTTTATTTTTTTACTTTCTTTATTTCTTACTTAATTACTATCATAAAGTTGATTTGAATTATAAGTATTATTTGTGGAGAGAGGACCGGGAGGAAGATCTATTAAATTTAAAACTCATCTGTCCTGTGTTCGGGTGGATTGTCTGGCTTACTGTGCTGAGCTATCCACCCTTTTATAGACTACCCTAACCATAAGATGCAAGACGTGAATAGAAAATTTGGGGGTCAAGAAATTACTTTTTGTAGCTGGAACGTTAAGGGAATTAATGAATCAGTCAAGAGAGGTAAAGTATTGGCACACTTAAAGTCACTCAATGCAGATATAACAATTCTTCAAGAAACTCATCTTAAAAATGATGCACAATATAGATTGAAAACAAAATGGATTGCTGAAACATATCATTCTTCATTCTCCCATAAGGCCAGAGGGGTCTCAATTCTAATCCACAAAGGTATACCTTTTAAATATATCAACTATTGCGGAAAATAATGGTAGATATATTATACTAGTGGGTGAATTATATCTAAAAAAAGTGAATCTTCTCAATGTCTATGGACCAAATTTTGATAACCATTTGCTTTTTAAGAACATACTTAATACTATCCCAGAACTCACACAACATAACTTGATAATTGGTGGAGACTTAAATTGTACACTAGATGCTTATCTAGGTAGATCATCAAGACAAAGAAAAGCAAAATCCAAGACAAGCGAATTATTAAACTCATACATTAATACTACTAATATCAAAGATGTTTGCAGAATTGAAAACCCATCCGGAAGGGAATACTCATTCTACTCACCGGTACATAAAACTTACTCAAGGATAGATTATTTTTTAGTAGACTCTAAGCTTATCCCATTCACTTATAATTCAAAATATCATAATATAATAATTTCGGACCATGCTCCTTTAACTATTTATGATAGTTTATAGAAAATAGGTGCAGGAGTACGCCATTCGGCCCTTCGAGCCTGCACCACCATTCAATATGATCAGGGCTGATCATCCAACTCAGTATCCTGTACCTGCCTTCTCTCCATACCCCCTGATCCCTTTAGACACAAGGGCGACATCAAACTCCCTCTTAAATATAGCCAATGAACTGGCCTCAACTACCTTCTGTGGCAGAGAATTCCACAGATTCACCACTCTCTGTGTGAAAAATGATTTTTCATCTCGGTCCTAAAAGACTTCCCCCTTATCCTTAAACTGTGACCCCTTGTTCTGGAATTCCCCAACATCGGGAACAATCTTCCTGCATCTAGCCTGTCCAACCCCTTAAGAATCTTGTAAGTTTCAATAAGATCCCCCCTCAATCTTCTAAATTCTAGCGAGTACAAGCCGAGTCTATCCAGTCTTTCTTCATATGAAAGTCTTGCCATCCCAGGAATCAGTCTGGTGAACCTTCTCTGTACTCCCTCTATGGCAAGAATGCCTTTCCTCAGATTTGGTGACCAAAACTGTACACAATACTCCAGGTGTGGCCTCACCAAGACCCTGTACAACTGCAGTAGAACCTCCCTGCTCTTATACTCAAATCCTTTTGCTATAAATGCTAACATACCATTCGCTTTCTTCACTGCCTGCTGCACCTGCATGCCTACTTTCAATGACTGTTGTACCATGACACCCATATCTCGTTGCATCTCCCCTTTTCCTAATCGGCCACCATTCAGATACTAGTCTACATTCCTGTTTTTGCCACCAGTGGACAACCTCACATTTATCCACATAATACTGCATCTGCCATGCATTTGCCCACTCACCCAACCTATCCAAGTCATCTTGCAGCCTCCTAGCATCCTCCTCACGGCTAACATTGCCCCCCAGCTTTGTGTCATCCGCAAACTTGGAGATGTTGCATTCAATTCCCTCCTCCAGATCATTAATATATATTGTAAATAGCTGGGGTCCCAGCACTGAGCCTTGCGGTACCCCACTAGTCACTGCCTGCCATTCTGAAAAGGATCCGTTTACTCCTACTCTTTGCTTCCTGTATGCCAGCCAGTTCTCTATCCACATCAATACTGAACCCCCAATACCATGTGCTTTAAGTTTGCCTACTAATCTCTTATGTGGGACCTTGTCGAAACCCTTCTGAAAGTCAAAATGTAACACATCCACTGGTTCTCCCTTATCCACTCTACTAGTTACATCCTCGAAAAATTCTATAAGATTCGTCAGACATGATTTACCTTTCATAAGTCCATGCTGACTTTGTCCAATGATTTCACCACTTTCCAAATGTGCTGCTATCCCATCTTTAATAACTGACTCTAGCATTTTCCCCACTACCGATGTTAGACTAACTGGTCTGTAATTCCCCATTTTCTCTTGCCCCCCCCCCCCCTTTTTAAAAAGTGGGGTTACATTAGCTACCCTTCAATCCTCAGGAACTACTCCAGAATCTAAAGAGTTCTGAAAAATTATCACTAATGCATCCACTATTTCTGGGGCTACTTCCTTAAGTACTCTGGGATGCAGCCTATCTGGCCTGGGGATTTATCGGCCTTTAATCCATTCAATTTACCTAACACCACTTCCCGGCTAACCTGGATTTCACTCAGTTCCTCCATCTCATTTGACCCCCGGTCCCCTGCTATTTCCGGCAGATTATTTATGTCTTCCTTAGTGAAGACAGAACCAAAGTAGTTATTCAATTGGTCTGCCATATCCTTGTTCCCCATGATCAATTCACCAGTTTCTGACTGCAAGGGACCTACATTTGTTTTAACTAATATTTTTCCCTTCACATATCTATAAAAACTTTTGCAGTCAGTTTTTATGTTCCCTGCCAGTTTTTTTTCATAATCTCTTTTCCCTTTCCTAATTAAGCCATTTGTCCTCCTCTGCTGGACTCTGAATTTCTCCCAGTCCTCTGGTAGGCTGCTTTTTCTGGCTAATTTATATGCTTCATCTTTTGTCTTGAAACTATCCCTGATTTCCCTTGTTATCCACGGATGCGCTACCTTCCCTGATTTATTCTTTTGCCAAACTGGGATGAACAATTGTTGTAGTTCATCCATGCAGTCTTTAAATGCCTTCCATTGCATATCCACCATCAACCCTTTAAGAATCACTTGCCAGTCTATCTTGACCAATTCACGTCTCATACCCTCAAAGTTACCCTTCTTTAATATCAGAACACGTGTTTCTGAATTAACAATGTCACTCTCCATCCTAATGAAGAACTCAACCATATTAAGGTCACTCTTGCCCAAGGGGCCACGCACAACAAGACTGCTAACCAACCCTTCCTCATTACTCAATACCCAGTCTAGAATAGCCTGTTCTCTCGTTGGTTCCTCTACTTGTTGGTTTAGAAAACTATGCCGCATACATTCCAAGAAATCCTCTTCCTCAGCACCCCTGCCAATTTGATTTACGCAATCTATATGTAGATTGAAGCCACCCATTATAACTGTTTTACCTTTGTTGCACGCATTTCTAATTTCCTGTTTGATGCCATCCCCAACTCCACTACTACTGTTGGGTGGCCTGTACACAACTCCCACTAGCGTTTTCTGCCCCTTAGTGTTTCGCAGCTCTACCCATATCGATTCCACATCCTCCAAGCTAATGTCCTTCCTTTCTATTGCGTTAATCTCCTCTCTAACCAGCAACGCTACGCCACCTCCTTTTCCTTTCTGTCTATCCCTCCTGAATATTGAATATCGCTGGATATTCAGCTCCCAGCCTTAGTCACCCTGGAGCCATGTCTCCATGATCCCAACTATATCATATTCATTAATAACTATCTGCACATTCAACTCATCCACCTTATTACGAATGCTCCTTGTATTGTGACACAAAGCCTTCAGGCTTGTTTTTACAACACTCTTACCCCTTATACAATTATGTTGAAAAGTGGCCCTTTTTGATTTTTGCCCTGGTTTGCAATATCCTCCTATTTCTACTCTGACTAGCCCGTGGCACTGGCAATAATCCTGAGATTATTACCTTTGAGGTCCTACTTTTAAGTTTATCTCCTAGCTCCCTAGCTCCCTAAGTTTATCTCCTAGCTCCCTAGCTCCCTAAACATATTTATCACACAGATAAATATGTTTTTCGAGACTAATGACTGCCCTGAAATATCTGCCTCCCTTTCGGAGACATTTAAAGCATTTATACGAGGAGCGTTAATCTCCGCGCAAGCCTTTCATAATAAAGAGAATTGCGCCAAACAACAGGTATTGGAAATGGAGATAAGGCAATTAGATATGGAAAATGCAATCGCACCCTCTACGATAATACATAATAAAATTGTTGCACTCCAATATATTCAGATCAAATCATAAAACGTTATCAAAATACTAAACAGCTACACTTTGAGTTCGGTGATAAACCACAAAAATTACTAGCACGTCAATTCCGGAAACAGGAAGGGGAACAAACAATTTATAAAATTAAATCAGATACGGGAGAAATACTAACATTACCCAAGCATATTAATTCCATGATATTAATGATAGATTTTCTCAATACTATCAAACACTTCACTCAACCAAAACGATAGTGGGGTCTGCAGGAATAATCATTTTTACAGAAATGTAATCTTACAGGTTTAGATCTGAAAGAGAGGGAATTATTTGGGGTTGAAATATCAGTAAAAGATATTGAAGAATCTATTAGATCTTTTAAAAAAAAATGGAAAGGCCGCCGGCCCTGATGGTTTAAATAGCGAATGTTATAAAAAATTCTATGATCTGATCTCCCCATGCATACAGACACTATATACTCATGCCTTCATGCAACAGAAACTACCAGAAACTTTAAATGAATCAACAATAATACTTATACCCAAAATGGATAAGGACCCTGAAGACCCAGGTTCATATAGAACAATTGCTCTCTTAAACACCGATCAGAAAATATTAACCAAAATTTTAGCCCATAGATTAAGTTTAGTGATTCATAACTTAATACACCCTGACCAAACAGGCTTTATTCCAAAACGCTACTCATATTATAATCTGAGACGATTATGTAATATTATATACTCAAATAGAATAGATAATGTAGATCTAGCAGTCATCTCATTATACGCTGAGAAAGCATTCGATCAAGTGGAATGGCCTTATTTATTTTCAGTTGTGGAAAAATTTCAACTGGGTGAAAAGTTTTGCACTTTGATTTATATAAAGGTTGCAGACAAGGATGCCCGTTATCCACGTTATTATTTGCCCTTGCTATTGAACCACTAGCAGAAAGAGTTAGAGCATATCCAGAGATATATGGGTATAAAACTAAAAATACAGTTAATAAAATCTCTCTATATGCAGACGATGTATTACTATATATTACAAAACCAGAAATCAGCATCCCAAACGTGTTAAATCTTATAACTCAATTTGGTTTATTTTCGGGAAATAGAATTAATTGGAATAAAAGTGAGATTATGCCAATAACGGAACCTAATTTATTGCAACACTCACCTTTTAGAATAGTCAATGAAAAATTTAAATACCTTGGAATTTATGTGACAAAAAAATGTACTTCTTTATTTAAATCAAATTTCATGCCTTTACTTAATAAATTGCATAAGAATATCCAATACTGGAAAACACTTCTCATTTCAATGCTCGGTAGATTGAATGCTATAAAAATGATTTTCCTTCTGCAATTGCTATACATTTTTCAATCGATTCCAATATACCTCCCAAAAAAAATCTTTTAAAAAGTTGACTCTATAGTGACAAGTTATATTTGGGATTATAAGAACAACAGAATAAGCAAAAAATACCTATGCAAACCCAAGACCAAAGGAGGATTACTTTTACCAAATTTTTTATTTTATTTTTGGGCAGTCAATGTAAAAAATATGAATTTTTGGTTGGAAGATATGGATCAACAACTAGACTGGTTAAAGATGTAAAAGGAAGATTGTTTGCCTTTTGAAATTGGTCCGATTTTGTTAGCTCCCACAAAATTGAATTAAAAAATCTATAGTGAAAACCCTATCGTGGTATTCGAATTTGGAAACAACTAAAAAAGACATTAAAATTGGATAATTTATCACTTTCTCTCCCCATTGCAAATAATCCTTCATTTAAACCCTCAGTGTTGGATAAAGGTTTTGTACAATGGAAAAATCATGGAATTAAAAAGATGGGACATCTTTATAGAAATGGTATTTTTCTCTCGTTTCAGGAGTTACAACAGAATTATGGATTACATTCAAACAATTTTTTTAGATATTTACAACTTAAAGATTATGTTAAATCACATGCACAAGAATACAGAACTAGAGCACCAGAGATTCTAGATGAATGTTTGAATAAACACCATAACACAGTCAAATTAATATCTTACATTTATAATACTCTTTTAGACAGTGAGATTCCGTCGACAGAATTATATAGACTAGCATGGGAAAAGGAATGAGCTCAACCCATAACAAAAGATATTTGGGACGAAAGTCTACAACATTTAAACTGAATAAGGGGGGTGGGGTGTCAAATGGGATAGTCGAGGATGGAGTTAAAGGGAAAGAGAGTAAAGGGAGGGTTAATGACCCCAGAATTAATGGGAAAGGAAGCTCACAAAGGGATAGGAGAGTATGGCCAAGTGTAATAGGGATCGATGTGAAAGGTGAGATGCGTAAGGAATTAAAAGTATTGTATATGAATGCGCGAAGTATAAGAAGTAAAGTAGATGAGCTTGAGGCTGTTACAGGTTGGTAGATATGACATTGTGGGGATTACTGAGACATGGCTACAGGAGAATCGGGCCTGGGAACTTAATATTCAGGGTTATACATCCTATAGAAAGGACAGGCAGGTCGGCAGAGGAGGGGGGGGTAGCTCTGCTGGTGAGGGATGGAATTCAGTCCGTTGCAAGGGAAGACATAGGGACTGACGAGGTAGAGTCACTGTGGATTGAGTTGAGGAATTGTAAAGGCAAGAAGACACTAATTGGTGTTATCTACAGACCACCAAATAGTAGCCCGCATGTAGGGTGTAAGTTGCAGCAGGAGTTAAAACTGGCATGTAACAAAGGTAATGCCACTGTGGTGATGGGGGATTTCAATATGCAGGTAGACTGGGAAAATCAGTTTGGTTCAGGACCCCAAGAAAGAGAGTTTGTAGCATGCCTCTGAGATGGATTCTTAGAGCAGCTTGTAATGGAGCCGACCAGAGAAAAGGCAATTCTGGATTTAGTGTTGTCCAATGAACCAGATATGATAAGAGAACTCGAGGTAAAGGAACCGCTTGGAGGTAGTGATCATAATATGATTCGTTTTAACCTGCAATTTGAGAAGAGTAACGTTAAATCGGAAGTGGCGGTGATGCAGTTGAACAAAGGGGACTATGAAGGCATGAGAGGGGAGCTGGCCAAAGTAGACTGGAAAGGGATCCTAGCAGGAATGATGGTGGAACAGCAATGGCAGGAATTTCTGGGCATAATCCGGGAGACGCAGGATCATTTCATTCCAAAAAGGAAGAACAATTCTAAGGGGAGTAGGAGGCAACCGTGGCTGACAAGAGAAGTTAGGGATAGAATAAAACTAAAAGAAAAGATGTATAACACAGCAAAGAGTAGCCGGAAGCCAGAAGATTGGGAAACTTTCATAGGACAACAGAAGGAAACAAAACGGGCAATACGGGCTGAAAAGATGAAGTACGAGGGGAAGCTGGCCAGGAATATAAAGAAGGACAGTAAAAGCTTCTTTAGATATGTTAAGGGAAGAAGAATAGCAAAGTCATATGTGGGTCCCTTGAAGGCAGACCCGGGTGAAATTATTATGGGCAACAAGGAAATGGCAGAAGAGTTGAATAGGTACTTCGGATCTGTCTTCAATAAGGAAGACACAAACAATCTCCCAGATGTACTGGAGGACAGAGGATCTAAGGGGTTAGAGGAACTGAAAGAAATATTCATTAGGCGAGAAATAGTATTGGGTAGGCTAATGGGACTGAAGGATGATAAATCCCCTGGGCCTGATGGTCTGTATTCCAGGGTCCTCAGGGAGGTGGCTCTAGAAATAGTGGACGCTTTGGTGATCATTTTCCAATGTTAAATAGATTAAGGATCAGTTCCTTAATATAGCTAATGTTATCCCACTTGTCAAGAAAGGAGCGAGAGAGAAAACGGGGAATTACAGACCAGTTAGCCTGACTTCGGTGGTGGGAAAGATGCTGGAGTCAATTATTAAAGAGGTAATAATGGGGCATTTGGATAGCGGTAAAAGGATTAGTCCAAGTCAACATGGATTTATGAAAGGGAAATCATGCTTGATTAATCTTCTGGAATTTCTTGAGGATGTGACAAGTAAAATGGATGAAGGGATGCCAGTGGATGTAGTGTATCTAGACTTTCAGAAAGCCTTTGATAAGGTCTCACATGGGGGACTGGTGACTAAAATTAGAGCACATGGTATTGGGGGTAGGGTGTTGACATGGATAGAAAATTGGTTGGCAAAACCGGAAGCAAAGTGTAGGAGTGAATGGGTCCTTTTCAGAATGGCAGGCAGTGGCGAGTGGAGTACCGCAAGGCTCGGTGTTGGGGCCGCAACTGTTTGTGGATCACACAAAGCTGGGTGGCAGTGTGAACTGTGAAGAGGATTTTAGGAGGTTGCAGGGTGACCTGGACAGGTTGAGTGAGTGGGCAGATGCGTGGCAGATGCGTGGCGGATGCAATATAATGTAGATAAATGTGAGGTTATCCACTTTGGCGGCAAAAACAAGGGGGTAGATTATTATCTCAATGGAGTTAGGTTAGGTAAGGGGGAGGTACAGCGAGACCTGGGTGTCACGGAAAGTTGGCGTGCAGGCACAGCAGGCAGTGAAGAAAGCTAATGGAATGTTGGCCTTCATAACAAGAGGATTTCAATATAGGAGTAAAGAGGTTCTTCTGCAGTTGTATAGGGCTCTGGTGAGACCACATCTGGAGTATTGTGTACAGTTTTGGTCTCCTAATTTGAGGAAGGACATCCTTGTGATTGAGGCAGTGCAGCGTAGGTTCACGAGATTGATCCCTGGGATGGCGGGACTGTCATATGAGGAAAGATTGAAAAGACTAGGCTTGTATTCACTGGAGTTTAGAAGGATGTGGGGGATCTTATAGAAACATATAAAATTATAAAAGGACTGGACAAGCTAGATGCAGGAAAAATGTTCCCAATGTTGGGTGAGTCCAGAACCAGGGGCCACAGTCTTAGAATAAAGGGGAGGTCATTTAAGACTGAGGTGAGAAAAAACGTTTTCACGCAGAGAGTTGTGAATTTATGGAATTCCCTGCCACAGAGGGCAGTGGAGGCCAAATCACTGGATGGATTTAAGAGAGAGTTAGATAGAGCTCGAGGGGCTAGTGGAGTCAAGGGATATGGGGAGAAGGCAGGCACGGGTTATTGATAGGGGACGATCAGCCATGATCACAATGAATGGCGGTGCTGGTTCGAAGGGCTAAATGGCCTCCTCCTGCACCTATTTTCTATGTTTCTATGTTTCTATATACATCAATGCTCGTTAAATACAAGACATTCTTTAATAAAATTTAAAGTACTACATAAACTGCATTATTCTAAAACAAAATTAAATAGAATCTTTCCTAATATCTCTCCTATGTGATAAATGCCAATACTCGGCAGCTAATTTAACCCATACTTTTGTAAATTGTATAAAAATTTAAAATTACTGGATGGATATTTTTTAAATAATCTCTGTAGTTTTTAATACCCAACTGGATCCTGATCCTAAATTAATAATATTGGGCATATCAGAACAATACCTAAAACTTACAACAAACCAAAGAAATTTCCTTCATTACAGTATAATAATTGGGAAAAAATTAATATTAAAATGTTGGAAAAATCCAGCAACCCCCACAATTAAGATGTGGATTATGGAGATGTTGGAGACCTTACATTTGGAAAAAATTAGATATGTCTTAATTGACAAACAGAATTATTTACAAGAATATGGTCTCCATTTATAGATTATTTAAAGGGGTAGACTGGGCCTGACTGAAACCTGAACCCAGGACTAGATTAATAGTTATGTTCTCTGACCTGCGGACCTATCTCCTGTTGTATTATTGATAGTTTAGCCTATTTTTCTAGTTTCTTCTCTTTATTTCTTTATTTTTCCTATCTATAAACATAAATAAATAATTAGAGGCAATGTTAATATGTAACTGATAAAGGAGGACTCCAGCTACTTTGGTAACTGGGTCCCCGGAACCCTGGATATTTAATATGTAATCGTTAAACAAAGTCTGTATTGGTTTGGACAATGATATGCAGATGCCTCTAATAAAAATTTAAATATTTAAAAAAAAAATAATAATAATAATTATAATAATTTAAAAAAAAAACAAAGCTCTGCGATTTCATGCCATGGACATGAGTAATGAGCAAATGAAAATAATAGTGACCCCTCTCATCCAGGGAGAAACTATGAAACAGAACTTAAAATGGAATTGGCAAAAAAAAAACGGTCTGGCAACCTTTGGAAAGTTTGTTAATTTGACCATCCTGCAGCCGCTAGGATGTGGTCCAGAGGAACGTCCATTACCCTCGCTGCTGACGTTGTTGCAGCCCTGGTGGAGGGAGATTTGAAAACGTCAGTGTCCACTCCTGCACAAGCCAGAACCTGTTTTAAACACCTGGAGATGGTCTGTACTGATACCTTCTTATGAGGTTATTTGTAACTAACAAACAGTGACCTTGATGTACTGTTGTAAATGTGTAACCACACACAACCGAAGGTCCATGGGGTATGCCATGAAAACTAGTTTGAGCCCTGACAGCCCTGGTCTGCTCTGCTTGATTAAATCATGAACATAAAATGTTATATTATTTGCAGATGTAACCATCCTGTCTATTCGCAGCATATGCAACGTCTGGACCCGTTGCGCTGAAACCAGCGCCATGAGCATGACCATTTTGTAAGTGAGTTTGGGCAAGGACAGGGATGTAGCTGGAGCTGTAGCTGGAGCCCACTGGCGAAGCAGCGTGTGCACCATGCTCACATCCAATATCTCCGAGTACCTGGGCCTGGGGGGATTTGAGTTGAAAATACCCTTCATGAACCTAGATATCAAAAGGTGAGACCCGACAGTGTGGTGTCCCGATCCCAGCAATAAGTATGACGACTAGGCACTTCTGGCACTATTTATGGCACTATAACTCAGTCTCATCAAAATGTAGTGTTGAGAGGAATTCCAACACATCCGTTATGCGTGCCGTGTCACACGATATGTTGGACTGTAAACAGATCACCTCCCATTTCTTGATATGAGAGATGTACTGTTTCTTGGTACTATCCCTCCAGGCCGCAGTGATCACGTCCACCGTACGATCTGACAGTTCGAGCCCCAGGAACGGTCTCCTCAGAATCTGCAAACCAAAAAATTGATTTGGTCATGTAGTGGATGGTTCTCCCCAGTCACAGGGTGAACCAGCAGATTTCTGCATTTGAGGACAGCCATAAAAGGCTGTGTTATCATTCCCAGAACGAGTGGGAATCATGGCTGTGTAGGCCAGTTAGGTGCTATGAAAATGCCTGAGGCGGAGTCTTGCTGGATCTTAAGCAAGCACCGACTGATGAGGCAAAATGGGGGAATGCATAAAAAAACATTCCACCCCAGTGTAGCGAGAATGCATCTACCGCCACTGCCCCTAGGTCTGGTTCCCAGGCAACATATTTTGGTAACTGGTGATTGAGTCTGGATGCAAACAAGTCGATATCCGGTACGCCATACCGAGCGACAATGCCATTAAACACTTCGTGGTTCAACATCCATTCTGTGTTGTCATTGAATTTCCATGACCATGTTGAATCTACCTGGTAAGTAGATAGCTGAAACCCAAATGTTTCTTGTAATACACCAGTGCCAAAAAAGGTTAGCCAATTTATCACAGGATACTGACTTGATTCCACCCATGTGATTAATGTATGCCACCGCTGTAGTGTTGTCAATCTGATGTTGAACATGCAAATGTTGCATATTGCCACAATAAGCCTTCAGCCCATAGATTGCTCCTAACAACTCTAAGTAGTTAATACCATGTGACTGAAGAATTGATGATTCATGCACATTCTTCCACCACAGCTAGAGATGGTATTAGTAGCTCCCCATCCCAGAGCACTAGCATCAGTTTGTAATATAACTGAAGGTTTATCGACGAAAATTTTACTGGAGCAATGCCGAATATTTGTCATCCACCATTGTAACTCAGCAATGGCTTCAGCTGGCAACCGCATGGGTTACTGAAGTGACCTGCATGGAATTTGAGTGCCTGCTCCTTTGCACGTTGTAAATTTTCATAATGTAAAGGCCCAAACTGTGCAGCTGGAAAAGCAGCCAATAATTTGCCAAGTATACTTGCTACATGTCGAATAGAAAGTTGCTCCTTGACGAGGGCCGGCTTGGGCCTTGGCCTTAAAAAGACCTCTGCCCAGAGTGTTCGGCCTTCGAGCTGCCACCAGTTTCTTTTTTTTTTTCTTTTTTTTTTTTAATTTTTATTTATTAGAAGTACATTACATTACAACCACATACATTAATACTCGTCATTTATATCTTCTTACAATTAATGTACTCCCTTTATTTATTTTTTTACACTAGAAAAAGAAAAGATTGAAAGAAAGAAGAAAGTGAAGGAAAAAGTGCAAGTGTAGAAAAGTGTAGAAAATGTAACAACAAAAAAGGACGAAGACCCTATAAGAGCGAAATTAAAAACAAAAAGAAAAAGAGTTAAGAAATAGGCCCTAAGAAAAGAAAAGAGAAAGAGAAAAAAAGAGAAACAAATGTTTTTTTTTGAGCATCACGTAAATAGGACATACCAACTCTTCAACTATCATCCCCCCTTACCTGACCTCAATTTTTTATTTTTTTAAAGTACTTTTGCACCCTATGTTTGTAATAATTCTATAAATGCAGACCACGTCAGGTGGAAGTGATCTGGTTTACCTGCTAGGAGGAGTCTTATCTCTTCTAGGTGTAATGTTTCAAACATATTTGAAATCCACATATTTATAGTTGGTATTGGAGCCTTCTTCCAAAATTTTAGAATTAGCTTTTTTCCAGTTATTAACCCATAGTCCATTAATTTCTTTTGAAACACATTTAGTTCTGGATCATCTTCCGTCATTCCGAAGATAATCCATTCTGCTTTGGGTATCAGTCTTGTTTTAAATAACTTTGTAAAGATTTCAAAAATTTCATTCCAAAATTTTTGAATTTTTGTACAGAAGACAAATGAGTGCGCTATAGTTGCTTCTTGGGATTGACATTTATCACAAATAGATGATACGTTTGGGAAAATTTTATGAATTTTAGTTTTCGAATAATATAATCTATGTAAAATTTTAAATTGTATTAAAGTGTGTCTTACATTAATCGAGCATTTATGCACGTTTAATAAGTATTCATTCCAACTTTCCTTTGAAATTTTAATAGCTAACTCTTGTTCCCAGTCTCTTCTGATACCCTCCGTAGGTGGTATTTGTACATTTAAAATAATATTATACAAATATGATATTAAGTTTGCTGATTCCGCTTTTATCTGCATTGCCTCGTCCAATACATCTACTGGATTATTATAATGATCTTTTGTATATTTTTTCAAATAGTCGCATATTTGAAAATATTTAAAATATTGATTATTTCCGAGTTTATATTTTATTTGTAATTGTTGAAATGAAAGTAATTTTCCAGTTTCATACAAGTCACCAAGCGTTTTAATTCCTAGTCTATCCCATTGTGTATAAGCTTTATCTATAATAGAAGGACTAAACGAAGGGTTATTGACTATAGGTAATAAAAGTGATAAGTTTCTTAATTTTAAATTTTGTTTTATTTGTTTCCAAATACGGATTGTACTATGAATAATTGGGTTCTTATTATAATTTATGTTATTCAGTTTCATTGGAGAGAGGAGGATCGCTCCAATGTTTCTAGAGGAGCAATCCTCTTTCTCCATTACAATCCAGTCTACTTGCTGGGCGGAGTTATCCATCAGTTGAATCATGTTTTTAATATTTACTGACCAGTAATAATACATAAAATTAGGTAGTGCTAGACCCCCCAATACTTTAGGTTTATTCAGATGGGTTTTTTGTATTCTATGTGATTTATAGTCCCATATAAAATTAGTGATATCTGAGTCGAGTTTTTTAAAAAACTTCTTAGGTAAGTATATAGGAAAGCTGCCACCAGTTTCAACGAACCGTTTGTTGATGAAGGGAGCATAGGGGTGCTGCCGCCAGAATGATGAAGCTTTGCTAGTTGATGGGACTTTCATTAGCCTGACCGCTTTTGCTTCGTCGTCCAGCTCCCTGACTTGCTTCAGCAGATCTTCTCCGAACAAAATATTTGGCGGCTGTACGTTGCTGGCCTTGCACAGCCCCGCGAATTTGGGGTTCAGGGTAGGACAGATGTCATTTTTGCATAAACAGTTATTATCAAAATGTGCGTTGCACATTAATGCCAGGGCATCCTGTTGCACATCAGAGAGGGGACCCCCATCCTGGCAAAAGCCGTGATGCCTGAGGCCAGCAACTTTAGTATTTTCTGGAGCTTCACCTCCTGGGCTCTGATGCCCCCTCCGATGTAACCCCAGATGGAATGGTTAACAGCTGGCACGTTTAACGAAACACAGTTAGCAGGTGTGTGATACTTCATAGAAGTTTCTGCCATTGCCTGTTGTTGGAGCTGGTGCGAGGCCAGGTAATTGATGCACGTAGCCAAGTCCTCATCCAGCGGTTCCCCTGTTTGCGATGGAATTGCAAATTTCGATGCCATAGCAGGCACATCTGCTTCATGCCCTTCGTGCCTCGTGGTATGCTCCCCGGCTATACCTCCGAACTCCGAGTCAGACCAAAACTGACCCCGAATGCTCCCCTCCTCAGAGAGGGAGACATTGTGCAGCCCTGAACCAGGTGCCATTGCCGTGGGCCCCCGAGGAAACCCGCGCTGATATAACTCCGTTCGTTGGAGCATATCATGATGGAGCATCCTCTCCATCAGGTGCTCCATCTGGGATAAACGTCCGAAGACGCTATCCATAGTAGGAGGGGAACCCTCCTGGCCAGACTCGTCCGAGTCAACGGGCCTTACAGACTTTTTTGTGGCTTTCCCTCCGAGCAGGGTTGCCAAGGTGCTGTCCACTGGCACCAAGTCTGAAGCCGCTGGCCGCACCGCCAGCGACTCGGAAGGCAAAATCGATGGCCGCCCGCTACCCGCACTCCCACGGTCTTCCGTAGCTGCTTTACCCGCGGCTCGTCTGGAGTTCACCTTGGACATTTTCTCCATAGCAGTTCGTACTTGAAGTTCTGCAATCAAGAATTACCGAACCCAAAAAGAAATAAGTTTTAAACACTTATCTGTAGGGTTTTTAAACTTACCACTGGAGGAGCGACGCGCCTGCCAGCCAGTTGTTGCGCAATGCATTAGACGTAATTGACGCGCATGCAAGCTGGTGGGCTTCTTCATGTAGTCACTCACGTGACTCCGAAGTAAAATCTTGTATCCTGAAAGTTGACCGTATTGTTCGAGTGATTGCATCAATTTATGTAGAGTGTTTGTTGGTTGCCCCAAATAAATCAAAATGTCATCCGCATAACGAGCCAATTTATGTTCAGTCCCTTGAATAGTAATACCTTTTATTTCTTCATTTTGTCTTATATATTGAGCTAGTGGTTCCAAATATAATGCAAAAAGTAATGGTGACCACGCACATCCATGTCTTGAACCCCTTTCTAGAGAAAAACTCTTTGATAAATATCCGTTATCTTTAATTCTAGCTGTGGGCTTATTATATAATGACTGTATGGTTTTAATAATAGTGTAATGCAGGCCAAATCTATGCAGAACTCGATAAAGAAAGTTCCAGTTCCAAGAGTCGAATGCCTTTTCAGCGTCCACACTTATCACTATTGCTCCAATTTTTTTTTAATGTAGTCCACAATATGTAGTGTCCGTCATATATTGTCCTGTGTTTGACGTTGCCAAATAAACCCTGTCTGGTGATTGTGTATTAATTTAGGCAAGAACTGTTCTAACCGTTTGGCCATGATAGAAGTGAATATTTATAATCTACATTAAGAACTGATATCGGTCTAAATGACCTGCATTCTTCTGGTATAGCAGAGATAATTGCCTCCCTCCAGCTCGGTGGTGTTTGTGCCTTTTTTTAAACCAAGTTTAATGTACGGAGTATAATAGGTGTTAATTCCTCTTTAAATTCCTTGTACCATTCTGCCGTATAACCATCAGATCCTGGTGACGCTCAGCTTGAGCCTACTAATTGCAATTTTTAATTCACCCTCTGTTATTTCTCCAGTCATTATCTTGTTTTGTTCTTCATTTAAGATAGGCAAATCCATGGAATTCAAAAATGTGCCTGCTTGAGTTTGGCTACCTCTTGGAACTTCAGAATACAGAGTTCTGTAGAATACTTCAAAACCTTCCTGAATTTCGCTTAATTTACTTTTCAATATTGTTGTCCTTGGGTCTCTGATTCTGTGAACTGTATTTTTAGCCATCTTTTTTTTCAGTTTCCACGGCAATACTTTCGTAGATTTAGAAACACTTTCATAGTGCCTGTTTAAGGAACTTTTTCTTGATTTCTTGTGCAGCCAGATTGTTGATTTCATTTGTAGCATTTGTAATTTCCTCCAATGTATTCCGCACCAGCGTCAATTTGTGTTTCCTTTCTAGTTCCTTCAGCTTATTTTGTAAATCCTCAAATGTTTTATTCCTAATTTTTTTTGAATATGAAGATATTGCTATAATTTTTCCTCTTAGAAAAGCCTTGAAAGCATCCCACAAAATATCTGTTATCATTGAGTTCTAAATAGAGACTTGTCTCCTTTTAAATTTGTTCCTTAAAATTAAGATCATTGAGTAGGGTCGAGTTCAGTTTCTATGTAGCATTTTTTGGACGTAGGTCTTAATCAACAGATAGGTAAATGGGTGCATGGTCACTTAAATCTATTGTTCCAATTCCACAGGTGTGTATTTTATCTTTATCCTTTCCAAATGTTATAAAATAGTCTATTCTTGTGTATAGAGAGTGTGGGGCTGAGTAATGGGTGTAATCCCTTCTATTAGGGAAAAGGTCCCACCAAACCAACATCTTTAAAAAGAGTTTTGACTTTCTTATGTAAGGACTTTGTATCATGAGTTTTTCTACTGGACGAGTCTAGCTCTGGTTGTAAATGCATATTTAGGTCTCCCCCACAAATAAGAAGGCCTACCGTTTCCATTATCATGATATTAATAATTCTCTGGAAGAAATTAAAATCACTTCCAGGAGGTGCAACGTAACGATTCCCATCTCCTTTCCCCCTTACTAAAATAAATATACCGTCCTTATCACTCATTTCAAATACTTTCTCAAGATTTAACTTGCTTGAGATGAGAGTAGCGACTCCTCTCCTACGTCCCGATATATATGAGGAGAAAAAGAGGTTAGTGAAACCCATTCTTTTAAGTTTTTTGTGTTCTTTGTCATTTAGATGGGTTTCCTGTAAGTATACTATATGGGTTGTTCTTTCCTCATTTTAGTTAGAATTTTGCTGCGTTTAATTGGGTTTAACAGTCCATTCACATTAAAATAAATGAATTTTACCTTGCCATTAGCCATTTGTATTTAACTTTCTATGTATCAGTAACATGGTGAAATTAGGCATAATAAATCTACTCCCTGAACAGACTAAAACAAAAGAACATATGAAAAAACAAAAGCGTGATTCCAAGGTAGGGATCTCCTGTGGATGACCCTGGGCTAGGCTTGAGGAAAAGCCTAGTTGTGGGGGAGAGCCTCTCTCATCTGTGAGCTGAGGGCCCCCACTGCAGCATCCATAAAAAAGGAAAAAAACTCTGTCCATAATGCAGAAATGTATAGAAAGTTGAGAGTGGACCTTTTGGAGGTATATAAAATCATAGATTAGGTAAATGATCGATCTTTCTCCCAGGGTAGGGGATTCTAAAACTAGAGGGACTTGAGGGACAACTTTTTCAAGGGGATGGGTAAGTGAAATGAGGAGGCTGAAGAAGTGGTAGTCATGGGTAAAATTACATTTCTAATATATTTGGATAGATGGATGAATAAGGTTAGGTTAGAGGCATATGAACCAAATGCAGATAAATAAGACAGCCCCAGGTAGGAATGGGCGAGTTGGGCCAATAGACCAGTTTCCGTGCTGTCTAACTCTATGATTCTTTCATAATTTCCAGGGAACTTCTGTGAAAAATAATATACCTGCTCTAAAGATTCCCATTTTATTTATAGCCCTTACAAATGACTAGGAGAAACCCTTTCCCCAACCCAATTGTATTTTATCCAATTAAGGCATTATTCACTGTTATCTCGTTTCTCTCAGTTGTATCCTCTGCGGTGGCACTCTAGCTACTGCCAGGAAAGTTGCAGGAGGATATTTTATCAAGGCTGTGAATAGAGTACAGAAAATCGAAAACCTTCATAAAATAGGAACAAACTACTGGCTAACAATGCGTAGATTCACTGTCACGCTTTCAATCCTTTTGATGAAGAATAATTGCAAATCAGTGAAGACTTCCATTGTAACAGCAGTGCTGACTGGCAATGAGGCAAGTCTTATGAACATAAATGTCACACGGGTGTCAAAAAATAGTCTTCAAACATAAAGCTCTTCTAAAACAACTTCAAAAAGCATGTTCTGCATGAACGCAAGTACAAAAAAGGGTTCAGACGCGAAATGTCACCCATCCTTTTCCTCCAGTGATGCTGCCTGACCCGCTGACCTACTCCAGCACTTTGTGTCGATATCTTTGGTATAATACAGCATTTACAGTTCCTTGTTTCTATATGTAATTGTGCCGATGAGTTTTCCCAGACAACTTTATTCTACTCATTTTTCCATATTGCTTTCCCTCTTCCTCTTCCACACTGGTGTGTCTCCAAGGGGAATCACATACATTCAGGAGTCAATTTGAATCTATATGGGAGCTGGATAACGTTAGCCCCCACTCCGTCACACCACTTTGCATCCACCCAAGATTGCTCACCTACTTATATATATATATATATATATATATATATATATATGTATATATATATATATATATATAAAATAGGTGCAGGAGGAGGCCATTAGACCCTTCGAGCCAGCACCACCATTCATTGTGATCATGGCTGATCGTCCCCTATCAATAACCCGTGCCTGCCTTCTCCCCATATCACTTGAGTCCACTAGACCCTAGAGCTCTATCTAACTCTCTCTTAAATCCATCCAGTGATTTGGCCTCCACTGCCCTCTGTGGCAGGGAATTCCACAAATTCACAACTCTCTGGGTGAAAAAGTTTTTTCTCACCTCAGTCTTAAATGGCCTCCCCTTTATTCTAAGACTGTGGCCCCTGGTTCTAGACTTGCCCAACATTGGGAACATTTTTTCTGCATCCAGCTTGTCCAGTCCTTTTATCATTTTATATGTTTCTATAAGAACCCCCCTCATCCTTCCAAACTCCAGTGAATACAAGCCTAGTCTTTTCAATCTTTCCCCATATGACAGTCTCACCATCCCAGGGATCAATCTCGTGAACCTATGCTGCACTGCCTCAACCACAAGGATGCCCTTCCTCAAATGAGGAGACCAAAACTGTACACAATATTCCTGATGTGGTCTTACCAGAGCCCTATACAACTGCAGAAGAACCTCTTTACTCCTATACTGTAATCCTCCTGTTATGAAGGCCAACATTCCATTAGCTTTCTTCCACCCTGCTGTACCTGCACGCCAACTTTCAGTGACTGGTGTACAAGGACACCCAGGTCTCGCTGAACCTCCCCCTTACCTAACCTAAAGGGCCTGTCCCACTTACGTGTCCTTGGCACGCAAATTACACGACCTCGTCGTCGTGTTGTGGTGTATGGGCATCGTGTGGCCTCGCGGGGCCGGTCCCACTGAGAAGCGCGGAGGGGTATGTAGTTGTGCGCGACATCGCGCGGGGCTCCAAAATGTTTGTAGCGAACAAAATCTTCGCGCGCCAACGGCCTGTCGCGTAACTGACGGCCAAAGTGGTACAGGCCCAAGACCCTGGCGCGATGCAACGTCTCACCTCCAACAGCAGCAGAAGCAGGCAAATGATCGCCGAACTCAGCCTGGGGCTCACGGCCGTTGCGGATCCGGATCCGCCCCCACTTCTACTCCCAGAGCGGGGCCAGGTGAGGAGCTGTTCTGCTGGCGGGGAGGATTTGATGAACTTTTTGGAAGGTTTTGTTTGGCGGGGAGAAACAAAAGCAGTCAGACTTTGCAGTTCAGAGCTTTGTCGATCTGCAGAGACTTTCTTTGTTCAAAGATTCCTCTAATTAGGGAGGATTTGTCCGTGTATCTGGAAAGTCGTAGGAGCGGCAGTGGTTGGCGGAAGGCCAAGTTACACTTGAACTAGTGGGAGCTGAGATTGGAGCGGTGTTTGTGGTCAGTAACATCGGAAAGCTCCCTCCTACACCGACTTGCCCGGTCCAGGTGGGCTGGGTAAGAACGGCAACAGTGCCTTGGATTTCGTTGAAGCCGGGGAGGCGACGGAGACCTAGGGAAGAAGACTCCGGAAGCTCCATTTTTGACGACGGGGAGTATTGGCACGGACATTCCTATCTTATCAGGAGGAGACTGCTTCTGTTGCTTGCCAAGAAAGCCTTCACAAGACTATTTAACTGCTGCAAAAGAGTGGAGGTGCAGCAACAGCAGAAAGACTGCTTTGATTATAAAGTACTGGTACATTGTGTGTTGTGCCATGCCCTAAAGATGGCGGCCCCTCAGAGTTATGCAGCTGTCGCACGGTCGGCAGTCTCCGAGACTGAGGGCCACGAGTTGATGGGGCGCACATATGGTGTAAAAATGTACATGCAGAGCAACCTGCCCTTAAAGGCCTTGCTAGATGCGCTGGGTGAGACTGTTGGCAAGAAAGCCATAGTCTCGGGCGCGGTGGTCAGTGGGAAGGTTGTGGTTCTACTAAAGACTGAACAGGCGGTGGCTCTGACTCTGGAAAGGGGGGTAATAGCAGGCGGGATTTTCGCGGCGGTGGACCCATGGGTGGGTCCCGTTTTGCCGGTCATTCTGTCCAACGTCCCCACTTTTGTTCCGGATGCGCTCCTGCTCCCACATGTAAGGAAGCTGGGGGAGGTGTGGTCAGGGCTCACCAAACTGTTGTACAGGTTTGACGATCCTGAGATGCAGCATATATATACGTTAAAGCGTCGCGTGTATATACAGTTGGCACAGGGGACGGACACGGAGGGGAGTTTTGAGGTGGAGGTGGATGATTTCTCCTATCGCGTGTTCTGGAATGCGGGCCAAGTGCGTTGCCACGCTTGCAAAAAGGTGGGGCATTTTCGCAAGAATTGTCCCAAGACCCGGGCTGCCAGTTCCACCACGATGGCACGGGAAAGCACTACAGGCCCATCTGGGCTGCTGGTTTTACCACGGTGGCACGTGAAGGCTCTACTCCCCTACACCCAACCCCTATCCCCCCACCACCCCCATGTCCCGTAACTGTGGCGGTGGATGCCGGAGAAGTGCGTAGGCTGGATGGGAAGGTTTGGGAGCATCAGAAGGGGAGGAAAGTCAAGAAAAAGAAGAAACATCTCCAGGCGGATCCCCTAGAAGATGATCACCTCCAAGCGGGACCCCAGGCAGCAGATAATTTCATGCTCGCCTCTGAGATAGACGGTAGTGTGGAGGTAGAGGCTTCTGCAATGGAGCTCACCGTACCACCGTACGCCAGTGGTTCGAAGAGGAGGAGGAATGGGTCCTCCGATACAGAGAAGGGCCCTGAAGTTCAGGGGCAACCTGAAGGAGAGCCTTCCCCTCCTGTTGAGGTGGGGTACCCAGGGCACGTTTCCTCTGAGGGGGAGGATGCCTATGTAGGTCTGGGACCACCTAAGAGTGGCGATATATTACTCTTGAGGGCTGTTCCCCCAGAGAACACGTCTGCTAGCTTAATGGATGACCAGGGGCAGCCTGAAGGGGGGGACTTGGGTGAGGGGGTGGGTCCCCAACGTGAGCTCCCCGTTGAGGCTACAATCCCAGTTGAGGGGTGTGAAGGCCCACTGGTTGAGGGAGCAGGGGAGACTCCAGTAACATCGGCCCCTGAGGGTCACAGTGAGGTGATTCACCTGGTGGTGGGGGACGGGGACTCTATGGGTGACGGTGCAGGGGCGGATACCCTGGGTGCGGAGGAGGGCAAGATCGTTTTGGATCGTGTCCTTAGGTCGGACTCCAGACAGACCCGCTTACAGCAAGGCCCGGAGACTTGCTCTGACTTCACTGTTCCCAATCCGGTTACAGAGGGCGGTGGGAGCGTGCAGGAGACTGGCCAATTGTCAGATAGCTTGCTGCGGTCAGAGGCACCGGTACCTGGCCCTGTCACTGATAACCATATAACCATATAACCATATAACAATTACAGCACGGAAACAGGCCATCTCGACCCTTCTAGTCCGTGCCGAACACGTATTCTCCCCTAGTCCCATATACCTGCGCTCAGACCATAACCCTCCATTCCTTTCCCGTCCATATAACTATCCAATTTATTTTTAAATGATAAAAATGAACCTGCCTCCACCATCTTCACTGGAAGCTCATTCCACACAGCCACCACTCTCTGAGTAAGAAATTCCCCCTCATGTTACCCCTAAACTTCTGTCCCTTAATTCTCAAGTCATGTCCCCTTGTTCGAATCTTCCCTACTCTCAGTGGGAAAAGCTTATCCACGTCAACTCTGTCTATCCCTCTCATCATTTTAAAGACCTCTATCAAGTCCCCCCTTAACCTTCTGCGCTCCAAAGAATAAAGCCCTAACTTGTTCAACCTTTCTCTGTAACTTAGTTGCTGAAACCCAGGCAACATTCTAGTAAATCTCCTCTGTACTCGCTCTATTTTGTTGACATCCTTCCTATAATTAGGCGACCAAAATTGTACACCATACTCCAGAATTGGCCTCAACAATGCCTTGTACAATTTTAACATTACATCCCAACTTCTATACTCAATGCTCTGATTTATAAAAGCCAGCACACCAAAAGCTTTCTTTACCACCCTATCTACATGAGATTCCACTTTCAGGGAACTGTGCACAGTTATTCCAAGACCCCTCTGTTCACCTGCATTCTTCAATTCCCTACCATTTACCATGTACGTCCTATTTTGATTTGTCCTGCCAAGATGTAGCACCTCACACTTATCAGCATTAAACTCCATCTGCCATCTTTCAGCCCACTCTTCCAACCGGCATAAATCTCTCTGTAGACTTTGAAAATCTACTTCATTATCCACAGCCCCACCTATCTTAGTATCATCTGCATACTTACTAATCCAATTTACCACACCATCATCCAGATCATTGATGTACATGACAAACAACAGTGGACCCAACACAGATCCCTGTGGCACCCCACTAGTCACTGGCCTCCAACCTGACAAACAACCATCCACCTTTACTCTCTGGCATCTCCCATTCAGCCACTGTTGAATCCATCTTGCTACTCCACCATTAATACCCAACCACTGAACCTTCTTAACCAACCTTCCGTGAGGAACCTTGTCAAAGGCCTTACTGAAGTCCATATATACAACATCCATGGCTTTACCCTCATCAATTTCCCGAGTAACCTCTTCAAAAAATTCAAGAAGTTTAGTCAAACATGACCTTCCAGGCACAAATCCATGTTGACTGTTCCTAATCAGCCCCTGTTTATCCAGATGCTTATATATTATCTCTAAGTATCCTTTCCATTAATTTGCCCACCACTGACGTCAAACTAACAGGTCTATAATTGCTAGGTTTACTCTTAGACCCCTTTTTAAACAATGGAACAACATGCGCAGTACGCCAATCCTCCGGCACTATTGCCGTTTCCAATGACATTTGAAATATTTCTGTCATAGCCCCTGCTATTTCTACACTAACTTCCCTCAATGTCCTAGGGAATATCCTGTCCGGACCTGGAGACTTATCCACTTTTATATTTCTCAAAAGTGTCAGTACTTCCTCTTCTTTGAATCTCATAGTTTCCATAGCTACTCTACTTGTTTCCCTTACCTCACATAATTCAATATCCTTCTCCTTGGTGAATACCGAAGAAAAGAAATTGTTCAATATCTCCCCCATCTCTTTTGGCTCTGCAGATAGCTGTCCACTCTGACTCTCTAATGGACCAATTTTATCCCTCGTTATCGTTTTGCTATTAATATAGCTGTAGAAACCCTTTGGATTTACTTTCACCTTACTTGCCAAAGCAACCTCGTATCTTCTTTTAGCTTTTCTAATTTCTTTCTTAAGACACTTTTTACATTTTTTATACTCCTCAAGCACTTCATTTACTCCATGCTGCCTATAATTATTGTAGATCTCCCTCTTTTTCCGAACTAAGTGTCCAATTTCCCTTGAAAACCATGGCTCTTTCCAATTTTTACTATTTCCTTTCAACCGAACAGGGACATAAAGATTCTGTACTCTTAAAATTTCACCTTTAAATGTCCTCCATTTCTCTTCCACATCTTTCCCATAAAACAAACTGTCCCAATTTACTCCTTTTAAATCCTTTCGCATCTCCTCAAAGTTAGCCTTTCTCCAATCAAAAATCTCAACCCTAGGTCCAGTTCTGACCCTCTCCATAATTATATTGAAACTAATGGTATTGTGATCACTGGTCCCGAACTGTTCCCCAACGCATACCTCTGCCACCTGACCCGTCTCATTTCCTAACAGGAGGTCCAGCACCGCACCTTCTCTAGTAGGTACTTCTATGTATTGCTGCAAAAACTATCCTGCACACATTTTACAAACTCCAACCCATCCAGCCCATTTACAGAATGTGTTTCCCAGTCTATGTGTGGAAAATTGAAATCTCCCACAATCACTACCTTGTGCTTACTACTAATATCTGCAATCTCCTTACATATTTGCTCCTCCAATTCTCGCTCCCCATTTGGCGGTCTATAATACACCCCTATGAGTGTTGCTACCCCTTTCCCATTTTCTCAGTTCCACCCAAATAGCCTCCCTAGAAGAGCCCTCTAATCTATCCTGCCAAAGCACTGCTGTAATATCTTCCCTGATAAGCAATGCAACACCTCCACCTCTTGCCCCTCCAATTCTATCACACCTGAAGCAACGAAATCCTGGAATATTTAGTTTCCAATCACAGCCCTCCTGCAACCATGTTTCACTGAACGCCACAACATTTAAGAAACCCACCCTCTCTTATTCTCTGTTTGTCTTTTTCTTCTCTCTCCCCTACATTTTGGGTCAGAGTGCTTCCATTCTCTGCCTCCTGCCTCACACACTGACTGCTAGCTTTCCCAATTTGTATCCTGGGGGTGGGATGGTGACAGAGGAGGGACTGTGTGATGTGGCTGGAATGCCCACCTCACAGAGAGGGGTGAGCGAGGCGGCTGAGGGTAGTAACTTTCCGGACTCGGGCTCGGACATTGAGTGCGAGGAGGAGGGGTACCCGGAGTCCATCGACAGTGATTTGACGGACTGCTCCACCCGCGGCCCCGTGTCTCGACTTGTCGAAGTCTGGGAACTCCGGAAGTTCTTAAAGGACACTAGAGGGAGTAGGAACAAGGTGGATTTGGCTGTCGACCGCTGGTCGGACCTGATGGCGCCCATGCAGTCCATTCATGCCATCCTTCAGAAGAAGGGGAATGAGGCGGGGCTAGTACGAAATGAGAGGCGCCAGTTCCAAGAACTTTTTAAGGCCCTAAAGAGAGGGCGGAAGGGTAGGGGTGGCTCCAATCCATCACCGGGGACGGGTAAAAGATCTAGTGTACTTTCAAAATGAAGCTCACTATAGCCAGCCTGAATATCAATGGGGCAGGGGGTTTCTCCGTAGGTTTCACCATCTCTCAGTGCTCAGGGACGGGAGGTATGCGGTGAGCTTCCTGCAGGAAACACACACTGTGGCTAGTGATGAACCCACCTGGCTCCTGGAGTGGGAAGGGGGGGTCTACATGAGTCATCTCAGCTCCAAATCGAGTGGAGTAGCCTTCCTCTTGGCCCCGACTTTCAAGCCGGAGATCCTCAAAGTGCAGGACGTTGTACCAGGCCGTTTGCTGTATCTGGCCGTGCGCTTGGATGGCGTGCCATTACACTTCGTTAATGTGTACGCCCCCAAGATCGGCGCAATGCAGACGCGCTTAACAAGGGAAGTGACCACGTTGTTGAATACTATCGACCGTGGGGAGTGTGTTTTCCTTGGGGGAGATTTTAATTGTGCCCTCGAGACAAGAGATCGCTCTGGCGTTCAGCGTGACCCGGGAGCAGTAAAGACTTTGAGGGAGATGGTGGACTCTTTTGAGCCGGTAGATGCTTGGCGGAATTTCCATCCTGACTCTAACGCCTTCTCGTACAGGTTTGAGGGTGGTGGTTCCCGTATTGATCATTTATACGTGTCCAAGGCCTATGTCTCCTGTGTTTCGGCGGCCTCCATGCAGCCGGCGCCATGCTCGGACCATTGCCTGGTGTGAGTGGACTTTATCCCAGCACGCACACGGGCAGGGTCCGCGTACTGGCATTTTAATAGCCAGCTGTTGGAGGATCGCCGATTCCGGGATTCATTCAGGCAGTTCTGGGCGAGGTGGAGAGAGACGCAGGGGCGTTTCCTTTCCCTAAGGCAGTGGTGGGATGTGGGGAAGGCCTACGTCCGTCTGTTTTGCCAGGACTATGCGAGGGGGTCGACCAAGGCGCGGGACTCTGGGATCAGACGGCTTGAGAGAGAGTTGCTCGACTCGGAGGCTCGTCTGGATCAGATGGTGGGGCTTCGTGTGAGTGGGAGGAATACCAGGAGAAGAAGGGAGCACTGAGGGACTTGCAGCTTAGGAGGTCCCGGAGTGCGTATGTGAGGTCGCGGGTCCAGATGTTGCACGACCTGGACCGCGCCTCCCCCTTTTTCTTTTCTCTGGAGAAGGGGCGAGGGCCCGCAGGCAGCTTGTAGAGTTGCTTGCGGATGATGGCTTCTCTGTCACAGATCCAGAGAGCATTGGTGCCTCAGTTCGGTCTTTCTACAGGACTCTGTTCTCGGCTGGCACATCGAGTGGGGAGGCGCAAGAAGTCCTGTGGGAGGGCTTACCCATAGTGTGCAATGATGTGGCTGAACACCTGGATGATCCCCTAACTCTGGACTGTTGCCCTGCACCAGCTCAGGAGGGGCAAGTCTCCAGGGCTGGATGGGCTGACTGTGGAGTACCTTAGAGCCTTCTGGGATGTCCTGGGGGGCGACTCTATGAAGGTCCTGGGGGAGAGCCTGGCGACCGGGGAGATGCCTATCTCTTGGCGCAGGGCAGTAGTTGTCCTGCTGCCCAAGAAAGGCGATCTTCACCTTTTGAAGAACTGGCGCCCGGTCTCTCTCCTCAGCACGGACTATAAAGTCTTTGCACGGGCATTGGCGAATCGCCTGGGTCACGTGCTGTCCCAGGTGATCCACCCTGACCAGTCGTACACAGTCCTGGGCCGGTCCATCCAGGACAATATCCATCTGCTCCAGGACCTGATCCATCTGTCCCAGGGGGCTGGTCAGTTGGTCGCCTTTCTCTCCCTCGACCCGGAGAAGGCGTTTGACAGGGTGGAGCACGACTATCTTCTTTGGACTCTGCAGGCGTTCGGATTTGGACCGCATTTTGTGGCCTGGGTCCAACTTTTATATACTGCTGCAGAATGCCTTGTTAAGGTCAACGGCTCTTTGTTGGCCCCCATTCCCTTTGGGAGGGGAGTTCGTCAGGGATGTCCCATGTCCGGCCAGCTGTATTCCATCTGTGTCGAGCCTTTCCTGTGCCTTCTCCGGAGGCGGTTGACAGGCCTGGTTTTACCGGGGCCAGGGATGGAGGTGGTTTTCTCGGCCTACGCCGATGATGTCCTTCTGATGTTCACCGACCCTGTTGACCTGTGGAGGATGCGTGACTGCCAGCAGGTTTTCTCGGCTGCATCCTCCGCCAGGATCAACTGGGGGAAGTGTTCTGGTCTCTTAGTGGGTGGGTGGTAGGTGGGCTCCCTGCCGGAGGAGATGGCAGGTTTTGCGTGGAGTACCACGCACCTCCTCTATCTGGGGGTCTACCTGAGTCCCGCTGAGGAGGGGTGGCCGGCGAAATGGCAGGAGCTGGAGGCGAAAGTGGTCGCCCGGCTGGGACGTTGGTCTGGCCTACTTGGTGTGCTCTCTTATCGGGGCAGGGCTGTAGTTATAAACCAGCTGGTGGCCTCTCTGCTGTGGTACCGGATGGCCACTATGGTCCCATCCTCTTATTTTATAACCATGTTACAGAGGAGATTGGTCAACTTCTTCTGGGGGGAGAGGAACCACTGGGTCTCTGCTGGGATTCTGAGTCTCCCGCTGGAGGAGGGTGGTCAGGCGCTGGTCTGTATTCGTACCCAGGTGGCGGCTCTCCGACTCAGGACCCTGCGGAGGTACGTCTACTCGGACTACCCTCATAAATGGCACGTGCTGGCAACGTACTTTTTCCGTCAGAGGCGGTGCCTTCAGGAGGGCTCCCGGCTCCCGGTAGCGGGCATGAGTCGACGCGCTAGGCGGGAGTTGCCTGGCTTTTACCGTGAACACCTGAAGGCCAGGAATTTGGTCACCTTCAGCCAGGGACCTGCTCCTCAGGGGGAGGGGGGTGTCGTGGCTGGAACGGTGGGTGTCGAGGAGAGGCGTGTACATGGAGCGATTGCGGACGAGCTTACCCCCGCTCAGTCGGAATTGTTCATAGGGCCCATGGCCCGGGACCCTCCCCGAGAGCCGGCCCCATGCAACATGAGCCGCCTTTCTGAGATGCCCAGTGTGCCATTCTGTGGCGCGGAGAGGCGCGTACTGTACAGGCTGCTCTTGCACACTCTCCACTTCCTCGCCCTCGTCTTCCGTCCAGACACACCCTGGCGGTCCGTGTTACCACCTGACGAGGGGAGCGTTCCCCAGTGGAGGTCTCTCTACAAGGGAGTCCTCCCCCTTTACATCGGGGACCTGGGGTGGAGAGTTTTGCACAAAGCTGTGGCCTGTAATAGGTACTTGAGCCGGTTCACGGACTCTTCCCCTGCTTGTCATTTCTGCGGTGAGGAAGAGACCGTGTTCCACGTGTATATAGAGTGCGAGAGGTTGCAGCCCCTGTTTCAGTTCTGAAAGGGCTGCTCCTCAAGTTTTGGCTACATTTTAGTCCAACGCTATTAATCAATGGGCACCCGGTACAGAGGGGGGAGGGTCGGGAGGGAGGAGGGGGTCTCCCTGTCGGTCTGCTCCTGGGCCTGGCCAAGATGGTCCAGGCAGCGGGCGGTCGATGGCCGCACAGCGGTCGGCCGCCTGCCCCTTTTCCGGGGTTACGTCCGTGCCCGCGTGTCCCTAGAGAGGGAACACGCGGTGTCCACGGGGACTGTGGAGGCCTTCTGTGAACGCTGGTCACCGCAGGAGGTTGAATATATTATAGATAAAAATGTTAATATTTTAATTTGATAATTTTGTTTAAGTGTTTTTTAAATTGTGTGAGCTTTCTACCCTCCCTTGTAAATTGTACATTTGTTTAAAAATCTAATAAAAAAAACATTTACGGAAAAAAAAAGAAAAAAAAAAAAGAGCGGGGCCAAGAAAATTGAAGATAGACACAAAATGCTGCAGTAACTCAGCGGGGCCGGCAGCATCTCTGGAGAGAAGTAATGGGTGATGTTTCAGATCAAGATCCTTCTTTCAGACTGAAGAAGGGTCTCGACATGAAACGTCATCGATTCCTTCTCTCCAGAGTTGCTGCCGGTCCCGCTGAGTTACTCCTGCATTTTGTGTCCATCTTCAAATGACGTCACGTGCTCCAGATGGCTGTGTGGTCGAATGAAGTCGCGCGCAATGTTCGCGGGACCGTCACGCCTCAACGCGACCACGAGGTCGCGTAATTAGCGTGCCAAGGACACGTAAGTGGGACAGGGGCTGAACCCCATTGAGATAATAATCTGCCCCCTTGTTTTTGCCACCAAAGTGGATAACCTCACATTTATCTATATTATACTGTCCCCCTTCTCTTGACCACAACTCCCCAGTCTTCTCCCCACCTGACCCAATTGACCCCTGGCTTTCTATCACCAATTATCAATCTCTCAAGTGTAGGAAGGAACTGCACATGTTAGTTTACACTGAAGATAGACACAAAATGCTGGAGTAACTCAGCAGGACAGGCAACATCTCTGGAGAGAAGGAATGGGTGACGTTTCTGAAGATGGGTCTCAACCCAAAATGTCGTGCCTGCCTATGTTCTTTTCCTCCCCATGAAGTTTACACTTGCCACATCTGCCCCTGCTAGCTTCCATCTCATTGCAGCCCCTGGATCTCCCTCCACCACCTCATTGGCACTTTCCCCCGTCCTTCCTTGTGTCAGTCTGCAGTTTGTAACCAGGAAACCCATGTCAATAAAAATCTATCAGGTAATGTGGTGAAGCTTGTTGTCCTGAATATTAAATAACATGCCTCATCCTATTCCATCTCACACTTATTATCCAAGCCTTTAACCGATTAACCTTCACACTTACTCCTTTGATCGGTGGAGCGGATAGCTGCTCCTATTTTATGCTGATGCAACATGCTCAGAATAAGCTGGTACCTTAAAAAAGGACATTTCTGCGCAGAGCATCACCACGTGAGTAGCTTATGCAAAACAAATTTACTTCACTTGTTATTGTCAAATTCAGGTAAACCTGATCTGATAAATA
The DNA here is from genome assembly GCA_038087875.1 of Malacoraja senta. Classification (NCBI taxonomy): domain Eukaryota; kingdom Metazoa; phylum Chordata; class Chondrichthyes; order Rajiformes; family Rajidae; genus Malacoraja; species Malacoraja senta. The sequence goes on from CM075977.1 coordinate 108,676,025, forward strand.
TAACTTGTTTCTTTAATGGTTGCAGTATCAATTTTGATGCTTATTATTTATCCATTATGCAGACTCCCTGAATGCCTTCAACTAACAAAGTATGATGTTTTGTGTTACAACATAAAGGTTAGAAGTTATCCCTTTGAGTATCTGTTCTCCAGTTACTAATTTAATTTAATTCTCTTGATGATACTTGTGGTTATTAACTTTAGCTTAATGTGCCTGACCTACTTCTGGCTGCAGATGGCAAGATTTACCAGTGCCAACAGTAATTTTTATCACAGAAGTCTTAATGTGTAAAGTTAGAATTTTCAAAGTCTGAAAATGTTTGAATAAATATACTTCAAATATTATGGCAAATAAGCATTCAAAATTAGATTAATTCTCAAGCCAATTCTACTGATAGATCACAGAACAGCCCTGAGTAGAATTTACACAGTGGATGTTGTCTCAAGAGTGCTGCCATGACACAAATGTGGTGCTACTTATTATAGGGCTAATTTTGACTATAATTAGCGTTGCAACTTCACAGGCTGAAAGCTGCGAACAGATCCAAAACCTGTTATTATTGTTATGTTTATAGCCCCAATTTTATTCATAAAATAGAAAATAATTATAATCAAAGTGCTAACACAAAAAGTCCCACACATTTAGCCTGTTACAATGAAATATGATTAATGTTTATTGAAGACACAAGGAGGTGCAGATGCTGGATTCTTGAGCAAAACACAAAGTGTTGGAGCAACTCAGTGAGTCAGGCAACATCTGTGGAGGGAATGGAGTGCAACATTTCAGGTCAGGACCCTTCTTCAGACTGACTGTAGTGGGGGGGGGGGGGAGGGCAGTTGGAAAACAGTTTATTAAGTGTTAATGATTACTTTGTTCTGCTTTAATTTTGATAATGTGAAAGTCTCTGGCCACATGAGATCCTGCAACATAAAAGCACCACCAGGCTGGCAAACTCATCAGGTGAGGTTGCAAGATGGCTGGTAAAGGAGGTGAATACATTCATCCTGTACACATGTGTGAAAAGAGCTCTGTTAATGTCTCTCTCCTTCATAAGCTCAGAAATAATGATGACAGGCTGTTTCATAATTCCTTTGATAATAATTTAGTTTATGCCTGCATGCAATAATATTGGCAAATATCTGGAGATAATAGACAATAGACAATAGACAATAGACAATAGGTGCAGGAGTAGGCCATTCAGCCCTTCGAGCCCTTCGAGGCACTGCCATTCAATGTGATCATGGCTGATCATCCCCAATCAGTACCCCGTTCCTGCCTTCTCCCCATATCCCCTGACTCTGCTATTTTTAAGAGCCCTATCTAGCTCTCTCTTGAAAGCATCCAGAGAACCTGCCTCCACCGCCCTCTGAGGCAGAGAATTCCATAGACTCACCACTCTCTGTGAGAAAAAGTGTTTCCTCGTCTCCGTTCTAAATGGCTTACTCCTTATTCTGATGAACCAGGGGAGATGGAGAGGGTGGAAGCACAGAGTCTTTTACCCAGAGTAAAAGAATCAAGAACCAGAGGACATAGGCTTACGGTGAGAGGGGCAAGAATTAATAGGAATCTGATGGATAACTTGTTCATTCAGAGGATGGTAGGTATATGGAACAAGCTGCCAGAGGAGGTAGTTGATGCAGGTACAATATCAACAGTTAAAAGACATTTGGACAGATACATGGATTGGAAAGGTTTAGAGCGATCTGGGTCAAATGTGGGCGAGTGGGACCAATGTGGATGGGACAACTTGGTCAAAATGAACAAGTGTGGGCAAAGGACCTGTTTCTGTGCTGAATGTCTTTATGACTCTATTCATATTTCTTAAGTTTCTTTTGACATTGGAGACACATCAAGACAATGCCAACTCACAGAGCAACCCCATTAATGCTGTCCCCCCACATATTTCCCTGCATGTTGGCCTTTATAACAAGAGGATTTGAATATAGGAGCAAAGAGTTCCTTCTGCAGTTGTACAGAGCCCTAGTGAGACCACACCAAAGTATTGTGTGCAGTTTTGGTCCCCTAATTTGAGGAAGGACATTCTTGCTATTGAGGGAGTGCAGCGTAGGTTTACAAGGTTAATTCCCGGGATGGCGGGACTGTCATATGTTGATAGAATGGAGCGACTGGGATTGTACACTCTGGAGTTTAGAAGGATGAAACAGCCTGTCATCATTATTTCTCATCCTTATTGAAACTTATAAGATTATTAAGGGTTTGGACACGCTAGAGGCAGGAAACATGTTCCCGATGTTGGGGGAGACCAGAACCAGGGGCCACACACAGTTTAAGAATAAGGGGTAAGCCATTTAGAACGGAGATGAGAAAAAACTTTTTTACCCAGAGAGTTGTGAGTCTGTGGAATTCTCTGCCTCAGAGGGCGGTGGAGGCAGGTTCTCTGGATACTTTCAAGAGAGAGTTAGATTTAGCTCTTGAGGCTGTGCCCTCTGGTCCTAGACTCTCCCACCAGTGGAAACATTGTCTCCACATCCACTCTATCAAGAGTTTTCAAGAGAGAGTAAAAGGCCTGTCTCACGAGTCTGCGGTCATTGGCGGCGAAACGGGAAGAATCTGCCGCCATAGACCGCGCACTCGTGAGAACGTACAATTCCGGGACCGTGCGGCGGTGTTCCCAACACCGCACGGTGCTAAAATAAAACCGACAATGTCGGAAACTATATACTCACCGCACAACCTCCACCAGTGATGCACGAGTGCGGCACGGCCGCCCGCACGGGCCGCCGCCAGTGTGGCTCGAGCGCCGTGCGTCAAACCTCCACTGCCACAGCCTCTGCCAGTGAGGCACGTGCCTCCGCCAGTGAGGCACGTGTGCGGCACGGCCGCAGGCACAGCCACCGCTACAGCGCCGCGATGAGGATGGCCGCCGCCACAGCCGCCGCTGGTGAGTCACGTGCGGCGGGCCGACGTCATCGCAGTCGGCCCGCCCTTTTTTTTACTTACCGCAAGCACGTGGGACCCGCCGTGTTTGAATTAACTCGGCCCCCGCGCAGCATCCATGCGGCGCTCCGGTGGATAGGCTCGACGCTCTCGCCGTTGCCGCGCGGTCCCCGCTACCGGCGACGCCGCGCTTCACCGCCGATGACCGCAAACAGGTAAGACAGAGGCTTTAGATTTAACTCTGAGGGCTAACAAGGGATATGAGGAGAAGGCAGGAATGGGGTACTGATTGTGGATGATCAGCCATGTTCACAGTGAATGGCGGTGCTGGCTGGAAGGGCCAAATGGCCTCCTCCTGCACCTATTGTCTATGTTTCTATGTTAACTCTTCTTGACACAAGCTCAGGAGCACCTCTATTACTGCAGAAAGCTACGAAAGTTCAGCATGTCTCCATGAGTCTTGTCTTGGCAATTTCTACAGATGTCCCACAGAAAGCATCTTATTCAGATGCATCACAGCTTGGTGGCAGCTGCTCTGCCCAAAACTGCAAGATATTACAGAAAGTGATAAATACAGCCCAGTCCATTCCACAAACTAATCTTCCCCACACCCTCCATCGACTCCATTTAAACTTGATACTGCCTCAAGAAACCAGCGAACATAATCATGCAGGGGCGGAAATCGCTATCAATACATGGGGGGGGAAACAATTTTTTTCGATACCCACTCATGCGCACACACACACATGAGGCTTTGGAGGCTTCGGCCATGGGCCCTGTGGACAGTAACATTGAGATCTGACCTGGTTGGTGATTTACTCCGAACTCCAGCAACACCAGCTTCATCCGCCCCGAATCGTGGGGCTTCAATCGTTCACGGGGCCTTTCATCGCCCGGCAGGGGGTTCAACATTGGGGGCCTCAATCGCCTTGATGCAGCAATTTGACCACGGGACGGTGGAAGATCCTGGGTGATGAAAGGCCCCGCGAATGGGCCGATTCAAGCTCCGCTCTATGATCTTTGCTCCACCAGGACATCTCCCTCCTCCAATGATCCCGCCCCCCCATTGCCTGCTGACCGACGTCTCTCTCGTCCAATCGGCGTCCTCGATCATCAGTCCCACACCCACTGTCTTGCAGAATGCAGAGATTTTTAATAGATTTTTTTCACCGAGTTTTAAAATCCGGATTATAAAACATGGGGGGGATGGTCTCCCACCTCTCAAAGCATGAGGGGGACGTGTGTCCCCCTGTCTCTCCCTGTACCCCCCTGTCGCCCCCGGGATTTCTGCCCATGTAATCATGGACTGCTCACAATCCGATCATTCTCTCTTGCATCCCTCTCTGGTCGGACAGACAGTGAGAAAGCTTGAAAGCATGTACCACAAGGTTCAAGGTTGAGTGCATCTCTCACAGCAATGAATTCCTGATCTTCCAATCTACCCTGTTGCTGCACATTTTTTAACCTGCTCATTCTCTGTAGCTGTGACACTATATTCTGCACTCTGTTTATTTCCTCATTTGCACTATCTGTTGTATAAGGTGTGATTTGCCTGGATAGCATACAAAGCAAAGGTTTTCACGGCATGTCAATATATATGACAATAATAAATCAATACCAATACACCCATTAACATATTAATTTCCTCAACCCAACCACCCACCCCTCTCTGATACTTTTCCTCACAGTCATAGAGTCATACAGCACGGTAAATGCCTCTTCGTCCTAACTCGTCTATGCCGACCATGATACGCCATTTGCCTGCATTTGGCCCATATCACCCTACACTTTTCCTATTCATGTACCTAAGTGTCTATTAAATGTTGTTATAACAGGTTCATAGTTCCCAGGTTTCCTTACTATCAGCTACCTCGCCCTTCATTTTAACAGGAACATGCATGCCTCTCACCATCACTCTTTTAAATACATCCCAATTTCCAGAAGTCTCTTTGCCTGAAAACATCCTACTCCAATCAACTTTAGCAGGTTCCTATCCAATGCCATCAAAGTTGGCCTTGCCCCAAATATATTCTTAATATAACTCTCGGTGTATCCAATTATCACGTGAAATTAATGCAACTCTGACCTCATCTTGTGTCGGAAGGAACTGCAGATGATGGTTTATACTGAAGATAGACACAAAATGCTGGAGTAACTCAGAGGGTCAAGCAGCATCTCTGGAGAAAAGGAATAGGTGATATTTCAGGTCAGAATCTAAAAAAGCGTTCCGACCAAAATAGTCACTCATTCCCTGACCAGTCACTCCATCATTTTTTGTCTATCTTCAAATCTCATCTTTTTTTGTTTAACAGAACCACAGAATAGATAGCAAATTGTTGCACTCACCACTAAAAAAACTGGTTCTGGAGATAACATGCCTGTTGGAGTGCTTGGCAGTCAGAAACAGATAAATCAGGAGTCCGGCAGCTAACTGGTCCAGCATCATCACATCCACATTAAAGAAAGCACTCACTTATGTAGACATACTGGTCAAATAGACCAACTTACTAATGCCACTCAGTGAACAATGATCATGTACATAATATTCTTCCATTCGTAATTCTAATGTCTTTAATATTCCATGGCGGATTCAAGTATCACATAACATGTAATGCAGTGAGGACTATTAGCAAAGGTCACTCTGAAGATCCACCAACATCGACTACATGCAAACCATAAATAAGTTCAAGTATTCTTACCGCAGTGGGCTTGATAAAGAGAACACAAGTAAACTAAGAAACAAGAGCAGTAGGTCAGCAGGACCTTCAAGCACGAGGCACCATTTAATATGCTCACAGCTAATCTTTGCTGTGCATTACTGCTGTTCTGTATCATTTCTCCATACTCCTCTGTTCCTCAATCTATCAGATATTCATCCAAATCCACCTACTTTTGAAATGTTTCTATGATCCAGCTCCACTGCCTGCCAAGGCAGTAAATTCACCAATTTGTGATCAAATTTCTATGTACCTCAGTTTTAAATGACTCTTGTAGTTATGTTTCTTTTTTCAAGACACTGCTACGAGTGAAAAATATCCCAATAACTTCGCCATGGGATTTTATATGTTTGCACAACATCACCCCTTTTTCTAAACTGCAAGGAATACAGGCCCAAAACTGTTTTGTTTCTTTTATTAGAACAACTCCATCATCCCAGGAATTAGCCTAGTGAATCTCCTTTGGACCGACTCCAATGTTATGATAAGTTTTCTTATGTGAGGGGAATAAAACTATACAGATTATTCCATGTGAGGCCTCACCAACACCCTGTGCTGCCACGTCTGCAGACAATTCCTCTCTCTCTACATTCCTCTTCTGATCTAATCATGAGTTACACCTGCATTCACTCTGCTTCACTCATCAGTCAAGGGTTACAGTATATACCTGCTATCTACAGTACATTCACTCCCTGTTGACTAATCACTTCAATATTCAGTCGGTTACGTTCACGTTTGGATTTTGGTTTTCTCCTGGACTTGTCTCATTGTGCTTGCATTCGAATCCTCTCCATTCCTGAGCCATCTGACAGATTAGTCTGCTGGCATGGACTCGGCAGGCAACCTTGGTCAGGCCGACCAGAGATTGTGTGCCCTCAATCCCAAGATAGAGGATTATTTATTGGCTCGTTTACGCAGGGCTGTTCAACACCAAGGCTCCAATCTCGGCGCCGATGAGGCTCAAATAGACCAACTTACTGGTCGAATAGACCAACTTACTGGTCGAATAGACCAACTTACTGGTCGAATAGACCAACTGACTAATACCATCCAGCAGTTAACAACCGGTGTCTACCAGCTTCTGGTAAACATCACACTGCCGCCAGATCCTCCCAACTCTGCTGCTGCCTCTCCACCTCCGTTCACTACAACCTTATCCAATCCGTTAAGGAATCAGTTCTTCCCACCCCGGGAAGGTACCATGGCGATCCAACTGCCTGCGGGTTGTTTTTGTCCCAGTGCTCCTTGATTTTTGAGCTACAACCATCCTGCTTCAGCACAAAACGCTCCAAGGTTGCCTATGCCATCTCCCTGCTGTCTAGACGTGCTTCAGCCTGGGTAGAGCTGGCTGGGAGAGACAGCTAGATTTCTGTCACGACTTTGCCCATTTTTTGGCTGTGCTGGGAAGGATTTTCGACCACCCTTTATTTGGAAGAGACGCAGCCCAGAGGATGCTGCATCTCCACCAGGGGGCACACTGTTTTGCTGATTAAGCAATTGACTTTCGGACCACCACTATAGAGAGTGGTTGGTGTGATACCCATGGCCGTCCGAAGTGGGGGGTGCATGGGGTGTGACCGCACCCCTCTTATTTTCCCCAGAGTAAGAAAAAATCCCCAGCATTTTTTTTTAAATCGGAGCACAATCAGCATTTCCACTTTGTGGGAAATCACCCGAAATTCTGGTTCCAGCCACTGGGGGAGAAAGAAATGCGCAGTTGGGGAAGCGACGCAAAATGATGCCGTCTCTCCGCGCGTGTGCAGTGGGCCCAGGCGGGATCAGGCTCCCATTTGTGCTTCACCCATTAAGCTCGATGCCTCGCATCTACTCCAGGTAAGTAGTGGGGTGGGGGGGGTGCGGTGCGGCGCGGCATGGCGTCTGCCCGGTCCAGTGTTTCCATCCGCGGCGTCCGGGGGGGGTGCGGTGTGTGGTGTTTGCCCGCCCGCCCAGTCCAGCGATTCCATCCGCAGCGTCGGAGCCTCACCAACCAGGCGACCAGGAGACCGTCCTCCCGTCGCCGGGCGGGAGCGGCTGTAACCCCAACACCAGACGCCGCTGCGGCGGGGCCCGCTGCCCTCATCTCCCCCCGCCGCTGGGACCCAAGCCATCTTCCGCCCTCGCCACCCCCGCTGACCCCCGATGGCCCATGCCAACTTCATCTCCCCCCCGCTGGGCCCACGCCACCTTCATCTCCCCCCCCCCCACTGGGCCCATGCCACCTTCATCTCCCCCCCCCCCCCGCTGGGCCCACGCCACCTTCATCTTCACCCCCCCCCCTCGCTGGGCTCACGCCACCTTCATCTTCGCGCTCCCCCCGCCAGAAAGAGGGGGGGATGTGAAAGGGGGAGGGGGAGAGAGACGGGGGAAGGGAAGGGGGAGAGAGATGGGGAGGGGAGAGGGAAAGGGGGAATATCTTTAATGAGATTGTAAAATTGAGGTAGGTTTTAGAGCTATTATATTTTTTCCTCATGAATAATATCAAATAACATCAAACAGTTGGAACTACTTTCTTTGCCTTGATAACAATACTGAAAAATATGAATTCAAAAGTTTGTGACTCTTTTTGCAGCATATTTTTAATATAATTTGAATATTACAAAAATCTGCATGTTTTCATAGTCATCATGGATCTGTCTGCTGTAATGCAGCAGTCCATTGATGATGTTGCTGCTGTGGAAGCTAGGCAGAAGATGGAGTTGGAAGATCTCCTTAGTGCAGTAAAAACCAAACGTTTTATGATTCTATATCATGAGTTCTTACAAGAATTGTGAAAACTTCACATATATGCAGCCTATCAGTAAAATATTTTTTGAATACATGTCATGTCTTAAGTCCTGTTAATGATAATATTGCCCAAATAAAATATGTCACAAAATGGAGAATCTCTGTATTTGCAAAGCCTGTTTGTCCACTTTGTGTGGAAGGTTGCAAGCTGTGAGTCACGCTCCAACGAATCTGGACCCTAGATGGAAATTGAGGATAAGGCGAGGTCCAAATGTCTCTCCTTTTGTTTATATGTATGAGGGATTTGTAGAAGAGCTAAGAGGTGTTGCATATGCGTGATTAGGTTTGGTCAGATAGGGGGCGTGGTGTAAAGTACTGTTAATTATGTTTCAGAGTGTTTGTGCTGTTATCTTGTGAAGTGTGAAGCCTTGTTCAAATTGTTTATACTACCTGGAGAAATGTTTCTATTCTTTTGTAAACTGTCTTCCTGCTAGAACTTTCTGTAGAAACAATGTAATGGTGAATTTTGTGATTGGGTTCGGGAACTGTCAATAGCTATAATCTAATCACGATTCAAGAGAGTTTATTGTCATGTGTCCCAGGTAGGACAATGAAATTCTTGCTCGAACTTCTCTCGAACATGAAGGAGAGTTACATAGACCTCCTAGGACCATGTGTCGACCATGCTGCAAGTTTGAGTCGAGTGCAAATGCTTCTAAATTCGCAAATTAGGTCCCCGCAGTGGTACAGGCCCTTTAATATATCAGTGTTTTACTGACCCACATGCCCACCAATCGAGGCCCACCTGGCTCCTGGCCCCGCCCCCCGCTCAAGTAAGCTCGCGCCATGCCTCCCGCAGCTGGACTCCCACGTCCGCCCGCTCCAACTCCCCCCCCCCCCGTACAAATGCGCAGAAAGAACTAGCGTTCTGCAGATCCGGAGGTCACAGCAGGTTACAGCTGCCCACCGGAGGCCACCGGCTTCTGAATCCTTTCCGTACCCCCCGACCGATGGTAGAACATGGCTGCCCCTCCCTCCCTCCTGCTGCAAACCCAACGCGCTGCCAGTCACGGTCCTTTGATAAAAACCTTGCGACCCCCCCCTCTCCCCCTCCTCTATCTCTCTCTCTCTCTCCCCCCTCATCTCTCTCTCTCCCTCCCCCATCTCTCTCTCTCTCCCCCACCTCTCTCTCTCTCTCTCCCTCTCTCCCCACCTCTCTTCCCCTCCTCTCTCTCTCTCCCCCTCCTCTCTCTCTCTCCCCCTCCTCTCTCTCTCCCCCTCCTCTCTCTCTCTCCCCCTCCTCTCTCCCTCTCCCCCATCTCTCTCTCTCTCTCCCCTCCTCTCTCTCCCCCCTCCTCTCTCTCTCCCCCTCCTCTCTCTCTCCCCCTCCTCTCTCTTTCTCCCCTCCTCACTCTCCCCCCCTCCTCTCTCTCTCTCCCCCCTCCTCTCTCTCCCCCACCTCTCTCTCTCTCTCTCCCCCACCTCTCTCTCTCTCCCCCACCTCTCTCTCCTCTCCCCCTCCTCTCCCCCTCCTCTCCCCTCCCCCTCCCTGTTCCCCCTCCATGTTCCCCCTCTCCCTGTTCCTCCCCCTCCCTTTCCACCCCTCCCTCCATCCCTCTCCCCCTTCTCTCTTTGCCCTCACTCTCTACCCCCCCTCCCTCTCTAGACGCATCTGCAAGTTGGGGGCTATGCATCAGTAGATAGGGCGGTTATGGGGTAATAGCAAATTAATAATATTAATATATTGTCAAGGGGGGTAGTTAGCACGTGTGCAGGGGGGTAGTTAGTGTGTGGGGATGGTTAATGTGTGTGACGCCACATGCCGACGTCTATTTGTCACATATACATATAAGATGTGCAGTAAAATGAAAGTGGCAATGCTTGCGGATTGTGCAAAACAACGGAACAGGTGCTCCTGAATGTATATTGCCATTTACCACTACTACTAATGCAAGGGCATTCGTTGACCTTGCCCTGTAAACCAACCCTGGTTCTGCAAATTCTGTAATGCCACCCCCCTTTTTGAAAAGCATAATACGGGCCTCCGCTAAATCTTCATTCATGGCCTGAATGATAACCTGAAGGATGAGATGGCCTCTTGGGACCTCCCCTCCAATCTGGACTCGCTGATTGATGTAACCATCCGGTTAGATAACCGGGTCTGAGAGCGAAAGCGAGCTAAGTTATCAACAGCTCTTTACCAGTCACCTCCTCTCGTCCTAGTGAGCCTATTGTTCCACTTCCCTCTGAAGCAAGAAGCCACACACATCCTGGCCCTGATCCAGTGGAGGGGGAACCTATGCAGATCGGCCGAGAATGAGCGAGGCCAAGCTCCTGAGACATATACAGGGGAGGAGTTGTCTCTATTGTGGAGGTCCCGCACATTTCATCGCTGCTTGTCCAGTAAAAGCAACGCTCCCCAGCAAGAGAGGGATTATAGGTGATCAAGGTTTATTTCCTTGCTCTTTCCACTAGACTCACTCCTGTCACTGTCCTCATTGGAAACAATTTGTTGAAACTCGATGATCTCATTGACTCAGGGGCAGATGATAGCTTCTCTGAGATCACTCTAACTCAGAAATTCCAGATTCCCACTGTACAGGTAGAAGAGCCCTTCGAAGCCAGTGCACTTGATGGTAGTATTGGTATGGCTTCACTCACTATTCTCCCCCTAGAATTTTGTGTTTATAGTAACCACCGGGTGAGCATTCAGTTTCTGTTACTTAACTCACCTCATGTTCCAGTTGTTCTGGGTCGGCCTTGGCAGACAACTCACAACCCCACTGTTAACTGATCCACTGGCAAGATCTCCACTTGGGGGCAACATTGTCACGTTAATTGTCTTCGCTCCGCTTGTCTTCCACTCACCTCAGTGTCTTTTGCTCCTAGTAACTATCCTGACCTGTCCAAGGTAACACCCGAGTATCATGACATAGAAACATAGAAACATACAAAATAGGTGCAGGAGAATCTATATGGGAGCTGGATAACGTTAGCCCCCACTCCGTCACACCACTTTGCATCCACCCAAGATTGCTCACCTACTTATATATATATATATATATATATAATAGGTGCAGGAGGAGGCCATTAGACCCTTCGAGCCAGCACCACCATTCATTGTGATCATGGCTGATCGTCCCCTATCAATAACCCGTGCCTGCCTTCTCCCCATATCCCTTGAGTCCACTAGACCCTAGAGCTCTATCTTACTCTCTCATAAATCCATCCAGTGATTTGGCCTCCACTGCCCTCTGTGGCAGGGAATTCCACAAATTCACAACTCTCTGGGTGAAAAAGATTTTTCTCACCTCAGTCTTAAATGGCTTCCCCTTTATTCTAAGACTGTTCCCCCTGGTTCTGGATTCATCCAACATTGGGAACATTTTTCCTGCATTTAGCTTGTCCAGTCCTTTTATAATTTTATATGTTTTTTTTAAATATCCTCTCATCCTTCTAAACTCCAGTGAATACAAGCCTAGTCTTTTCAATCTTTCCTCATATGATAGTCCCGCCATCCCAGGGATCAATCTCGTGAACCTATGCTGCACTGCCTCAATCACAAGGATGTCCTTCCTCAAATGAGGAGACCAAAACTGTACACAATACTCCAGATGTGGTCTTACCAGAGCCCTATACAACTGCAGAAGAACCTCTCTACTCCTATACTGAAATCCTCTTGTTATGAAGGCCAACATTCCATTAGCTTTCTTCACTGCCTGCTGTACCTGTGTAAAAGTTCGCTTAAAAAGATAGACAAAGTACAAATTCTTAAGACCATACAAAGGTTTAATTTAACGTCTGATGGGTGTGGACCTAGAGACCCAGAGGCAACAGTTTTACGTCTGAATCTCCAGCAGCACACACAAAGAAATACCAGAAAACCCGAGTTTATTTACATACAAAACCAATTGCATGATGTAATGTACAAAAACCATTATTCACCTCCAAATATGGAGTTGTTTTTCACTCTTTGCCAAAAGCCAGTCATCCCAATGGCATCCTCTCGCCCCTTCTTATCTGATTAACCTCTTCAACTTACATTAAAAAAAACCTTGTAAGATTCAACTTAAGTAAAAAAACCTTTGTCCAAATCCCATCATGCATTACAATTGGCTTTTTACAACAGGAAAGCTTAAATATGACAACAATCAATTAATAACTAACTCTTTCATTCCTTCCTTTTTATCAGAACCTGATAACAATTATAGACCTTTGTTAGTACATAGTAGAGGCTTCAGACATTTCAGTACATAGATTAATATGATGATCAGCAATACAATAGATCCATAATGTTTTATCATTCCCCATATTCTTCCAAACATGCTAAATGGCCACCATTCTACACCTTTATTAAAGTTATGCATTTCCTCCCCCACCTCTGTAATCTTCTTTATTTCTGCAGTAATACGCTAAATCTGTAATGTTAGAAGATTCATGAGGGATGTAAGTGCAGCATTCGTGCCCTATAATAGCACAAGTACCCCTTTCTCTGCCAGAATAAAATCTAGTGCCATTCGGTTCTGGAGGACTACTACTCTCATTGCCACCATTTCAGTAATATCCTGAATGGATATCCGTACATCCAGGCTGTGCAGTGGAATTAGCTAAAGTTTCCATAGCGGATGCCATATTTTTTAATTCTTTAACTGCTCTGGAGGAAAAACGATCATCCAATACCTTTCGGATTCTGAGATACCCCTCTTGACTCTCGGGGTTCCAGCTACCTCTGTAAGATCGTGGACCACCCTCATATAGGGAACTACATAGGCTATATAGCAGCACCCATTCCAGTGGCCGTTCTTTCCCCAGTTCCTGTCCCAAGAGCTGTCATCTCCCAGTGGCATCCCTGGCACCCACGGATATGCTCATAACCCACACACAAAGTATGTTCCAATTACTGATCGTGGTGGTCCCTGAGGAGAGATTGTAGTGCATGAGCTGTTTCCCAAATATACCCCTTTCTCTGGGTAATTGCAATGACATAAGGTATTTAATGGTATACGAGGATCGCTTATTATTCTCAACCGTGGTATTTTCCCTGCCTTAGTTTCATTCACCCTCCACCGTGGTTTAAACGGGGGTGTGTACCATCCTTTAAAATTATCATATATAAGTCCCCCATATCTACGGGTCCCATTTACCCGTGGCTTGATCACTCGGCAACTATTGGACGCTGTAGTATTGCGAAAACAGAGTAGGGCCAACCCCAGAATAAAAGTAGGGTCAATAGCCCCATTGTCCTTCTTGGTTCTCCGAACCATTTACAGTCACTCAGATGAATCCAACGCGGTGATCTTCAATCTTCTTGGCGGTTGATGTTGTTGATACCACTTGGTACAGTTCTGTTCAACACAGTTTCAATTCCTTCTATCCCAATGCCTTATCAGTATGTAGTCTGACAGTATGAACTCGTCCCTGTGTTCAACTGGTAGTGGTCTCTGCTCTTCTCGTACCTTAGAATGCAGACCTGGCAAGGCATGGGTTAATTAGTGTGTATACATAATCAGTTAATCACTGAGGGCCTGTAGGTGAAACTTCCACACTTGAGTCGCACCACCAGTGGGTACGTAGCCTGTGGTCACCCTCGGTTCATAGCATCCTTCCCACAGCTCGCAGTCACCCAGCCCTGCGTCACCTGCAAATCTGCCAATGCCACCATCGCCATCACATTGCATTACATCGGCAAACTCGGTTTCTCGCAGATCTGATGGCTATCAATGTCCCAAGATAGGCGAACAATAGCGACATGTCCATCGCAATCTATCGTAGAAAGGGATTTCTTAAAAGAAAGAAGTTAACATTTTATCTTTTAGGCACCATACTGACAATCTTACAGTGGTGAAAGTGAACCCACGCATTTCTCCCCTCCACCTTTTCTGCAGTAGGGGTTGTTAGAAGGACCTGGTAATGCCTTTCCCACCGAATGTCCAGTCTCTTCCTCATCCATTCCTGATTATTACACAAGTACCAGGTTCAATTTTAGTCATAGTGGTTCTATTGTACATCGTTCAATGCCCTGGTTAACGATAAAATATAATTAGTCATTTCCATTGTCATGTGATGAAAGTGAACAGCCTTCGGAGTATTCTGGTTCCATGTTGCCCCCAGTGGATGGTCATATAAAATCTCTGCTGAATTCCTTTTATTGTCATTCAAACAATGCAAACAAACAAAAGTTTGAACAATTTTATGTTCCCTGCAGTGATAACAGCAAAAACAAAACACACAGTTCCACACAACATCCAGCACAGTGAATCTCCAAACACCTCCTTACTGTGATGGAAGACAAAAGTCCTATCTCTCTCTCCCTTCTTATCTGTTCCACTGGAGAAAGAGAAATACAAGCCACATGATCTTGTGAAGTATCTCAGCAAGCAATGTAATAGCAATTAGCTCTTTCATGCCTTGTGTTTCATTTTGGCCAAAAATTTCATACACAACAATTAAAGTCTCACAACAAAAAATTTGCACATCAAAATAAATTCCACAATGGACCTACACAAAACTCAGTATTTAGAACCACAGAAGTTAACAATGCAAAAAAAAGTATTTGATTTAAACACTCCAAATCTGAAGAATCTGAGTGTGCCCCTTTAATTGATAGCATTGGACCGCATCGGAATTCTCAGTGGCATCCTTATCAATGGAAAGAAAACGCTGTAAAAACAGTCAAACTGCTGCTTCGAGGTGATCGATGTTAAAGCCCCCAGACATTGCCATTTCTTAAAGGGACATACACAACTATTGTTCCAAACACAAAGCTCTTTCAACATTTATAACAAATAACACATTTGCACATTTTTCTCTTAAGTCATGATCCAAGTACACACATTCCACATAACTTCAAAGTGTAACACAGGTATCAAAGACTCCAAACCTGATTTAATTGTCTTTAAATTGTGAAAGCCTTCTTGTTGAAACGAGAAAATTAAGTTGGAGATAAAACTTGTTACAGCATTTTTCCTTCTACCATAAATCTTCAAAATGATAGACAGCAGGGTAGGATGGTCCAATTCTCTGTCAGTCAGGATCCTGGACGCTGTGATTGGACATGATCCAGATTGTGATTGGTCAGATTTCCCATCACTCAAAGTCTGGCCACGCCCACTGAGATGGCGACCAATCAGACTCCCCTTTTTCAAAGTCTGGCCACACCCAATAAGGTCTCAAATTCCACAGACAAAGACCCACATTCTCATTCTAGGCTCAGCAACGCAAGGTCGCCTGCCGTTCTGTTGCTCTGTGCCAAAAGGTATTCAAATCTTGAAGGCAGGTTTGTTTTAACTCTCAATGTTGAATTTAATACTGTTTCTCGTCTTCTGCTGCCTCAGTCCTTACTCCCTCTTCTTCATCTGCCTTTAGTCAGGAAATGCTTAATTCTGTCCGAATTTCCCTGCCAATTTCCCTTATTTTGCTTTGTCAGGAAAAGGGATCCCTCCACCTTTTCTCATTTCCTAAAATATTCAGCTTGTAACTTAATATTCTTAATTTCTTATTATACTTAGAATTCAAATAACACATATGTTGGACGGGGGTTCCTCCTTCAATGTTATCCAGAGTATACCCCATAGATAGATAGATAGAGAGAGAGAGAAAGAGAGAGAAAAATCAGATTTCTCAATTCTTAAAAAAACACCAATGAATCCCACATTTCTCAACCAGGCAGACTCGCTAATTGAGACCCCCAGTTTCTCAACTTGGCAGACTCCTTATACACCGCCCCAAATATCTCAACCAGGCAGACTCGTTAATCGAGACCCCACTTTCTCAACTTGGCAGACGTCTTAATAATTGAGAGAGAGAGAGAGAGAGAGAGAGAGAGAGAGAGAGAGAGAGAGACCCTTATTTCTCAACCTGACAAATCGGCGGATGTCTCAACAAGGCAGGCGCACACCTCGTCCCCTGTTTCTCAACCCGACAAACCACAGGTGTCTCAACAAGGCCGACGAGCCCTTTATAGAGGGAGAGAGGAAAAAAATAGAGACGGAGAAAGCTCAATTCCTTCTTAAAAATACATACACAAAATACATACGTAAAAATACATAAACAATTCACAATTGGTCTTACATTTGTCTATTTCGAAGAACCTCAGCTGGGAACAGACCAACTTCTGACAATGAAACAGAGGTGTTTCCAGGAGTGTCTAGGAATTGGTTACAATGGACCGATAGAGCTCATATTCCTCCCTTTCCAGTCCTGGTAACCGCTGCTCAGTCATCCAGTGGTGCTCCCAGTGAGCCCTGCGTGACTACGCCAATGTAAAAGTTCACTTAAAAAGATAGATAAAGTACAAATTCTTAAGACCATACAAAGCTTTAATTTAACGTCTGGCGGGTGTGGACCTAGAGACCCAGAGGCAACAGTTTTACGTCTGAATCTCCAGCAGCACACACAAAGAAATATCAGAAAACACGAGTTTATATACGTACAAAACCAATTGCATGATGTAATGTACAAAAAACATCATCCACCTCCGAATATGGAGTTGTATTTCACTCTTTACCGAAAGCTAGTCATCCCAATGGCATCCTCTGGCCCCTTCTTATCTGATTAACCTCTTCAACTTACATTAAAAATACCTTGTAAGAGAGCTGTGAACTATTCAACTTAAGTAAAAAAACCTTTGTCATGATGGGAGTTGTACAAATCCCATCATGCATTACAATTGGATTTTTACAACAGGAAAGCTTAAATATGACAACAATCAATTAATAACTACCTCTTTCACCTGCACACCAACTTTCAGTGACTGGTGTACAAGGATGCCCAGGTCTCACAGCACCTCCCCCTTACCTACCCTAAACCCATTGAGATAATAATCTGCTCCCTTGTTTTTGCCGCCAAAGTGGATAACCTTACATTTATCTACATTATACTGCATCTGCCACGCATCTGCCCACTCACTCAACCTGTCCAGCTCACCCTGCAACCTCCTAACATCCTCTTCACAGTTCACACTGCCACCCAGCTTTGTGTCATCCGCAAACTTGCTAGTGTTGCTCCTAATTCCCTCTTCCAAATCATTAATATATATGGTAAACAGTTGCGGCCTCAACACCGAGCCTTGTGGCACTACACTCACCACTGCCTGCCATTCTGAAAAGGATCCGTTCTTCCTGTCTGACAACCAATTTTCTATCCATGTTCAAAAGCCTACCCCCAATACCATGTGCTCTAATTTTAGTCACCAGTCTCCCGTGCGGAACCTTATCAAAGGCTTTCTGAAAGTCTAGATACACTAAATCCACTGGCACCCCTTCATCCATTTTATTTCTCACATGCTCAAAATATTCCAGAAGATTAGTCAAGCATGATTTCCCTTTCATAAATCCATGTTGACTTGGACTAATCCTTTTACTGCTATCCAAATGCCTCATTATTACCTCTTTAATAATTGACTCCAGCATCTTTCCCACCACCGAAGTCAGGCTAACTGGTCTTTAATTCCTCGTTTTCTCTCTCGCTCCTTTCTTGAAAAGTGGGATAACATTAGCAATCCTCCAATCCACAGGAACTGATCCTGAATCTATTGCGGTTGCAGCTCCTACACTGTGGAACTGCATCCCTCTTCCCATCAGAACTGCCCTCTCCATCGACTCCTTTAAGTCGAGTCTTAAAACTCATCTCTACTCCCAAGCCTTTCTTGACATCCTCTGAGCGAAGGCTATATGTATGTAGTGATGTTTGTATTTAATCCATGAACCACAGTTGTATAACGTTAGTACCTCCACCAATGTAAAGCAATTTGGCCAACGAGAGTTGTTTTTTAAATGTGCTCTATAGATAAAAGTGACTTGACTTGACTTGACTATTGAACATTGGAAAATGTTCACCAATGTGTCCACTATTTCTAGAGCTTCCTCCCTGAGGACCCTGGGATGCAGACCATCCAGCCCAGGGGATTTATCATCCTTCAGTCCCATTAGCCTACCCAATACTATTTCTCGCCTCATGAAAATTTCTTTCAGTTCCCTACCCTCTTAGATCCTCTGCCCTCCAGTACATCTGGGAGATTGTTTGTGCCTTCCTTAGTGAATACAGATCCAAAGTACCTGTTCAACTCTTCTGCCATTTCCTTGTTACCCATAATAATTTCACCCGTGTCTGCCTTCAAGGGACCCACATTTGACTCTGCTACTCTTTTTCCCTTAACACACCTAAAAAAGATTTTACTGTCCTTCTTTATATTCCTGGCCAGCTTCCCTTCGTACTTCATCTTTTCAGCCCGTATTGCCTGTTTTGTTTCCTTCTGTTGTCCTATGAAAGTTTCCCAATTCCCTGGCTTCCGGCTACTCTTTGCTGTGTTATACATCTTTTCTTTTAGCTTTATTCTATCCCTAACTTCTCTTGTCAGCCACGGTTGCCTCCTAATCCCCTTAGAATCTTTCTTCCTTTTTGGAATGATATGATCCTGCGTCTTCTGGATTATGCCAAGAAATTCCTGCCATTGCTGTTCCACCGTCATTTCTGCTAGGATCCCTTTCCAGCTCCACTCTCATGCCTTCATATGCCCCTTTGTTCTACCGCATCACTGACATTTCTGATTTAACCTTCTCCTTCTCAAATTGCAGATTAAAACTAATCATATTATGATTCGTAACAGAGCTGGAGCTGCCGCCTGTGAGGGAATCCCCGTTCCAGCGCAGGTTTGCAGAAACAACAGGTACAGTAAACACACTACCTGGAAAGAAAGGGGAAGCCTCGATTGAGCCTGGAAACGTGGCCGACGGTCAGGACTTCAGGTCAGACTGAAGTACAGGGGCCTTCGGCCCCCTCTCCCTACTATCCTACTGGCCAATGTACAGTCCCTTGAAATAAAGTGGAGGACTTGAGGGCAAGGCAGCTTTATCAAAGGGAGCTGAGGGAATGCTCTGTGTTCTGTTTCACAGAGACATGGCTCACCCCCAGCTCCCCAGACAGCAGTCCAGCCTGAAGGGTTCTCCATCCACCGTATGGACCATACACTGGCATCTGGGAAAGGGAGAGGAGGGGGCATCTGCCTCATGGTCAACTCTGCGTGGTGCTCAGACGTGACAGTCCTGTCCAACTCCTGCTCTCCACACCTCGAACCTCTGGCGGTGAAGTGCCGTCCCTTCTACCTCCCAAGGGAATTCACCTCCATTATCCTGACCGCGGTCTACATCCCACCCCAGGCAGACATCCGTCTGGCACTGGAGGAGCTGCACGCCATGGCCAACAAACACCAGACGTCTTACCCCAAAGCGTTCACCACCATTGCTGGGGACTTCAATAAAGCCAACCTGAAGAAATCGCTCCCAAACTCCCACCAACATGTCTCTTGCTGCACCAGAGGAGCAAACACCCTCGATCACCGCTACACCACCATCAAGGATGCCTATCTCTCTATCCCTCTCCCTCTTTGGTAAATCCGACCATGCCTGATCCTGCTTTTTCCTGCCAAAAGTCAGCAATTGAAGAGCGCACCCCCAGAGGTGAGGACTGTACAGAGCTGGTCGGGGGGGGGGGGGGGGGGCAGTGTAACAACTCCAGGACTGTTTGGAGTTTGTAGACTGGACAATGTTCAGGGACTCGGCAACGGACTTGAACGAATACGCCACAGTCCTTACAGACTTCATAAAGAAATGTGTGGAGGACTGCATCCCCACAAAAACCTTCCGAGTGTTTCCTAATCAGAAACCTTGGATGAACTTTGAGATCCGCACTCTTCTGAAGACCAGACACCGGGCATTCATGTCTGATGATACAGTGGTCTACAAGAAGGCCAGATACGACCTTGGTAAGTAGCAATGTTACAGAATTTTGAGATTTTAAACATCAAGTCTGTAATTTATTCCATCAGATAAAGCATACAAAGAAGTTTAATTTGACACCTAATTCACTTTCATATCTTCAGTATTTAAAAAGTTATGGCCATTTTCATACTCGGAAATTAGCATCTTGTTCCCTATTGCTTTTCCTTTGACTTAACACAAAAGCTGTGATCGAGGACAGTCAAAAGCCCATAAGTTTCTTAAAAATTAAGAGAACTGAATGAAATTTTCAGTTATTATAGATGAAGCATTCTGAAACAAATATAAAACATCTTACTTGGATGACCTGAATTTAAAGCATATAATTAGTTTTGAAAATTCAAAAAATGTGATATTCTCAAGATCAGAACATTAATATTATTGTATTATATATTGTAAGTCCATAACAGATAGGTAAATAAATTACAATTTCTAGCAATAGACCAAGTCTTTATGGAGAAGATCAGTTGCTAGCTGGTTCATTGGCATATCTTAATCAGTAGCATCATCATACTCCTCAGATTGTAACCAATAAGCAACTCTGTACACCTTGTTTTTCCTCAACTTTTCAATTTTGGCATTGTAAACATTGTAAACAGATTTTGCTCTTCAAACCATGCATGACATGCCTTTCTGCCCACTACTTTACCATTAAGAATGACCTGTAGATTCCATTTCTTAAGAAAAGGATTTTTTTTTTAAATAGCCTAAGTATCCAAATAACAAACTAATCCCATTCACAGAAGAATTCACAATATAACATGATTTTTAAATCTCACTGTCATGAATGTATATGCCAGATGGAAGGAATTTAATGTTTAATTCCCATAAATTAATCTAGAAACATCCACTCAACATAATTAAAATTATTATTATTTTGCACAATACATGGGATATTTAGTATAAAAATATTGACTATGGATAGACAATAACACAAAATATAGACGATTTAGATGCTCTTATGACATGATTGTCCAAAAAAAAGAGCATTTAAATCATCTTGCGAGTGGGTTTTTCTGGAACGTGATCGATTGGAACATTGCATTTGCGGTTAATTTGAACCCCATATCGGCAGGAAAAACACTGCTGAATCGTATGGGGCCCAAATCATATTTTCGCAACGTAAAATTAGATTAAAGCCATCCCAAGAAGCGTTTATATGTAAAATACACGACTTACCCTTTGTTTTGTCCCGTTCTTGCGATCCGTCACGTTGTAGGCGTTGAGGGCGTTAGAAGTCGCTTTTTATTTTAATCTAATTATTAAATTGTCTCGCGATTTAAAGAAATAAAAAACAAATCGGGAACGGAAGTCCGACCGATTATTCTTCAGCAGCTAGCAGCCCGAGGAAATCCGACACTGACAGGCAGTACAAAACGGCATTTATACCCGCCCCCCCTCAAAGGCACCAAAGTCGCGCACATGGCCAGTGGCAGAACTGCAGTGCCGCTGAAGGTAAGTTTTATAACATCGCTATGGTAAGGCCATCAAGAAGGTCAAAAGGGACTTCTGCTCCAAACTGGAGGATGAGACAGTTGTTCAGCAGCTGTGGCGGGGCCTGAATGCAATCATCTCCTACAAGGCAAAATCAGGAGGTAGCTCGAATGTCGGCGAAATATCACTCCCTGATGAGCTCAATGCGTTTTACGCACGCTTATATAGGGAGAATACTGAGACTTCCCGAGCCCCCATTCGCTGCGATGGTATTTCAGTCACAGTCACAGAGGCCGACATCAGGAAATCCTTCAGAGGGGTGAACCCTCGAAAAGCACTTGGACCTGATGGTATACCCGGTCATGTTCTAAAAACCTGTGCGGACCAACTGGCTGGAGTTTTTACGGACATTTTCAACCTCTCACTTCTGAGGTCTGAGGTTCCCACCTGCTTTAAAAGGGCATCAATTATACCGGTGCCCAAGAAGAGCAAGGTGACGTGCCTCAATGGCTATCGACCAGTGGCACTAACGTCTGTGGAGATGAAGTGCTTTGAGAGGTTGATCATGGCGCAAATCAACTCCTACCTCGACAATAACCTGGACCAACTGCAGTTCGCTTACCACCACAACAGATCAACGGTGGATGCGATCTCACTGGCTCTCCACTCCGTTCTGAACCACTTGGACAACAAACACTCATATGTCAGGCTGTTATTCATTGATTACAGCTCGGCATTTAATACAATCATCCCCTCAAAGCTGGTTACGAAACTCGCAGAACTGGGTCATTCCTCTGCAATTGGATCCTCGACTTCCTCATTCACAGACCACAGTCTGTTCGTATTGGTGGAAATGTGTCAGCCTCGATAACAATCAGCACGGGAGCACCTCAAGGCTGCGTGCTCAGCCCTTTGCTGTACTCACTCTATACTCATGACTGCATAGCCAGTCATAGTGCGAACTCCATCATCGTTCGCTGACGACACCACTGTTGTGGGACGTATCACTGATGGGGATGAGTCAGAGTATAGAAGAGAGATTGAGCGACTGTCCATATGGTGCCAGCACAATAACCTGGCCCTCAACACCAGCAAAACCAAGGAACTGATTGTGGACTTTGGAAGGAGTAGGATGGGGACCCACAGCTGTTTATATCAACGGGTCGATGGTTGAAAGGGTCAAGAGCTTCAAATTCCTGGGCGTGTACATCTCTGAAGATCTTTCCTGGTCCGAGAACACTGATGCAATTATTAAGAAAGCACATCAGCACCTCTACTTCCTGAGAAGATTACAGAGAGTCGGTTTGTCAAGGAGGACTCTCTCTAACTTCTACAAGTGCACAGTAGAGAGCATGCTGACCGGTTGCATCGTGGCTTGGTTCGGCAACTTGAGCGCCCGGGAGAGGAAAAGACATGAAAAAGTAGTACCTTCAGGTAGGAGCCTGAGGACTGCAATTACCAGTTTCAGGAAAAGCTACTTCCCCACAGCCATCAGGCTATTAAACTTGGCTCGGACAAAACTCTGAACATTAATAGCCCATTATCTGTTTATTTGCACTTTATTAGTTTATTTATTCATGTGTGTATATATTTATATAATGGTATATGGACACACTGATCTGTTCAATTCAATTCAATTCAATTTAAAGCACTTTATTCATCCCCAAGGGGCAATTTAAAAGGGCGCATTACAGTAGCTTTAAAAAAAAAAAAAGAAGGGACACAAACAACGTAACGAAGAGACAAACATTCAAAGCTACTCTCTGCCCCGACCGGTCGACCGCACGAGCAGTGACCCGGCAAGGATTGGGTTGTCAGCAGCGATACAATAATAAAGAACACACAAAATGTAACACAGACATGTAATTTGAACCCCATATCGGCAGGAAAAACACTGCTGAATCGTATGGGGCCCAAATCATATTTTCGTAACGTAAAATTAGATTAAAGCCATCCCAAGAAGCGTTTATATGTAAAATACACGACTTACCCTTTGTTTTGTCCCGTTCTTGCGATCCATCACATTGTAGGCATTGAGGGCGTTAGAAGTCGCTTTTTATTTTAATCTAATTATTAAATTGTCTCGCGATTTAAAGAAATAAAAAACAAATCGGGAACGGAAGTCCGACCGATTATTCTTCAGCAGCTAGCAGCCCGAGGAAATCCGACACTGACAGGCAGTACAAAACGGCATTTATACCCGCCCCCCCCTCAAAGGCACCAAAGTCGCGCACATGGCCAGTGGCAGAACTGCAGTGCCGCTGAAGGTAAGTTTTATAACATCGCTATGGTAAGGCCATCAAGAAGGTCAAAAGGGACTTCTGCTCCAAACTGGAGGATGAGACAGTTGTTCAGCAGCTGTGGCGGGGCCTGAATGCAATCACCTTCTACAAGGCAAAATCAGGATGTAGCTCGAATGTCGGCGAAATATCACTCCCTGATGAGCTCAATGCGTTTTACGCACGCTTATATAGGGAGAATACTGAGACTTCCCGAGCCCCCATTCGCTGCGATGGTATTTCAGTCACAGTCACAGAGGCCGACATCAGGAAATCCTTCAGAGGGGTGAACCCTCGAAAAGCACTTGGACCTGATGGTATACCCGGTCATGTTCTAAAAACCTGTGCGGACCAACTGGCTGGAGTTTTTACGGACATTTCCAACCTCTCACTTCTGAGGTCTGAGGTTCCCACCTGCTTTAAAAGGGCATCAATTATACCAGTGCCCAAGAAGAGCAAGGTGACGTGCCTCAATGGCTATCGACCAGTGGCACTAACGTCTGTGGAGATGAAGTGCTTTGAGAGGTTCATCATGGCGCAAATCAACTCCTACCTCGACAATAACCTGGACCCACTGCAGTTCGCTTACCACCACAACAGATCAATGGTGGATGCGATCTCACTGGCTCTCCACTCCGTTCTGAACCACTTGGACAACAAAAACTCATATGTCAGGCTGTTATTCATTGATTACAGCTCGGCATTTAATACAATCATCCCCTCAAAGCTGGTTACGAAACTCGCAGAACTGGGTCATTCCTCTGCAATTGGATCCTCGACTTCCTCATTCACAGACCACAGTCTGTTCGTATTGGTGGAAATGTGTCAGCCTCGATAACAATCAGCACGGGAGCACCTCAAGGCTGCGTGCTCAGCCCTTTGCTGTACTCACTCTATACTCATGACTGCATAGCCAGTCATAGTGCGAACTCCATCATCGTTCGCTGACGACACCACTGTTGTGGGACGTATCACTGATGGGGATGAGTCAGAGTATAGAAGAGAGATCGAGCGACTGTCCATATGGTGCCAGCACAATAACCTGGCCCTCAACACCAGCAAAACCAAGGAACTGATTGTGGACTTTGGAAGGAGTAGGATGGGGACCCACAGCCGTTTATATCAACGGGTCGATGGTTGAAAGGGTCAAGAGCTTCAAATTCCTGGGCGTGTACATCTCTGAAGATCTTTCCTGGTCCGAGAACACTGATGCAATTATTAAGAAAGCACATCAGCACCTCTACTTCCTGAGAAGATTACAGAGAGTCGGTTTGTCAAGGAGGACTCTCTCTAACTTCTACAAGTGCACAGTAGAGAGCATGCTGACCGGTTGCATCGTGGCTTGGTTCGGCAACTTGAGCGCCCGGGAGAGGAAAAGACATGAAAAAGTAGTACCTTCAGGTAGGAGCCTGACCACTGCAATTACCAGTTTCAGGAAAAGCTACTTCCCCACAGCCATCAGGCTATTAAACTTGGCTCGGACAAAACTCTGAACATTAATAGCCCATTATCTGTTTATTTGCACTTTATTAGTTTATTTATTCATGTGTGTATATATTTATATAATGGTATATGGACACACTGATCTGTTCAATTCAATTCAATTCAATTTAAAGCACTTTATTCATCCCCAAGGGGCAATTTAAAAGGGCGCATTACAGTAGCTTTAAAAAAAAAAAAAGAAGGGACACAAACAACGTAACGAAGAGACAAACATTCAAAGCTACTCTCTGCCCCGACCGGTCGACCGCACGAGCAGTGACCCGGCAAGGATTGGGTTGTCAGCAGCGATACAATAATAAAGAACACACAAAATGTAACACAGACATCCACCACAGCATTCACCACTGTGGTGGAAGGCACAAAAATTTGGCAAGTCCTCCTCCATTTCCCCCCGTGGACAGGACCAGAGTCCAAAGTCAGTCCAGGATCGGCTTTTCCTCACCGGAGACCGCGGCTTTAGATTGTTGTAGGCCGCAGGCCGGCGGTCAAGATTTAAAGTCCCTGCCGCAGCCAGAAGCACCATAGACTGCATGGCCGGCGGTCGAAGCTCCCCTCCAGGGGTGATGGTAAGTCCATGCCGGCCCCGCGGTAGAAGTTGGCCGCGGGCCGGCAGTGATGGCTTCTGCTTCCCCCGGGTCCCCCACGAGGGATCCCGGGCTATAGACGCCGCACCAGCTGGAGCTCTGCAGACCGCGGCTTCAGGCTGCGACTTCAGGCTGCCGGCTGCCCCGGGCCAGCGAAACGGAGTGCTCCCCTCCAGCGAGCCCCAGCGAGGGTTCACCCGCTCCATGCCGAGAGTCCAAGCTGCGCCCGCCACTGAAGCCCCGGGCACGTCTGGGAAAGGCCGCGTCGATCCTTGATGTTAGGCCACGGGGGAGGTGACCTGGAAAAAGTCGCCTCTCCATGGAGGAGGCGACTGAAGCGGTTTCCCCCTTACCCCCCCACACCACCCCCCACACAAGACACACAAAGAAACATTAAATACACACTTTAAAACATACTAAATTTTTTTTTTAAAGTTGAAAAAACTGACGCACTGCTGACATGGCTGCTGCCTGAAAAGCGCCCCCTAGTTCTGTAGTGATGCCTACTATGTTCTGCTATGCTGAAGCAAAGCAAGAATTTCGTTGTCCTATCAGGGACACATGACAATAAACTCTCTTGAATCTTGAATCATTATCTCCAAGCGGTTCCTTTACCTCCAGTTCTCTTATCAAACCTGGTTCATTGGACAACACTAAATCCAGAATTGCCTTTTCTCTGGTCGGCTCCATTGCAAACTGCTCTAAGAATCTATCTCGGAGGCACTCTGCAAACTCTGTTTCTTGGGGTCCTGAACCAACCCGATTTTCCCAGCCTACCTGCATATTGAAATCCCCCATCACCACAGTGGCATTACCTTTGTTACATGCCAGTTTTAACTCCTGCTGCAACTTACACCCTACATCCGGGCTACTATTTGGGGGTCTGTAGATAACACCAATTAATGTCTTCTTGCCTTTACAATTCCTCAACTCAATCCACAGTGACTCTACCTCGTCAGTCCCTTTGTCTTCCCTCGCAAGGGACTGAATTCCATCCCTCACCAGCAGAGCTACCCCCACCCCCCTCCTCTGCCCACATGCATGTCCTTTCTATAGGATGTGTAACCCTGAATATTAAGTTCCCAGGCCTGATCCTCCTGCGGCCACGTCTCAGTAATCCCCACAATGTCATATCTACCAACCTCTAACTGAGCCTTAAGCTCATCTACTTTACTTCTTATACTTTGCGCATTCATATACAATACTTTTAATTCCTTACACATCTCACCTTTCACATTGATCACTTGGCCATAATCTCCTGTACCTTTGTGAACTTTCTTTCCCATTAATTCTAGGGTCATTATCTATCCCTATATTCTCTTTCCCTTTAACTCCGACCTTGACTATCCCATTTGACACCCCACCCCCCTTATTCAGTTAAAAGCCACCCGTGTAGTAGTGGCAAACCTGCCTGCCAGAATGCCGGTCGCCCACCTGTAAAGGTGCAATCCGTCCCTTTTGTACAGTTCCCCCTTACTCCAAAACAGATCCCTGAGAAAGTTTGTTTTGCAAGTTCCGAGCCACCTCTTTACCTCATCACCGCCCTTATAATTGTGCCATTGACCTATTATCTGGTACTTCTCCACCCTTGGTGGTCTGTACTCATTCTCTGCTCCTGAGACCATTGCCATGGATAGATACATTTTGGAGTCTCTGGCAAATGGTTTAATCCATCCATCCTCCTCTCCTGCCAGTGCGGGATTTTTCTTTGTGAGTAAGAGGGATGGCGACATTCGCCCTTGCATTGATTATCGAGGCTTGAATGACATCACTGTCAAGAATAGTTGCCCCTTGCCACTCATCTCCTTTGTCTTCAACCGCCTTCAGCATGCCACTATGTTTACTAAGCTGGATCTACACAATGCCTACCGTTTGGTTCAAATGAAGGAAGGAGATGAGTGGAAGACAGCCTGCAACACACCCAGCGGGCATTACCAGTACCTCGTAATGCCTATTGGCCTGACCAATGGCTTCCTGGCATTGGCCAATGATGTGCTCTGGGACATGCTGAACCGGTTTGTCTTCGTTTATCTGGATGACATCCTCGTCTACTCTGGCTCTGCATCGGAATATACCCGTCATGTCCATCTCATCCTGCAGCGGCTATGGGAGAACCAGCTGTTCATCATGGCAGAGAAGTGTGAGTTCCACCAGCCCACGGTGTTCTTCCTGGGATACATCCTCTCTGCTGGCAATGTCGAGATGGATCCAGGAAAGGTGAGAGCAGTGGTAGATTGGCCTGAGTCTACCAGACGGACGGAGCTACAACACTTCCTTGTCTTCACCAATTTCTACCGCCGCTTTATCTGCAACTACAGCATCTTGGCTGCTCCTCTTACTGCCCTCACGTCTACCTCCTTCAAGTTTGTCTGGTCCCCTGCTGCTGAGGGGGCATTCCAGGACCTTAAGCAACGCTTCACTACAGCCCCCATCGTGGATCATCCTGACCCGGCCTGTCTGTTTGTGGTGGAGGTTGACGTCTCTGATGTTTAATTGGGGCGGAGCTTTCCCAATGCTCCTCCAAGGACCGGAAGATGCACCCCTGTGCCTTCTTCTCTCGCCGCCTCTCCCAGGCTGAGAGGAATGATGACATCGGCAAGAGGGAGCTGCTGGCAGTGAAGCTGGTGTTGGAGGAGTGGAGGCATTGGTTGGAGTGCACTGAGCACCTATTCCAAGTCTGGATGGACCACAAGAACCTGTAGTACCTGGAGTTCGGCGAAGTGGCTCAACCCCCGTCAAGCCTGGTAGGCCTTGTTTTCCACCCAGTTTAACTGCACCTTGTCATACCGTTCTGAGTCCAAAAATGTCAAGCCCGACTACCTCTCCCACCAGCTCAGTTCCAACCAGGACAACCATTCCCGTGAACCCATTCTGCCTCCACCTGCTTGGTGAGCTCCATCACCTGGGAGATTGAGACCACAGTTCACAATGCTCAGTGTCATCACCCCGATCCTGGGTCTGGACCCTCAATAAGTTATTTGTCCCAGTCTCCGCCTGCTCTGAAGTACTCCAGTGGGCCCATTCCTCTAATCTCGCCTGTCATCCTGGTGTCAACCTGCTGCACCAGCGGTTCTGCTGGCCCACCGTGGAGGCCAACACCCGGTCTTTCATCTCCAGTGGCTCAACCCCCGTCAAGTGTGGTAGGCCTTGTTTTCCACCCGGTTTAACTGCACCTTGTCATACCTTATGGCTGTGATTTTTGGCCATCTTACTCAGTCGCCCTCCGCTCATCAGGTGCCGAGGATTTTTCCCATCGATGAAAAATAAAAGAATTATTAGTGTTTAAAAAATGTTGAGATTCTCTCTCCTGTC
Source organism: Malacoraja senta (assembly GCA_038087875.1). Taxonomy (NCBI): domain Eukaryota; kingdom Metazoa; phylum Chordata; class Chondrichthyes; order Rajiformes; family Rajidae; genus Malacoraja; species Malacoraja senta. The sequence continues at coordinate 108,705,250 of CM075977.1, forward strand.
AATCACCGCCAAAGGCCACGCCCCTTCCGGGGGTGGGGGGAAGGGCTATAAAACCTGGAAGTCTGGACGTGGTTCAGTTGCTGCAAGATGGCAAGGGAGAGGTCACGACTCTCAGTCTGAGCTGGGAATCTACAGAGCACTTAAGGCTCTGTCTTACAGTGTTGTGGTCATTGGCGGTGAAGCGCGGCTTCGCCTGTAGAGTGGACCGCACGGCGACGGCGAGAGCGCCGAGCCTATGCCATGGGAGCGCCGCACGGATGCTGCGCGGGGGCCGAGTGATTTAAATACGGCTGGTCCCACGTGCTTGCGGTAAGTTAAACAAAGGGCGGGCCGACTGCGATGACGTCGGCCCGCCGCACGTGACTCACGAGCGGTGGCTGTGGCGGCGGCCATCCTGATCGCGGCGCTGTAGCGGTGGCTGTGCCGGCGGCCGTGCCGCACACGTGACTCACTAGCGGAGGCTGTGACGGTGCAAGTTCGACGCACGGCGCTCGAGCCACACTGGCGGCGGCTGTGGCGGCGGCCGTGCCGCACTCGTACATCACTGGTGGGAGGCTGTGCAGTAGGAAAATATTTTTGAACTGTAGGTTTTATTTTAGCACCGTGCGGTGTTGGGAACAACGCCGCACGGCCCCCGAATTGTGCGTTCTCACGAGTGCGCGGTCTATGGCAGCAGATTCTTCCCGTTTCGCCACCAATGACTGCAGACTCATGAGACAGGCCTTTTAGTGTCTACTGAACTGTGAGTGTGCTTTATGTGGTTTTTAATGTGTTTCTAAAATGTGTTTCTAAAATGTGTTTCTAAAATGTGTTTCTAAAATGTGTTTTTAAAATATGTTTTTAAAATGTGTTTTTAAAATGTGTTTTTAAAATGTGGCTTTTAGAATGTGCCTTCTAGAATGTGCCTTCTAGAATGTGCCTTTTAGAATGTGGGTTTTAAAATGTGGCTTTTAGAATGTGGCTTTTAGAATGTGGCTTTTAGAATGTGGCTTTTGAAATGTGGCTGCGCTTTTTGTGCAACTGTGTTGGGAAGGAATAAACGCTTTATTAGATCCGACCGTGCTTACTGCAAAAGTCCTGCTCATTTCGTGATTTCCACTTAGTGGACAGGTCACACTGATTGCGTCATTTCCGGTGAGTGAAGAGGTTGTGCTGAACTCGGAAGTGTTGCTAACTGCGGAAGGCCTCAAGTGGAGACGCCACGCTGAGTCATTTGAGTATTCAAAAATGTTTACTGCCATATATATGGTGTGTGTGAGTGTGTGTGTCTTTGTGTTTGTGTGTGTCTTTGTGTCCACAGTTTAAGAATAAGGAGTAAGCCATTTAGAATGGAGACGAGGAAACATTTTTTCTCACAGACAGTTGTGAGTCTGTGGAATTCTCTGCCTCAGAGGGCAGTGGAGGCAGGTTCTCTGGATGCTTTCAAGAGAGAGCCAGATAGGGCTCTTAAAATTAGCAGTCAGGGGATATGATGAGAAGGCAGGAATGGGGTACTGATTGGGGATGATCAGCTATGATCACATTAAATGGCGGTGCTGGCACGAAGGGCCAAATGGCCTACACCTGCACCTATTGTCTATTGTCTATTGTGTGTATGTGTGTGTGAGTGTGTCTTTGTGTGTGTGTGTGAGTATATTAGTGTATGTGTGATTGTGTGTGTCTCTGTGTGTGTCTGGCTGTGTGTCTGTGTGTGCGTGTGTGTGTGTGTGTGTGAGTGTCTATATGTGTGAGTGTCTGTGTATGCGTGTCTGAGTGTGAGTGTGTGAGTGTCTGTGTGTGTAGGAGCCTGTGTGTGTGTGTCTGTCTGTGTGTCTGTCTGTGTCTGTGAGTGTGTGTGAGTATGTGTATGTCTGCATGAGTGTGTGTGTGTCTGCGTGAGTGTGAGTCTGCGTGAGTGACTGAGTGTGTGAGTGTCTGTGTGAGTGTGTAAGTGTTTTTGAGTGTGTGTGTTTTTGTGTTTATGTGTATGTGTGTGTGAGTGTGTCTTTGTGTGTGTGTGAGTGTGTGTGTGTATGTGTTTGTGTGTGTGTGTGAGTGTGTGTGTGTGTGTCTGTGTGTGTCTGGGTGTGTGAGTGTTTGTGTCTGTGAGTGAGTGTGAGTGTTTGTGTGTGCACTATGCTTGGAGTGCTGTGAGGTTGGACTTGCTGTCTGCACTCTGCTTGGAGAGCTGTCAGTTTGGACTTGCTGCCTGCACTCTGCTTGGAGAGCTGTGAGGTTGGCATTGCTGCCTGAACTCTGCTTGGAGTGCTGTGAGGTTGGCATTGCTGCCTGCACACTGCTTGGAGTGCTGTGAGGTTGAACTTGCTGCCTGCACTCTGCTTGGAATGCTGTGTGGTTGGACCTGCTGCCTGCACTCTGCTTGGAGTGCTGTGAGGTTGGACTTGCTGCCTGAATGCTGCTTGGAGTGCTGTGAGTTTGGACTGGCTGCCTGCACTCTGCTTGGAGTGCTGTGTGGTTGGACTTGCTGCCTGCACTCTTCTTGGAGTGCTGTGAGGTTGGATTTGCAGCCTGCACTCAGCTTGGAGTGCTATGAGTTTGGATTTGTGGCCTGCACTCCGCTTCAAGTGCTGTGAGTGGATTTGCAGGACAACACTGAATGATGACTTTTGAGGTAAATTCTCAGATTTCCTTTGTTAAAATTTGACTGCTCAATCTCTCTATATTAAAATTCTGTTTTTTTATAACAGCAAAGAGCCATCAAGAGGCAGTGAGCAGCAGAACACAGCAAGAGGCACAACAAAAAAGAACTTAATAAATCTCCTCTTTAACATTTAGATTGTTGTTATATTTTAAGTCATTCACAGTTGAAACTTTAATATATCCCATTTGCACTTGTTTGCCTACGTGTTCTTCATCACAATGGGAACCTAATAGGCAGGAATGGCTGCGCTGTCGGAGAGCCACTAAGAGTGCATGGGGGAGAGGTTGAGGGGAGATGGACAATGAGTGGGGGAGGGGAATGGCAAGGAGCAGAGTGGGGGTTGAAGGGAGGAGGCGTAACTGAGTGAACTGCCACCACACCAGCCATGAGTGACTAGACTGCCAGCCAACCAGCCATGATTAAGTGAACTGCCAGCCCACCAGCTGTAAGTGACAGAAGTGCCAGCCCACCAGCCATGACTTAGTGAACTGCCAGCCCACCAGCCATGACTTAGTGAACTGCCAGCCCAACAGCCATGACTCACTGAACTGCGTCCAAGAATCCATTCAGTCCACAAAGTCCATACTAGCTCTCTGGAAACCAGTCCCTTCAGCGCACAACACCCATACTAGCGCTCCAGGGATCCATGCATGGGTAGACTTTGCTCCTTCATTGATGTGATCTGTAAAAAAAGATGAAAATGTCTAAAATTGATTGTCCACCCTCTCGCCCTTCTCTCTCTCTCTCTCTCTCACAGTATGTCACCTGTTTTCGGCAGAATTTCTGGCAGTTTCTCAGCCCGTTCCTGAGTTCCTGAGCTGCCAGCCTGCCATGCCTGAGTGGCAGAGCTGCCAGGCCTGAGTGACTGAGCTGCCTGGCCTCTGTGACTGAGCTGCCAAGTCTGAGGGACTGAGCTGCCAGCCCAAGAATCCATTTGGCCCACTAAATCCATACTATCCCTCTGGAAACCAGTCCTTTCGACCCACAACACCCATACTAGCGCTCCAGAAAGCCTCCCCCCCCCCGGCCAGTAATATTGGAATTGGTGGAGAGGTGGAATATTGCATTGGAGGACCAGCCTCCCCGTGTGAAGCTGGGACCCAACGGGTCCCACTTAGTCTAGTATACTTATAAAACTCTCATCTTGTCCTCTTCCGGTTTGCGTTGTTTTTACATTTGCGCAAACACGATACCGATAGTACTATGATTTTTCGCCATCTTACTCGCCATTCTCTTGTGCTGCAAGTGCAACAAGTTTTGTTCCGATCGGTGGAATAGTACAAAATTTATGAAGGTTTAAAAATCGTTAAAAAACGCTCCTTCCGGCACCCGGTGTCAATCACAGGAGACTAAAGCTGACGGAGCGGAGTGAGCAGAGTGTGTTGAGCGAGTGCAGATTGAGAAGCGTGCGGAGTGAGCAGCGTTTGGATTGAGCAGCGTTCGGATTAAGCAGCGTGCGGAGAGAGCAGCGTGCGGAGTGCGCAGCCTGCGGGCTTCTTCTGCGGCAACCAGTACGACGAGCCGGGAAGCACTGAGTGGATCCGGGAGCCTTTGAGTAAAGCCAGAGCCGGACTGGGAGCTCCTGAGGCCGATTGCGGGGTGAGCAGAGTGCGGGGTGAGCAGAATGCAGTGTGAGCAGAGTGCGGGGTAACCACAATCCATCCCACAGCCACCACTCCTCCCCTCATCAGCCACACACCCCTCCCTCTCCCCCCATCCACACACCCCTGTCCCTCCCCCAAACACCACCCTCCTAACCCACACCTCCCCACACCCCCCTCCCCATGTGTAGCCGGGGGAGGGGGGGGGTTTCATGTGGGGGCCAGTGGGGCGGCGGCCTTCTGGAGGGCTAGAACGTGTGTTGTGGGCTGAAGGGACTGGTTTCCAGAGGGCTAGCACAGACATTGTGGGCAGAATGGACATTTCTAGGGCTAATCCTGCAACTGGGGACGGGGACGGCTTCAGGTTGGGGCTGGCGGGAGCATTCTGTAGCCAGCGAGGGGGACGGCTTCAGACAGGGGGCCGTGTGGGGGGAGTACTACCGTGGCCTATTGCTGCCATGGCCTGCCGCTGCTGCGGCCTACTGCTTGGGGGTGTGTGCGAGGGGTTGGGGGTGTGGGCGGGGGTTGTGACCCGCCAGCGCCCAGCACCCTGCCCCGCCAGAGCCCAGCCCCAGCACCGCCTAGCCCTGCCAGCACCAGCCCCGGCCCCACCAGCGCCCGGCCCCTTCAATCCCCCCAAACTCTCTCCTCACTTCCCCAGGATCTCGAGGTTGCAGCAGTCCGCTTCGCAGTCGGCCAGGCTCTGGGGCGCTCCGCAATCCTGCTGCTCTGCACTGCAGCCACTCCCCACTACGGCCTTTCCACACTCAGCACTCCGGCCTTTCCGCACTACGTACGCTGGTCGCTCCGCACTCCAGCCGCTCCGCACTCCCTTCAGCCACGGTGATGCACACACTCTGCTCTCTCCGCTCCTTCAGCTTTATTGTGAGAGATGAGCCGGCTAATCAGTGCTGCGATGGTGCGCCATAAGGAGCGTCGTCGTCCCAGCGTAGGCATCGCCGTTGCAGATAACTGATAGGAGAGGAGACCAATGTCCTGACAGGAGAGGAGACCAACCTGCGCATGCGCGTTTTTAAAGATTTTTAAATCTCGATAACTTTTACAAGATCCCACTGATTGGAACAAAACATTTTGCACTCGCAGCACAGGGGAACGGTGAATAACCTGGTGAAAAATCATAGTGCTATCGCGTGCCGTTTTTGCGCAAATAGGAAAACCCCGCAAACCGGAAGAGCACAAGATCAGAGTTTTGGTTATGTATGTAATGTATGTATGTATGTATAGATAGATAGATGATCTGTTGCTTCATGATCATCTTTGTTTGTGCTAGATTATTATTCCAGATATTTAAAATTTATAGAATTTATATTTTCACTTGCTTCGCTGGGATTTGTTCATATCACCAGGAATCTGGTAAATTAACTGTTTTGCCATAACAATTCGTGCAGACCTATTAACATTTTTCTTTAGAAGAACTTGCATACAAATAATTTTGGGAAGACCATTGTTATATTGGCATTTACACAGAACATGGAATCTAGTACAGCACAAGAAAAGACCCTTCGGTCTGCCATGGCTGTGCAAACAATAAAGCCAATCTAACTAATTCCATCTGCCTGCACATTTTCATTATTCCTCTAACCCCTTTCACTTCATGAATCTGTCTCAATTCCTCTTAAATGTTTCCATCATATCTGCTTCTATCGCCTTCCCAGGCAAAATGGTATAAGCTATTTCCACTGCATAAAAACTTGCCTCACAGATCTGCTTTAAGCCTTCACCACTAACCTTAAACCTACCCGATCTTGTATTTCACACGCCCACAGGTGGAGGACTCTCACTATCTGCCCTATCTATGCCACACAATTTTATATATTCCTCTCAATCATGGGCTATTATTCTCTCTGTACATTTTGGGGAAATCATTTTTTAAATGATTGTTGCATAAAAAGAGACACAAGGAACTGAAAATATTAGAATCTTGAGTAAAACACAAAGAGCACAAACAGAAAGAATTCCAGTGGATCAGTCAATGTCTGTGAAGGGAATGGACATACAACATTTTTGGTCGGGACACTTCAAAAGCATCTTAAGTTTAGAGAGTAGAAACAGGCCATTTGGTCTGGTCAGCATGGACTCGGTGGAGCAAAGGGCTCTTTTTATTTTTATTTTAAATTCTTTTTACTAGTTTTTTTCAAAAACAAAAACAAAACAACAAAAATGATAAACATAACAATGATATTGATACATGGGGATCAGGATTACATTAATAACAGGTATAACCTAATATGAGTCCAGTGTCAAATTACACATTGAGTATAGACCTCCCGGTCTCTATGTAAATATAGTTAAGTGTTTAAAAGAGAACTTGTATATATAAAAACAAAAAGATAAAAAGAAAAAAAATGAAAAAAAGAGAAAAAAGAGAAAAACAAAACCCCCTAAACTAGACAAAAAAGCAAAACAGAATCTGGGCTGCAAAGAATTTCAACAATTGAAGTCCCTGTTTGTCGTCAAGTCCGTTCCACCATATAAAGGTAAAATAATTATTATAACAGTTGGAGAGGGGACAATTTATATTGTGTGAAAATGTTGAATAAAGCTTCCTCGTGTCCTATCAAATTTAACCAAGAGTTCAACAATGTCACTCCTCATTTTTTCTAAATTTAAACATGATATCATTTCAGAGTACCAATGGAGTGTGGTCGGAGGATTAGAGTATTTCCATTTAAATAAAATAGATCTTCTTGCAATTAATGTAGTAAAAGCAATCAGCCGATGGGCGGAACGGGACAGATGATTAGAATCTAACATTGGTAGCCCAACAATTGCAGTAATAGGATGAGGTTGTAAATCAATACCTAAAACTACAGATATAGTATCAAAAATGTATTTCCAATATTTTTCCAAAAGTGGGCAAAACCAAAACATATGAGTCAATGAGGCCACTTCAGAATTACATCTGTCACAGGTAGGATTTATATAACCATAAAAACGAACTAACTTATCATTTGACATATGAGCTCTGTGAACCACCTTGAATTGTATCAAAGTGTGTCTTGTACACATTGAGGAAGTATTAACTAATTGAAGAATCCTCTCCCATTTCTCTATAGGTAGAGACATTTGAAGTTCTCTTTCCCAGTCATTTTTAATTTTATCAAATGTATCTATTTGTAATTTCAAAATCAACTCATATATAGTCATTATTAAACCTTTCTGATAAGGGTTCAAATGTTTAAAAAAATCCAAGATTTTGGTTTGATGTGGTAACGGAAAAAAGGGTACAGTAGCCTTCAAAAAATGTCTAATTTGTAAATATCTAAAGAAATGTAAGTTAGGTAGATTATATTTATTGGAGAGTTGTTCAAAAGACATAAAACAACCATCCAAATACAAATCACGAAAAGCTGCTAATCCCTTCCTCTTCCATAACAGAAAGGCTTGGAAGGTTGGAAGAAAAAATTAGATATGATAGGACTCAGTAAGATAAAATCATTTAATCCAAAAAACTTACGAAATTGAAACCATATTCGGAATGTATGTCTTATTATTGGGTTAGTCGTATATTTCTTCAATCTCGTAATTGTAAAAGGTAATGAGTCCCCTAGAATAGAAGCCAATGATAACCCTTGCATAGAATCACATTCAAGATTTATCCATCCTGGGCATTGGGTATCTTCTAAATCTTTTGTCCAAAACGTTAGATAGCGAGCATTAACTGCCCAATAGTAAAATCTAAGGTTCGGCAGTGCCAAACCACCGTCTTTTTTTGATTTATGTAAGTATTTTTTACTTAGTCTGGGATTTTCATTCTGCCATATATATGAAGACATTTTGGAGTCAATAATATCAAAGAAAGATTTAGCAATAAAAATTGGTATCGTCTGAAATAAATACAAAAAATTTAGGTAGGATAAACATTTTAATAGCATTGATTCGGCCGATTAAAGATAAGGACATTGGTGACCATTTAGTAAACTGTTGTTTGATATGGTAAATTAGAGGTGTAAAATTGGCTTTAAATAGATCCTTGTGTTTCTTGGTAATCTTAATGCCTAAATAAGTAAAACATTTGGTAGTCAATCTAAATGGAAACTGTCCATAATTCGAAATTAGATTGTTTAATGGAAAAAGCTCACTCTTACTAAGATTTAGTTTATAACCAGAAAAACTACTAAATTGATTAAGTAGTGCTACTATTGCCAGAATAGATTTCTCTGGATTAGAGATGAATAATAACAGATCATCTGCATAGGGAAATAGCTTATGTGTCTTATTCTCACAGACAATACCAAAAATATTAGGGGATTCCCTAATAGCGGTGACCAAAGGTTCCAAAGCGATATCAAACAGTAAAGGACTTAAAGGACAGCCCTGTCTCGTACCTCGAATGAGCCTGAAAAAAGATGATCTCTGACTATTGGTAAGTACAGAAGCCTGAGGTATATGATATATCAGCTTGATCCAAGAGATACATTTTGGACCAATCTTAAATTTTTCGAGTGTATTGAATAAGTATTCCCATTCTACTCTATCAAACGCCTTCTCAGCATCATGTGAAATGACACATTCTGGAGTTTTATTTGACGCTGTATATACAATATTCATTAATCTCCTAACGTTAAAGTATGTGTAACAATTTTTAATAAAATTTGTCTGATCTTCAGAAATAATTTGCGGTAAAATATTTTCCAATCTCATAGCTAATATTTTTGAAAGAATATTGGAATCTACATTTAACAGTGATATGGGTCTATATGATGTCACTTCACTTGGGTCTTTATCTTTTTCAAGAATTAAAGAAATAGATGCTTCATAAAAGGATTGTGGTAATATATTCATTAAAAAGGCTTCTTTAAAAACCTTGCATAGCCAGGGAGACAGTAAACTTGAGAAATACTTTAAAAATTCCACTGTAAACCCATCTAAACTGGGAGCTTTACCAGAATTTATCGGAAGGATTGCTTTCTGTATTTCTTCCTCCGTGATGGGTTCATCTAACAACAGAGACTCATTATGTGGTAAATTTGGCAAGTTCAATTTCTTTAAAAACTCATGCATTATATTGGAATCAGTAGGAAATTCTGATTGGTATAGGGAGGTATAAAATTCCTGAAAGGATTTATTAATTTCATCATGGTCTACTGTCAATGTACCATCCCGTTTACTCACTTTAATAATCTGACGTTTGGCTGACACAGCTTTCAACTGATTGGCGAGTAATTTGTCAGATTTATCGTCATCTATATGAAATTGACTTTTGGTTTTAAGTAGCTGATTCTCAATCGGTGATACTAATAGCAAACCATGTCTCAATTGAAGTTCAACTCTATTCTTATAGAGCTCTAGACTAGGAGCTTTTGAAAATGTTATCAATTTCTTTAATCTCATCAGCCAATATACGTATTTCATTTTGAGTTTGTTTTATTAATCCCGCAGAATATGAAATAATTTGTCCACGAATATATGCCTTAAAAGCATCCCAGACTACACCATTGGATATTTCTTCAGTAGAGTTTGTTAAGAAGAAGAACGCAATCTGATCTTTAATAAAACTAAAAAAATTTAGATCTTGAAGCAGAGTAGTATTAAATCGCCATTGTTCAGCACTAAACTTGGGATCAGGTAGTTGAATTGATAGTTTCAATGGTGCATGATCAGAAATAACAATTGCATCATACTCACACTCACATGAAACTAGCCGAGAATCTATTATAAAGTAGTCAATCCTAGAGTAACTATGATATACATGAGAGATAAAAGAAAATTCTTGGTCATTTGGGTGTAGGAATCTCCAGACTTCTAAAATTCCAGCATCAAGTAAAAAATAATTGATAAAACTAGCTGATTTATTTGGAAGCACATGATCAGATGCAGATCTGTCCATCGAGGGGTTCAAACTCCACCCATTATCAAAAGATGTTCATTTAAATTAGGAAAGGATGCGATTAACTGTTTAAAAAACTCAGGGTGATCAATATTAGGTGCATACACATTCACCATAACAACCCTTTGGTTATGAAGAACACCAGTGATCATCAAAAATCTACCATATGGATCAGAAATTGTTTCATAATGAACAAACGATATTGAGGAGTCAATAAAAATAGAGACTTCTTTCACCTTTGCCTGTGAATTTGATAGAAACTGCTGTCCTCTCAAAAACTTAAAGAATCGTTGATTGTCGTCTTTCCTTACATGAGTTTCCTGAACAAAGATAATCTGAGCATTTAGTCTATGAAGAATTTTTTTTTAATCCTCTTAATGGGATGGTTCAGACCATTCACCTTCCATAAAAGGAAGTTAATAATTGTATCCATATTGTTTGTAAAATCATGTGGTATGTGTAGATTGGTTATTGCATGTGAACCAATCATAGTAGAATAGCAGCATTAACCTCACCGGTAGCGTCATGGAATATTGAGGATGCTGCAGTGAGCTTTACTCCCGTAAAAATTATCAAAAAGCCGTTTTAAAGTTAAAAATAACTCAACGGAGCTGCTTGGTTTGCATAAGGAAAACATCATTAGATAACGGACTTTTAAATGAGCAAGAGGACTTGTTCACGCGCACCAAAAAAAAAACACTATAAGCCTCCAGCTGAAAAGTGTGTTGGATACTCTGCAAACAACTGAAGAAGGTTCTGAGGAGGAGCCCGATAGCCAAGGAGTTGTGCTGGAAATGGCTACAAAAGGAGGAAAGAAAGAGCTGGAGGTAAAGGAAATGTTTGTAGAAATTACTACTACAATTAAGAGTATGGAGAATAATATGGAAATATTTTCTCATAAAATTGATGGTGCCTGTGATGAGTTAAAGGAGCTGAAGAAGCAACATAATGAGTTTGATAAAAAACTTAACTCAGAAATTGTTAGAGTCGAAAAGGATTATAATAAGAAGCTTTCTGATGTAAATGCTAAGATGGACAACATTGACGAGAGAATGGAAGAGATGGAAAGTGATATGAAAGAGATGATCATGGAAATAAACAGTCTGAAAAAATCAAAGAAAGGTGAAGCAGAAAAGCTGGCAAGAATGACTGACAAATGTTTGGACTTGGAAGCGAGAGCGAGAAGGCAGAATATGAGAATCGTTGGAGTAAGAGAAGGACGAGAAGAACATGTATCTCAAACACGTACTTTCGTTACTGAATTACTCAAAGAGGTTCTTAAACTGCCGGGAGAACTAAGAATAGATACTGTTCAACGAGTGGGACGTGTCTCAAGAGGCATAAATGCTGCTCCAAGACAGATAATTGTGAAATTTCTTGATATTTCTTCAGTGGAAACTATACTGAAGAAGATTGTTCATGGTGAAAATTTGATATATCGTGGGGAAAAGATCCGATTTTTCCGTGATTATCCTCCAGAGATCGTCCAGAGAATGAACCTGTTTACACCGACAAGAAACATATTGAGGGGTATTTCTAAAGTCAGATATGGTATTGTTTTTCCTGCAAAAATGAAAATTACTTATAAGGAAATTGAGCGCTCATTTACGGACCCAGAAAAAGCATTTAAATATGCAGAAGATATTATGAGGAAAGCATCGGAAACATCAGAAGAAGACGACTAAAGGAATGAACATGGAACTTTTTAATTTCTAAGATGGAGCTGGAACTGGTGGATTTCTCAGACAGTTACTGAGCCTATCTGTCTGGAATGTATTGGACAATATTGTTTAACCTTGAATGAAAAGCTCTCGTACAAAGAACGAGATAACATGAGTATTTAACTATTATATGCTAATTACAATTAACTAACTAACTTTAACAAAACTAATGTGAGTGTGTGTAGTAAATATGAATAATCATGAATAAACCATTGCTTATAAATTGTAAGTAACCAAAATGTCTATAACATTACTAACATTTTCTTTCTTTCTTTTTGAGTGGGAACGCAACATAAACTTGGAAAAAATCCAGGAATGAGGTTAACCCCTCGGTACCTGCTTGTAGGGTAGCTGGCTAGATAAATTGGTACAGTACAAATACTTATAGAAATGAGAATAGGTTGTGGTTTATATTTGGATTTGGGGTTTAATTACATTAATTTTTTCTTTTTTTTTTAACTCTTTAATATTTTATCTTTGCATATTTTTGTTATTATTATTATTATTATTACTAATTTTTTTTTAAATTATTTTTTGGGGGGGCATTTTACTAACGCTAGTTTGATAAAGTTATACAAGAATAAATGAGACGGTTTGTAGTTTTTTTTTACGAGGTGTTAATAAGGGATTGGGGCTCACTGTAAAATAACATCAAAGGAAGTCTATAATTCTTTCGCCACCTTAGGTGGCTATTTGTCTTTAAGGTACCTGCTTTTAGATACCTTAATTTCACTTTTTTTTTTAAATCACTTAATTAATTGTAAATCACAACTTTTCTTGCTTTATCTAAGGCACTTTTGGAGATGGAGATGTAATGTAAACTTAAAAATTTGGAATGACCACCCAACGTCCAGAACACGGAGGTATTTGTTTGCACCATATGTTTCAAGAACATCACTTTGATATACAATGCAGGACGATAGGCAAATAAAGAATGGAGGAATCACATTCTGTAGTTGGAATATAAGGGGTGCCAATGAACCAATAAAGAGGGGTAACATTTTTACTCACCTAAAATCTTTGAAAAGTGACATAATCTACTTGCAAGAAACTCACATGAAACAGGATACACAAATGAGATTAAAGGCGAAGTGGATAGGCCAAACATATTATTCGTCATTTACTTCTAAATCTAGAGGTACGGCTATTCTTATTCGAAAAGGTATACCGTTCAAATTAAAGAATACTATATCAGATAAAGAGGGAAGGTATATTATAGTTTCGGGAGAAATTTATGCTACCCCAATAACTATGGTAAATATTTACGCTCCGAATTTTGATAACCCTCAATTTTTTGAGAAAATTATAGATATAATACTGGAGTTTAATTATCAAAATGTCGTAATAGGAGGGGATTTCAACTGTGTTTTAGATTCTTACTTAGACAAATCAGCAAAACAAAGAAGGAGTAATACAAAATCTAAGACTAGTGAATTTCTAAATACATATATAAAAAATACTAACATAACAGATGTATGGAGATCTGCTAACCCAGCAGGAAGGGAATACTCGTTTTACTCTTCGGTACATAAAACATACTCAAGAATTGATTATTTTTTAGTGGATAGGAAATTAATGCCATATATAATTAACCCAACTTACCATATTAGTAGTATTTCTGTTCACTCTCCATTGACTTTTTTAGTAAAATTTGAAGGAATGCCAGGAAAGAGTTTTTTTGGAGGTTTAACACATATATATTAAATGACTTACAGTGTTATCAATATTTGAAACAACAAATTATATCATTTTTTGAGATAAATGATACACCAGGTACCTCACCTTCTTTAATATGGGAAACTTTTAAAGCATTTATTAGAGGAATTATAATTTCATATGAAATTTTTCAAAATAAGAAGAATAAAACAGAACAGATGCTGTTAGAACAAGAAATAAGACAGTTAGAGTTAGATAATGCTAACGATCCCACTATAGATAAAGATAATAAGATAATACTACTGAAATTTAAACTTAACCGAATTCTCTCGGCAAGAGTAATAAGATTATTCCAAATTACAAAACAGGAACATTTTGAGTTTGGTGACAAACCACATAAGCTGTTGGCACGTCAATTGAAAAAACAGGAAAAGGAAAATACTATAAATAAAATTAAATCCGAGAATGGTGAATTACTAACACTACCTAAAGATATCAATAAAAGATTTGTTCAATTTTATCAGAATTTATACACATCAAAAACCAAAACAGAAGATAGTAAAATTACAAATTTTTTAGATAAATGTAATCTACCAAAACTTGACCTTTTGGAACAAGAAGAACTAGGAGCGCAAATTACAATCGAAGAAATAGGTGAAACAATAAAATTGCTGAAAAATGGTAAGACACTGGGACCAGATGGTTTTAGTAATGAATTTTATAAAAAGTTTCATGAGATAACGACCCCCTATCTATTTAATTTATATACTCACGTTTTTAAAGAAAATAAATTACCTGAAACATTAGCAGAATCAACTATTACGCTTATTCCAAAGAAAGATAAAGATCTAGAGGATAAAGATCTAGCTCATATAGAGCTATATCACTTTTAAATACCGACCAGAAAATTCTAGCAAAGACTTTAGCTAGAAGACTAAGCAAATATATTAGTAAATTGATAAACCCTGATCAAACGGGGTTTATACCCAAAAGATATTCATTTAATAATTTGAGACGCCTGTTTAATATAATGTACTCACATAAAAAGGAAGAAAAAGACTTAGCAATTATTTCTTTGGACGCAGAGAAAGCATTTGATCAGGTAGAATGGCAGTATTTATACATAGTATTACAAAAATTTAATATGGGAGAGAATTTTATTGCATGGGTGAAATTATTATATGATAAACCGATGGCAAGAATATTAACTAACAGCATGTTATCTCAAAAATTTCAATTATCAAGGGGTAATAGGCAGGGATGTGCTTTATCACCCCTGCTATTTGCCCTTATGATAGAACCTCTGGCTGAAAGTATAAGAAGCCATCCGAATATTCAGGGTTATAATACTAGGGACTCAAATAATAAAATGTCATTGTATGCAGATGATATTTTGTTATATATAACAAATTCACAAACAAGCATACCAAATTTATTAAATTTAATAGAGGAATTTGGGTCCTTTTCAGGATATAGAATAAACTGGAACAAAAGTGAAATTATGATGTTAAAACCTCAAGAATCCACACACTTATTGAAATTCCCCTTTAAAATAGCAACAGAAAAATTCAAATATCTGGGTATACAGATTACTAGAAAAATAAAGCTTTATTCAATGCTAATTTTATACCCTTAATAAATAAACTTAATATAATGATAAAATTTTGGAAAACACTCCCTTTATCATTAATAGGCAGAATAAATGCTATTAAAATGAGCTTCTTACCACAGTTATTATACCTATTTCAATCTATACCAGTATATGTACCAAAATATTTTTTTTCTAAACTGAACGCTAATATTACTAATTTTGTTTGGGATTACAAATCACATAGAATTAAAAAAGAACACTTATGTAAACCAAAAGATGTCGGGGGACTTTCACTCCCTAATTTTTTGTATTACTATTGGGCAATACATATTAAGAATATAATTTACTGGTTGGATAGTTCAACTCAACAGACAGAATGGATAAAAATGGAGAAAGAGGATTGTTATCCTTGTAATATAGGAACAATCCTCTTCTCCCCGAAAAAAATGAACAATACAATATATAAGAAAAACCCAATTATACAAGATACAATAAGAATATGGAAACAAATAAAACTATCCTTAAAATTAAGAAACCTATCATTGTTAACACTGATAGCGAATAATCCTTTATTTAAACCATCTATGATGGATAAAATATATAATCAATGGGAAAGTTTAGGAATTAAAAGGATCGGGGATATGTATGAAATGGGAGATTTATTATCATTTCAACAATTACAATTAAAATTTAAACTGAAAAACACTCATTATTTTAAATATTTTCAGATTTGTAATTTTTTGAAGACATACATACAGGGATATCAAAAAATAACTCCTGATTTACTAGAAGAAGTAATGAATATAAAAGCTGATACACAAAAATTAATAGCATATTTATATAATAGTATCTTAAATATAGATTTACCTGTGACCGAGGTAATTAGAGAAGAGTGGGAACGGGAATTATTGATAAAAATTACGAAGGCTACATGGGAAAAGTATTTGACATACATTCACAAGTGTTCGATTAACGCAAGACATAATCTAATCCAATTTAAAATTTTACATAGATTATATTACTCAAAAACAAGATTAAATAAATTTTATCCAAATATATCGCCCATTTGCGATAAATGTTTAACCCAAGAAGCAACTATAACACACTCTTTTGTTTCTTGTATAAAACTTCATGGATTTTGGAGTGATATTTTCAAAATATTTACAAAACTATTTAAGACAAAAATGGAACCCAATAATGAATTGATTATATTTGGGGTACTGGAAGACGGGAATAAATTGAGCTCATCTCAAAAGTCAATTTTAAATTATGGTTTAATAATAGCAAAAAAATTAATATTGAAATTTTGGAAAAATACACCAATACCAACGCTCAAAATGTGGATTGCAAGTATGTTGGATACCGCACATCTTGAGGAAATGCGATTCCTCCTAATAGATAAATTTGACCAATTCATAAAGAGTTGGTCTCCATTTGTCGTCTTTTTGGAAACGTATGGTGCAAAACAGGTGTAAAAGCTAATCCGTGACTGCGGATGGTCAAGATTATCAATGATCTCCTTCTATTTTCTTTTCTTCTCTTCTTTTCTTTTATTCTTTTTCTTCTATTTTCTATGTCTCAACTTTCTTATTTCATTCTTTATTTTTATTTTTCACACACTATATATCTCACATTTTTCTATTTTTCATTATCTAACTTTTTTCTTTTTCTTCTTTATTTCAAAAAAAATTTTAAATAAGAAGCTGTACATAAAAGGTATTATGAAAATATGATTGTATACAATTGTACTTACTTCTAATAAAATAAAAATTAAAAAAAACAACAACAAAAAAACCTCACCTTTATGTTAACACCCACTTCCTACATTAAGTAGTCTTGGAAGCGGTAGTGATGAACTAACAACTAACAACCTGCTGTACCACTATACTATGTGTTACAATTAAAGATGACTTTAAACTTCAGACCTGTGTAACAATAATCATTTACATGGTGTCAGAAGTGGGATTGTACCACAGCTAGCAGCTCTTTCTCGATCTGGGCATAGCGCTGTTCGGTGTCCGTCATGGTGCGGGAGGCATAAGATACAGGTAGTACAGTCCCATCGGCAGATGTTTGAAGGCAGGCTGCGCCCAGCCTGTATTTTGAGGCATCGCAGGTTATCATGACAGGACGTTTCAGATCAAAGTATGTCAGGGTGGGAGCGCTGGCCAGCTGGATTAAAAAAAAATCGAACACCTGTTGATGCTGCTGGTACCAGGTCCACTCAGCGTCCTTGCAGGTGAGTTGTCTCAGTGGTGAACTTAGTTCTTCGGGTCGGGCTTAAGACTATCAGAAATGAACACGTGCCCGACATAGGTGACCTCTGGAACCCGGAACTTGCATTTACTTCTGGTTGAATTTTAGGTTGATTTCATGTGCCCTGTCCAGAATAAGCTTGAGGTTGTTGTCGTGCTCCGCTATATCCTTGCCATAAACCAGGATGTCATCTACGATGATGGCACACAGGAGTCCTTCGAACAGTTGTTCCATAGTTCTTTGAAAAACCTCGCTGGCCGAGTTGATGTGTATATTGACCTTTTAAACCTCAGAAACATCTCCAGACTCGGGGTCCTAGGCTCGCCAGGCCAACGCCTGATGTCTCAGACAACACGACCTCCGATACCAATTGCCCAGCTGGTGCCACAGGTGTTTAAACCAGAAGCGCATCCAGGAGAAACACAACATCCAGAAACGATCCTATGACAAGTCCAGTAAACCACTGAAGCCTCCAATGCAGGGTCATGTAGTCCGTTTGCAGACTACTGTGGGACATTCCCGTCTAGGTTTCGTTGTCAGCCCATCTAGGGAACCCCGCTCCTACCTTGTCAATGTCGATGGTGCCCTGTACAGACAGAGCCACCAACACTTGCTGCTTGTAAAAGAACCTCGTCCACCACCAGCCGATCCTTTTGCTCCACCTCTGCTGTTCAAAACGTCTGCTGCTGTTGCTGTCACTAGTCCAAGCATGTCCCGTTTCCGCCACGACAGGCGACCCCGTCTAACAACAACACTACCTCTCCCGCAAGCTCACCCTACCGGTCGCCTAAAGTGTCCCCAGCTGCTTTTTCCCTTCCAGGTTCACTGTCTCCCTCCCCCACTAATTTTTCTGGTACGGAGGGAGAGGGGTTGGTCCGTACTCGTTCGGGTCGTATTAGTAGACCAGCTGAAAGATACGGCTAGTATGTTTAAATTTGCGCGTCTTACCGGTGCTTAACTATATTAGCTCTTTACGGGGAAGGATGTAGATTGGTTATTGCATGTGAACCAATCATAGTAGAGTTAACCCCACCTTACTGTATGCTTTATATTAACACCCACTTCCTACATTAAGTAGTCTTGGAAGCGGTAGTGATGAACTAACAACTAATTGCTGTACTGCTATACTATGTGTTACAATTAAAGATGAGTTTAAAATCCAGACCTGTGTAACAATAATCATTTACAGAATGTAAAGGGTTAATTTCGTAGAGCAAAGCAGTTCATGATACTGGAAGGAAAAGAATCTAAGGCAGAGCCAGAAGTGACGACATTTCAGCCATTTTTGTCATTCAAATTCTGCCCAGATAGAAAAAAACTAAACTAAAAACAAAAGTCCCCACCCCCCCACCCATGCAAAGCCCGAAACTGACCAGTAGACAGTCACTAAGCTACCTAATCCCTCCCCTACCCCCATCTCTCCCAATGACAGCTCCCAACGTAAAAATAAGGCATATTTACCACTCAATAGCCAAAACAAATTAATGTTATGGTTAAAAAGTGCATGTTAACTGTGGAAAAACAAGAGCTACTTCAAATTATTTATCCAAGGTCAAAATATGAAAAACAAGAACTGCTTCACTTTGTTTGTCTAAAGACAGGGCATAAGAGAACAATATCTAAAACTTACAACAAACCAAAGACATTTCCTTGACTACAGTATAATAATTGGGAAAAAATTAATATTAAATTTTGGAAAAATCCTGCAACCCCCACAATTAAGATGTGGATTATGGAGATGTCGGAGACCTTACATTTGGAAAAAATTAGATATGTCTTAATTGACAAACCAGAATTATTTACTAAAATATGGTCTCCATTTATAGATTATCTGAAGGGGTAGACTGGGTCGGCGCGGAGGCCTGACTGAAACCTGAACCCAGGACTAGATGAATAGTTACGTTTTCTGACCTATGGACCTATCTCCTAAGTTGTATTATTGATAGTTTATCTTACTTTTCTAATTTCTTTTCTTTATTTCTTTATTTTTATTATCTATAAATATAAATAAATAATTAGAGGCAACGTTAATATGTAGATATGTTACAATACTTACCTTCAGCGGCGCTGTAATTCTGTCACTTGCCGTGTGCGCGATTTTGGCGCCTTTAAGGGGGGGGGGGCGGGTTTGAAACGCGGGTTACTCCTCCCTTGTCCTGTATTATATTTCGTTGGAGTACAAGCGTTTGCTGAAAAATCGTTCCTAGGGGCGTTTTGTGTATTTTTTATTTTTATTAAATCGACAATGTCAGTGCTGGAGTCATTTTAAAATCAGCTTCTGAAGCCGTCAACGCCGACAACGGGGACAGATTTCACACACGGGACAGGTAAACGAAAGTGGTTTATTTTAATGTATAAAAGTGCTTCTTAAGAAGCCTTTAATTAATATTTTTTCATGCGAAACGGTGATTTTATTCCCCGAACTAACGGCAGAATGTTTCATGCCGAAACGGGGTTAAATTCACCGCAAATCAACGTTCCAAATGATCGCGTTCCAGAAAACCTCACTCGCAAGATGATATAAATGCCCATTAATTTGCAGGTATTAAACATTCAATTCCTTCCATTTGGCCTGTAAATTCATGACAATGAGATTTAAAAATTATGTTATATTGTGAATTCTTGTGTGAATGTTATTTGGACACTTAGGCTTTTTAAAAATGTTCATCTATTCTTAAGAAATTGATAGATGTTTAGATCTAGTAATTGAATTTTGTAATTAGCTACAATTAGGTAACTAACTAATTATATGCTTTAATTTCATGTCTTCTAAGTTAGATTGTTTCATATTTGTTTCAGAATGCTTCAATCTATAATAACTGAAAATGTATTTCAGTTCTCTTAATTTTTAAGAAAGTTATGGGGTTTTGACTGTCCTCGATCACAGCTTTTGTGTTGAGTCAATGGAAAAGCAATAGGCAACAAGATGCTAATTTCCGAGTATGAAAATGGCCATTACTTTTTTAATACTGAAGATATTAAAGTGAATTAGGTGTCAAATTAAACTTATTTTTATGCTTTATCTGATGGGATAAATTGCAGACTTTATTTTTA
Organism: Malacoraja senta; assembly: GCA_038087875.1. NCBI lineage: Eukaryota > Metazoa > Chordata > Chondrichthyes > Rajiformes > Rajidae > Malacoraja > Malacoraja senta. Next base: position 108,725,621 of record CM075977.1, read on the forward strand.
AAATCTCAAAATTTTGTAACATTGCTATATAATATGTAACCGATAAAGGAGGACCTTTATTACTTTGGTAACTGGGTATCCGGAACGCTGGATACTTAATATGTAATCGTTATACAAAGTTTGTAATGGGTTGGACTATGATATGCAGATATCTCTAACAAAAAATTAAAATATTTTAAAAAATAATAATAAAAAAATAAAAATAAAAAAAAAATAAAGACAGGGAAAAAAATCCTTCGATGGACATTTTAAAAGTAGAAGAGCTAACAAAGAAGATCTTAAAAGTTAATATATAATACCATTACATTAAATTAACAGTATCTTAGAGAACGTAAAAGTTATGGTTTGATACCATCATACTAAAATTCTAAAAAGTAATTAAAGATTAACTCATCCAAATTCTAAATCATTTACAAAATGATATATTGTCAAAATAGGAACAATAAATCCCCAATTGTAACTTAGTCGACTATCAGTAACTCCTCGTCGCGGCTTCAGCCCCATAAGCCTCCAGAAAGCTGGAAGCTTCTTGCGGATTGTTAAAAAATCGGTTGTTACCATTAAGGAGTCGTATACGCAGTCTAGCTGAATAGAGCAAGGCGGGGCGCAGCTGTTTCTTAAACAGCTCAGACATTACATTATGGAAAGGCATTCTCAATCCCATAAGCTCACGACTGTAATCAGGAACAAACCAAAACTTGCATCCTTCATATTCAACCATGCCCAACTTTTTTTGCTGCTCGGTGGATATTCTCCTTCATCTGCAAAAAGTGAAACCGAACGATCAAATGTCTCAGTTTATCTTGGAGACCAGGTTTCTTCCCGATCCTGTGTGCGTTATCCAAAATTGGAAGATTTTCATAGTGCTTCATGTTGAAAGTCTCCTTTATCATTTTAGAGGCATATTTTATAACATTATCCCCTTCTTGACCTTCAGGCAAACCAACAATTCGCATATTCAGTCGACGGCTTCTGTTTTCCAGATCTATTTTAATCTTGTATTGCGCGAGTGCCCGAATATTTTCATTCATTTTCCGTTCCAGTATTTCAATCTTCAAATCTCTTTCCTGGCCCAAGGTTCGCAAGTTATTAATTTGTTCCTTCTGTTCACGAGATTCATCTTGTAACATAGTCAGCTTGTCTTGAACTTCCGTCAATTTGCTCAAAATTCCTTACATAATTTCTTCCAAACTGCAGAATCTTGTGTTAATTTCTCCATTCATTTTTGATATTGCTTCTAAGATACCAGTCGGAAGCAACGCCTTCCCCACGCTCCTTCCTTGGAGAAGCTTTTTTTTCCTCTTGTCTCCATCCTTTACACGATTGAAGCGTATAAAAGTGTTATCAACACTTTAAGAAAGGTTAGACCGTGTCTTGAAATCAAGTAATAACATGTAACATTGAAAGAGTGGTAAGCAAGAAGTTAAAAGTTAAGGGAGCAAACAAAGTTACAACCTTTACAGCATGCTGCCACTAGGAGAGTGCCAAAGGGCTTGTTCTATTGTACACACGAGGGATGATTTATAGAAGTCAATTAACCTACAAACCCGTACGTCTTTGGAATGTGGAAGGAAGCCGTCCCAGTCCCCAGCTGCAGGACGCTCCCCACCGGCCCCTACCTGAAGCCGGTGGGGAGCGGTAATGGCTGGCCATGGCAGCGGTAGGCCATGGCAGCGGCATGCAATGGCAGCGGCAAGCTGCTGACTTCCGGTGGCGCTATGGCGGCTTGAGTCCAGTGCCAACTAGCTCCGTGCCGAAGAATCTGAAAACGGGAGAAAATCGGGTCTTACCTGCAGCGATCGCGATCTGAACGGCTGCCTGCCGCGTGATGTCATCAAGCGCGTGACTTTGACGGTATGTCGATGCAACATACCCCCCCCCCCGTGTGCCAAAAAAATCCGTTAAAGGGAAACTACCGATGGAAGAGGTAGGCCTAACTGAGGCCTCGGTCTCAGTTACAATGACGGCCCAGGAAGACCCAACGAAGAAATCAAAGCAGAAAAAGTCTGAAATTGAAGATCTTAAAACTTTTCTCGCTGTTGAAATTAAACAGATTCAACTACAGTTGAAAACCTTCGAAGGAAATTTGAAATTGAATTTTAAAGAGGAACTTAACTCTTTCAAGGAATATTTTAAAGCAGAAATGGATTCTACCGTTCAAGAAATACTGGAAGTCTGGAAGAGGTCGAGGGACGATGAGGCCAAGGAACAGATGGAAGTGCAGGAAGCCAGGCTCGTTTCGGTGGAATCGAGCGTTAATAGGGAGGTGGTCCCCATTCATCAAGCACTTGATCAACATAGAACAGCGATAACTGAACTTGAGTAATGGGCGGCGACAAGTGAGGAAACTGTAAATCGACTCCTTATTGAAAACCAACGCCTCTCCGGTATGGTGATCAAATTAAGTGATAAGTGTACCGATTTGGAGGGGCGTCAAAGACGCAAGAATTTAAGAATTGTAGGGGTGAAAGAAGGAAGTGAGAGGGAAATGGGCCCTCGGGATTTTGTGGCAGACCTACTACAAAAAGCCTTAAAATTGGATCAAAAACCTTCACTCGGTCGAGCACATAGAGCGCAGGGGCGTCGAACACAAGATGATGCCCATCCAAGAAAAATTATAGTAAAGGTGCAAATTGATCATGAATTTGACGAGATAATGAAGAAAATCGTCCGAAGCGGACAACTCTATTTTGAAAGTGCGAGGTTCAGTATTTACCGAGATTATCCGGCAGAGGTCTTCAAGAAAAGAGCGCTGTTCACTGAGACAAAAAGAATACTGAAGAAGGTACCTGATTTGAGATACGGCTTGCTTTACCCCGCAAGACTAAGAGTCACCTACAAGCAGAAGGAGCAATTTTTTACAGACCACGAAAAAGCACTGGAATTTGCCAAAGAAATCGAGAACGTGACCACAGACTGAAGAATTTACATTACTCCTCAGGAGTCAAGGATTAACGGGACATCGCCAGATTTAAAAGGACCTTTAAAGTTCTTTTACGAGCTTTAAGGACATTCGAAAACTGAAATGGACGGTGGACATTGGAGAAAACTGTGGTTTTTAATTTTTTTAATCTTTTTTTATTTTTAGTATAAACTCTAAGTACAATAATATCATAGTTATGACCAAACGTTATTAATCACTATTACTATTTAGTATATTCATATCTAACTATATATGTAACTACTAATACTTATTAAATATCTATATTACTACTAAAATTATTAACATTTATATTACTCATAAAAATTTAATACTGGGTATGATTGATAACAATGATTAATAACTAACAGTCTCTGGTTAACGTAGAAATGAGTTACATACTTATATTCTATAGGAATATGTGCAACAGGTAATTCAGCCTACGTCATAATAAGGTTTGACGGTTTTTCTCTTTATTTTTCAATTTAAAATTAAATTTATAGATTTAGCGAAGATATTAATACGGTATGTAGAGAATAATAACGTTGTGAATTTATGCTGTTTTTGGACTTTTCTGCAGGGATATGTGCGTATATATGTATGCATATGGGTATATATATATATATATATATATATATATATATATATATATATATATATATATATATATGTATGTATGTGTGTGTGTATGTATGTGTATATATATATATGTTTGCTACTCCCAAAGAAGTTAATTGATTGTCAGAAATATTCTTTTTTTTTTCTCGGGCACAGAGCTGGGACTTTTTTTTTACAAAGGCTACGGAAGTCTTTAGAATTCTAGCCACGTTAGTGTGGCTATCGCTAACTACACTAATTGTAGATGTAGTTTTTTTTCTTTCACCCTATACTAACCAATTCTATCACTTTTTCACTTTAAATATTTTTATAACTTAATGTTTGAATGGAACAACAAGACTAATTCAAGGAGATGTGTTCGGAAGAGCGATGTATATTATTTAAAATTCATCTATTTGAGGTTCGGGAGCAGGGTCAGGTTTTATGTGTTGCACCTTCTGCTCGGTTATAGACCACCTTAGAAACAATATGCAAGATGTTAATATGACAAGAGGGGGTGAGGGAATAACATTTTGTAGTTGGAATGTTAAGGGAATCAATGAACCAATTAAGAGAGGTAAAGTTTTGGCACATCTAAATTCAATCAAAACAGATATAATATTCCTTCAAGAAACACACCTTAAAAAGGAATCTCAACATAGACTTAAAGCTAAGTGGATCGCTGAATCATATCATTCCTCTTTTTCCCATAAGTCCAGAGGAGTTGCAATATTAATTCGTAAAGGAATACCTTTTACGCATTCATCAACAATAGCGGATATTGATGGTAGATATATTATATTAGTTGGAGAGTTAAATGGAGAAAAAGTGATTCTTCTTAATGTATATGGGCCTAATTTTGATAACCCTATGATTTTTAATAAAACATTTAATATAATTCCTGAATTTACACAATATAAATTAATAATTGGAGGAGACTTCAATTGCACATTAGATTCATACTTAGATAGATCATCAAGGCAAAAAAAAGTAAAATCTCAATCAAGTGTATTTTTAAATTCATTTATTAATACCACTAATATTAAGGATGTCTGGAGAATTGAAAATCCAACCGGACGGGAATATTCATTTTACTCACCAGTACATAAAACATACTCAAGAATAGATTATTTTTTAGTTGACTCCACGTTTATCCCATTTACTTACAACTCAAAATACCATAATATTATAATCTCAGATCACGCACCTGTAACGTTCATGATTAAATTAAATGGAATGTCCGAGAAACAAACATATTGGAGATTTAACCCACAAATTTTGAACGAAAGATCATGCCAGGAATATCTTATTAAACAGATTCAAATATTTTTTGAGGTAAATGACAACCCTGACACACCTACTTCTCTTATGTGGGAAACGTTTAAAGCGTTTGTTCGAGGTGCATTAATTTCTGCCCAAGTATTTTATAATAAAGAGAACAGGATTAAACAACAAACGTTGGAAAGGGAAATCAAGCAATTAGATATAGAAAATGCGAGAATGCCATCTATTTTAAAACATAATAAAATTGCTGTACTGAAATATATATTAAACAAAATGTATTCAGAACAAGTAATAAAACTTTATCAAAAAACCAAACAATTACATTTCGAGTTTGGAGACAAACCACAAAAACTATTAGCACGTCAATTATGAAAAATGGAAGGGGAAAAAATAATTCATAAAATTAGAACAGATACAGGAGAATTATTAAAAATGCCCAAGGATATAAACGAGAGATTTCTCCAATACTATCATAATCTTTATTCAACTAAAATTGTAGTACAACCATAAGGAATAGCAGATTTTTTACTAAAATGTAATTTAAAAGGTTTAGATTCAAACGATAGAGAATTATTAGAAAGGGAGATTACGATAAAGGATATTGAAGAGTCTATTGGCTCTTTAAAAAATGGTAAAGCAGTAGGACCAGATGGTTTAGGCTCTGAATTCTATAAAAAAAATTATGACTTGCTCTTCCCACGTTTACAAAGGCTGTATGAGCATATCTATACTCAACAGAAACTTCCAGATACTTTAAATGAATCTATAATAACACTTATTCCTAAAGTTGATAAAGATCCGGAAGATCCGGGATCATATAGAGCAATTGCACTTTTAAATACAGATCAGAAAATATTAACTAAAATACTAGCGCATAGATTAAGTACAGTGATGAATAAATTAATACACCCTGACCAAACAGGCTTTATTCAGAAACGGTACTCATATTATAATCTAAGAAGATTATTTAATATTATATATTCTAAGAGAATTATTTATTTTCGGTGATGGAAAATATGCAGCTAGGGGAGAAATTCTGCACATGGATAAAACTGTTATATACAAAACCTACGGCTAGAATATTAACAAACCAAAGGTTGTCATCTAAATTCAGCCTATCTAGAGGTTGTAGACAAGGATGCCCGTTATCTCCATTATTATTTGCGCTTGCTATTGAGCCACTCGCAGAAAGAGTTAGGGGTCATCCGGAAATACATGGGTATAACACAATCCTTTGAATAGTGAATAAAATTTCTCTATACGCAGATGATGTACTAATTTACATTACAAAACCAGAAATTAATATTCCAAACTTATTAAAGCTATTAACCCAATTTGGTTCACTCTCAGGATACAGAATAAATTGGAATAAAAGTGAAATTATGCCAATAAGGGAACACAACAAACAGATAATACAACAATTTCCATTTAAAATAGTAAACGAAAAATTCAAATACCTAGGCATTTACGTAACTAAGATATATACATCATTATTTAAAGCAAATTTTCCCCCATTACTGAACAAACTACATAAGAATATTCAATATTGGAAAACACTTCCTATCTCAATGGTTGGCAAAATTAATGCCATAAAAATGATTTTTTTACCGCAAATATTATACCTTTTTCAGACAATTCCGATATATTTGTCAAAAAACTTTTAAAAAAAATTGGATTCCATTGTTAATGATTTTATCTGGGATTATAAGAATCATAGGATAAACAAAAGACATTTGTGTAAATCAAAAATAAATGGAGGCTTGGTTTTACCAAACTTTCTGTTTAATTTTTGGGCAGTTAATATTAAAAATATGAATTTCTGGTTGGAAGAAATAGATCAACAACCAGATTGGTTAAAAATGGAAAAGGAAGATTGTTTACCTTTTGATATCAGCTCGATATTACTTGCTACGTCTAAATTAAACAAAAAAAATTATATGGAAAACCCTATAATATTTAGTGCTATACGAATTTGGAAACAATTAAAAAAGACATTAAAATTAGATAATTTATCACTTTTTCTTCCAATTGTGAATAACCCTTTGTTTAAGCCCTCATGGTTGGACAGGGGTTTTACACAATGGAAGAATTATGGAATTAAAAATATGGGACAACTTTACAAGGAAGGCACTTTTCTTACATTTCAGGAGTTGCAACAGACTTATGGACTTCGAGGAAATGATTTTTTCAGATATCTTCAACTCAGAGATTATGTAAAATAGTAAGATTAAACGAGAACTTACCAGTTTGAAGTTTAATCTGTATTTTATGAGGAGTTACGATGAGGGATTACGTGAAGACCCCATCCAGCACGCATGCGCGACATTCTTCAAAGCAGCGGTGTGGAATCACAGGAAACACAATAATTGAAATAAACATAGTAAAGAAAAGGAGAACTAAGATACCTGTTGATCTATATATTTGAGGGTGGGAGCGGAGGGCACGTAATCCCTCATCGTAACTCCTCATAAAATACAGATCAAACTTCAAACTGGTAAGTTCTCGTTTAATCTTACTATTTTACTTCGGAGTCACGTGAGTGACTACGTGAAGATTTTAAAGCTCTGTGATTTCAAACCGTGTAACAGTTCATACTTCACTCGCTGCCGAAGTCATTCAAGGGAGGAAGTATGTTATCGTAATCAACCATAATCTGTTTGTAAACAATAATGGTATCTATTAAACAATAACAAAAGACAAAATGCTCCCCCGGGCTTAAATTATATATTTTTGCAGATTTTAAAACTCTTTCTGCAAATAACACAGGTTCTGCTAGCGGCTTGTGGTAGAACGTTTGGAACGTTTTCTCCATGTTCATTCTTTTAGCCGCCGAAGTGGATGCTGCCCTGGTGGAGTGAGATGTATATACATCAGTATCTACTCCAGCAGCTCCCAGTACCTGCTTGAGCCATCTCGAGATGGTTTGGCTCGACACCCAACCATGAGGTTTCTTGTGGCTGACCCATAAGGCTTTTTTATTTATTTATTTATTTATTTATTTATTTCCTTTCTCCCTCGAGAATCTCTTGTTGTGTTGTTGTAAGTGAATAAGTAAGTCATGACACACAACCGTAGGTCAGGTGGGTATGCCCGGAAATCCATAACTAGGACTCAAGTTCCTTGCTTGCTCTTCTTTAGCAGCTCCTGAATGGTGAATGAGACCCGGTCTGGTGTTATAACCATGTTGTCCAGTCGCAGTAAGTGGAGGGACTGGACTCTTTGTGCTGAGACTAGTAGCATCAGCATGACCGTTTTCAGGGTTAGCTTTTCCAGGGTGAGAGACCTGGCTGGGGACCATCCCCTTAGGTATGTCAGGACCACACTGACATCCCAGATTTGTGTATACCTAGGTCTAAGAGGGTTGGAGTTGACGATACTCCTCATGAGTTTGATCACCAGCGGGTGAGACCCTATGGCCTGTTGTCCTGGCACCTGTTTTAAGTAGGCTGACAGCGCACGTCTGGCAGTATTGATGGCGCTGTAGCTCAATCCTTCATTATGGTGAAGGCCCCCCAGGAACTCCAGTACATTGGTTATGGTTGCAGATGAGTACGTTGTCCCAGTAGTCGAGCAGTATCTTTCCCACTTCCTGATGCTCGATAGGTATTGTTTCCTGGTGGACATACGGTGTCATCATGTTGATGGTCCTGTCAGACAATCCCAGTCCCAGCAGTGGTCTTTTGATAATCTGCAACCCAGTAGGTTAATTTTGGCATGGCATGGATGACTTATGCCTGATACAGGGTGCGTCAATAGGTCTGGGCTACTGGGAAAAGTCATAGGAGTTTCGATGACCATGTCGAGGACCACTGGGAACCATGGCTGTGTAGGCCAGTTGGTACTATCAAAATACCTGAAGCAGAGTCCATCTGTATTTTGCGTAGTACCCTACAGATTAAGGCAGAAGGGGAAAAAGCATAGAAGAAATCGGTCCCCCAGTTCAGCGTGAATGCATCTATCGCTGCTGCCTCAGGGTGTGGTTCCCAAGGGACATACATTGGTACGTGGTGATTTAGTCTGGATGCAAAGAGATCGATATCTGGTGTGCCATATTGGTTTGTAATTTTAGCAAAAGCTCTAGGATTTAACATCCATTCGGTGTTTATCATTGAATTTGCGTGACCTGGCACTGTATTTAGCTTACCTGGTAGGTAAGTTGCTGATAGCCAAATATGTCTATCGACCCACCATTACCAGATTGTGTTGACCCAATTGTCACATGATATCGATTTTATTCCGGTCATATGGTTAATATAGGCCACCACCGTGATATTATCAATTTGTAAATGAACATGCAAGTTGTGCATATTCCTAGAATATGCTTTAAAACCATAAAACGCACCCAACATTTCCAAATAATTTATGCCCAGTGTTTGTAGTAAAGACGAGTCTAGGTTAGTCCATCTACCACCTGTGCTGGATTTGGTATTAGTTGCTCCCCAGCCTTGAGCACTGGCATCTGTTTGTATAGTTAACGTTGGGTTATTGATGATGATAGGGCTGGAACTATGCCAAATGTGTTATATCCACCATTGTAACTCTGATATTGCTTCAATGGGTAGTTTCATGGATCTGTCAAAGTGACCTGCATGTCGTTTCAACGCCTGTACTTTTGCCCTTTGTAGGTGCTGATAGTGCAGGAATCCAAATTGTGTAGCTGAAAATGCTGCTACCATTTTGCCAATTACTCTTGCCACTTGTCGGATGGTTGGTCGATTGCTTACCATTAAATTGTTGCACATCTGTGCCAATTCTGCTGCTTTACCTTTTGGCAACGTTACAGACATGTGGATTGAGTTAATTGAATCCCAGATAGTCCATAGTTGTGGATGGCGTCAACTTAGATTTATCTGGATGTATGACAAACCCAGGGTTTCAAACAATTATTTGGTAGCTAATACAGCTGATTTAGCCAATTCCATGGTTTTGCCAACTATTAGGATATCATCAAGATACGCCATGACAATATGTCTAAGGCTGATGTCAACCCATTAGGCAATACTTTATACTGCCATAGTTGCCCCATCCAGGTAAATTTTCAGGTATCTGCGATGACCCTTGTGAATGGGTACTGAATAGTAGGCATCTTTTAAATCAATGCTTGCCATAAAGTATCCTTTGTAAATCAGTTGTTTAGCAGTTACAAATGTTTCCATTTTGAAATGTACATACTTAACAAAGGTATTTAGTGAGGTTAAGTCAATGATGATGCGACATCCACCATCTTTTTTACTTTTGGTAAATATATTTGAGACAAATTCCAAAGGATCATGTTTGGATTTCTCAATGACACCCTTTGTAAGTAACCTCACCAGTTCTGCTTGAGCCTCTAGTTCTCTTTGACTGAGAGGGTAAAGACCCTTTGGGTACGTGCTGAACTGGTGGCATGTTTTCGTGAATGAACTCTATTTTGTATCCCCGAATACTGTTAAGTATATAACTATCATTCGTGAGACACCTCCTGTTAGTACAGTTCCCCATTTACATGCTGGTAGGAACCAGACCCACCTACCTCCATAGTTATGGTAGTGTTCCTTTCTTCCATTTGTTCATCCGTCGTTATACTGCTGGATGTACTGCTGATGTACTGCTGATTGGGGGTGGCGCATTTTCCATGGGGTCCGCTCTGGGCCCTGGCCTAAAAAGGCTTTCGGGGATAGTATGCGGACCCCGAGCTTTCACCAGTTACATAAATTTGACCTTGACTGGTGGACGCGGTGGGGTACTGCCGTCTGGTTTTTTGTGTGGGTCTGCTCGTTCCGGGGCCTGCCCTCATGAGGCCAAATGCTTTGGACTCCTCCTCCAGGTCTTTCACTTGTCCTTCCAAATAACAGGATCTGCGGCTCTGAGGCCGGTGTTTTACACAGTCCTGCAAACCTGGGATTGAGGGCAGGTCTTATTCTCTCCTTGCGGAGGTTATTTATCTCATATTGGGTGTAGCACAGCAGAGCCAGAGTGTCTTGCTGGTTTGTGGTCATATCCACCCCATCCACGGAACGAGCATAGGCTGTTATCCCTGTCGTCAGGAGCTTGAGGATTTTAGCTCCTGGTTCCGGATACTCTGTCCCCCCCCCCCAGATTTGGCTGTTAACAGCCGGTACATTGAGCGAACTGCAGTTTTCCAGCTCTAGTGCCTCATTAAGTACCTGTCTTGTAGGGGTTTGAGGGACAGGTGGTTGATGCTGGCCGCCAGTTTTGGCTCCAATGGCTGCCCTGCTCGTGGTGAAACCACGTCGCGAATCTCCACACCCAGCAGCTCTTCCTGATCCTGTACCCCAAGCGTACTCCCGACATCTTCAGCCAATGACCCCTCTTCCTGACCAGCCCAGCCCTGGTCGCCAACGCTGCCCTGCTTTGAGGGGAAAGCGATGGCCAGTGCATTTATAGAGCACTGCTGTGGGAGTGCCTGATCCCCCTGGCGAGACTGCTCTAGCTCCTGAAGCAAGTCTCGCTGGAGCAGTTGCTCCATGAGCCTTTCCATTCGGCTCAGGCGGCTAGCTCTGCCGCTCTAAGGCGGACCCTCCTCATAACCGGCCGTTTTTTTTTTTTTTTTAAACTTTTCCTCCAGCCCGCTGCCGCTCATCAGGCTGCGCTAGCGGGACTGGGCTCGGCTCGGTCTCGATGAGGGTGGACCGCCGCATATGCGGTCCAGGTGCCGCCTCTCGCCCCCCACTGATGGAACACTCCCGTTCTGTTGGAGTCGAACGGGGGGCGGTTTTCTCCTTTGCCGTGCTGCTCATGTTCCCAGTTCCTCTGGAATAGAGAGCAGAGCACAGCTTGCGGATTACGACCTCAGTGTAAGACTTACCTGATGGTCCGCTGTTTATTTTCCACCGACGTGTAGCGGGAGCGCCTGTACTCCCGGTCGTCGCTGTTGCACTGCGTGAACGCTAATGTCGCGCATGCGTGCTGGACGGGGTCTTCACGTAGTCACTCACGTGACTCCGAAGTAAAATCGAATACTCAAAATTTTCGAATTAGAAATTTAGAAATTCTTGATGAATGTTGGAATAAACATCCTAATACAGAAAAATTAATATCTTATATATATAATATTTTATTAGACAGTGACATTCCATCGACGGACATACACAGACAAACATGGGAAAAAGAATTCAATCAAATAATAACGAAAGATACTTGCGAAGAAAGTTTACAACACATACATCAATGTTCATTAAATGCCAGACATTCTTTAGTACAATTTAAAGTAATACATAGGTTACATTATTCAAAAACAAAATTACATAAAATCTTTCAACATATCTCACCTATATGTGATAAATGTCAACATTTAGAAGCTAACTTATCTCATATGTTTGCAAACTGTATAAAAATAAAAAAATTCTGGGTAAATATTTTCAGTATAATATCTAAAGTGACCAGCACACAATTGGACCCGGATCCAAAATTAATAATACTCGGAACATTAGAATTAAATCAAACATTTACAACAACACAAAGAAACTTTATTGATTATAGTATAATAACGGGAAAAAAATTAATTCTAAAATTTTGGAAAGGCCCTATAACCCCCACAATCAAAATGTGGATTATAGAAATGACGGAGACCTTAAACGTGGAAAGAATCAGATTTTCCCTGTTGGACAAACAGGAATTATTCGTTGGAACATGGTCTCACTTTATTGATTGTTTAAAGGGTCAGAATGGTTCAGCACAGGAACCTGACTAACACTCGGGCTAAAGAATGGATGAAATGTTATACTCTGAAATGTACGAATATATCTCGAACAAAGTTTTTTATTTTAATAAATTTTTCCATTCTTCTTTAACTATCTTTTTCTTTTCTGTTTTCTTTTTTTTTGTTGTTTTTTTTTTTTTTTTTTTCTTTCTCTCTCTTTTCTTCTCTCTCTTTTCTTTCTTTACTTCATCTATCTTTTTAGTTTTAAAAAAACAAAAAAGGCAAAAGGTATTGGAGACAATGTAATAATAATTGACAATATTATCAATTTAAAAATGTAAGACTGGTAATGATGTTAATATGTTGTGTTCTTATCTCCAATAAAAAATATTTTCAAAAAAAAAAAAAAAAAAAGAAGTCAATTAACCTACAAACCCGTACGTCTTTGGAATGTGGAAGGAAGCCGTCCCAGTCCCCAGCTGCAGGATGCCCCCACCGGCCCCTACCTGAAGCCAGTGGGGAGCGGTAATGGCAGGCCATGGCAGCGGTAGGCCATGGCAGCGGCATGCAACGGCAGCGGCAAGCCACGGCAGTGGCAGGCCATGGCACCCCCTCTCCACAGGCCCCCGACAGTCCCCGCCTGCAGCCATCCCCCTCCACTGGCTGCAGGACGCTCCCCCCAACCAGCCCCCGACATCCCCTGCCTAAAGCTGTCCCCGTCCGCCGGCTGCAGGATGCTCCCCCCACCCCCACCGGCCCCCAACAGCCCCTGCCTGAAGCCGTCCCTCACCCCCGGCTGCATGACGCACCCCCCCACTGGCCCTCTACAGCCCCCACCTGAAGCCATCCTCCTCTGCTCCCCCAGCTGTAGGTCCACCCCCCACCCCGCCTCTGACAGCCTCCTCCTGAAGCCATCCCACTCTCCCAGATGAAAGTCACTTCCCCCCCTCCTGCCCCTGACAGACCACGCCTGATGCCGCCCCCGGCTCTAGGATGCTCCCCCCGGCTCTAGGACGCTCCCCCAGCATCCGACAGACCCCTCCTGTAACCATCCCCGTTCCCCGCTGCAGGACGGCCACCGACTCCCGCCTGAAGCCGTTCCTGTCCCCAGCTGCAGGACGCTTCCCAGCCCCCACCGACCCCCGACAGCCCCCACCTGAAGATGTCACCCTCCCCCAGCTGCAGGATGCTCGCCAGCCCCACCGGCCGGACAACCCCTGCCTGAAGCCGTCCCCCTCCTCCCAGCTGAAGGACACTTACCCCATACCGCACCGTCCCCCGACAGCCCACAGCTGCAGGACAATCGACCCCCCCTGGCCACCAACAGCCCCCTCCTGCAGCAGGATGCTCCCCCCCACCTGCCCCTGAAAGCCCCCGCCTGAAGCTCTCCCCTTTCCCCAGCTGTAGGACACTCCCCTCCACAGACCCCGCCAGCCCCCGCCTGATGCAGTCCACTCCCGCGGCTGCAGAACGCTCCACCCACTAGCCCCCGACAGAAGCTGTCCCACGGCTGCAGGATGCTCTCCCAAACCCCACCGTCTCCGACAGCCCCTGCCTGAAGCCATCCTCCTCTCCCGGCTGCAGGACGCTCCCCTCCAGCTGCCCACATCTCAACCCGTCCCTCTCTGACACCTGGAGGATGTTCACCCGCCCCCAACAGCGACAGCCTGCAGCCATTCCCCTCCCCCAGCTGCAGGACGCTCATCCCCCTTCTCCGGCTGCAGGATGATCATGCAACCCCCGAAGAGCCCCCTCAAGCCCCCCGCCCCAGCTACAGGACGCTCTCCACCCCTCGCCTGATACCGTTCCTGACCGCAGCTGCGAGACGCTCCCGCCGGACCCCGCCTAAAGCCGTTCCCCTTCCCCTCCCCCGGCTGCAGGATGCTCACACCCTCCACCGGTCTCTGCCTGAATCCATCCCCATCCCCAGCTGCAGGAAGCTAGCCCCCACCCAAAGCCGTCCCGACCCCAGCTGCAGGACGATCCCCCCCACTGGCCCCCGTCTGAAGCTGTCCCCCTCCACCTGCTACAGGACGCTCCCGCTGGACCCCGCCTGAAGCCGTTCCCGTTCCCAGCTGCAGGACGCACCCCCCAACTGGCCCCTGGGCTGGATTTAGATGAAGAGAGGCCCTAAGCTGTTCCACTTGTGAGGCCCCTCCCAATCCCCCACCTACCAGATTGACACCGATTTGCAGCCGAGCGTGGCCAATGAGATAAGGGGCTGGAAAGCTGCGCTTTTTATTTATTTATTTATTGCCAGTGCTGGTGATGAGTTATTGGCTTAAAACACTATTATTCTGAAATGGAGGGCAAGGAAAATTACTGAAGGGTTGTTTAGAGACTACAGTGCATTGTGACAGCATATGTAAGAAAGGCCTATGACAGTGTCAAAAATATTATACACCTTGCAGTGCTCTCACTTAATTTATTTTCTCTGTTGTCAGCCGGGCAACCTTGGCAGCTTTTTAAGTTGCCAAATGACAGTTTAGGTGGTCATTTAAGACGGCTTGCATGACGCATGCTCGGACGAAGTGCGTAGTTACCAGTCGGAATTATGCTCAATGAAGCATTCACATATTATTTCTGCTCCAAATAAAGTCACAAACTAAACATATTCACCAATAAAGACATGATATATACCACAATGATGCAGCAAAATTATAATACAGCATCCCAACTCTTTTTACACATTGCAATGAATGTAATTCTATTATTTATTGTGCTTTGAGTGTGATGAAGTGCTTTGAGAGGTTGATCATGACGCAGATCAACTCCTACCTCGACAAAAACCTGGACCCACTGCAGTTCGCTTACCGCCACAACAGATCAACGGTGGATGCGATCTCGCTGGCCCTCCACTCCGCTCTGGACCACTTGGACAACAAAAACTCATATGTCAGACTGTTATTCATCGATTACAGCTCGGCATTTAACACAATCGTCCCCTCCAAGCTGGTTACCAAACTCGCAGAACTGGGTCTCTGCGCATCCCTCTGCAATTGGATCCTCGACTTCCTCACTCTCACTCTCAGACCACAGTCTGTTCGTATTGGTGGAAATGTGTCAGGCTCGATAACAATTAGCACGGGAGCACCTCAAGGCTGCATGCTCAGCCCCCTGCTGTACTCACTCTAGACATAGTGCGAACTCCATCCTCAAGTTCGCTGACGACACCACTGTTGTGGGACGTATCACTGATGGGGATGAGTCAGAGTATAGAAGAGAGATCGAGCAACTGTCCATATGGTGCCAGCACAATAACCTGGCCCTCAACACCAGCAAAACCAAGGAACTGATTGTGGACTTTGGAAGGAGTAGGATGGGGACCCACAGCCGTTTATATCAACGGGTCGATGGTTGAAAGGGTCAAGAGCTTCAAATTCCTGGGCGTGCACATCTCTGAAGATCTTTCCTGGTCCGAGAACACTGATGCCATTATTAAGAAAGCACATCAGCGCCGCTACTTCCTGAGAAGATTACGGAGAGTCGGTTTGTCAAGGAGGACTCTCTCTAACTTCTACAGGTGCACAGTAGAGAGCATACTGACCGGTTGCATCGTGGCTTGGTTCGGCAACTTGAGCGCCCTGGAGAGGAAAAGACTACAAAAAGTAGTAAACACTGCCCAGTCCATCATCGGCTCTGACCTCCCTTCCATCGAGGGGATATATCACAGTCGCTGCCTCAAAAAGGCTGGCAGTATCATCAAGGACCCACACCATCCTGGCCACACACTCATCTCCCTACTACCTTCAGGTAGAAGGTACAGGAGCCTGAAGACTGGAACGACCAGGTTCAGGAACAGCTACTTCCCCACAGCCATCAGGCTATTAAACCTGGCTCGGACATAACACTGAACTTTATTAGCCAATAATGTTATTTACACTTTATCAGTATATTGATTCATGTGTGTATATATTTATAGAATGCCTTGTAGTCAATGCCTACTATGTTCTGTTGTGCTGAAGCAAAGCAAGAATTTCATTGTCCTATCAGGGACACATGACAATAAACTCACTTGACAATTGACACTTCCAAACAAAAATGTGGTTGGATTATTCAGTGTATGCTGAACCTCGGTGAGACCAAGTGCAGGCTTGGCGATCGCTTCGCACAATACCTCCACTCAGTTCGCAATAACCAACCTGATCTCCCGGTGGCTCAACACTTCCTGGGCCTCCTCCATGGCCAGAGTGAGGCCCTCCGCATATTGGAGGAGCAGCACCTCATATTTGCTTGGGTAGTTTACACCCCAGCGGTATGAACATTGGCTTCTCTAATTTCAGGTAGTCCTTGCTTTCTCCCTCCTTCCCCTCCCATTTCCAGCTCTCCCACAGCCTACTGTCTCCGCCTCTTCCTTTCTTTTTCATGTCCCCCACCCCCTCCCGACATCAATCTGAAGAAGGGTCTTGACCCGAAACGTCGTCTATTCCTTCGCTCCATAGATGCTGCCTTACCCGCTGATTTTCTCCAGCTTTTTTGTCTACCAATGGGATCCCACCACTGGCCACATCTTCCCATCTCCTCCCGTTAACTTTCTGCAGAGACCACTCCCTCCGTAACTTCCTGGTCAATTCGTCCCTTCCCACCCAAACCACCCCCTCTTCTGGCACTTTCCCTTGCAACCACAGGAAATGCTACACTTGTCGCTTTACCTCCCCCCTTGACTCCATTCAAGGGCCCATGCAGTCTTACCAGGTGCGGCAGAGGTTCACCTGCATTTCCTTCAAACTCATCTATTGCATCCACTGCTCTAGGTGTCAGCTGCTCTACATCGGTGAGACCAAGCATAGGCTTGGCGATAGCTTCGCCCCACACCTCCGCTCGGTCCGCAATAACCAACCTGATTTCCCGGTGGCTCAGCACTTCAACTCCCCCTCCCATTCAGTATCCGACCTTTCTGTCCTGGGCCTCTTCCATGGCCAGAGTGAAGCCCACCGTAAATTGGAGGAGCAGCACCTTATATTTCACTTGGGCAGTTTACACCCCAGTGGTATGAACATTGACTACTTCAATTTCAGGTAATCCCTGCTTTCTCCTCCCCTTCCCAGCTCTCCTTCAGCCCACTGTCTCCACCTCTTCCTTTCTTCTTGGTTCTTCTTGGTTTCTTGGTCCTCCAAAATATTCCAAATGGAATTTAAACTGGAGGTGGTGGAGGGAGGACTAAAGCCAGAAAGGGTTTTTGGGAAGAAAGAGCTACCTTAAATTTAGTTGCATCTGGTTGGGTAACTATAGTAGGGTGGAGATTATTCCATGCTTTAATTGTGCGGGGGAAGAATGAATTGCTGTACACATCTGTCTTGGTAGCTGGAATCACAAATTGGATCGAATGCCCTCGTCTGCTCCTAATTGGTTTGGGTTTGGTGTAGGTCTTGTAATCTATGTCGAGCTGACCATTTAACATTTTGTAAAAACAGGTCAAATGGTGAGCTTCACATCTGTCTTGGAGAGGGTTCCACCCCAGAGAATTCAGGAATTTGGTAACACTCGCTTCTCTCTCATAGGTGTTAGTAACAAATCGAGCTGCCTGTCTTTGGACACGTTCGATGGAAGAAATGTTTTTATTTGTGTATGGGTCCCATGCTGCAACTGTGTAGTCCAAATGAGGTCTAACGAGGGTGAAGTATTGCTTCTCCTTGACAGAAGTTGAACAATGATGAAAGTTGCGCCTCAGAAAATTTAGGACACCTGTTGCTTTCACCGTTGCATGATGAGTCTGACCATTCCAACGCAGATCATTCTGCAATTTGATGCCAAGATACTTGGTTTGTTTGTATTCTTCATGGGTGGTACCAAGTATATTGTACGATGTTTCGCCTGCATTCCTCTTTCTGGTGACACGCATGGTTTCACATTTGGAAGGGTTGAACTGCATGCCCCATTGGTGTGACCACTCAACCATTGTATCGAGGTCCTTTTGGAGAGCATCTTCATCATCAGCTGACTTAATTGGACGGTACAGCAAACAATCATCAGCAAATAGTCTGGTCGTGCTTGCGACTTTTTCATGGATGTCGTTTATGTAAAGCAAAAACAGATGTGGGCCAAGTACTGTGCCCTGAGGTGTACCACTCAACACTGGATGCCAATTGGAGCTCTTTCCGTTCACACACACATGCTGAAGATGTTTTGTCAGGAAACTGGAAATCCATCGTTTCGTGTTGGAACGAATACCATAGAAGCTTCCAAAGCAGTCTCTGGTGTGGGATGACATCAAATGCTTTAGAAAAGTCCAGCACTACTAAATCCGTGATGATATTACCATCAAGATGTTTGGCCAGGTCATTTGTCGTCAGGATAAGCTGAGACTCACATGATCTATGCCTCCTAAATGCATGTTGGTTGTCAGCAAGAATATTATGTTTGCTCACGTGTCGCATCAGATTACTATCAATTACATGCTCCAGTAATTTGCAGCAAGTACTTGTTAATGAAACAGGACGATAATTTGCTGGGTTGGTGGTTGAACCTTTCTTAAAGAGAGGAGTGATGTTAGCCTTCCTCCAATCCAGCGGAACATCACCTGAGTCAAGCGATTGTTCGAAAATGAACTGCAAAACTGGAGCCAGTTCTTCGGCCGCGATCTTGAGGGCTTGATTCTGTATCTGATCTGGTCCAATTGCTTTTGTGGTATTGATGTTGAGCAATAACTTCTTGACACCTTCAACCTCAATGTTTAATAGCAGGCATATCAGCATACGGGCTGGGCGGTAGAACTGGAAATGATGAAGGCTCCATATCTTCCCGGGTGAAAACGTGTTGGAATTGGTTTGCAAGAGCTTTCTGCTTTCGCCTGGTCCTCAGTGATCAGACAGTTGTTCACTTTAAGCATCTGGACACCAGTGTTGTCTGTCCATCTGGATTTCACATATCTCCAAAAAGCCTTGGGTTGCTCTCACCCAAGAATAGAAGAAACATGTTGTCTATGAGCACTCCTAATAGCACGATCAACTTGCTTTCGCATTCTAGTAAAAATTGTCCCAGTCCAGTTTTGTACCCCTTTTTTTGGTACGGATATAAGACTTCTCTTTCTTACTGCAGAGACGTTTCAGTTTTGCCGAAAACCAAGGAGGACGCATACGTCCTTAATGAGTTTTTGTGGAACATGATTTGTAACAATATTATTTAAAGAGTTTCACAGCCACACCCAGTTGTCATTTACGGATCTTTTATCTGGTTGCAGGTTGAAGAAATCTTTTCCCAGTTTATTTGCTAAGACTTTAAATTCCTCGCTGTTCACTTTTCTGCAGAGGGAACTTTTACGCGGTGGCTTTGAAGGAACTTTAAGCTTTGTGTGCAGTTTTGCTTGGATAATATAATGATCGCTAATTCCAGCACACGATGAAACTTCCGAAATTAAATCTGGGTGAGAAGTGAACAATAAATCTAGAGTATTTTCGGTGCCACTTGTCTCATCACGTCTGGTAGGGAAAGTGACTTTTTGGGACAGGTGATTTTCCAGAGTAAGGTCAGTTAGGGCTTCCTGGAGAGCTCCTTTTGGTTCACTTTGTATGCCGTCAGACCAATCTACACCTGGGACATTGAAATCGCCCCCCAGGATGATAAGTGGAGAGCGTGACGAGGCATAAATTTTGGAGATGATTGATCCAAGGTCTAAAAGAGTCTCCGTTTTCATGTCAGGTGGTCGGTAAAAGCTTCCGATCTGTAACGACTGACTCTCGAGTGTAGCTTGACACCAGATTTGCTCAGAGTCGCTGTTTAAGTCTGTACGTTCAAAACAAGGAATGGTATTGTTAACTCCGATGCAGACTCCATTGTTAACTCCATGCGAGTTTCTGTCCTTTCTAAAAATTTGAAGGTGAGGATGGAAAATCTCAGCAGATTTGATTGATGGGTCCAGCCAAGATTCAGACCCAATAAGGATATCAGGGTTTTCAGTTTCAATAAATGAATTGATCACAGCACATTTTCCTCTTATACTGCGGCAATTTATAACAGCGATTTTGATCCCATGTTCATTGCTGACATCATTGCGATCAATATCTTTGTTGGTACCATGAATCTCCTTTTGAGCATCACCATTACACGCATTTCTTTGTCCATTAACATGTTGACGGGTGTGATAGCTGGTGTAGGGGGAGGATGGAGGATTGTCATCATCAGGGGTATTACTTTTACCATCTTTCCCAACAACGGTCCAGCCATCCTTTGTCTTCGCATATTTCAGCAGAGGGTTTTTCTCTGCTTTGGATGTTGGTGTTGCTTTGGATGTCGTTCCACAAAGCCACTCAGGAGCAGTTTTTTAAAGTGTTATTTTTGGTAAGTGGCCAGCACAATTTGGCCTGGATGATCTTAAATTCTCATGATTCCATACGTCACAATCAGGGTCATCACTCGATGTGAGACTTTCTTCCCGTCCCCCCCACCCTCACATCAGTCTGAAGACGGGTCTCGACCCGAAACGTCGCCTATTTCCTTGGCTCCATAGATGCTGCCTCACCCGCTGAGTTTCTCCAGCATTTTTGTCTACCCATTCACACAAGTTCTGTTATCCCACTTTCCTCACCCACTCCCTCCACATTAGGGGCAATTTTACAGTGACAAGTTAACCTACAGAGCCAATGCGTCTTTGGGATGTGGGAGGAAACCCACACGCTTGCAGGGAGAATGTGCAAATTCAACACAGACAGTGCCCGAGGACAGGATCGAACACCGATCTCTGGCGTGTGAGGCAGCAAGTCTACCAGCTGTGCCACGATATTTTGTTTTCCAACACACAAACAATTATACGTTGATAACTTTGGTTACTAAAAAAATGAAAATATCCATTTTCAGTTTTAAATCTCCAAGTGACGCTATGTCCCCCTTTACAGCTACTGTATGATTTAATAAAGTTCTAGACTATGGGGCAGTTCATTGGCCATAACGTTGCTGCCTAAAAGTGCCATAGACCCGGAATTGATCCTGAATATAGGTGCTGTCTGTATAGAGTTTGCTCCTTTTCCCTTTAATCGCATGGGTTTTCTCTGGGTGCCCTTGTGTCCTTCCACATTCCAAAGGTGTGCAGGAACCTATTTCAGACCCAACACAAAACGTAATATTGTAGCGGCCTGAACGAGGTCAGTAAAAGGCCAGACGCCAGACGGGTTCAATTAGCAGACTTTAATGCTTACAACGAGAGCACACCACACACACACCTCGAGAGCACTAAATCCAGGGTCGACTGGAAACCCCGTGGCAGACCAGTCCCCTGTCCTTCACTCGGCGAGGGGGATGATCCAAGGAGTGGCTTACCCCCCAGGGACCGCCACATGACCCCCCCCCCCAAGTACCCGAGACACGAAACGGACAGGAGGCCGTACACGGCGGCCAGCGCGGGTACACACCATGCCCTGCCCCGGAACAGGCAACTGACCAACAGGTGCATGCGACCAAGTAACCAGAGGAGGTACCCTAGACAGAGGCCGCCCTCGCTTACGAGGCCGCGCTACCAACACCGGCTGATCGATATCAATATGTGCTGGCTTCAACCGCGCAACTGAAACAGTCTCATGCTGACCCCCCATGTCCAGGACGAAAGAGGATGAGCCATGTTCCAGTACCCGAAAGGGACCCTCGTACGGCCGCTGGAGAGGTGTCCGATGCGCATCCCTGCGCAGAAAAACGAACTGGCAGTCCACCAGGGCAGGCGGAACATGGGGACGGAAAGACCCATGATGAGACGTTGGCACCGGCGCCAACTTGCCCACCGTGTGCCGAAGACGTTGCAGAGTGTCTGAAGGCTGCTCCGCCTGACCACGTGCCGACGGGATGAATTCCCCGGGCACCGTCAACGGAGACCCATATACCAACTCAGCGGAGGAGGAGGCCAAGTCCTCTTTGGGTGCGGTGCGGATCCCCAGCAAAACCCACGGCAGAGCGTCCACCCAGTCCGGATCCTTGAGCCGTGCCTTCAGGGCGTCCTTAATTAGATGGTGAAACCGCTCCACCAAGCCGTTCGCCTGCGGGTAGTATGCCGTCGTGTGGTGCAGACGAACACCCAGGAGACGTGCCATGGCCGCCCACAGCTCCGACGTGAACTGAGGCCCCCGGTCGGAAGTTATGTCCAGTGGCACTCCGAACCTGGCGATCCAATGCGCCACCAAGGCTCGAGCGCAAGTAGTCGTTGCAGAATTCGGTAGCGGGATGGCTTCAGGCCACCGCGTGAAGCGGTCCACAACGGTGAATAGGTATGTCATGCCCTGGGACGATGGCAGCGGCCCCACGATGTCCACGTGAATGTGGTCGAAACGCTGCCTTGGAATGGGGAACTCCTGCAATGGCGCGCGCACGTGTCATTGCACCTTGGCGGTCTGGCACGAGATGCAGGTGCGCGCCCAGTGTCCAACCTCCTTCCGCAGTCCGTGCCACATGAAACGGGAGGCCACCAGGGCCGTTGTCGCCCGGATGGAGGGATGCGCAAGCCCATGATGCACCTCAAACACTCTGCGCCGCCAGGCGATGGGGACAATGGGTCGCGGAACACCAGAGGAGACATCGCACAGCAGCGTTGCACCCCCAGGACCACAGACAACGTCCGCCAACTGCAGGCCCGAAACTGCCGTACGATAAGCGGACATCTCCTCGTCGACCAACTGAGCGGCTGCTAGGGCGGAATAATTGATCCCCTCGGCGACTTGGAGAACCGCGTTGACTGCAGGTCTAGATAAGGCATCGGGCACTCTGTTGAATTTGCCCTCAACGAACCGGATGGAGGTTGTGTATTCGGACTCATACGCCAACTGCCTCTGCTGCCTGGCAGACCACGGGTCTGAAACCTTGGCGAACGCGAAGGCTAACGGCTTGTGGTCCGTAAACACAGTAAACAGCCTCCCCTCCAGGAAATAGCGGAAATAGCATACAGCGAGATATAGGGCAAGGAGCTCGTGGTCAAAAGCACTGTAACGGCGGTGAGCACCACTGAGATGCCTGCTGAAGAAGGCGAGTGGCCGCCAGTATCCATCGACGAGCTGCTCCAACACTGCCCCAACCGCAATCTCAGAAGCGTCTACCGTCAAGGCGGCCGGGGCGTTCTCCCGTGGGTGGACGAGCATGGTGGTTTCAGCCAGTGCCTGCTTAGCCTTTTCAAAAGCCGCTGATGCTTCCGCGGACCACTCAACCTCCCTGCGATGACCAGCAATCAGCTGGAACAGCGGACGCATGACTGCGGCCGCTGCCGGCAGGAAGCGGTGATAGAAAGTGACCATCCCCACGAATTCTTGTAGGCCCCTAACTGTGGTCGGACGGGGGAACCTGCGGATAGCGTCCACCTTGACCGGCAGAGGCACCACCCCTTGTGGAGTCACGCGGTGGCCGAGGAAGTCGATAGACGTCACCCCAAAACGGCATTTGGACGCGTTGATGGCCAAACCGAAATCGCTGAGGCGCTGACACAGCTGACGGAGGTGGATGCAGTGCTCCTGCCGCGAGTGACTAGCCACAAGTATGTCATCTAAGTACACAAAGACGAAATCCAGGCCGCGGCACACACAGTCCATAAGCCGCTGAAAGGCCTGCGCAGCGTTTTTTAACCCAAACGGCATCTTTACAAATTCGAATAGACCAAATGGTGTAATAATGGCCGTCTTCGGAATATCATCGGGGCGAACCGGAATTTGATTATATCCTTGTACGAGGTCCACCTTGGAGAATATGGATGCTCCGGCTAGATGGGCATTGAAGTCCTGAATGTGCGGAACTGGGTACCTATCCGCGACGGTTGCATCATTCAGGCGACGGTAATCCCCACACGGGCGCTAGCCCCCGTCTGCCTTGGGGACCATGTGGAGCGGTGACGCCCATGGGCTATCGGAGGGACGCACGATTCCCATCTCCTCCATCAGGCGGAATTCCTGCCGAGCAAGACGAAGCTTGTCTGGCGCCAGACGACGCGCCCGGGCATGCACAGGTGGGCCGGTAGTAGGGATATGGTGCTCCGCCCCGTGCTTGGGGGTGGAGGAGCGGAAGTGGGGTTCCAGGATGTCAGGAAAATCTGCCATGATGCGCGCGAAAGTCGCATCCACGGACGATAGGGGGCCATCAGTGCGTGATACAGGATCACCAATACGGAGGAAGACCGGCTCCAGCGTGACAGAATGCATCAGGCGCCGCCGCTTGACATCCACGAGCAGTGAATGAGCTCGGAGGAAGTCGGTGCCCAGCAGCGGCTGGGAAACGTCAGCAATTACGAACTTCCATGAAAAGGAGCTGCGGCCAAAGTTGAGGGGGATGGTGCGAAACCCGTAGGTGCGGATAGCACTCCCGTTCGCCGCGGTGAGGAGGGGCCCTCGTTTACCCGCCCGGATGTCAGTTATGGAGGGGGGCAGAACGCTCACTTCCGCACCAGTGTCCACGAGGAATCGCCCTCCAGTGCGGTGATCCCAGGCGAAGACGCGATGAATTTTGATGGCCGCCGAAGGAATTACTGACGACCGGCCCTTTCGTTTCCCGGGAATGAGCAGGGTGGCACACATCTCCTGGCTGCAGCTCCCCAACGACGGTGGTAAGAGTATACCAATTTGGCTGGTTTGGACGCCAGCGACCTCCGCTGGCGTTAAGTGGAACTGCAGGCTGGCCGTACTGGAAAGACGTGCCTGCAGTGGATTGCACAATGGCGGCCGGATTTTGCCGCGGGGCCCGACTGGGAGCGGTGGAGACGCGGTCGATAGCGGTCCCGACCTGCTCTGAGCCTCCAAAAGCCGCGGGAAAGACGTTCAGCACATCCTTAAGGCGGTTCATCCATAGTTCGTCAGCTTGCTCACCCAGCTCCCGCATGTCGGTAAATGGATTCCTGGCGAGCTGCATACGGATGTCGGACGGTAGCTGCTGCAGGTAGGCATGTTTAAACAGAAAGCAAGGTTCATGGTCCCCCATTAGGGTTAGCATGTCCTCCAGGAGGTCGGATGGCCGGCGGTCGCCCAGCCCCTCCATTCAGAAAATTCGAGCTGCCCGTTCGGAGTCACCTAGGCCGAACCTCCTGATAAGGTATGCCTTCAGGCCGCTACATTTGTTTGTTACCGGGGGGGTCTTGAGGAACGGCTTAATTCTCCTTGCGGTCGCTTGGTCCAGCGCCCCAATCACGTAATAATAGTTAGTCTCATCTACTGTAATTCCTCTCAAAGCAAACTGTGCCTCTGCCAAGTGTCAGCTTCTTCGGTCCACATAGTAGGGAGCTTCAACGCAACCGCGTTATTCTACATCACGACGCGTGATGGACGGCGTGGGTCACCAGTGTAGCGGCCTGAACGAGGTCAGTAAAAGGCCAGACGCCAGACGGGTTCAATTAGCAGACTTTAATGCTACAACGAGAGCACACCACACACACACCTCGAGAGCACTAAATCCAGGGTCGACTGGAAACCCCATGGCAGACCAGTCCCCTGTCCTTCACTCGGCGAGGGGGATGATCCAAGGAGTGGCTTATCCCCCAGGGACCGCCACAATATTTTCCTTTTGTCCAGAGATTCTTTCTGACCTGTTGAGTTACTCCAGTTTTTTGTGTCTATCTTCAGTTTAAACCAGCATCTGCAGTTCCTTCCTACACACAATATTATACGATAGAAATGTATTAATCCCAGGAGGGAAATTGTGTGTGTGTGGGTATATATATTACACACACACACACACACACACACACACACACACACACACACACACACACACACACACACACACACACACACACACATACACACATATATATAAATATTTATATAGTTATATATTCATATATAAATATACACCGTTTTGTTTTATCATTTAGAACATTGTTTACAGAGTACTATGTTTACATATTCTGTTGTGCTGCTGCAAGTAAGGATTTCATTGTTCTAACTGGGACGTGAGAGAATAAATCCCTCTTGACTCTTGACTTACTCCGCTAATGTGTGGGATAGAACTAGTGTACAGATGATCGATGGTCGGACTCAATAGGACGAAGGGCCCGTTTCCATGCTGTATCTTTAAATTAAATAAAAACACTAAAACCAGAGAGTCTAAAGAAGGGTCTCTACCTGAAACGTCACCCAATTTCTTCTATCCATAGTTCAGGCTGCTCCATGGTGTTCCCGCACACAATTAAAGCATGGAATAGTCTTCACCCTACCATGGTTACCCAACCAGATGCAACTAAATTTAAGGTACCTCTTTTTTCCCTAATAACCCTTTTATGCTTAAGTCCAAGTCTAGAGTCAAGAGAGTTTTATTGTCATGTGTCCCAGATAGGACAATGAAATTCATGCTTGCTGCAGCACAACAGAATATGTAAACTTAATACAGAATAGGAGATAAAAGTTCAGTGTGTTTATATACCATAGACCATATATATACACAATAAATAAACAGATAAAATGCAATAGGCTGTTATTGTTCAGCCCTCCACCAGTTTAAATTCCATTTAGAATATTTATGGAGGACCAGGAAACCAAAAGCAAGAGTTACTCCAGGGAGTTACTCCAGATCCAGGGTCAGGGAGTGATTCTGAATTGGTTTTTAGCGGTCGCGGCGAGGCGGCGACCGGACAGCAATGGCGGCCAGATGTCCCACAATTCAAAGCGAGGGAGAAAGTGCCCAGCGCCAACCAGTTGCCGTGGCAATGCGCATGCGCAGGCCAGCCAATGACGTGCTGGCCGTCGTTGTGCGCATGTGAAGGGGGAGGATGTGCTGGCCGTAGCAGTGCGCATGTGCAATGCAGCCTGCCGGGCGAGCGGCTGTGGAGCGAGTGGCGAGCGGAGACCGAGACATGGACACGGATGGCGGGCAGAGACGGAGAGTGACAGAGAGAGAGAGAGAGATAGAGAGGGGGACCCACCCAGAGTTGAACGGCAGGTGTCCTGCCTTGGCCGGAGGCCGCCTAGATTTCGAGGCCCTAGGCTTCAGCCTATGAAGCCGAGTGGTAAATCCGGCTCTGCGAGGTCCCCCAAGATCTCGAGGCCCTAAGCTTAAGCTTGTCAAGCTTATACGTAAATCCGGCTCTGACTGGCCCCCGCCTGAAGCCGTCCTGCCCCCTGCTGCAGGACACTCCTCCACCACCCCATGTCTGAAGCCGTCCCCTTCCCTAGCTGCAGGATGCTCCCCACCGCTCCCCGCCTGAAGCCGGTGGCAAGCATCAGCGGTTGCCCACGGCAGCGTCAGGCCACGGCAGCAGTAGGCCACGTCAGCGGTAGGTCACGACAGCGATAGGCCATGGCAGCATTTGGCAGCGGCAGGCCACAGCAGGGGCAGGGGTAGCCAGTGGTCGGCGGAGGCAGCGGTAGACCACGGAAGCAGTAGACAGTGGCAGGGGTAGGCAGCGGCAGGGGTAGGCCACAGCAGCGCTACCCCCCACCTGCCCTCAATAGGCCCCACCTGAATCCGTCCCCCTCCCTCGACTGCAGGACATTCCCCGCCGCCCCTGCCTGAATCTCCCGCTACAGAATGTTCCCGCTGGACCAATAGACAATAGACAATAGGTGCAGGAATAGGCCATTCGGCCCTTCGAGCCGCCATTTAATGTGATCATGGCTGATCATCCCCAATCAGTACCCCGTTAATGCCTTCTCCCCATATCCCCTGACTCCGCTATTTTCAAGAGCCCGATCTAGCTCTCTCTTGAAAGCATCCAGAGAACCCGCCTCCACCGCCGTGTGAGGCAGAGAATTCCATAGACTCACAACTCTCTGTGAGAAAAAAGTGTTTCCTTATATCCGTTCTAAATGGCTTACTCCTTATACTTAAACTGTGGCCATTGGTTCTGGACTTCCCCAACATCAGGAACATGTTTCCTGCCTGTAGCGTGTCCAAACCCTTAACAATCTTATATGTTTAAATGAGATGCCCTCTCATCCTTCTAAACTCCAGAGTGTATAAGCCCAGCCGTTCCATTCTCTCAGCATATGACAGTCCCGCCATCCCGGGAATCAACCTTGTAAACCTACGCTGCACTCCCTCAATAGCAAGAATGTCCTTCCTCAAATTAGGGGACCAAAACTGCACACAATACTCTGGTGTGGTCTCACTAGGGCTCTGTACAACTGCAGAAGGACCTCTTTGCTCCTATATTCAAATCCTCTTGTTATAAAGGCCAACATGCAGGGAAATATGTGGAGGGACAGCATTAATGGGGTTGCTCTGTGAGTTGGCATTGTCTTGATGTGTCTCCAATGTCAAAAGAAACTTAAGAAATATGAATAGAGTCATAAAGACATTCAGCACAGAAACAGGTCCTTTGCCCACACTTGTTCACTTGAAACTGCAAGCTCAAGCCAGATTGAAGGCAAACTGAATAGGCCAAACATACCAATCTTCATATATTTCCAAAGCTAGAGGCACAGCAATCATTATTCGAAAAGCTATACCATTTAAATCGAAGAATATCGTGACAGATAAGGAAGGGAGATACCTTATAGTTACCGGAGAGATTCATGATACCCCAATCACCTTGGTAAATATTTATGCGCCTAATTTTGATAATCCTCAATTCTTTAATAAAATTTTGAATATAATTACAGAGTTCAATTATCAAAATGTGATAATTGGGGGAGATTTTAACTGTGTTTTAGATCCACATTTGGATAAATCTTCACAACAGAGTAGGGGCAACACAAAATCTAAAACCAGGGAAATCTTAAATACTTACATAAAAAATACAAATAAAACAGATGTTTGGAGGATCGCTAACCCTGTCGGAAGGGAATACTCATTTTATTCAATGGTACACAAAACGTATTCACGTATCGACTATTTCTTAGTGGATACAAAACTAATTCCCTATATAATGAACCCAAAATATCACAATAGTATAATTTCTGATCACTCCCCGTTAACCTTTTTTTAATTAGAAGGAATGCCTTCTAATAAATCATTTTGGAGGTTTAATCCTCAAATCTTAAATGATCCACAAGGGGAAATATATTTAAAACAACAGATGGAACTTTTTTTAAAGAATAATGATACCCCAGATATTTCACCAGTTCTGCTATGGGAATCATTCAAAGCAGTTATTAGAGGATCTATAATCTCATATCAAGCCTTTTTAAATAAAAGGAATAAGAAATAACAAAGGCAGTTAGAAGAACGAATTAGAGAATTGGAATTAGATAATGCTAAAGAGCCTACTATAGACAAACATAATAAAATAACAATAATGAAATTTAAATTAAACAAAATATTATCAGCAAATGTTATTAGATTATTTCAAATACAAAACAGGAAAATTTTGAATTTGGGGATAAACCACACGAGCTTCTGGCTCGACAACTGAAAAAACGGGAAAAGGACCACACGATTTTAAGGATTAAATCAAATAAAGGGGAATTGTTAACACTAGCTAAGGATATTAATAAAAGATTCGCTCAATTTTATCAAATTTATATACATCTAAAGCGGTAGCAGATAGTACTAAAGTTAGAGAGTTCCTGGATAATTGTAAGCTCCCAAAACTCAATGTGAGTGAACAAGAGGAATTAGGTGCACAAATCTCAACTAAGGAAATAGAAGAAACAATAAATACATTAAAGAATGTAAAAACTCCAGGACCAGACGGTTTTAGTAATGAATTTTATAAAAGATTTTACGAGATAATTGCACCACGACTACATAAAATGTATACATATGCTTTTAAAGAACATCCACTTCCAGAAACACTGGCGGAGTCAACGATTACACTAATACCTAAAAAAGGTAAAGATTTAGAAGATCCAGGCTTTTATAGAGCTATTGCACTGTTAAATACAGATCAAAAAATATTAGCGAAAACATTAGCTAGAAGGCTAAGTAACTATGTCAGTAAATTTATAAATCCGGATCAAACAGGGTTTATACCCAAGAGATATTCAAGTAATAACCTGAGACGTCTGTTTAATATAATGCAGTCACATAAAACAGAAGAGCAAGACTTATCAATGATTTCACTGGACGCAGCAAAAGCATTTGATCAAGTGGAATGGGATTATATGGTTAAAGTATTGCAAAAATTTCAAGTGGGAGAGAATTTTATCGCTTGGGTAAAATTATTATATGACAGGCCTACGGCCAGAATATTAACTAATAATATCTTGTCCTCGAAATTTCAGTTATCAAGGGGAACTAGACAGGGGTGTTCATTATCACCTCTGCTATTTGCTCTTGTAATAGAACCGTTAGCGGAAAGTATTAGAATACATCCGAATATTCATGGGTACAATACAAAATATTCAAATAATAAGATATCATTATATGCAGATGATTTTTTATTTTTTTATTTTTTATTTATTAGAAGTACATTACATTACAACCACATACATTAGTACTCATCACTTATATCTTCTTACATTTAATGTACTCCGTTTGTTTTTTACACTAGTAAAAGGAAAGGATGAGATTGAAAGAAAGAAGAAAGTGAAGGAAAAAGTGAGAGTGTAGAAAATGTGACAACAAGAAAGAACGAAGACCCTATAAGAACAAAATTAAAAACAAAAGAAAAAGAGTTAAGAAATAGACCCTAGAAAAGAAGGAGAAAGAGAAAGAGGAAAAAGAGAGAAACAAATAGTTTTTATGAGCATTACGCAAATGGGACATACCAACTCTCCAACTATCATCCCCCATTACATGACCTCAATTTTTTTTTAAGGTACCTTTGCACCCTATATTTGTAATAATTCTATAAATGCAGACCACGTCAGGTGGAAGTGATCTGGTTTACCTGCCAGGAGGAGTCTTATCTCTTCTAGGTGTAATGTTTCGAACATATTTGAAATCCACATGTTTATAGTTGGTATTGGAGCCTTCTTCCAAAATTTTAGGATTAGCTTTTTTCCAGTTATTAACCCATAGTCCATTAATTTCTTTTGAAACACATTTATTTCTGGACCATCTTCCGTTATTCCAAATATAATCCATTCTGCTTTGGGTATCAGTTTTATTTTAAATAATTTTGTAAAGATTTCGAAAATTTCATTCCAAAATTTTAGAATTTTTGTACAGAAAACAAATGAGTGCGCTATAGTAGCTTCTTGGGATTGACATTTATCACAAATGGATGATACATTTGGGAAAATTTTATGGATTTTAGTTTTGGAATAATATAATCTATGTAAAATTTTAAATTGTATTAACGTGTGTCTTACATTAATCGAACATTTATGCACGTTTAATAAGTGTTCATTCCAATTTTCCTTTGAAATTTTAATAGCTAACTCTTGTTCCCAGTCTCTTCTGATACCCTCCGTAGATGGTATTTCTACATTTAAGATAATATTATACAAATATGATATTAAGTTTGCTGATTCAGCTTTTATCTGCATTGCCTCATCCAATACATCTGCTGGGTTATTATAATGATCTTTTGTATATTTTTTCAAATAGTCGCATATTTAAAATATTTAAAATATTGATTATTTCCGAGTTAATATTTTATTTGTAATTGTTGAAATGAAAGTAATTTTCCAGTTTCATACAAGTCACCGAACATTTTAATTCCTAGTCTATCCCAATGTGTAAAAGATTTATCTATAATAGAGGGATTAAACGAAGGGTTATTAACTATGGGTGATAAAAGTGATAAATTTCTTAATTTTAAATTTTGTTTTATTTGTTTCCAAATTCGGATTGTGCTATGAATAATTGGGTTCTTATTATAATGTATATTATTCAGTTTCATTGGTGAGAGGAGGATCGCTCCAATGTTTCCAGAGGAGCAATCCTCTTTCTCCATTACAATCCAGTCCGCTGGCTGGGCGGAGTTATCCATCAGTTGAATCATATTTTTAATATTTACTGACCAATAATAATACATAAAATTAGGTAGTGCTAAACCCCCTAATACTTTAGGTTTATTCAAGTGAGTTTTTTGTATTCTATGTGATTTATAGTCCCATATAAAATTAGTGATATCTGAGTCCAGTTTAAAAAAAAACTTCTTTGGTAAGTATATAGGAATCGATTGAAATATGTATAAAATTTGTGGTAGAAAGATCATTTTTATTGCATTTATTCGGCCTATTAAAGACATCGGGAGCGTTTTCCAGAATTTAATTAGTGTTTAATTTATTAAGTAGGGGCTCAAAATTTGCCTTAAACATACCTTGATATGTTCTAGTAATTTCGATTCCCAAGTATTTAAATTTTTCTGTAGCTATTTTAAAAGGGAATTTTAAAAGATGCGTTGAATCTTTCGGTTTTATTGACATAATTTCACTTTTATTCCAATTTATTCTATATCCAGAAAAAGATCCAAAGTCTTCAATTTAATATATTTGGTATAGTGATTTGAGGTTTAGTAATGTACAGTAATATATCATCCGCGTATAAAGATATTTTATTATATGAATCTTTAGTATTATACCCATGGATATCAGGGTGTATTCTAATTTTTTCTGCTAGCGGTTCAATAATGAGAGCAAACAACTGTGGTGATAATGAGCATCCTTGTCTATTTCCCCTTGATAGTTGGAATTTCGAGGATAATATGTTATCAGTTAATATTCTAGCTGTAGGTTTATTATATAATAATTTGATCCATAGAATAAAATTCACTCCCAGTTGGAATTTTTGTAATACTTTATCCATATAATTCCATTCTACTTGGTCAAATGCTTTTTCAGCATCCAGCGAAATAATTGATAATTCTTGATCTTCAGATTTGTGTGAGTGCATTAAGTTGAGTAAACGTCTCATATTGTTAGATGAGTATCTCTTAGGGATAAACCCCGTCTGATCTGGGTTTATTAATTTACTAATGTATTTACTTAATCTTCTAGCTAATGTTTTCGCTAATATTTTTTGATCTGTGTTTAACAATGCTATAGCTCTCTATGAACCCGGTTCTTCTAAATCTTTGTCTTTCTTAAGTATTAGTGTAATCGTTGATTCTGCTAATGTATCAGGTAGTATTTGTTTTTTAAAAGCATATTGGTACATTTTTTGTAATCTTGGTATTATTTTATCATAAAACCTTTTATAAAATCCATTAGTAAATCCATCAGGACCTGGTGTTTTTCCATTCTTTAGTGAGTTTATTGTATCTTCTAATTCCTTAATTGAAATTTGTGCACCCAATTCCTCTTGTTCCTTCAGCTCTAACTTTGGAAGATTACAATTATCCCAAAACTTTGTGATATTATTGGAATCAATTGTCGTTTTAGATGTATACAAATTCTCATAAAATAGCGCAAATCTTTTATTAATATCCTTCGATGTTGTTCATAATTCCCCTTTATCTGATTTAATCTTTGGGATAGTATGTTCCTTTACTCGTTTTTTTAGCTGGCGAGCCAAAAGTTTATGCGGTTTATCCCCGAATTCAAAGTGCTCTTGTTTTGTAATTTGAAAAAGTCTTATAAGTTTGGCTGATAATAATTTATTTAATTTAAATTTCAAAATTATTATTTTATTATGTTTATCTATTGATGGATCTTTAGAATTATCTATATCCATTTGTCTAATAAGTACTTGTAACTGTCTTTGTTCATTCTTATTCTTTTTATTTTGAAAAGCTTGATATGAAATTATAATACCCCTAATGTATGCTTTAAAAGATTCCCATAATACAGTAGACGATATATCTGGAGTGTCATTTATTTGAAAAAAGGCATCCATTTGTTCTTTTAAATATATACTCGCTTGTGGATCTTTTAGGATTTGAGAATTAAATCTCCAAAACAATTTATTCTTAGACATTCCTTCCAGTTTTAAAAAGAAAGTTAGTGGAGAATGGTCTGAAATCGAATTTGTATGGTATGTTGGGTTAAATGTTTGAGGGATTAATTTTGTATCCAGCAGGAAGTAATCTATACGTGAGTATGTCTTGTGTACCATTGAATAAAACAAGTATTCCCTGCCAGTTGGATTAACAATTCTCCAAACATCTGCTATATTAGTATTGTTTATGTAAGTATTGAGAAGTTCCCAGGTTTTCGATTTCATATTCCCTCTCTGTTTTTGGCTTGATTTATCTAAGTACGGATCTAAAACACAGTTAAAGTCTCCTCCTATTATAACATTTTGATAGTTAGACTCTGCAATTATGTTGAAAATTTTATTGAAAAAGTGGGGGTTGTCAAAGTTAGGGGCATATATATTTACCAAGGTAAGTGGAGTATCATGAATTTCTCCATTAACTATTAAGTATCTCCCTTCTATGTCTGTTATGATATTCTTTGCTTTAAATGGTATACCTTTTCTTATAATGATTGACGTACCTCTAGATTTCGAAGTGAATGAAGAATGGTATGTTTGACCTATCCATTTTGCCCTCAACCTAGCTTGATCCTGAGATTTTAAATGTGTTTCTTGTAAGAAGATAATGTCAGAGTTGTACAGTTTCAGCTGAGCTAGTATCTTACCCCTTTTAATAGGTTTGTTAATACCTCTTATATTCCAACTACAGAATAAGATTCCTCCTAGGTTCTTTTGTTTAGTATCTTGCATTTTGAATAATTATAGTACCTTTAAATCTTGTGGTGCATCCATATCCCAGGTCTTTGGCTATTGGGGGAACTTTTGAATTTCTAAGTTTTGTTGGTATATCCATTTTACGCTTATCACTAAACACAAAACACAAACATGTGAGTTTATGTGGTGATAAAAAAAAAACTAAAAAAGTGAAAATACAGTGTCTAATATAGTTGGCACTGTAGCGAGTATCCCACCTGTAGGTGGGAAAAAACCTTGTTTCGACTTCCATTGTGATGTTAAACAAATAGCTCTGCTCTCTTGGTTGATCATAACATATTAAAATATTAAAACGGGGCCTCACATTCAGATATATAATACAATTTTACCCTATATATTTCATTATAAAATATCATGTATATATCGCAATTTTAGCTACTAATTATTAAACAGATACTTCAATAATAATCAACTGTTGGTTGAAGGGGTTAACAAGACGTGCCCCTGGATATAAGCCAGGTGCTCGTTTCTCATCCCCTCCTCCCACTTATAGATAAGGTTTCAATTTATTAAAAATTTATATTAGTATGTTAGTTCATTATTTTTTATTTTTATTTTTATTTTTATTTTTGTTAGTATTCTAATCTAACATGAATAACTTATTAAGTTATTAATAGGATAAATTCTTACAATTGGTTTTAATATTATATTCTAATAAACAAGTAAATGCTTCTGGTATATACCATTCCCGTCTATAAAAAACTCCGTATCTGATCCCTTCTTTCCCTCTTAAAAGATCCTTAACCTTCGCGAATTTGTTTCTTTTTTGCACAATTACGGGTAGTCCCTGAATATCTTGATAGTGTCATTGTCCAGCCGCAGTTGCACACCATATTTGATTTTGCTCATAACATCTTCCAGTTCTAAAATATCCCGAAATTTCACAATAATATGTCGTGGATTAATTTTTCCCGCACCAGATCTTTGTTTAAATCTTGGAACACGATGAGCCACTTCGATTTTTGGTTCTTTGGAAAGATTAAGCAGTTGTTTAAGCAAGCCCATGGCAAACTCACGCACATCCTCCCCCTCGGCTCCCTCTGAGACTCCAAGAATTCTCAAATTCTGATGTCTAGAGCGAGCTTCCAGGTCCAGGCATTTTTCGGAGACTTTCCCCAGTTGAATCACCATCTGTAGTGAAGTTTGTTCATTTTCTTGCTTCATTTGCTCATGTTCTTGCCTCATTTTCGCCATGTCTTCAACCACTCGAGCCGTGTTTTTCTCCAATTCCGTAATTGTGCGCATACTTGCAGCTACTGTTTCAAGCACAGCCATGAACCTGTCCGTAGTAGTTTCATCCATCTTGTCCATTCTCTCCGATAGTCCATCTTTCACATCCTCAATTCGTTTATTCATAATGTCCAGTGAATCAATCACCTTCTGATTACCAGCATCAATAGCCTTCTGATTACCAGCATTTAAATCCTTCAACATCTTTTCCATTTTTTCCATCATATTTCCCATATTTCCCATCATATTTCCCATATTTTCCTTCATATTTTCCATCATAATTTTATTTTCATCCAAAATCTCATCTTTCATATTTTTCACTGATTTCTTCAAATCATCAAACTCTTTCTTAGCTCTTGTATCCATTTCTGCAGCCACTTCAGAGACTTCAGAGGTAACTTCTCCTTCAGGCTTCTTCTGGTCTCTCAGCAGCTTTTTCACTGATCTCTGGGGACTCTCAGCTGGAGACAGTTTACTCATTTAAAAGGCTTTAAACCACCGTTTAAAACATCGCGCTTACTGATGACATCATCAAACCGGCGACCAGAAGCTCCGGTAAGGTTTTTAAATCCAATCCCGATTTATCGACCCGTTTTACACGATAAATCGTGAAATTTTTTGGGAGAAGAGCTAGGTGCACGTCTGTTAGTCCAACATGGCGCCACCGGAAGTCTATATAACCATAACAGCACGGAAACAGGCCATCTCGGCCCTTCAAGTCCGTGCCGAACATTAAATTTTTTTTATTTTTAGTTTTTTATTTTTTTAATTAAAAATAAAATACTTCCCCCTAGTCCCATCTACCTGCACTCAGACCATAACCCTCCATTCCTTTCCCGTCCATATACCCATCCAATCTATTTTTAAAGGATAACATCGAACCTGCCTCCACCACTTCCACTGGAAGCTCATTCCACACAGCTACCACTCTCTGAGTAAAGAAGTTCCCCCTAATGTTCCCCCTAAACTTCTGTCCCTTAATTCTCAAGAAATGTCCCCTTGTTTGAATCTTCCCTACTCTCAATGGGAAAAGCTTATCCACGTCCTCTCTGTCTAACCCGCTCATAATTTTAAAGACCTCTATCAAGTCCCCTCTTAACCTTCTGCGCTCCAAAGAATAAAGACCTAACTTGTTCAACCTTTCTCTGTAACTTAGTTGCTGAAACCCAGGCAACATTCTAGTAAATCTCCTCTGTACTCTCTCTATTTTGTTGACATCCTTCCTATAATTAGGCGACCAAAATTGTACTCCATACTCCAGAATTGGCCTCACCAATGCCTTGTACAATTTTAACATTACATCCCAACTTCTATATTCAATGCTCTGATTTATAAAGGCCAGCACACCAAAAGCTTTCTTTACCACCCTATCTACATGAGATTCCACCTTCAGGGAACTATGCACAGTTATTCCTAGATCCCTCTGTTCAACTGCATTCCTCAATTCGCTACCATTTACCATGTACGTCCTATTTTGATTTGTCCTGCCGAGATGTAGCACCTCACATTTGTCAGCATTAAACTCCATCTGCCATCTTTCAGCCCACTCTTCCAAATATGCAGATGATGTACTACTATATATTACAAAATCACAAACTAGTTTACCACATATATTAAATTTAATTGAGGAATTCGGATCCTATTCAGGATATAGAATAAATTGGAATAAAAGTGAAATTATGCCGATTAAACCTCAGGAATCGACACACCTGTTAAAATTCCCTTTTAAAATCGCCGTAGAAAAATTTAAATATTTGGGAATTGAAATTACTAGAAAATATAAATCTCTATTTAATGCAAACTATATGCCCTTACTCAATAAACTAAACACACTGATTAAATTCTGGAAAACCCTCCCGATGTCTCTTATAGGCTGGATAAATGCCATAAAAATGATCTTTTTACCACAAATTCTATATCTATTCCAGTCAATACCGATATACTTACCAAAAATTAAAAAAAAAAAATTGGATGCGGATATTACAAATTTTATATGGGACTATAAATCCCACAGAATCCAAAGAAAACATTTGTGTAAATCTAAGGAATTTGGTAGATTATCATTCCCCAATTTTTAATATTATTATTGGGCCACAAATGTCAAAAATATGATTCACCTGTTGGACAATTCGGCCCAGCAGGTGGATTGGATAGTAATGGAGAGAGAGGACTGCTCCCCTTTTAACATAGGAGCGATCCTTCTCTCACCAACAAAAATAAAGAATACAATATATAGTAAAAATCCAATTATTCACAGTACAATTAGAATTTGGAAACAAATAAAATTAGCGTTAAAATTAAGAAATTTATCACTTCTTTCACCTATAATGAATAACCCTTTGTTTAAACCCTCTATGATAGATAGAGCTTTTATAAGTTGGGAAAGAGTAGGAATTAAAACGTTTGGAGATATGTATGATAATGGAAGTTTTTTAACATTTCACCAATTACAACTTAAATACAACTTGAATAATAATCAATATTTTAAATATTTCCAACTACGTGACTATTTGAAAAAGTATACACGAGAATATCAAAATATGTCTCCTGACTTATTAGATGGGATAATGAATATAAAAGCGGAATCAGCTAATTTAATATCATACCTATATAATTCCATTTTAAATATAGAAATTCCATCATCAGACAGGATCAGAAGAGAATGGGAACAGGAATTGGCTATAAAAATCTCGAAAGAGAGTTGGGATAAACATCTATTATATGTGCATAAATGTTCAATTAATGTAAGACATATTCTGATTCAATTTAAAATTTTACATAGATTATATTATTCAAAAGCTAAATTAAGTAAATTTTACCCAAATACCTCTGCAAACTGTGATAAATGCCTAGTCCAAGAATCAACTATAGCACATTCTTTTGTTTCTTGTATATAAATTCAAAAATGTTGGAATAGAATTTTTGAAATTTTCACTAAATTATTTAAAATAAAACTGAAACCGAATGCAGAACTGATTATTTTTGGAACAATAGAAGCAAGTTTGGAGCTGACTTCGTTTCAAAGGAGTTTTCTTAGTTATGGCTTAATAACTGCAAAAAAAATTAATACTGAAATTTTGGAAAAATGCTCCTATGCCAACAATAAAAATGTGGACTTCTAATATGTCGGAATTGTTACATCTAGAAGATATGAGATTCCTCCTAGCAGGTAAACAAGACCAATTCCAAAAGATTTGGTCTCCATATATCGACTTATTACAAACATAGGGTGCAACAAAATGATGATAATAAATGGTTTTAGGTCCTGGCGAGGGGTGAGTAAAGATATGAAGTAGGTGCATCCCTTTCATACAGTCCTATCTTATTTTCTTTTTTCTCTTTTTTTTCTTTTCTTCTTTAACTACTTCATGTGGTTTAAGTTCACATGTGTGTTCCTGGACCACTTTTTCATTCACTCACTGACTGACTTTGCTAGCTCTTTCTATCCTTTTTTTCTATAAAAGTTGAAAAACAGAAGTGGTACAAGAACTGTATAAATTTACGTTATTGCAGATTACTGTAATGTAAAACACTTCTAATAAATACATTTTTTTTTTAAATTAAAAAAAATTAGGGGACCAAAACTGTACACAATACTCCAGGTGTAGTCTCACTAGGGCTCTGTACAACTGCAGAAGGACCTCTTTGCTCCTATATTTGACTCCTCTTGTTATAAAGGCCATTCGCTTTCTTCACTGTCTGCTGTACCTGCATGGCCTTTGACAAGGTTCCTCATGGAAGGTTGGTTAAGAAGATTAAATTGTTGGGTATTAATGGTGGAGTAGCAAGATGGCTTCAACAGTGGCTGAATGGGAGATGCCAGAGAGTAATGGTGAATGGCTGTTTGTCAGGTTGGAGGCCGGTGACTAGTGGGGTGCCTCAGGGGTCTGTGTTGGGTCCACTGTTGTTTGTCATGTACATCAATGATCTGGATGATGGTGTGGAAAATTGGATTAGTAAGTATGCAGATGATACTAAGATAGTTGGTGTGGTGGATAATGAAGTAGATTTTCAAAGTCTACAGAGAGATTTAGGCCATTTGGAAGAGTGGGCTGAAAGATGGCAGATGGAGTTTAATGCTGATAAATGTGAGGTACTACATCTCGGCAGGACAAATCAAAATAGGACGTACATGGTAAACGGTAGAGAATTGAGGAATGCAGTTGAACAGAGAGATCTAGGAATAACTGTGCATAGTTCCCTGAAGGTGGAATCTCATGTATATAGGGTGGTAAAGAAAGCTTTTGGGGTGCTGGCCTTTATAAATCAGAGCATTGAATATAGAAGTTGGGATGTAATGTTAAAATTGTACAAGGCATTGGTGAGGCCAATTCTGGAGTATGGAGTACAATTTTGGTCGCCTAGAGGAAGGAAGGATGTCAACAAAATAGAGAGAGTACAGAGGAGATTTACCAGAATGTTGCCTGGGTTTCAGCAACTAAGTTACAGAGAAAGGTTGAACAAGTTAGGTCTTTATTCTTTGGAGTGCAGAAGGTTAAGAGGGGACTTGATAGAGGTCTTTAAAATTATGAGCGGGTTAGACAGAGTTGACGTGGATAAGCTTTTTCCATTGAGAGTAGGGAAGATTCAAACAAGGGGACATGACTTGAGAATTAAGGGACAGAAGTTTAGGGGGAACATTAGGGGGAACTTCTTTACTCAGAGAGTGGTAGCTGTGTGGAATGAGCTTCCAGTGGAAGTGGTGGAGGCTGGTTCGATTTTATCCTTTAAAAATAGATTGGATGGGTATATGGACGGGAAAGGAATGGAGGGTTATGGTCTGAGTGCAGGTAGATGGGACTAGGGGGAAGTATTTATTTGAAATTTTTTTTTAAATGTTCGGCACGGACTTGAAGGGCCGAGATGGCCTGTTTCCGTGCTGTAATGGTTATATGGTTACTTTCATAGACTGATGAACAAGGACCCCCCAGATCCCGTTGTACTTCCCCTTTTCCCAACTTGACACCATTTAGAAAGTAATCTGCCTTCCTGTATTTGCTACCAAAGTGGTTAACCTCACATTTATCTGCATTAAACTTCATCTGCCATGCATCTGCCCAACTCCCCCAACCTGTCCAAGCCACCCTGCATTCTCATAGCATCCTCCTCACAGTTCACACTGCCACCCAGCTTTGTGTCCTCTGCAAATTTGCTAATGTTACTTTGAATCCCTTCATCCAAATCATTGATGTATATTGTAAATAGTTGCGGTCCCAGCACCGAGCCTTGCGGTACACCACTAGTCACTGCCTGCCATTCTTTATGACACGTTAATTCCTACTCTTTGTTTCCTGTCTGCCAACCAATTTTCTATCCATGTCAGCACTCCACCCCCAATACCATGTGCCCTAATTTTGCCCACTAATCTCCTATGTGGGACCTTATCAAATGCTTTCTGAAAGTTCAGGTACACTACATCCACTGGCTCTCCCTTGTCCATTTTCCTAGTTACATCTTCAAAAAATTCCAGAAGATTATTCAAGCATGATTTCCCCATCGTAAATGCATGCTGACTCAGACCGATCCTGTTACTGCTATCCAAATGTGCGGCTATTTCATTTTTATAGTTAACTCCAGCATCTTTCCCACCACCGATGTCAGGCTAACTGGTCTATAATTCCCTGTTTTCTCTCTCCTGTCTTTCTTAAAAACAGGAACTGATCCTGAGTCCATAGAACATTGGAAAATTATCACCAATGCATCCACGATTTCTATGCCCACTTCCTTAAATACCCTGGGATGCAGACCATCAGGCCCTGAGGATTTATCAGCCTTCTGTCCCATCAGTCTATCCAACACCATTTCCTGCCTGATGTGGATTTCCTTCAGTTCCTCTGTCACCCCACATCCTCTGGCCACTACTATATCAGGAAGATTGTTTGTGTCCTCCTTAGTGAAGACAGATCCAAAGTACCTGTTCAACTCATCTGCCATTTCCTTCTTCCCCATAATTAATTCACCTTTTTCGGTCTTCAAGGGTCCATCTTTGGTCTGAACTAATTTTTTCCTCTTCACATATCTAAAGAAGCTTTTACTATCCTCCTTTATATTCTTGGCTAGCTTACCTTCGTACCTCATCTTTTCTCCCCGTAATGCCTTTTTAGTTACCTTCTGTTGTTCTTTAAACATTACCCAATCCTCTTGCTTCCCGCTCATCTTTGCTATGTTGTATTTCATCGCTTTAAGTTTTATACTGTCTCTGACGTCCCTTGTCAGCCATGGTCGCCCCTTGCTCCCCTGGGAATCTTTCTTCCTCCTAGGAATGAACTGATCCTGCACCTTCTGTATTATTCCCAGAAATACCTGCCATTTTTGTTCCTCTGTCATCCCTGCTAGTGTAACTTTCCAGTCAACTTTGGCCAGCTCTTCCCTCATGGTCCCATAGTTCCCTTTATTCAACTGTAACACTGACACCTCCGTTCTACCCTTCTCCCTCTCCAATTGTAGATTAAACCTGACCATGTTACGGTCACTACCACCTATAGGCTCATTAACCTCGAGGTCCTTTATCGAATCCGGTTCATTACATAACACTAAATCCAGAATTGCTTTCTCCCTGGTAGGCTCCAATACAAGCTGTTCTAAGAATCCATCACGAAGGCACTACAAAGTCCCTTTCTTGGGGTCCAATACCAACCTGATTTTCCCAGTCTACCTGCATATTAAACTCTCCCATAACAGCCACAGCATTACTTTTGCTACATGCCAATTTTAACTCCTGAAAGCCCTGTCCCACTGTACGAGTTCATTCAAGAACTCTCCCGAGTTAAAAAAAAAAATCAAACTCGTGGAAGCACGTAGAACGTACGTAGCGGGTATGTCAGAGGTCGGGTACGTCTCTCAGCGTCTCGTAACGCTAACGGCAGGTACTCGGGAAACGCAGTAAGCTCGGGAAGACTCGGGAAGATTTTTCAACATGTTGAAAAATGTCCACGAGAACCCCGAGTACATACGAACGGCCATTACCGTAAATCTCCGAGTTCGAATCAGGGCAAACTCGGGAGAACACTTGAATGAACTCATACATTGGGACAGGGCCTTGATTCAACTTGCGCCCTATGTCCAGGCTACTGTTTGCGGGCCTGTAGATTAGTCCCATTAGGGTATTTTTACCCTTACAATTCCTT
The DNA here is from genome assembly GCA_038087875.1 of Malacoraja senta. Classification (NCBI taxonomy): domain Eukaryota; kingdom Metazoa; phylum Chordata; class Chondrichthyes; order Rajiformes; family Rajidae; genus Malacoraja; species Malacoraja senta. Next base: position 108,768,825 of record CM075977.1, read on the forward strand.
AGTTCTATCCATACTGACTCCACATCTCCTGTTTCAATGTCACCCCTTGCAAGGGTCTGAATTTCATTCCTCACCAACAGAGCAACCCCACCTCCTCTGCCCACCTGTCTGTCTTTTCGATAAGAGGTATACCCTTGAATATTCAGTTCCCTGCCCTGGCCCTCTTGCAGCCATGTCTCTGTAATTCCCACAACATCATACGTGCCAATTTCTAACTGTGCCTCAAGCTTGTCCACTTTATTTCTTATACTTCGCGCATTCATATACAGCACTTTGATCTTCGGATTCACTTCCCCACTCGCACCGCTCGCAATGGGCCCTGACCTTACTCTGTTGTCCCTTCTTGAGCTTTCCTTCCCATTAATTCGAGAATCTTTTGTAATTTTTCCTGTAGTCACTTCCTCTTCAACTCCATCTTTATACTCCCAATTTGTCAATCCCTCCCCCCCACTATTTAGTTTAAACCCACACGTGTGGCCCTAGCAAACCTGCCTGCCAGAATGTCGGTCCCCCTCCAGTTAATGTGTAACCCATCCCTTTTGTACAGGTCACCCCTACCCCAGAAGAGATCCCAGTGGTCTATAAATCTAAATCCTTGCTCCCTGCTCCAGCCCCTCAGCCACACATTCAGATCCCCTTTCTCCCTGTTCCTGTCCTCACTAGCACGTGGTACTGGAAGCAATCCAGAGATAATCACCCTAGAAGTCCGGCCTTTCAGTCTTCTTCCCAACTCTCTGAACTCATGTTGGAGAACCTCTTTCCTCTTCTTCCCGATGTCGTTTGTGCCTACATGCACAACTACTGCCGGCTGTTCACCTTCTCTCTCGAGGATGTTCTGAATTCGGCTCATGACATCCTGAACCCTGACACCAGGGAGGCAACTCGTCTTCCGCCACAGAATCTCCTATCCACTCCTTGGACAATGGAGTCACCCACCACTAAGGCTGGTCAAGTCCCATCTCTAGGATTGGAGCCACCGACGTGTCCGCCGTTCGGACTGGAAACATCGTCTCCTCAAACAGTTCCCAAGAGGGCGTACCTGTTTTCATTAGACACAGCCGCCTGGGTCTTCTGCGCTCCATGATTTCCACCCTTTCTCTCCGTCACGCACCTTGGTTCTTCCCGTATCCTCGGCGTGACAACCTCACTGTAGGTCCTGTCCAGGAAACTCTCATTTTCCCGGATGGCCCTGAGGTCATCCAGCTGCTTCTCCAGTGCCCCAACACGGTCCTTCAGGAGCTGAAGCTGGACGCACTTGCCACAGTTGTAACAGCCAGAGGCTCCATCCATGTCCCTGGGCTTCCACATTCTGCAAGCCTCACACTGTCTCATCTGCCCCGACATGTGTTCACCGTGTTCCGTCCTCTCGAGCTTTATGCGTAGCCTCCTTGCCGAAGACTCTCGAGCCAAAGACTCACACTTTACTCACAAGGCCGCTCCCTCACTGCTGTCTAAGAGCCATCTTGCTTATATTGACTGATAAATTGCCTAATTTACCAACTTACCAAATTACAAACCAAATCCTCAGTTTTAAACTGTTTTCCCCCTCTGACACCTCTAACTCTCCTCCAACTTGGGCTTGAGCCAATTCTGCCTTTAATTTCTGTACTCGTGATGTCTTTACTATTTATTTCATTCCGCTTACATGTTTCTACACTTTGTAAACTTTGTAAGGTTTCCTTGAGACTTTTGAAAGGTGCCCATAAATAAAATGTATTATTATTATTATTACTTCTTCAAAATCCATGTCAGCTCTGAGTTAAGTCTGTCTGTGTTTTGCCGCTCTCTTTTTAAACTGTTTTCCCACTCTGACTCACCTCTAGCTCTCCTCCCACTCGGGCTTGAGCCAATCAGTCCTTTTTCCTGCTTTTCTTTGTTGCTGCTTGTTCAAAATCCACGTAAGCACTGACCCCGCCTGAAGCTGTCCCCATCCCCAGCTGCAGGATGCTTGCCCTCCCGCCTGAAGCCATCCCCCTCCGCCGGCTGCAGTAAGCTACATGCCGGCAACCGCCTGAAGCTGTCCCCCTCTCCCGACTGCAGGAGGCTTCCCCCCATCTGCGCCCGACAGCCCCCGCCTGAAGCCGTCCCTCTCCTCCTGCTGCAGCACAGTCCCTCCTCCCCCACCGGCCCCCAACAGCCTCTGCCTGAAGCCATCCCCCTTCCCTGGCTACAGGACGCTGCCCCCCCATGCCTGAAGCCTTCCCCGTCCCCGGCTACAGAACGCTCCCGCCTGAAGCCGTACACGTCCCCAGCTGCAGGATGCTTCCCCCCCACTAGCCCCCGCATGAAGCCGTCCCCCTCCCCTGGCGGCAGGCAGCTCCTTGCCAGCCCCCGCCTGAAGCCATCCCCTCCCCCAGCTGCAGGAAGCCCCCCCACTGGCAGCCGACAGCCCCCGCTGAAGCCGTCCCCTCTTTAACATTTAAGTTTTTGTTATATTTTCAGTTATTCACATTTTAAGCTTTAATAAATCCCCTTTTAACTTGCCCATGGCCATCAGCTGCACCTGCGCAGTAATATCTGTGTATTCTACATCACAATGGGAATCCAATGGCAGCGAATGGCTGTGCCACCGGAGAGCCGCTAAGTGGATGTGGGGGGTTGAGGTGAGTGCGTGGGGGGGAAGAGCAAGGGGCGGAGTGGGGGGGTGAGGGGAGGAGGGGGGAATCAGGGGCGTCACAACGGGAACCCGTGAGCTACACCTGCGCCGTTGGAGGCTATGCGTGAGTGGTGGAATAATGCGTTGGGGGACCAGACCTCCCATGCGACAATGGGACCCAACGGGTCCCACTTAGTCTAGTTCTTAAAATAAAATCAGGTTCATTAACGTCTTTCAGAGATATTTTTATTTCACCTGCCATTCGTAGAAACAAAAACAGAAAGTGCTGCAAATAATCAACAGGTCAGGCAGCATCTGTTGGAAGATGGGACAGCTTATTTTTCAGGTCCAGTGTGCTTTGTCAGAACTGGGAATGAGAGAAAATAATTTTGTTTACATCTCCATGATTCTTTCTCTGATGGAGCAAGACCTCTGAACTAGCATGGCAGTTGAGGGGCTGTTAAAATAAGATTAAACTTTTTTGTCTGTGTAATATGTTACTAATATAAGGGCTTTGGGAGCTACCCAGTAGGATAGACTATATAAGAGAACGGTGGCACTGCCTTTCAGGCCAGATTCCCGGGTTCGATCCTGACTACTGGTGCTTGGCTGTACAGAGTTTGTACGTTCTCCCCATGACCTGCCTCAGTTTTCTCGGAGATCTACGGTTTCCTCCCACGCTCCAAAGACACAGGTCGAACAGGTTTGTTGGTTAATTGGCTTGGTATAAATGTAAATTGTCCCTAGTGTGTGTAGGATAGTGTTAATGTGCGGGGATCACTGGTCGATGCGGACTGGTGGGACGAACGGCCTGTTTCCGCACTCTCTAAACTAAACTAAACTAAACAGAAAAAGAAATAAAAGCTGAGCTAGAAATATGGTAAACCGATACATCTACATTGGATAGAAACAGAAGAGCAAGCTGCAGAGGTTGATATTGAGTCCTTGATGCTGTAGTGGAATCTGACAAAAGATGAGGTATTATTCTTCAAGACTGCTTTAGGCCTTGGATCAATAGTTATCAAACATTAGCGATGATACCTAGTAAAGTCACACTAAGTTGGCGAGGGGTGAGTAAAGATATGAAGTAGGTGCACCCCTTTCATACGGTCCTATCTCATTTTCTTTTTTCTCTTTTTTTTCTTTTCTTCTTTAACTACTTCATGTGGTTTAGGTTCACATGTGTGTTACTGGACCACTTTTTCATTCACTCACTGACTATCCTTTTTTTCTATTAAAGTTGAAAAACAGAAGTGGTACAAGAACTGTATAAATTTACGTTATTACAGATTACTGTAATGTAAAACACTTCTAATAAATACATTTTTTTTTAAACTAATAAAAAATTAGGGGACCAAAACTGTACACAATACTCCAGGTGTGGTCTCACTAGGGCTCTGTACAACTGCAGAAGGACCTCTTTGCTCCTATATTCGACTCCTCTTGTTATAAAGGCAATTCGCTTTCTTCACTACCTGTTGTACCTACATGCTTACTTTCATAGACTGATGAACAAGGACCCCCCAGATTCCGTTGTACTTCCCCTTTTCCCAACTTGACACCATTTAGAAAGTAATCTGCCTTCCTGTTTTTGCTACCAAAGTGGATAACCTCACATTTATCTGCATTAAACTTCATCTGCCACGCATCTGCCCACTCCCCCAACCTGTCCAAGTCACCCTGCATTCTCATAGCATCCTCCTCACAGTTCACACTGCCACCCAGCTCTGCAAATTTGCTAATGTTACTTTGAATCCCTTCATCCAAATCATTGATGTATATTGTAAATAGTTGCGGTCCCAGCACTGAGCCTTGCGGTACACCACTAGTCACTGCCTGCCATTCTTTATGACACGTTAATTCCTACTCTTTGTTTCCTGTCTGCCAACCAATTTGCTATCCATGTCAGCACTCCACCCCCAATAACATGTGCCCTAATTTTGCCCACTAATCTCCTATGTGGGATCTTATCAAATGCTTTCTGAAAGTCCATGTACACTACATCCACTGGCTCTCCCTTGTCCATTTTCCTAGTTACATCTTCCAAAAGTTCCAGAAGATTATTCAAGCATGATTTCCCCATCGTAAATGCATGCTGACTCAGACCGATCCTGTTACTGCTATCCAAATGTGCGGCTATTTCATTTTTATAGTTAACTCCAGCATCTTTCCCACCACCGATGTCAGGCTAACTGGTCTATAATTCCCTGTTTTCTCTCCCGCCTTTCTTAAAAAGTGGGATAGCATTAACTACCCTCCAATCCACAGAAATTGATCCTGAGTCCATAGAACATTGGAAAATTATCACCAATGCATCCACGATTTCTATGCCCACTTCCTTAAATACCCTGGGATGCAGACCATCAGGCCCTGAGGATTTATCAGCCTTCTGTCCCATCAGTCTATCCAACACCATTTCCTGCCTAATGTGGATTTCCTTCAGTTCCTCCGTCACCCCACATCCTCTGGCCACTACTATATCAGGAAGATTGTTTATGTCCTCCTTAGTGAAGACATATCCAAAGTACCTGTTCAACTCATCTGCCATTTCCTTCTTCCCCATAATTAATTCACCTTTTTCAGTCTTCAAGGGTGCAACTTTGGTCTGAACTACTTTTTTCCTCTTCAAATACCTAAAGAAGCTTTTACTATCCTCCTTTATATTCTTGGCTAGCTTACCTTCGTACCTCATCTTTTCTCCCCGTAATGCCTTTTTAGTTATCTTCTGTTGTTCTTTAAACATTACCCAATCCTCTTGCTTCCCGCTCATCTTTGCTATGTTGTATTTCATCGCTTTAAATTTTATACTGTCTCTGACGTCCCTTGTGAGCCATGGTCGCCCCTTGCTCCCCTGGGAATCTTTCTTCCTCCTAGGAATGAACTGATCCTGCACCTTCTGTATTATTCCCAGAAATACCTGCCATTTTTGTTCCACTGTCATCCCTGCTAGTGTAACTTTCCAGTCAACTTTGGCCAGCTCTTCCCTCATGGTCCCATAGTCCCCTTTATTCAACTGTAATACTGACACCTCTGTTCTACCCTTCTCCCTCTCCAATTGTAGATTAAACCTGACCATGTTATGGTCACTACCTCCTAATGGCTCATTAACCTCGAGGTCCTTTATCGAATCCGGTTCATAACATAACACTAATTCAATTCCTTAGTTCTATCCATACTGACTCCACATCTCCTGTTTCAATGTCACCCCTTGCAAGGGACTGAATTTCATTCCTCACCAACAGAGCAACCGACATGTCCGCCGCTCGGACTGGAAACATTGTCTCCTCAAACAGTTCCCAAGAGGGCGTACCTGGTTTCATTAGACACACCCACCTGGGTCTTATGCGCTCCATGATTTCCACCCTTTCTCTCCGTCACGCACCTTGGTTCTTCCCGTATCCTCGGCGTGACTACCTCACTGTAGGTCCTGTCCAGGAAACTCTCATTTTCCCGGATGGCCCTGAGGTCATCCAGCTGCTTCTCCAGTGCCCCAACAGGGTCCTTCAGGAGCTGAAGCTGGACGCACTTGCCACAGTTGTAGCAGCCAGAGGCTCCATCCATGTCCCTGGGCTTCCACATTCTGCAAGCCTCACACTGTCTCATCTGCCCCGACATGTGTTCACCGCGTTCCGTCCTCTCGAGCTTTATGCGTAGCCTCCTTGCCGAAGACTCTCGAGCCAAAGACTCACACTTTACTCACAAGGCCGCTCCCTCACTGCCGTCTAAGAGCCGTCTTGCTTATATTGACTGATAAATTGCCTAATTTACCAATTTACCAAATTACAAACCAAATTCCTCAGTTTTAAACAGTTTTCCCCCTCTGACACCTCTAACTTTCCTCCAACTCGGGCTTGAGCCAATTCTGGCTTTAATTTCTGTACTCGTGATGTCTTTACTATTTATTTAATTCCGCTTACATGTTTCTACACTTTGTTAAACTTTGTAAGGTGTCCTTGAGACTTTTGAAAGGCGCCCATAAATAAAATGTATTATTATTATTATTACTTCTTCAAAATCCATGTCAGCTCTGAGTTAAGTCTGTCTGTGTTTTGCCGCTCTCTTTTTAAACTGTTTTCCCCCTCTGACTCACCTCTAGCTCTCCTCCCACTCGGGCTTGAGCCAATCAGTGCTTTTTCCTGCTTCTCTTTGCTGCTGCTTCTTCAAAATCCACGTAAGCTCTGACCCCGCTTGAAGCTGTCCCCATCCCCAGATGCAGGATGCTTGCCCTCCCGCCGGAAGCCATCCTCCTCCGCCGGCTGCAGTAAGCTACATGCCAGCAACTGCCTGAAGCTGTCCCCCTCCCCCGACTGCAGGACGCTTCCCCCCCATCTGCGCCCGACAGCCCCCGCCTGAAGCCGTCCCTCTCCTCCTGCTGCAGGACAGTCCCTCCTCCCCCACCGGCCCCCAACAGCCTCTGCCTGAAGCCATCCCCCTTCCCTGGCTACAGGACGCTGCCCCCCCATGCCTGAAGCCTTCCCCGTCCCCGGCTACAGAACGCTCCCGCCTGAAGCCGTACACGTCCCCAGCTGCAGGATGCTTCCCCCCCACTAGCCCACGCATGAAGCCGTTCCCCTCCCCTGGCTGCAGGCAGCTCCTTGCCAGCCCCCGCCTGAAGCCATCCACCTCCCCCAGCTGCAGGAAGCCCCCCCCACTGGCAGCCGACAGCCCCCGCTGAAGCCGTCCCCTCTTTAATGTTTACGTTTTTGTTATATTTTCAGTTATTCACATTTTAGGCTTTAATAAATCCTCTTTTAACGCCCATGCCCATCAGCTGCACCTGCGCAGTAATATCTGTGTATTCTAAATCACAATGGGAATCCAATGGCAGGGAATGGCTGTGCCACCGGAGAGCCGCTAAGTGGATGTGGGGGGTTGGGGTGAGTGCATGGGGGGGGGGGGGGAGAGCAAGGGGCCGAGTGGGGGGGTGAGTGGAGGAGGGGGGAATCAGGGGCGTCACAACGGGAACCCGTCAGCTACACCTGCGCCGTTGGAGGCTATGCGTGAGTGGTGGAATAATGCGTTGGGGGACCAGACCTCCCATGTGACAATGGGACCCAACGGGTCCCACTTAGTCTAGTTCTTAAAATAAAATCAGGTTCATTAACGTCTTTCAGAGATATTTTTATTTCACCTGCCATTCGTAGAAACAAAAACAGAAAGTGCTGCAAATAGTCAGCAGGTCAGGCAGCATCTGTAGGAAGATGGGACAGCTTATTTTTCAGGTCCAGTGTGCTTTGTCAGAACTGGGAATGAGAGAAAATAATTTTGTTTACATCTCCATGATTCTTTCTCTGATGGAGCAAGACCTCTGAACTAGCATGGCAGTTGAGGGGCTGTTAAAATCAGATTAAACTTTTTTGTCTGTGTAATATGTTACTAATATAAGGGCTTTGGGAGCTACCCAGTAGGATAGACTATATAAGAGAACGGTGGCACAGCCTTTCAGGCCAGATCCCCAGGTTCGAACCTGACTACCGGTGCTTGGCTGTACAGAGTTTGTACGTTCTCCCCATGACCTGCCTCAGTTATCTCGGAGATCTACGGTTTCCTCCCACGCTCCAAAGACACAGGTAGAACAGGTTTGTTGGTTAATTGGCTTGGCATAAATGTAAATTGTCCCTAATTTGTGTAGGATAGTGTTAATGTGCGGGGATCACTGGTCGGTGCGGACTGGTGGGACGAACGGCCTGTTTCCGCACTCTCTAAACTAAACTAAACTAAACAGAAAAAGAAATAAAAGCTGAGCTAGAAATATGGTAATCTGATACATCTACATTGGATAGAAACAGAAGAAAGAGCAAGCTGGAGAGGTTGATATTGAGTCCTTGATGCTGTAGTGGAATCTGACAAAAGATGAGGTATTATTTCTTCAAGACTGCTTTAGGCCTTGGATCAATAGTTATCAAACATTAGCGATGGTACCTAGTAAAGTCACACTAAGTATTAGTCATCCTCCATACTCCATCCAGAGTATTCTATCCTTTCTGGAGAAATAACAGATGGAGTTTAATGCGAGCAAGTGTGATGTGTCAGTGGGTCCCGACCCACCAATACAATTGACTCTCAAGTGCTCACTCAGTTGATCTGAGCAAGCCACAGCCAATCAGGGATGGGTCACCAACTTAGACATCAGGAGATAATTTTCTCTTCTGAAGTTTTTTTAAATACTCCAGTCCAGAGAGTTGTGCAAGCAGTACCATGTATTGAAAACAGAGATGGACAGATAAAGGAGCAATAAGGGAGTCGAGCTGAGCTGAGAGATTGTGAGAATGGTGTTGAGCCAAGACTGGAACAGGTCTGATCCCACTGTAGGACAGAGCAAGTTTTGGTGGGGGGCGGGGGAAGGGGAAGGAAGTGGTCAACTACTCTACTCCTGCTCAAGTTCTTGTGGCCTTACGTTTGCTGGGCGTGGTCCTGAAAATGCACACAAAGTACAAAGGCAAGTTATTTTCTCTTCTCCCCCAAGCATGTCCATTGTTGGATATTATGCTGCAGTTGGCTTTGGAGATAGTTTTTGGGATTAACAATTATCAATTAACATTAATACATCCTCTATTTCAGTACCATGATGTGGCATTGCAGGCAGAATTCAAAGAGAAATTAACCTTTCGAGAAGGGCAAATTGGACAACACCCTTACCAAAATCCCGAGGGAGCTGGGCAGAACAGCCCCCTGGATCACCACTCCGGAGGGTAGGAGACGGAGTAAGCGCCAGGAGCGAAAGCAGAAACGTGGAAAGCGAGCGGGGGTGCAGGACAGGCTACGGAGGGCTCCACAAAGACCATCGCTACCAAGTGTCTTCATCGCGAATGTCCGGTCACTCACCATCAAGATGGATGAGGTAAGGCTCTGGATCAACACCCAGCGATCCCTGAAAGACTGCTGTGTGCTGATCTTCACAGAGACCTGGCTCAGCGCGCTGGTTCCCGACGGGGCTGTGGACCTGACCAACCGGTCACTGCATGGTGCTGATAGAACAAAGGACTCTGGTAAGAGCAAGGGTGGTGGGCTCTGCATCTATATCAACAATGACTGGTGCACCAACCACACTGCAGTAGAGAGCTACTGTTCCCCAGATCTGGAATACCTACTGCTTAAATGTAGGCCGTTTTACCTGCCTCGAGAGTTTACTGTGGTTATCATCATGGCCATATACATCCCACCACAGGTTAATGCTAATCTAGCGCTAGCACAGCTGCACTCGGTCATCAGTAAGCAGCAGGATGCTCACCCCGACGGTGCCTTCATTGTTGCAGAGGACTTTAACCAGGTCGACCTACGAGCCACGCTCCGCAAATTCCACCAGCATGTGCAGTGCCCTACCAGGGGCTCAAACACGTTGGATAAAGTGTACACCAACATCAAGGACGCATACAGAGCTCTCCCCCGCCCTTCCCTGGGACAATCCGATCACCTCTCACTGTTTATACTGCCTGCATACAAACCCCTCATCAGCAAGACCAAACCTGCAATAAGGACGGTCAAAATATGGCCCGAGGACGCCACCCTACAACTCCAGGACTGCTTTGATCGCACCGACTGGGACCTGTTTGCACAACAGGCTACCAGTGGTACAGAGGTAGACTTGGAGGAGTACACATCCACTGTGCTCTCCTACATCAACTGCTGTGTGGAGACTGTCACAGTGGACAAGCAAATAAAGATGTTCCCAAACCGGAAACCCTGGATGAACAAGGAGGTTCAGGAAATGCTAAGGGCACGCAACAATGCCTTTAAATCCAGGGACACTTCTGCTTACAGTGCGGCCAGGTCAAACCTGAACAGAGGCATAAAAAAGGCCAAAGACATCCACAGGCAAAGGGTAGAAGACCACTTCAACACCGCGGATACCAGAAGCATGTGGCAGGGTGTCAGGGGCATCAACGACTACGAACTAAACACCTTCTTTGCCCGGTTCGAAACTGGCAACACCACCAGGAGTGGAATAACCCCGGCCATGGCGGAGGGACAGGCCTTAACACTGAGCACCCAGGAGGTACAGTGCGCTCTGCGTAGGATCAATCCACGCAAGGCTGCAGGCCCGGATGGAGTCCAGGGAAGGGTACTAAAGGACTGTGCTGTACAGCTGGCGGAGGTATTCACGAGAATCTTCAATCTGTCTCTATCTCTGGCAACGGTCCCCAAGTGCCTGAAAACAGCCACCATAGTGCCGGTGCCGAAAAAGTCCAAAGTCACCAACCTGAACGATTACCGCCCGGTTGCCCAAACTCCAATCCCAATGAAGTACTTCAAAAGGCTGGTCCTCTCCCATATCAAATCCAGCATCCCTGCCTCACTGGACTCTCATCAATTTGCCCTGTATGCAAATTGATGAGGTAAGGCTCTGGATCAACACCCAGCGATCCCTGAAAGACTGCTGTCGGCACCTTGAGCGCCCTGGAGAGGAAAAGACTACAAAAAGTAGTAAAGATTGCCCAGTCCATCATCGGCTCTGACCTCCCTTCCATCGAGGGGATCTATCACAGTCGCTGCCTCATCAAGGACCCACACCATCCTGGCCACACACTCATCTCCCTACTACCTTCAGGTAGAAGGTACAGGAGCCTGAAGACTGCAACGACCAGGTTCAGGAATAGCTACTTCCCCACAGCCATCAGGCTATTAAACCTGGCTCGGACATAACACTGAACTTTATTAGCCAATACTGTTATTTGCACTTGATCAGTATATTGATTCATGTGTGTATATATTTATAGAATGCCTTGTAGTCAATGCCTACTATGTTCTGTTGTGCTGAAGCAAAGCAAGAATGTCATTGTCCTATCAGGGACACATGACAATAAACTCACTTGACTTGACTTGACTAGATCAACAGAGGATGCCATCTCTCTGGCTCTTCACACTGTCCTCTCACCTGGACAGACAGGGCACGTATGTGAGGGTGCTCTTCATAGACTATAGCTCTGCATTCAATACGGTCATCCCCACCAAGCTCACCACCAAACTCCACCAGCTAGGCCTCAGCTCGCCGATATGCGATTGGATCCTGAACTTTCTGACGGAGTGACCGCAGGCAGTGAGACTGGGCCCGCACCTGTCCTCCACTATCACCCTGAGCACCGGCACACCACAGGGCTGTGTACTAAGCCCCATGCTCTACTCCCTCTTCACTCACGACTGTGTCCCTGCATTCGACACCAACACCATCGTGAAGTTTGCAGACGACACAACAGTGATTGGGCTGATCACCAACGGTGATGAAACAAAATACAGAGCGGAGGTGCAGAACCTGGCGGACTGGTGCGTTCATAACAACTTGTCACTAAACACGTCCAAGACCAAGGAGCTGATTATTGACTTCAGGAGGTCCCATAATGGAGAATACGCCCCAATCTCCATTTACGGGGAAAGTGTGGAGAGAGTGTCCAGTTTTAAGTTTCTGGGCACTCACATTTCAGAGGACCTCACATGGTCCACCAACACCGCTGCGCTGGTCAAGAAGGCACAGCAACGACTGTTTCTTCCTGAGGACATTAAAAAAGACTGGTCTGCCCCAACAGCTGCTGACAACGTTCTACCGCTGCACCACAGAGAGCATATTAACGTATGGCATCTCTGTGTGATATCTCAGCTGTGAGGATAGCTCTTCAGCGCATCGTCCACAGAGCACAGAGGATCATTGGGACAGAGCTACCAGCCTTGGAGGGCATCTACCACACACGGTGCCTCAGGAAGGCCGTCAGCATCCATAAGGACTCATCACACCCTTGTAACGGACTGTTTGAACCACTTCCCTCCGGCAGACGTTACAAGGCCTTCTACGCACGAACCTCCAGACTCAGAAACAGCTTTATTCCAAGAGCTATAGCTGCTCTGAACCGGCCCTGCTGAGTGCCCCCCCTCCCACCCCCCCTGGACAGTCTCCCTCGGATGGTCACGTCACTCAGCTTGCTTATTTATTTATTTTACTTTTCTTGTACATCGGTGGAGCTGCATACTAAATCTCGTTGCACTGTCGTGCAATGACAATAAAATATATTATTATTATTATTATTATTATTGATTTAGTCATAAATTCATATAGTGATACAGTGTGGAAACAGACCCTTCAGCCCAACTTGCCCACACCGGCCAACAATGTCTCAGCTTCCACTGTCTCCCACTTGCCTGCGCTTGGTCCATATCCCTCCAAATATGTCCTGTCCATGTATCTGTCTATTCTGTGTTGAATTTTACTTCGAAGTCACATGAGTGATTCCGTGAAGAACCCCGTCAGTCGGCATGCTCGTCATTACGTCTGACGCATGGCGCAGAGACCAGCTCGGAGGACAGAGCTCCTCCAGCGGTAAGTTTAAAAAGCCTCAGGTAAGTGTTAAAACTTAGAGTGAGGTCGGGTTCTTCTGCGCTTGTTAAGTCTTGTTGCAGGAGGACAAGCCAAGCATGGAGAAGTCGTTGCGAGCAAGGCGAGTCGTTTAAAAAATCACCAAGGACCGCGGGAGTGCGGGTAGTGGACGGCCGCCTAGCTCATCTATGGAGTCGCAAGTTGTTAAACCAGTGACTGCAGGCTTGGGGTCTGAGGACGCCAGGGCTAAGCCGGCAGGGCGTAAAGCCACCAGCAAGTCTGCACGGCCAATTGACTTGGACAAGTCCGGTCGGGAGGGTTCTCCTCCAGGAAAAGATACCGTGTATGGGCAGTTATCCACGGTGGAGAACCTGTTGGGGAGGATGCACCATCAAGAGCGCAGGTCTCTCCAAGAGCCAGCGCCAGCAGCGCCTATTACAGGGCTGCCTAATGTCTCCCTCGAGGAGGAGGTGAGTGTACCGGGTCAGGACGAATCTGATGCCGACTCTGAGGCTGAGTGTTGGAGGCTGCCTCGAGGGACGAAAGTCAGGAGCTGGAGGTCCCATTCCTGGCAGCGAAATTTGCGGTCCCGACAGACTCGGGAGAGCCGCTGGGTGAAGATTTGGCTGCCACGATAAATTATCTAGCCTCACACCAGCTCCAGGAGCTCACTATGGATGCCACAGCCCGCAAATACGATACATCGACCAACTGTGTTCTGTTGAAGGTGCCGGCAGTAAATCATGCCATCTGGGGCCACATGGGAGTAGGCATGAGGGCACAGGAGATGAAGTTGCAGAGGGTGTTGAAGCTACTGGCTTCCGGTATTACGGCGTTTGGGAGGTCGGTGGGCACCTGTCTCAGATACAGCAGGATGCCCTGGCTCTCATGTGCAATGTGCACTTTGAAATAAACTGCCTTAGGAAGAGTGCCATCCGCCCCACGATTAATCCAACATTCGCTGCCCTCTGCAAGCCCAGCAACGTCCAGCCACCAAATCTTTTATTTGGAGAAGACCTCGCGAAGCAGGTGAAGGAATTGGACGACGAGGCAAAGACCGTGGGGCTCATTATGGTGCCAATGACTGGCAGAACATTGCGGAGGCAGCACCCCTACAAGCGGTTTGTTGAAACTGGGGCCGGGCAAGGACCAAGTCGGCCATTCAATGTGCGCAATTGGCGCACTCCTCCAGGAGCACGAACAACTATGCCGTTTCCAACCAGAGCCAGGGGACAAAGACCACCGGTAAACATGGAGGTAGGTGGGTCTGGTGCTTGTAGAAACATGTTCAGTGGGATTCACTTACCAGTTGGGGGAAAGTTACACTGGTTTCTGAAAGAATGGTATTGGATAGCATCCAAATTGTTAATACTGCAAGCAATACATGGGTTTAAAATTGAATTCATTGCTAATTTGTGTCCACCTACACAACATTCACCTAGAAGGGCATTTGTGTTCTCATAAAGAGAATTTGGAGGATCAGGCTGAAATTGAGAAATTGTATCTCAAAGGTGTAATTGAAAAGACAGTTTGGCAACCTCATCAATTCGTATCTAACATATTTCCTAGACCAAAGAAAGATGGGGGTAGTCGGATCATTTTGGGCCTGACAGACCTTAATCCATTTGTGCAGTATAGGCATTTCAAGATGGAAACGTTTGCCACTGCCAAACAATTGGTTTCCAAAGGGTGTTATATGGCATGTATAGATCTTAAGGATGCATATTACTCAGTGCCTGTTCATAAAGACCATTGGAGGTATTTGAAATTTAGTTGGATGAGGCAGTTGTGGCAATTTAAAGCACTGCCTAATGGGTTAACCTCAGCCCCAAGATTATATACAAAACTGTTGAAACCCGCATTGGGGCTACTCTGGGTTAATGGTCATATTGTAATGGCTTACTTAGATGATATCTTAATAATTGGGAAAACTCGGGAAGCAGCTGGGGTATCTGTTGCAGCTGTTAAACTCATGTTTGAGAGTCTGGGGTTTCTAATTCATCCAACTAAATCAAAATTGATACCGGTTAAAGTTATTGATTATCTGGGCTTCACAGTTAATTCAACTCACATGTTTGTAACTCTACCCAAGGGCAAGAGATTAGATTTAATTGAAGGCTGTATCAAGCTCCTAGCAGAGCAATCGCCTTCAATTAGGCATGTGGCCAGCTTGATTGGCAAATTGGTAGCAGCCTTTCCAGCTGCACAGTATGGACCTTTGCATTACCAACACTTACAGAGATCAAAGGTACAGGCACTAAGGAATCATGCAGGCCATTACAGCAGATCTATGCAATTACCAACAGAAACAATTGCTGAAATTCAATGGTGGATTAGGAACCTTTCAAATTGTTCCAGCAAAATTTTGATTGAAGCACCTTCAGTTGTTATACACTGACGTTAGTGCCCTAGGTTGGGGGGCTACTGATACCATCTCTAGCTGTGGGGGCAGATGGAATTTGCATGAGGCATTTATTCTTCAATCACATGGAATTAATTATTTAGAGTTACTAGGAGCATTTTATGGGCTTAAGGCTTATTGTACCACCAAGCATCACTTACATGTTCAGATTAAAATTGACAACACCACGGCAGTGGCGTATGTGAATTATATGGGTGGAATCAAGTCGCAATCTTGTGACAGATTGGCTAACATTATTTGGTATTGGTGCATTAAAAGAAACATTTGGTTTTCAGCTGTTTACTTGCCAGGCAGGTTCAACATGGTGGCAGACACCAGATCACGCAAATTCAATGACAACACAGAATGGATGTTGAATCATGAAGTATTTAATAATATTGTTGTTCAATATGGGATGCCAGATATCAATTTGTTTGCATCCAGACTCAATCACCAGGTGCCGAAGTATGTTTCATGGGAACCAGACCCGGGGGCAGTAGCGGTAGACGCTTTCGCGCTACATTGGGGTGGATTGTTTATATATGCATAACATTACTTACCACACAGTTTCCATCCCAGATGTGTTACAGTTTCTCTCTGAATTGTATTTTGATGACGGTCTAAGTTATAGTGCCATCAATTCTGCCAGGAGTGCTATATCGTCGTATTTATGTTTGGGGTCACAACTACAGTCTGTAGAATCTCATCTGTTAATATCTCGATTTATGAAGGGTGTTTTTAATTCTAATCCCCCCAGGCCTAGATATACAGAAATCTGGGATGTCAGTATGGTACTCACGCTGCTTCGACAGTGGGGTCCAGCCACATCCTTGTCTTTGGTAAAGATTACCTTGAAATTGGTTATGCTCATGGCGTTAGTGTCAGCACAGAGGGTTCAGACTCTGCAAAAATTGAGACTGGATAGGATGTTGTCATCTGGGAATTATGTGTTATTCTACATATATAACAGAAGGGGAGAGTGGACGCTGGCGCGGTTTCGCTGCCGCTGCTCTCTCCTCAAATTGTGCTTCTGATTTTCTTTTTTGTGTTTTTCGAAGGAATTCTGTCCCTGATTTGTGTATTGGTCTTTCTAACTTATTTTTTTATTCTGATTCTATGTTTCCTATAAATCTCTGTAAGGTGTCCTTGAGACCTCGGTATAAGGCGCCCGTAAATAAAATTCATTATTATTATTATTATTACTGTCACCATATCCCACGGACTTACGACTGTGTGTGGTGGCGCACTTACGGTCTTATTTTGAGGTCACCAAGGGTCTCAGAGGATCGGAAGTACAATTGTTTGTTAGCCACAAAAAGCCACATGGGAAAGTGTCCGTCCAGACCATCTCAAGATGGCTGAAACAAGTATTGGGATTTGCAGGAGTTAATACTGACAATTTTAAATCTCACTCCAGGGCTGCATCAACGTCAGATGCGAGGGCAATGGACGTCCCTCTAGACCAAATCCTCGAGGCCGCAGGATGGTCAAATGAACTGACTTTTCACAGGTTTTACAATAAACCACTTGTTGAAACCGGGGTGTTCGCCCATTCTATTTTAAGTTCTGTTTCCTAGCTTCCTTTGGGGCACAGGGGTCACTATTGTATTTTCTTTTGATTGTGAATTAAAGCAACATGTTAATCTGTACCATGTTTCATTGTATTGCTCATTATTCACTCCTCCTGAGTAGGTATGTTACAAAACTTACCTTCAGTCGCGCTGTAATTCTGCCACTGGCCGTGTGCGTGATTTTGGCGGCTTTAAGGGGGGGCGGGGTTAAAACGCGGGTTTCTCCTCCCTTGTCCTGGTTAATATTTTGTTGGAGTACAAGCCTTGGCTGACAAATCATTCCTAGTGGCGATTTGTGTGTTTTTTATTTTTATTAAATCGTCAATGTCAGCGCTGGAGTAATTTTAAAATCAGCTCCTGAAGCGTCAACGCCGATAACGGGGACGGATTTCACACGCGGGACAGGTAAACGAAAGTGCTTTATTTTTATATATAAACGTTCTCCTTAAGAGGCCTTTAATTCACATTTTTACATGCGACACGGTGATTTTATTCCCCGAATTAACGGCAGTATTTTTCATGCCAATACGGGGTTAAATTCACCGCAAATGAACGTTCCAAAAGATCGCATTCCAGAAATCCTCACTCACAAGATGATTTAAATCCCCATTAATTTACAGGTATTAAACATTCAATTCCTTCCATTTGGCCTGTAAATTCATGAAAATGAGATTTAAAAATTATGTTATATTGTGAATTATTGTGTGAATGTTATTTGGACACTTAGGCTATTTAAAAATGTTAATCTATTCTTAAGAAATTGATAGATGTTTAGATCTAGTAATTGAATTTTGTAATTAGCTACAATTAGGTAACTAACTAATTATATGCTTTACTTTCATGTCTTCTAAGTAATATTGTTTCATATTTGTTTCAGAATGCTTCAATCTATAATAACTGAAAATTTATTTCAGTTATCTTAATTTTTAAGAAAGTAATGGGCTTTTAACTGTCCTCGATCACAGCTTTTGTGTTAAGTCAATGGAAAAGCAATAGGGAACAAGATGCTAATTTCCGAGTATGAAAATGGCCATAACTTCTTTAATACTGAAGATATGAAAGTGAATTAGGTGTCAAATTAAACTTCTTTTTATGCTTTATCTGATGGGATAAATTGCAGACTTTATTTTTAAAATCTCAAAATGTTGTAACATTGCTATCCTGAGTCAACTGATGCAGTGTGTGAAGCCTGGATTCGTATTTACGGCATGAAATCACAGAGGTTTGAATTCTTCACGGAATCACTTATGTGACTCCGAAGTAAAATAGTAAGATTAAACGAGAACTTACCAGTTTGAAGTTTGATCTTTATTTTAGGAGGAGTTACGATGAGCGATTACGTGCCCACCGCATCCGGCCCTCAATATTATAAAGGTTAACTGGAAGGTCTGTTTTATATTCTTGCTATGTTACTTCAGTTACGTTTTATCTGTGATTTCACACCGCTGCTTTGAAGATTGACGCGCTTGCCGACTGATGGGGTTCTTCACGCTCATCGTAACTCCTCATAAAATAAAGATCAAACTTCAAACTGGTAAGTTCTCGTTTAATCTTACTATTATATGTGCACAAGTGCTGAAAACTGCTAACTAGTTTACCATTATTAATGGTGAGCAAAATAGCCTCGCGCATCTTACTATTGTAGGCTTCCGGTGGCGCCATGTTGGACTAACAGACGTCATCACTAAGCGCGATGTTTTAAACGGTGGTTTGAAGCCCTTTAAATGAGTAAACTGTCTCCAGCTGTGAGCCCTCAGAGAGCAGTGAAAAAGCTGCTGAAAGACCAGAAGAAGTCTGAAGCAGAAGTTACCTCTGAAGTCTCTGAAGTCTCTGAAGTGGCTGCAGAAATGGATACAAGATCTAAGAAAGAGTTTGATGACTGGAAGAAATCAGTGGAAAATATGAAAGATGAGATTTTGGACGAAAATAAAATTATGATGGAAAATATGAAGACAAATATGAAGGAAGATAAAAAGGAAATGAAGGAAAATAGGAAGGAAGATAAGAAGGAAATGAAGGAAATATGACAATAATGATGGAAGGAATGGAGAAGATGATGAGGGAATTAAATGCTGGTAACCAGAAGAATATGATTGATTCACTGGACATTATGAATAAATGAATTGATGAGGTGAAAGATGGACTATCAGAGAGAATGGACAAGATGGATGAAACTAATACGGATAAGTTCACGGCTGTGCTTGAAACAGTAGCTGCAAGTATGCACACAATTACGGAATTGGAGAAAAACATGGCTCGAATGGTTGAAGACATGGCGAAAATGAGGCAAGAACATGAGCAAATGAGGCGAGAAAACGAACAAACTTCACTACAGATGGTGACTCAACTGGAGAAAGTCTCAGTCAAATGCCTGGACCTGGAAGCTCGCTCTAGACGCCAGAATTTGAGAATTGTTGGAGTTTCAGAGGGAGCCGAAGGGGAGGACGTACGTGAGTTTGCCATGGGCTTGCTTAAACAACTGCTGAATCTTTCCAAAGAACCGAAAATCGAAGTGGCTCATCGTGTCCCAAGATTTAAACAAAGATTTGGTGCGGGAAAAACTTATCCACGACATATTATTGTGAAATTTCGGGACATCTTAGAACTGGAAGATGTTATGAGTAAAATCAAATACGGTGTGCAATTGCGGCTGGACAATGATACTATTAAGATATTCAGGGACTACCCGTATGAAATTGTGCAAAAAATAAACAAATTTGAGAAGGTTAAAGATCTTTTAAGAGGGAGAGAAGGGATCAGATTTGGGATTTTTTATCCTGCGAAAATGCGTATTTCCTTTAAGGGTCTTGAAAAGTCATTTGTTAAGCCTGAAGAAGCGTTTAAATATGCTCAAACTATCGTTGAAAAATAGAAAGGAAAGGGAGACCTGAACCATTTTAAGCAATGCTTTGTCTGGGGATAGTTACACTGTTATCTTCGGAATGTTGAATCAAGGACACTTTCTGTTCAAAACGAGTAAACAACTGACCAGATGGCAATGGTTTATACCAGAAAGCATATAATTGCTTATTAGAATATAATATTATAACCAATTGTAAGAACTTATCCTATTAACAACTTAATAAATTATGCATGTTAGATAAGAATACTAATAAAAACAAAAATAAAAAATAACGAACTAACTTACTAATATGAATTTTTAATAAACTGAAACCTTATCTATAAGTGGGAGGAGGGGATGAGAAACGAGCAACTGGCTTAGGTCCAGGGGCACGTCTCGTTAACCCCTTCAACCAGCAGTTGATTCTTATTGAAGTCAAAAGTATCGGTTTAATAATCAGTAGTTAAAATTCCGATATATATATATGTTACAATGAAATACACAGGGTAAAAGTGTATTATATATCTGAATCTGAGGCCCCGTTTTAATATTATAATATGTTATGATTAACCAAGAGAGCGGAGCTATTTGTGTAACAACGCAATGGAAGTCAAAACAAGGTTTTTTCCCACCTACAGGTGGGACACTCGCTACAGTGCCGACTATATTAGACACTGTATCTTCACTTTTATAGGTTTTTTTTAATCACATAAAATCACTTGTTTGTGTTTTGTGCTTAGTGACAAGCGTAAAATGGACATAACAGCAAAACTTAAAAACCCAAAAGCTCCCCCAATACCTAAAGACCTGGGATTTGGACGCACCACAAGATTTAAAGGTACTATAATTATTCAAAATGCATGACACCACACAAAAGAACCCAGGAGGAATCTCATTTTGTAGTTGGAATATAAGAGGTATTAACGAACCTATTAAAAGGGGTAAGATACTAGCTCAGCTGAAATTGTACAACTCCGACATTATCTTCCTACAAGAAACACACCTAAAATCTCAGGATCAAGTTAGGTTGAGGGCGAAATGGATAGGTCAAACATACTACTCTTCATTTACTTCAAAATCTAGAGGCACATCAATCATCATAAGAAAAGGTATACCATTTAAAGCAAAGAATATTATAACAGATATAGAAGGGAGATACCTAATAGTTAATGGAGAAATCCATGATACTCCACTTACTTTGGTAAATATATATGCCCCTAACTTTGATAACCCCCACTTTTTCAATAAAATTTTCAACATAATTGCAGAGTCAAACTATCAAAATGTTATAATAGGAGGAGACTTTAACTGTGTTTTAGATCCGTACTTAGATAAATCAAGTCAAAAACAGAGAGGGAATATGAAATCGAAAACTGGGGAGCTTCTCAATACCTATATAAACAACACTAATATAGCAGATGTTTGGAGAATTGTTAATCCAACAGGCAGGGAATACTCGTTTTACTCAATGGTACATAAGACATACTCACGTATAGACTACTTTCTGCTGGATACAAAATTAATCCCCCAAACATCTAATGCAATATACCACACAAACTCGATTTCAGACCATTCTCCACTAACTTTCTTTTTAAAACTGGAAGGATTGTCTAAGAATAAATCGTTTTGGAGATGTAATTATCAAATTCTAAAAGATCCACAAGCGAGTATATATTTAAAAGAACAAATGGAGGTCTTTTTTCAAATAAATGATACTCCAGATATATCGCCTACTGTACTATGGGAATCTTTTAAAGCATACATTAGGGGTATTATAATTTCATATCAAGCTTTTCAAAATAAAAAGAATAAGAATGAACAAAGACAGTTAGAAGAACTTATTAGACAAATGGATATAGATAATGCTAAAGATCCATCAATAGATAAACATAATAAAATAATAATTTTGAAATTTAAATTAAATAAATTATTATCTGCCAAACTTATAAGACTTTTTCAAATTACAAAACAAGAGCACTTTGAATTTGGGGATAAACCGCATAAACCTTTGGCTCGCCAGCTAAAAAAACGAGAAAAGGAACATACTATACCAAAGATCAAATCAGATAAAGGGGAATTATTAACAACACCAAAGGATATTAATAATAGATTTGCGCAATTTTATGAGAATTTGTATACATCTAAAACAACAAGTGTTTCCAATAATATCACAAAGTTCTTGGATACCTGTAACCTTCCAAAGTTAGAATTGAAGGAACAAGAGGAACTGGGTGCACAAATCTCAATTAAGGAATTAGAAGATACAATAAACTCACTAAAGAATGGAAAAACACCAGGCCCTGACGGATTTACTAATGAATTTTATAAAAGCTTTTACGATAAAATAATACCAAGATTACAAAAAATGTACCAATATGCTTTTAAAAAATGAATACTACCTGATACATTAACGGAATCAACGATTACATTAATACCTATGAAAACTAAAGACTTAGAAGAACCTGGTTCATATAGAGCTATAGCATTGTTAAACACAGATCAAAAAATATTAGCGAAAACATTAGCTAGAAGATTAAGTAAATACATTAGTAAATTAATAAACCCAGATCAGACGGTGTTTATCCCTAAGAGATACTCATCTAACAATATGAGACGTCTACTCAACATAATGCATTCACACAAATCTGAAGATCAAGAATTATCAATTATTTCGCTGGATGCTGAAAAAGCATTTGATCAAGTAGAATGGAATTATATGGACAAAGTATTACAAACATTTCAACTGGGGGAGAATTTTATTCTATGGATCAAGTTACTATATAACAAACCTACAGATAGAATACTAAATAATAACATATTATCCTCGAAATACCAACTATCAAGGGGAAATAGACAAGGATGCTCATTATCACCACAACTGTTTGCTCTCATTATTGAACCACTAGCAGAAAAAATTAGAATACACCCTGATATCCATGGATATAATACTAAAGATTCATATAATAAAATATCTTTATACGCGGATGATATATTACTGTACATTACAAAACCTCAAATCACTATACCAAATATATTAAATTTAATTGAAGATTTTGGATCTTTTTCTGGATATAGAATAAATTGGAATAAAAGTGAAATTATGTCAATAAAACTGAAAGATTCATCACATCTTTTAAAATTCCCTTTTAAAATAGCTACAGAAAAATTTAAATATTTGGGAATCGAAATTACCAGATCATACCAAGGTATGTTTAGGGCAAATTTTGACCCCTTACTTAATAAATTAAACACACTAATTAAATTCTGGAAAACGCTCCCGATGTCTTTAATAGGCCGAATAAACGCAATAAAAATGATCTTTTTACCACAAATTTTATACCTATTTCAATCAATTCCTATATACTTACCAAAGAAGTTTTTAAAAAAACTCGACTCAGATATCACTAATTTTATATGGGACTATAAATCACATAGAATACAAAAAACTCATCTGAATAAACCTAAAGTATTAGGGGGTTTAGCACTACCTAATTTTATGTATTATTATTGGTCAGTAAATATTAAAAATATGATTCAACTGATGGATAACTCCGCCCAGCAAGCGGACTGGATTGTAATGGAGAAAGAGGATTGCTCCTCTAGAAACATTGGAGCGATCCTCCTCTCTCCAATGAAATTGAATAACATAAATTATAATAAGAACCCAATTATTCATAATACAATCCGAATTTGGAAACAAATAAAACAAAATTTAAAATTAAGAAATTTATCACTTTTATTACCTATAGTCAATAACCCTTCGTTTAATCCTTCTATTATAGATAAAGCTTATACACAATGGGATAGATTAGGAATTAAAACGCATGGTGACTTGTATGAAACTGGAAAATTACTTTCATTTCAACAATTACAAATAAAATATAAACTCGGAAATAATCAATATTTTAAATATTTTCAAATATGCGACTATTTGAAAAAATATACAAAAGATCATCATAATAACCCAGCAGATGTACTGGACGAGGCAATGCAGATAAAAGCGGAATCAGCAAACTTAATATCATATTTGTATAATATTATCTTAAATGCACAAATACCATCTACGGAGGGTATCAGAAGAGACTGGGAACAAGTTAGCTATTAAAATTTCAAAGGAAAGTTGGAATGAATACTTATTAAACGTGCATAAATGCTCGATTAATGTAAGACACACTTTAATACAATTTAAAATTTTACATAGATTATATTATTCGAAAACTAAAATTCATAAAATTTTCCCAAATGTATCATCTATTTGTGATAAATGTCAATCCCAAGAAGCTACCATAACGCACTCATTCGTTTCTTGTACAAAAATTCAAAAATTTTGGAATGAAATTTTTGAAATCTTTACAAAGTTATTTAAAACAAGACTGATACCCAAAGCAGAATGGATTATCTTTGGTATAACGGAAGATGGTCCAGAACTAAATGTGTTTCAAAAGAAACTAATGGACTATGGGTTAATAACTGGAAAAAAGCTAATTCTAAAATTTTGGAAGAAGGCTCCAATACCAACTATAAATATGTGGATTTAAAATATGTTTGAAACATTACACCTAGAAGAGATAAGACTCCTCCTAGCAGGTAAACCAGATCATTTCCACCTGACGTGGTCTGCATTTATAGAATTATTACAAACATAAGGTGCAAAAGTACTTTAAAAAAAAAAATTGAAGTCAGGTAAGGGGGGATGATAGTTGAAGAGTTGGTATGTCCAATTTGCGTAATGCTCATAAAAATATTTGTTTCTCTCTTTTTCCTCTTTCTCTCTTTTTTCCTAGGGTCTATTTCTTAACTCTTTTTCTTTTGTTTTTAATTTTGCTCTTATAGGGTCTTCGTCCTTTTTTGTTGTCACATTTCCTACACTTCCACTTTTTCCTTCACTTTCTTCTTTCTTTCAATCTTTTCCTTTTCTAGTGTAAAAAATAAATGGAAAAGAAAAAAAAAAAAAAAAAAAAAAAAAAAATCTTACTATTGTAAAATAAAGGGCCAATGTTAGCATTTGAGATGCATGCTGTTATATTCCGGACAGCAAAATGAATAACAACTTACACACAGGCTGCCTGGATCAC